>JAWNLU010001861.1:0-1200000 GCA_035042165.1 Drosophila kuntzei | reverse complement strand
GTTGCTCTGTTGCTCCCCCATTTTTTTGAAAGACAATTTCTAGTGTGATTCTTTAATTTAATTAATTAAATTTGAAATTTTTTCGTCATTTGAAATCTGTTGCGCTTTGTACTTTGTTTATTTTGGGCTATATTATATAGATGAATTATAACCAATGTGTATTCCTTTAATCGTATTTTAATTTGTATGCAAGGGCGAAAGCATGCGACACTCAAGCGTTTATTTTTATGTACATATTTTTTTAATTGATATCTTATCAATTTTAATTTGATGTATTCTGTATTTTTTGCTTTATTAATTTGTAATGCAACTATTTTTATTATTTTAAATTTTATCTGTAATGAAAACATGTATGAAGATTTGTTGTGTATATAAAATATACATTAAAAGTGATTATGATTTTATAAACAATTTTATGAAAATCTGTTGAATATTATTTTTGATGAACATGGAACTATTCACAAAATTGAGAAAAGGTTGCAACTATAGACGATATTATATCGGAAAATTTGTTACTAACAACAAAAATCAAAATAATGAGAACTTGATGTGGCTCTATTTTTCAACATAGAGAATATTTTATATCTGGACATCTGGACAATATTATTATTCTTCACTTATGAAATTTCTCCTATTTCCACTTAAAGCTGAACTAGTTAAAAATAACGCACCTACATTAATTTTATTCCATAGCTCATACTCTTTTCAATCTTAAAAACTTCTCACAATTACCTCTCAAAATGATGGATACATTTTAATATTTGTGCCATAATTGAATTGAATACCTGAGTAAAACATTTCCAAGTAAGGCTTGAACTTATTATACTCTTTCTATAATATCCCAAAACTTTGGATTAACCCAAGCAATATCTATATTTATATGTGAAAGTGCAATTTGTCTAGCTTGTATCGAAACAGACCAACAAAAATGAAAACTCTTATGCAAAAGTTAATGGAAATTCTACACATTTATAGTATTTATAGGAAAGCTGATAAAAGCAGCACCCCGACATGCTTATAAGACGGGTAAAAGTAATGTTGAAAAATTGAAATATATATTCTGCTACAATTTAAATAAAAGCGCCTTGATATTCGGAGCACATATTATGGATGTATTTTATGAAACTAATAGTATTTATATTAAGTAAAATCATTAAATATTGTTGTGATCTAGCTTAGTGAACTATCTGCCGTGGATCGCCGAGCTCTACAAATATCAAGTGTATTATATGCGCCTGTGATTTGCATGAATCTCAGCATGATATGGGAAGTGCCTAGTTGCGGCTCTAAAGTGACATTCAATCCATTGTCGACTGTCTGCTTCCCCGGCTGCTGCTCAGAATCCAAGTCACGCACATAATCCATAAAATTATCCACACTAAGAGGAGTCTCTTCCGCTGGTTTCGAGGCGCTTGCACTTTGGATCTTACGTTGAAACTCGCTGCGATAATAATCATTGATCATAGACATCATGCTCTTGGAATACCTGTGAAGTTATATGGTAAATACTATATCAATATTTAATTTATACTTATTTTATTCAAAATAAGATTTAAAATTGAATTGTATTAAGTCTAATGATCTTTATAATTAATATACATAAAATGAAAAACTGACAATATAAGAAAGAAATAGGTTTTACCAATAGATGATGCCTATAAGTAATATGCCCTGCATAAATGGGCCCACCATCGTATGAACTTGAGTATTTATATCAATCTATTATTGCTGCTGTTCGCGAAAACTTTCCCACCATTGGTTAAGCATATAGAACTGTTCCTTGATATGGGGCCAGGCCATTGTAACAATCAACATGATAGTATTGGCAAAAACAAACAGTTTCATCATCTCAAATGCTGTAATTAAAGAATATAGCATATGATTAACTGAGATTATTTTTTAATTTAATACGATTTCATTCAGTATTTACAGACCCTCCGGCGTGCGTAGGTAATCACCGAATCCGGAGTTCAAATCCTTCTCCTGCTCTTCCTTGTGCTCATGCAGCTGTTGTTCTTTGCCTTCCTTTCCTTTGGTCTTGCTGCCCTCCGCCTTCTCCTTATGGCCGCCGTGACCTTTGCCGTGTCCGTTGTGCTTATGCCTGCCGTAGCCTGTCGATGTATTGGCAAAGGCAGACTTCTTGGATTTCATCTCATCCAAGTCGAAGCAGCAGGAGCACAGGTAGCTGCTGCTCTCAACGTCCTAACGACACCAGGGTTCCTCCAATAATGACGAGCCCCAAAACATTTTACAGCTCATTGTTGCGACTGCTCGCAATTTTATGGTTTCATTTTTATCGATTTGCAATTAAACATAGAGCAGGTAAAATTACGGGTACACCTCAACAGTCAGTAGAGCAATGCGCTTAACATATCTCTGTATCTATGCCTATTATATTTTGGTGTCACACTCTCCCAGAGGGTTGTACTAGATCCGGTATGGTGATTGTTTAAGTGACAAATCATTTCTGGCACGGGATACTGGGTGTGTTTACAAAGTTCTGAATGTGCTAATTTGCTAAGATATATTGATCTTGTATTATTAGGTTTGTTTTATAAATTTCAGCATCTCGGGACGAATTTAGTACAATACTCGGCGATTCCATACTCGTGTGAGCAATTTATCTTTTTTCTTACATAACTCATCTATTAGTTATGAAGTACATATAGTATAATGTTCTCATAGCCAAGGAAATAAGATCGCCTTTAATACAATGAAAATTCTGGAACTTGAGCTTGTGATAAATAGTATAATAACAGGAATAGAGAATAAATATTTATTATAATTATTACCATTAGTTAAGAAGGAGTCCTACATAATTGAAAGTACACTAATTCAAACATGAACATTTCTAATAAAAATTTTTAACATCTTGATTGTAAGACCACTTCAAAAAAAACATAAGTCTTATAGTGATGACAAATTATTTATATATTTTCTTTTACTTAAGGTATTAGATAAAATCTTATCCATAGATATCTTGACAAAGTTTTCATGATCTTATTAACGGGTCATTAGAAAAAGAATTTGTCTAATATATGGAATGTATTGTCAACAGGGATTAAAACCGAAACGAATATGGGTTTCAGTTACGGTTTCGGTTATGATCGAATTAAGGTTTTCGGTTATCGGTTATGCAAAATCTTGGAGTATCGGTTTTTTGTAAGTTTCGGTTTAAAAATACCGGTATGGTTTCGGTTCCCAAAAAAAGAAGTTAAGGTTTTCGGTTGACCAAAATAAGACGCTTTATTCATTTTTTACATGAAAAAAGACTTAATGCTCTTTTTAGCCTGGAAAATAATGTTATCTGGTGACTGGAATGACCAGTGTAATGTCGATTTTATTATAAATTGATCTTATATAAATTTGGTTCATTTGGTTTGAAAATTTTGATTATTTTGATTTTACTGAACTTTAATAACTTTGAACCGCCATAACTTTGTTAAAAGTCAATCAATTTTTATGCGGAATGTAAATTTGAGCATGATTTTACCTCCAAATTCGTTCTGCATTTACAATTTTTTCATTTTAGAAAATTTTTGAAAATCGAATTTTTTCGAAATTTCACAGTGTTACCCCTTTATCTTTTTTGATTTTTTCGAAAAAATTCGAATTTTCAAAATGAACCAAATTTAAATGCAGAACGAATTTGGTGGTAAAATCATGCTCAAATTTACATTCCGCATAAAAATTGATTGACTTTTGACAAAGTAATGGTAGTTCAAAGTTATCAGTACCTGTGACGGCCAGCACCGAAATTAACCCTTATAAATCAATCGGTTACTAAACGGTTATTTTGGTTTAAAGAGTATCGGTTTATGGGTTTCGGTACAGCGGAAAAATATTTTTTCGGCTACGGTTTCAGTTACGGTTACAAATTTCAATCGGTTTGCACCGGTTAAGGGTTACGGTATCGGTAAAGGTTTTAATCCCTGATTGTAAACAAGTTTGTATGTACTAATTTAGCTGGGACTTTATAGGAGTCCATCTTAACTCTTTAAAAGATTCAGTTTCTTTTATGAGTAGAGGAGTTGGGGTAAATAATTACCTAGAGATCGGGCTGAATTGTCAGAAATATTCAATGTACAAAAATTAAATTTTCCTTTTATTATTTTATAATTTTCTATATTTTAAAATATGATTTTAACTAAACAATTGATTCCTAGCTAAGCTTAATAAATAAATTAATTACTATGTACATCATTTATAGAATATTTAAATAATTCTAAGTACAATTCACTAGTTTATCACATGCTACAAATGCGTATTAAAGCTGACAGCATCGCTGTATTGCTGCTCCTCCTGCTCGCTGTGCCTCTCAAGGGGCGTGCGGAGGCAGCAGGTGCAGATGCCGCCCAAGATGACGAGGACACAAAAAGCGGAGAGGGACAGAGCAATGTTGAGTTCCCTGAGCACAGTGAGAAATGAGGCGGAGAGCAACCAGACACGTGACCAGGTGACCGTTGAGAAGGCAAATGGCTCACGTTTCTCGGAGGGCAAAGACTCGCCCATGCAGGTGAGTAACATGGCCTGGGCGCAGGAGATGCTAGCCTTGGGCAACGTTGCAAAGAACATCCAGAGAACAATCTCATAGACTTTCGGCACTAAAAGAACAATGAAATTAGCTGGGTATAAGATAATACTGACTGTTCACCTACTCTCCACATCGTTGAAGAACCAGCAAAGGCAACCAACGGCTCCGCCCAGAATGCAGAAGGTTCCAGCCCATTGCCACTTGCGGGCATTATGGTTGAAGGTCAGGTACATGGCCAACAGGCAGCCGAGAATTTCGACCAGGCCAATGACAATGGTATTGGGCGACAGATAGTCGCGTCCAAAGGAACGTATGTTGAGCAACAGACCCATGTGACCGATGAGGAATGTGGCGAGTGCCATGTGAGTGGCCACCATGTGAATCTTGGCGCGCTTATGACCACGCCACAGCTCCAACCAACGAGCAGGTGGCGACTGAGCACGCAGCTTATCACCCAAGTGTTCCAACTGAACAGCCAGGTCATAGGGTACCTTGTAACTCCGATCATTGATGCTGGCCGCCTTGAGTAGTAGTTCCATGCCGTAATCCACTGCATCATCCATGGACTCGGAGTGTTGGAGCTGCCAGCGGGGCGAATCTGGCAGCCAGGGAAGCAGCACCACAATGACAAGTGGCAGCGATGTAATCCAAATAACAATCTGACGCCAACTGTGAGATCCAGCAGCTATCGCAGGCAGCAGGATGACGCCAAGGGACCAGAATGTCTCGTAGAGCAGCAGGACACCTTGACGATACTTGCCCGTCGTAATGTCTGTTACTGTTGGATCAAAGAGAGAACATGGCTATAATACCTGATCACACCGCAGCGGGAAGTGTACCTACTTATGGCCTGGCCGGAAGTCATCATAAAACAACAACATACCCCGGAGAGGCAACGGAACGAGCAATGTAAGCTGAAGTCATTGACCAGACCCGTGCAGACGCCGCAGCAGAGCAGCCCCAAAATGCCGGAGATGTAGACACGACGTGGACTGAGGACTCGCATCAGGCGGGTGGAGACGACGCCTCCGAGGAACATGCCAAAGAGATGCCAGTACTGGGACCAGGCGACGAAGATGTCGCACAGACAAACCAGATCGAACTCCATGATGAGCGAGTAGAAGCCCTGGGCATAGTTGAACTGTTGGCACTGACGCAACGCATAGTTTCCATCGCCATAGGCCACCAGCACAGTGCACTGATCCTCTGTGACGCTGCAGTTTTCGCCGACTCCATAGACACTAGTGTCGCAGGTAAACTCCTCATTGGGATAGATGTCTGGAGCCGTGAAGATGATGCAGGCCATGAACCAAGCAGCGGGAATCTTGCACAGAAAGATGATCAACACAGATCGCAGTTGCCAGATCCCAAAGTGTCCCAGAATCTGTGTGATAATATCCTCAGACTCGCTCTGAGTTGGCCGGTCCCTGATCTCCGTGTTCTCGCAGCCGTGTATACTATATGATATCTGAGCCAAGGCATCGGGATGCGGCGATGAGCGACGTGTTTTCGGATTGTCGCCATTGATGCGGTAGCTTTTAGACATCATCTTTTACCTGGATTATATTAGTTAATTAAATAAAAAAAATCATTTTATATTGATACAGAAAAATAATACTCGTACCTTTCCCTGGTTTTTATTATTTACTTCTTATTTTATAAAAGTTGCCAATGGTTTATAGAACAAGTTAAAATAAAAAATGTAATGAGATCCATAGAGTTTCTTTTATTTTTTTAATAAATCAACGACAGACAAGTGATTTTGTTTCTTTGTCAAATCAATTACTTGACCAACTGTATATCAATATATACAATTTAGTAGCCACGTCTTGCTGGTTTCGACCCTCCAGCATAACTGCGACTTCGCTATGGCTTTGCGTAAGCAGCTAAACATCTGGACAATCGAGGGGAACGGCTTCAGTTGGTGCTAGCCAACGATATCGTCGCTAATCAAATTGTCACTGAAATTAATCAGACAACTTCAATTGTCCGCCTGTCGTACATCGAAACCAAACATCGATCGTTCCTAATTGATTAAATCAATAGGCGAGTTGATTTCATATTATCTTGAACAGATTTAGCAACAAGTCAATTAATTATTCTGAAGCGGATGATAACTTTTTGCAGTGATTGTCTACTTGCCAGCATTTCTCACTTGATTCCCCTTTTTATCCGTTGAGGATAAACTACCTTGAATCGCTTGAACCTACTTTAGCCAAGACACCAACCACCCAAACAATTATTTGCAGCGCCATCTATAGGCAGCTAGCCTAACAATCGGGTAGCGCAAACTATGAAAAGTAACGACTTAATATTTGCTTTTTCAAACAAATGAAGGCGAATCAGAACAAATGGAAGGAGAATAGGAAAAAACCTAGTTTCTGTAGATTTATGACATAATTATAAAAAAATATTTATTTGGGGCATCATTGATAACAAGACAAACTAAATGTTTACACTATGCGCTAAGAACAAATACAAATGGCAATAGTTTAAATTAAAGCAAACAATTCAATTCCAGAACTTTTAATTAACCCTTCGAAAGAATTGTTCTTTGCTTCTACTTTTGATTCGGGTCTTTACACGACACGAAATCAGAATATATAAAATACAATTGTTTCTAATATTTCCATTTGCATCGTATTGACTGAAAATTACATTTCAATAATTAATTCTCATAAATTCAAGATTATTCTCCTGGTCTTATTTTGGTTACATTGAATGAGATCTCGGGCAAAAATTGCGTAATCTCTGTCGAGAGAATGTTACGTGAATGTTGCTTACGTCGCGTCATAGTTGAAGTCCAGCTTCATTCCAGATCTGCAAACTGACGACTTGTGGCTACTTATAACTGGTTTTTGAAGGAGTTTCAGTGATGCTGTTTATAGACAACAAATTTAAGTTGCCAAACGTCTTTGGGTAAGCTTTTCACTTTCATTGCAAAAAAATAAACATGCACTTGCAGTTTGTATTGGGAAAAAGCAAAGTCAGTCAGTTGGATGCTTGCCACAAGAGTGAACACATGTGTCAAGCTATGGAGGGTGATAATATGGAATCCAAGTTGGATATCTACCGAGAGTCGATCGTCTTCATAACAGGCAAGTTTTTAATTGAGTATTGTTGCTGATACTGTTTAATAGCTGCACTTTTGATGTGGTAGGCGCCACTGGATTTGTGGGCAAGGCATTGCTGGAGAAGTTGCTCTGGAGTTTTCCACAAATCGAACGTATCTATATGCTCATCAGACCCAAAGGTGGCGTCGAAGCTGAGCAGCGATTCCAGAATTTTCTGCAGAATGGGATTTTTGAGCGTTTGCGGAGCTCGTATCCTGAACGATTGAAGAAAATCGCCTACTTTCCTGGCAACATTGAGGATGATAACTTTGGTAAGACAAGCAAATAGAGAGTGAAGATAAGTGGAAATCACTTTAGACTCAATAAATCAATACCAACAGGTTTAAGTGAATTGGACAAACTCAAGTTGTGCGCCCAAGTTAATATTATTTTCCACAGTGCAGCAACAGTAAGTGGAAATCTGATATACTCCGTTTATACGTATATATAGCCCTCACTTTATATGTCATTAATGCCTGCAGGTGCGATTTAATGAGTGTCTCAAGGTGGCGGCACGTGTCAATTCAGTTGCCACCTACAATCTCTTGGAGATGTGCAGGGAAATGACACAACTGAAGGTAATTATTAAGGAAGGTATTTAAAAAAAGTCATTTAAGCGAAAATTTGAGAATATCAGAAATCAAAAAGGGCAGTCATTTTTGGTAAAAGATAGATTAATCCCGGAATCCCAAATAAGAGCTAAAAAATCAAACCTGAAAACAAATTATTTGGATAAAGAAAAATATCCATTTCTTTGGATGCGGTGTTCTGGTGAATGAAATTTTGTTATAAAATTAATAATAATTCTTATATTTGATTAAATAATTGAAATATATATAATTATACTAAAATGGGTAAATTTTAGATGAAAATTGAAATTTAATTAGTATATTCAATTTATAAAATAAAAATCAAGTGTAGTAGTTAAAATTAATTTGTAGTATAATGAAAATCAGCAAATACGTTTAATTTTACAATATTTATTTATGCCGTAGAATCAATTTTAATTATATTTTTGTTCCTATTTTCCAGAGTTTTCTCTATGTTTCGACTGCCTACTGCAATCCGGGTCGTAAATACGTAGATGAGTGCATCTATCCAACTCTTCCTCCCGTGGATTGGCTGCAGTTTCTCACCTGCACCAAGAAGATACCCGATGATTACTTGAATCGAATGGCCGACTATATAAAGGGTCCTCATGTGAATACTTACACCTTTACGAAGTCAATAGCAGAGCAGATTGTTAACTCCTATAAGGAGCTGATACCCATTGTCATTGTGCGTCCATCGATTGTGACGGCCGCGTACAGGGAACCTTTTCCGGGTTGGATTGATAATATACAGGCGATCAGTGGGATTATGATGGAGATTGGCAAGGGCGGCATAAGCAGCATATTGGGCGACAAGAATCTCATCTGCGATATTATTCCAGTGGATTTTGTGGTCAATGCAATGATCATGATGGTGCACAAGGCACAGCTCGGCAGGTGAGTAGATGATGACAGTTAATAATAGTTATCTAGAACTCGATCTTTGGTTTGTAGCATCAGCATTTGCAATGCCACTTCGGGTGTAACGAATCCCATCAGCTGGCAGAGATTGGGTGAACTCACCATGAAATGGTCTCGCATTTATCCCACAAAGCGCATGATCATGTTTCCCAACTTCAAGTATCGTCGCAGTTCCTTAAAACACGAGTTGGCCGTGTGGTTGCTTCACTTTGTGCCCGCCATCCTCATGGATCTGCGCACTCTCCTCTTGGGACAGAAGAAACGCTTTGTCACGCCCATTGCCGGGAAATTTCGACAGGCCTGTTTGGCAGGTAAGCAAGATTAATCCCGAGATTAATCAAGTATAGCAATTCGGCATAATTTCAGGCAGTTTCTTCTCGCTCAATGAATGGATCTTCAAGAATCGCAGCCGATATTACTTTAAAGACTTGATTGAGAATGGAACATTTCGCATGCTCTACTGGAATCTCGATGAGCTCGACTACGATGATTATGTGCGATGTCATATGATAGGCATTAATAGATATTTACATCGTGAAAAGTTCACAATTGATGCAAATAAAATGCAGGTGACCAGGTGAGTTCAATTATCGACTAGAACCTTCATCTCATGTAAAACAATGAAATCTTCTAGAATCTATTGGTTTTGGATATTCGCTCATATCTTCTTCTATATGATAGTTCTTTATGTGTTTTTATAGTCAGATTTAAATAAACGACAAAGGAAAAATGTTAGTTAAGATTGTGCAAATCACAGAGAATTGAGTTTTATTAGCTAGTTTTAATATCTTGCAACTGATCTATAGCTCCTGATCCTGGCATTTATAAGCGTGTATTATGCACATCGGACTCTATGGTCCAAACTGGTGCATTCAATGGAGATTGCTCCTTCTTGTCCTGCTGCTCCAACTGGGGCACAACGGGAACTGTGCTGATTCGAGGTGTTAGGAGCAGGCAGGTGCAGATGCCTCCGAGTATGCTGAAGACACAATAGGAGGTGAGGGAGAGTGCCGTATCGATCTTTTTAAGTACATTGAAGAATGGTGCCGAGAGGAGCCACACACGTGCCCAAGTGACAACGGAGAAGACGAAGAGCTGCTTCTTATTGGCCGGCACCAGCTCATTCATGCAGGCCAAGAGCATGGACTGGGCACAGGAGACTCCAGCCTTTGGTATTGTCGCAATGATCATCCACAGCGACACCTTCAGATCGGCATCCACTGGGGAGAGATGACAAAGATGATTAGATGATATAGACTGTCGAGTTATAGCTCACTTGAGTCGGCGCCAGTGAAGAGCCAACCCAGGCAACCCAGCATCCCGGCAAGGATGTTGAAGATGCCGGCAAATTGCCACTTCCATTTGTTGTGCTTCATAGTGAAATGCAGGGCCAGAAAGCATCCAATTATCTCAGAGAAACCTGCAACCTCAGCACATTGAAAGACATTCCAGCAAGTACTTTAAATATCTTGATATCTTACCCATAGCAATGGTATTTGGTACTAGATAGTTTCTGCCAAAGGATCGTATATTGAGGAGCATGCCCATGAAGTTGATGACAAAAAAAGCCAAGGCCAGGTGGGAGGCCACCATGTGGGTCTTGGCTCGTTTACCCTGCCACAGTTGTGTCCAGGGAGCAGCTGCTGGCTGTGCTTTTAGCTTCTCACTGAGCAGCTCCAGTTGCAACCTGAAGTCTGGAGGGATTTTGAAGCACCGATCATTGATCTCAGCCCCCTCACGCACCATTTGCTCCACACTATCGATCGCTTGGCGATCCGTGGCGTGTCGGAGCAGCCAACGGGGTGAATCTGGAGTCCAGTACAACAGGACAATCAGCATAATTGTGGGGAATGTAATGCCCACATAGATCAGGGACCAGCTGTTGAAGAAGGACGACAAAGTGGGCAGCAGAATGACGCCAATGGACCAGAAAGTATCATAGAGGATAATCGCGCCAATGCGATGCATTCCAGCGGTAATATCGGTAACTGAAAGATATTCATATGGATATAGTACATATAGTAATAGTAATATATAGATGCAGATACAGACATTAATTTAATAGAAAGATACTAAATATAGCAATAGACAGCAGGGATCGTAACTGTAACAAGTTTACGACATTACAAGTCGTATTTAAAAAGTTTGTATTTAAAAATTGCGAAATTTTAATTATATTTATATTTATGCAAATCTTGGAGTATCGGTTTCGTAACGGTTATCGGTTTTTTGTAAGTTTCGGTTTAAAAATACCAATATGGTTTCGGTTCACAAAAAAATTAAAAATTTCGGTTGACCAAAATAAGAAGCGTTATTCATTGCTTTAAATGAAAAAAGACTTAATGTTCTTATTTGCCTGGAAAATAATGTTATCTGGTTACTGGAATGGTCCAGCGTATTGTCGATTTTATCATAATTTGACGTTTGAAAAATTCGATTATTTTGATTTAACTGATTTTTAATAACTTCGAACTGCCATAACATTATCAAAACTCAATCAATTTCCATGCGGAATGTCAATTTGAGCATGAATTTACCTCTAAATTCGTTTTGCATTTGTTCATTTTCAAAATTCGAAAATTTCGACATTTTTAGAAAATTTACAGTGTTACCCCTTATCATTTTTCTAAAAATTTCGAAATTTTCGAATTTTCAATATGAACAAAATTTAAATGCAGAACGAATTAAGAGGTAAATTCAAGCTCAAATTTACATTCCGCATGGAAATTGATTGAGTTTTGATAATGTTATGGCAGTTCGAAGGTATTAAAAATCTGTTAAATTTTCAAAGGTCAAATTATAATAAAATCGACAATACGCTGGACTTGTTTTACCAAACTGAGGCGGCGACTCTAACCAAAGTGCTACGGTGCCATTATTATCCTCATATTAAATATAACATATTTATATTTTCTTATCAATTTAAGATTTTTAATTCTTATATTAAAAACTGCGAATTTTTAGATTTATATTATTAGTTTTATTAATTTGGTCTTTAAATGGTCTTATTTTAAGAACCAAATATTTAAGATGAATATTCTTGAATTTAGAAGTTGGTCTTTTTTTTCAGTGTAGAAACTTTCGTGTAATCCACGTTACTGTGTCATATTTCCTTCACATTGATTTATATTGATTTATTTAGATACAATTTGATTTTTTTAACTGTTATTTATACTGATATAGATAAAGATACTTATAGTTATAACATGGGTGTAGTTAGATAGATTTGACTTACATATGGCTTGTCCAGCGGTGAACATGACGGCACAACACACGGCCGAGAAGCAACGGAAGGCGCAGTGGAGACTAAAGTCGCGGGCGTATCCAGTGACAACGCCACAGAGGATCTGGGCAATGGCACCCACACAGTAGGTGCTCCGTGGGCTAATGCCCAGCATCATCTTGGTGCCCAGCACTCCACCGACAAGCACTCCGAAGAGATGCCAGTACTGTGTCCAGGCAATGAAGATGTCCCTCAGACAAACCAGATTAAATTGCATGATGAGGGAATCAAAACTGGACACATATTCGAACTGTTTGCATTCGCTGCTGCTGTTCGTGATCTCGTCCAGAACATAGCACTGGTTATCCGAGATACTGTAGTTGGAGCTGCTGTTGAGGTAACTCGTATCGCAGCTGAACTCGGTGCGGGGATACAACTCTGGAGCCGTGAAGATGATGCAGGCCATGAACCAAGCGGCGGGAATCTTGCACAGAAAGATGATCAGGATGGTTCGCAGTTGCCAGATGCCAAAGTTGCCAACAACATCGCCAATTATATCGCTGCTGGGAGGTGTCGCTGCCACAGTTGGTGTCGCTGCTCTCCTGATGCTCCCAATTCTCTCGTTATCAATTTCATTGGAGTGCAAAACATTGCGATGTGATAATTGTGGACTTGACACCGGGGAGCGTCCACCGCCTTGAATTGTTGACGCTTGATTGACCATTTCCAATGATTTCCTAGTTGAACATTTTCGAATTGTCGACGAATTCAACTCTTCTGCTGTGCGTGACATATTTTGTCATTTATTTATTTTATTTATGAATAAATATTAACATGCGATATATATAAAAAAACATTTGTTTACTCTCTCCTCTTTTCCCCACCAACAGCCCAACACAATTGAAATCAATTGAAAGCGGTTCCAGTTAAAATCAGTTGACTTCCCATGACGACAGCATTGAATTTCCAAGTAAAATTCATCAAATGCCTGTGGTTCGAAATTTGATCTAGTTTTTTGTGTGTGATTTTGCTTTGACCAACCAACGGGAAAATTCTGTTGTAATGGTGTCGTTACAAATAGTTTTAGAATTAAATAAAATAAATATTATTACATAAAGGATCTTTAATAGCTGAAACACTTTAAATATAGTACAAATAATTTTTGAATTTAGTAATATTTAAAATCAACTTTCCTATTTTTGTACTCGAAATTCAAATTGATAGAAGATGAATTGTGACTTTCATAAAATATCGTTAAATTTAATACTTTTTCTTCGCAACTCCAGACTATTGGGTTGAAAACTTTACCCTCTTGCACAAATTCAGTATAAATATATAAACCTCTTGAACTTTGTATTGTTTGGTAACTTCAGTAAGTTCCATGCATAAAATAAATCACATAATGTACGTATTTCAGGCTTATCGTGATTATAACCGGGCTATCCTCGTGTATTTATATAATGCGAGCAATATATGATGGCTGATATGATATCTCTCAATTGTAATGTCTACTGTGCCTCCAAAATCGTATTTATATTCGTTGTTTATCCGACAATATTGACATTTGATTAATACTTGGCTTTTAGCAACTTTACTCCACATATTTCCCGAGAGAGGTGCTAACTCTGGTTGATCTATCAATATGCAGGGGGTGCGATTTCATGTGGAGCAGAAACAGAATGGCACAAAGCCGCAGACATCTGTCAACCGTCGCATGGGGCGTGCAAATATTTTAATTTCAAATTTAACCGGTAGTGTTAATTGCCGGGGTTCCGCCCTGGTACAGAGATTACTAAACAGGTTCCCCAATATTTCATATTTGAGTTTTCCATTTGAATTCCATTGCATTGATTGTCACTTTTCTATTTGCTGACCATGGGACAAATACAATTAGTTGAATTACTTGTTGTGCAAATGCAAATATTTAATATTCTTAAAAGAGATCGCAATTTATTAATTGACTGTGGGCAATATTAGAATTTCATTTTAAATTAATTAACTAAGCAAATATGCAAGTGATCGATTTCCGCAACTGGAGCAATTCATTCCTGTAGATGGAAACTGATATTAACAATTAATGCAAATGGAAACAAGTTAGGAACTTTAGGTCTGATATATACATTAGTTGTATTTTATTTATTTTTGTTATTTACATACACGTAATTTACAAACTTGGCTCACTTTTTATACAGTTTTTTTTTTGACTTTAATTAACACCAAGCTTTTGTCTTTTCAATACTTTATTACTTTGTGCCTTTTAAGTTGATTCTGTTAATTTTCAGAAATTTCTTTTATGTTTATTTATTTGATAGCATACAAATGAATATAAACTTATTAAGCAACAATAAACAATTTGTTTGATATGAGTATGTTCAATCTTTTATGGTAGCTTTTCAATTTGCACGTTGCGCGTTTTTTCGATCAGCGGTTTCAAACAGCGCGCGAGCGTCTCAATCGGTCGAGGAACGGAATCGAACTGACGACGAGGCGCTTTATAGATATAGAAGACGAAGGCGCTGTCGTAGATTCGACACGCGGTGCGTTAATTTTCTTAATGAATTTGTGCAAATAATTAAAAGATATTGACTGCCTGGCTTTGAAAATGTTTTTCAAACCGAACTCTGTCCGCTTGAACTGGTCGTGTCTTACATTTCTCGGCTGACTTCAAGGTCCTACCGGAACTGTCGTCTGCATCATCAAGTTACAACAGGATATTGTAAGCCTTAGCTTGGTGTCTTCTACATTTTCACTTAATCAATAAAATTCTTTATTTTATTAATGTTGAGACAAACACGAGTACTTGCTCTGGTATTCCACTTACTAAAATCCACTTACTAAATCCACTTACTACAACTGGGCGCCGATAAGAACACCCTTTAAATTGCCTTCGCTTAAAATGTGCTTTGCTATTTTAATCTTTATTGTACCTGTCGCGTTTATACTCGAATTTGATTTTGTATAGTGACACATAGTAATTTATTTTCAATTCGCTGACACAGATAAATTCCTAAAAATAGTGTCAACTTCTGATAGTCGTAGTATAGTGCCAATTAAGCAATATATATTTTATGAAACTTCGATCTACTTTCCAGCCATCGAACTGCATATTTATTACCTTTAAGTACAATTTTTTGAATATTTGTAATTAACAGATCGACTAATGAACTCCCTAATATCATTGTGGGATTCTCTTTGCTTTTAAAAATAAAGCTGTGTAAATATTTATGCTGTCATTAGTGATATGAATTGTTGCTAAATGAAAGAAATACAAATATTAATATTACATTTATTTGTTCGATTTGTTTATTACTTATTTAATGTCAACAAAAAACAGTCGACAAATATATACATATATATACATAGAGTTCAAGCTAAAATTAGAAAATAGGATTTTAAGCCAACAATTAAATGCAATAATATAAATAATATTAAATTTAAAACTGCACTGATAAATAAAGAGATGAAAAGTCAAAAATTTGTATATATTCTGGAGATTTTAAATCAAATTCAATCACGCATTTTTATTATTTTATAATAATAATTGAACTCACACCTCGCACATTAGTTAAACAATAATTAAAAATACTGGCTATATTTCAATATAATTAAATTAGTTATTAATTAACACATTTCAGCTGCCAACAAATGTCTTAATTTAAGTTTTTGTGGATTACGTCAAGCTATGACCCGAATAGATGTGCGAAAGGCGGATCTTTAATAATATTATTACGAATTATATTATTTATTTTTAAGTGTTATAGTAAATATAATAATATTTGATGACTTATCCATTAATCGCATTGGATATCAAATTTCTGGCTCTGTTCGATGATAAAAATGGTTGCATACTTTCGGGTGGCTCTGAAAATCTGAATTCAAATACTATGCATACTACTGTGCGGTTTAATGGCAGCTTCATTGACTTCCGTTTGACTGTCACATTCGTGAATCGTATTGAAATTGATGTGCCAGAGATCGGCAATGCTTACGGCAACGTTTTGTTCAAAGTTTCGAAGCAACTCATTGCTATATCCACTCACATCGGAGCTGGCGGTACTGCAGCGACGTAGAATTACGGCGGAGTTACGACGATAGGTATTTGGAGTGGGCACCTGACCGACTTGCAGTTGCTCTGTATTCCAATAGTAGCGATTGAGGAAACGCATTGCGAGGCCATACACCCAGCCCACGGTGGCAATTATGGTTATGGGCAGCAGGCGATGCACCACAGTCAGAGTACTCAATAATGGCGAGAAAACCAAACAGAAACGACCAAAGCTGACCACGGAGAGCATCAACAAGACACGCTTTCCCGGCGAAACCATTTCCCCCGTGCAGGTGGTGAGCACAGCTATGGAAGCCGAATTGGCAAACTTCAGCAGCATCCAAAAGATGAGCTCCAATCCTACGCGACGTGAGTTGCGGTCTGAATGAAAGAGAAGAAACCCATAAAGTATTGTATATTATTCGATTATATAATAATACTTACCACTTTCGGGCAGCAACCAGACCAGATATGTGCACAGACCTGCGACAATCATAAGATTGCCAGCCCAGCGAAAATAGCGACGTGTGTAGAGTATAAAGTAGAGACCAACAAAGACGCCCACCATTTCGGCAAAGCCCAATGCGGCTGTATTGACGTGAACTTGCGCCTCGCCCAGGCTACGAATCATTAGCAGTATAATGTTGTACAGGACCTGGGCACATCCCCAAATGAGATGTATATAGATGAGTTGTCGACGCTTCGTTTCCTTATCCCAGATCTGGCAATAACTGCTTTTCGGCTCAGCACTCAATTCTGCAGCATAGACAGTAAGCTGCACGTCCATTGTTAAGGGCACCATGCGATTGTTATGTGTGGCCGATTCAAGGAGCATACGAAGTGCCGGCTCGACACGCTGTTGTCGCAGCAGCCAACGTGGCGCATCTGTAATCCAGCGATGCAGCCAGACGAGCACAATGAGCGATGATGAGATGGCCACGTAGAGATGATTCCAGTTATCAAAGTATATGGATATGGCAGGTAACAGCACCAGGCCAATCGACCAAAACAACTCCGACAGTGTGACCACCAAAATGCGTGCTTTGCCCGACGTAATGTCCGTCACTGCCGAAAGGAATGGGTATGAAATAAGTTTGTTTCTTAAGTCTTTCGTTTTCGCTTACGTATGAAGTGGCCCGCGGTGTACATTACCGTGCAGCAAACGGAGGTGAGACAACGGAAATAGATGTGTAGCTGATAGGCGTCCACCAAGCCAGTCAGATTGCCACAAAAGATTTGGCCTAGCATGCCTAGTAGCATCAGGCGACGCGGACTAATACTGTCAATACCAAATGGTAGATTGAATAATGATCTGAGGGTTATTTATAGAGGACTCACTGCCGCAGCGCTTGATGGGCCAATAGTCCGCCGAGGAGTGCGCCGAGTGCATGAAAGGATTGCGTGACTGCAACCAACACGCGACGTGAGCAAATCAAATCAAACTGCGTTATCAGCGATTTGTACGCCGTATTGTGTTCGACTTTCTCACACGGCATCGTTTCCTGCATCGATGTGGTTGCATTCCATGTCTGTCCATAGTGACGGACAAAGCTCTGAGACAAGCTCTGTGCATAGGCATTGCACACCTGCACACTGAACAGTCGATCCGTGTTGCGACTGTGCAACATGCTGCTCCGACCTTCCACTGCTCGACTGCCATTCCACGAGGCGGAATGACACACTAGCTCGCCCCGCTGAGGATATGGGGCCGTATAGATGATGCAGGCCATGAACCATGCTGTCGGTATCTTGCACAGGAAGATCAACAGAATGGTTCGTAATTGCCAGCGTCCAAAGGGGCCATTGATCTGCTCCACAATATCCACGTACGGATGTGGAACTGAGGATTTGCGGCGTTGGCAGATTGTATCCCCTGCTGTCATGATCAGGCTGACATTTACACGCGTACTGAGCTTTCGCTAATTTTTCATCGACGATATAGATTATGCCGCAATGGGAAAATATTTCAAGTTTGTTTTTGTTGTTAGCTCAGCCCACAAATTGGGTGCAAATTAGTTGACGTAGCGACGTTTTTTTCTTACTTTGTATCATAATGAGAACTACGTAAGGCCATATGCAAATAATATTATCTAAAATAAGAATTCGTGTTGGAAAAGCGGTCTGATTACACTTATATACCCTGTAAGCATCGACATATCGATAACCGAATTTGACAGAAATCTCACACCAATGGGGGAAAGAGGCAGATTCTATTATCCATTTAATATTACATATACTTAAATTGACAATAGGCTAGGAAGCAGAGTATTCAAGCCAACATTGAGTGATCGTAAAAGACGGTGGATCTTTTGCGACGACCTCTATTTACAGGATATCTCGCAGTTGTTATATTGGCTGGCAAAGAGCTGAAAAGATTGGTCATATTTTGTTGTAGAATAAAATCAAAACTATATATTTTTATTTTATAAGTAGCTTCTCAGTTTTCTCAGCACAAATTGCACTGTTTTGTTTGCTTTTCTGATTGTGATACTTGAAATCAAAAATTAAACAATCATTTGGTTATGTTTATCGCAAAGTCATGTTGTTTATTTATTTATTTAGTTAGTTTTTGTGTTGTGTGTTTCTATAAAATGGCACATTTAAGATGCCTCCTCACTATATGCAATTTATCTCTGAGCTGATTTCTATATTTAAATATGAAATTCGAGTACTCATTCAATTTTTGGGATCAACAACTTGTTGTAAAGACCCTTGCAGATTCTATTAATGCATATGAATCTCTTAAATCGGATTTCTATATAGCTGCCACAGGACTATATCTGCAAGGGTATTAAATCTTCAATACTTTGTTTGCATTTTATTCATGGTTTTATCTTTATTGTAGACAATTTAATTTGTTGTTAATTCGTTGCATTTATCAATCAAATTGATTTCAATAAATTTTGGTATTTTATGTTTTGTGATGTGATTTTTTGTTTGTTTTTCTTTTCTTTTTCAATTAGTTATTGTCTTAAACAATTAAGCCAGCTAACAATATTAACGCTTTACACTTATTCGCTTCTAAATCTTTTGCAACTAATATTCATGTAAAAATGTAGTTTAAATTTAAAGTTTATTAATTGGTACTTTGTTTTCTTCTTCACTAAATTAATTGTGGATTGTGTGATTCTTTATGATATTTACATGGTATGCTAGAGAGTTAAATAAAATAAATGCATTTTTGTATCGAAAACATGTTTCAGAGCTATGCACTAAAAATAGATTTGGCTTCGCAAAGACATAACATTTACATAACAAATATAAAATAGTAAATAATATTTTAAAATCATATAGCATTAATTGATGTGTAAAACTAAGTTATGGCGTGTATTTGATGCGCTGGGTGAATTACAATTATATCTAAGTTAATCCTTTTATAATTATGTGATATATTCTGAAGTCTATATACAATACGAGTAATGTCTGGAGTGCTACTTATTATCGAGGAGTGTAGTTAGTTATTTCATTTATAAATAAATATCTAACAGCGCATAGAGATTGTTGCCTTTTCTGAGAGCAACTGCAATGACAAATAATGATAAACGTAAATATTTATGCATTATCATTTCGTTTAGCTTTGTTATTGCAATTGAGTTTTGATTGAGTTATAATTCGAATTTTTTGTTTTCAGTAACATTATGCTTAGACACTAATTTAAAGTCCTTTGATTTGTATTTTGTTTTTAACTGCATTAATATTAATGTGTTTTTTCCACGTTTCGCTGCTTTAATTTCTTGTTGTTATTACTACGTTGTATGAGGGGGCTTCTTCCTTATAACTAAATGCTACAACTTAATTTTTGGTTTCAATCATCCATCCGTTCAATGATCTGTGCTCAGCGCATCCTCAATGTTGCTATCCCAATTGAATTCCGTAACACCCTGTTTAAAGTAGATGTTGCCCAGATTTGCAAATCTTTGCTCAAACTTGGCATCTTTCGACTTTAGATGCTCAAAACTGCAAGAGAAAGTGAGAAATATTTATCGTTGAGATTTGTTTATAATATAAACTTAGTTTATTTGCTTAATTAGATCAAAAGTAAATATTTTTAAGTTATTTTGTTTAAAGAAATATATTTCATAAGAAACAATTTTATTCATAGAATTTTAAAACAATTGAGAAAATAAAATGAAACCTTCTGCAACATTTAGGGATATTTACAGCCTTCGGAGATGATTCTTTACATTAAGCATCTTAGCTATTGAAGGAATAGCCAACTACCTGTATTGTCAGACAAATCCCTGAATACCTGATCTATACCATATTCTAGCTAAACAATAATATCATCAAAAGACTTGACATAAGCTTGGAATACACAAAGAGAACATGTTTCTAGGTAAACGGTCTGTACTGTACTTTATTTGTAATAATCTTAGTTGGAAAGGTACGAGTAATAAAGGAAGTCGAGGCTGGTGTAATGTCTTTCCTTTCACCCTGCAACCCTTGGTATATCCTAAAAGCTACCATCCCACTTTTGCGATCGATGTACACACGGTAAGTAAATCCGAAGACATGTACAAATCGTAATTCAATTGTTGCTGCAGCTGCGCTTGTTGCAGCTGTGCAATTAGAAGTGAGACCAAGAATACAATTTTTACCTTAGCCGGGCCATTGTACCGCGCAAAATGTCAAAGGTCATAAGCAGCGATTGTTCAACACAGAACCTGAACAAAAGACGAACAAAATAATAAGAATAACCTAAAGACAAAGGGGCGACAGGCAGCAGATTTTACAACAGACTCGACTGAAGGAAAAACCCCGCTTAAGTCTGTGAGTTTCGAGTTGAATGGAAACACTTTTAACGGCCCAAGTTTGTTGATGAAGTGTAGTCCACCCTTAAGAAGCGCATGCGCAGCTGCACATCTGCCTTCCTTCCTCTCTGACCGCCCTTTCCGCTCCGTTCCGCCTGAGGAGGTGACAAGGAAGTCGGGTAACTCGCTAAGTCAGCAAATTAAAAAAAAAAAAGGAAAACTGAAAAAGTTCCCATTGAATGCGTCTCAGGCAAAAGACGCACGTGTGTCGTGTTCAATCAGCGTCAAATGTTACCTTCCATTTGGGGGATGGAAGATAAAAAATATCTTCACTGGTCTGGGAAAATAGAAATCAAAACGAGTTTTGTCTAATTGTCGTATGCAACAACGTACATCATGTATTTCATCATATTACGTTCCTTAACTAAAATATGTGTATTTCTTATAATTTATTATATGTATACGAGAGAATAGTTGAAAATGTAGCCTAAAGTTTTCATTTTGTAGTTTGCGAGAGATTTAAACCTCGTTTCGACTCCTACATGTTTCGTGCCTTGAGCACCTGCTTCTGTGGCGGACTTGGCACATTCTCCTTGCCGCTGGCAAAGATCAGCGATTTCTTCGGTGTGCTGCTCGCCGATTTGGGAGTGCGCGGCGTACGTGGACTGTGCGGGGTGCGGGGAGTGCGAGTCTTTGGCGATTTGCAGGCGAGAATGTCGCTCAGTTCGCTGTTGTTATCCTGACGCACACACTTCTCCGATGAGTTGAGCAGCCATGATGTGATCTTGTCGCATTCAGCACGCAACTCCGAGTCGATCAACAGATCCTCAATCTTCTCCAGATCTGTGGTATTCGGTTTGTTCAGCTTGCTGGGCGTTAGCATTGCAACTGTGGGTTGTTGCTTCGACTTCAATGCAATATTCTCCAGCTTAAGCTGTTCGCATTCCTCACGCACCTTCAGCAGCAGCTGCTCCTTGTTGTCCAGCTCGAGTTGGGCGAACTGCAGCACGGTGGCAAACTCATCGAGCGCCTTCCTCATGTCCGCCATGTAGAGTTCCCGTGTCTCGTCCTTGCGCCTCAGATCGCTGTACATGTCGCTGTAATGGGCCAACTGTGCATCGCCATCGATGCGATCCTGGAACGAGTTAGCAATCTTATTGAATTTGGCCAACGTATCCGACTCGCTGGCAAGTAGCTCATGCAGCATGGACTCTTTCAACGATACCTCACTCTGCAGGGTCTGTGAGGAGCTGCGCAATGCCTCGAGTGCCTTCTGGGATTCGTTGAGCTGCTGTCGCAGTTGTTCCGCATCCGATTGTAGGGTCAAATAGCTCTGCTCCAGTGCACCCTTGGCCAGCTGCACCGACTCCAGCTCCGCCTTGAATTGCTCCACATCGGCATCGGACTTCTTGAGGCGCTCCATCAGTATGTTGACCGTGGAGCGTGTGTTGTTCAGTGTCAACTGATAGTTGTACTTCTCCGTAATGGTCTTGGCCATGTCCTGCTTCAGCTGCACCAGCTGCTGCTGCAATGTGTCGCTCAATTGGATGTAATAGTCGATGCCATTGCGCAACTGCTCCTCGCACTTTTGCAGCTTCTCGTCCCGCTGACGCAGCATATCGTTGGTCGTCTCCAGCAGCACCATGACATCCTGTTTCTCCAGCTCGATCTTGATGAGCTCGTTCTCGGCCAACTTCTGGCGTTTGTCCAGCTCGGCACGCCAGTAGCACTTCTCACGCTCCACAGCGCTCTCCAGATCACTCTCGACCTGCTGTTGGACCTTGGCCACCGCCTGTTGCTGCTCCGCCTGCTTGGCCTTCTCCTGGCACAGCTGGCGTATGGTGTCGCAGTGTGCATCGATCTCACAGCTCTTGTCCAGCAGCTCATCCTGCAGCGATCGAATCAGCGTGCACTTGTTGGCCAGATCATTCTTCAGGGTATTGCGCTCCACACGCAGACACTCGAGCTCCGTCTGACTGACCTTTGCCTCCTGGCCATAGGCGAGGGCATCCTGTTCGATCTGATGCTTCAGCAGCAACACATCTGAAAGCAATGTGGCATTCTTAGACTGCAAGTCCTCGATCAGTTCCATGTGCTGTGTCGTCTTCTGTTGCTCGGCGCTGCAAGTGTCACGTGCCTGGGCCACCTCTGTCTGTAGCCCACTGAGCTGCTCCTTCAGCTGATCCTGGGCAGTTTGTTGCTGCTCACAGACCTGCTGCAGTTGCTCATTGGCCAGCTTGTAGGCTTCGTTCTCGGCCAGAAGTTGCTCCACCTGCTGTTCGTGTTGCTCGCGCTGTTGTTGCAGCTGCTGCTCGAGATTGGCATAGCGTTCCAGGAGCTGTGTCTGCTCCAAAGTCAACTGCTCGTTGCGCTCCTTGTGTCCCAGATTCTCGGCACTGAGCGCCTGCACCAGTTGATCCATTTTGGCCGTTGTCTGCTCATGCTCCTCACGCATCTTCAGCTCGGTCTCCTTCAGCTGATCGACATGACGACGCACCACATCCAGCTGGCTGAGATAGCTCTCGATTAGCTCGTTCTTGTTGCGAATCTCCTGCTGCAGTGCCTCCTTGCCCTTCAAACGGTTCACTGACTTGGCCTCCTTCACCGGCGTCGTTGCCGCTGAGTGCAGCGGCGTTGAGGCAGCCGTGGAGGCGCCACTTCCTGTGCCCGAGCTGACCACACTCTCCGTCGTGTGGCTGGAAGCTGGACGGAACCGCAAGCGTTGCGGCAACGAAGGTGTACGAAAGAGGCGCAATCCCTTGGACTTTTTATCCTCCTTGGGTATGGCGAACTCTTTGGCCTCCTTTGAGCTGGACGCAAAGCGCACGGCATCCTTAAAGAACTTCTCAATCTGCTCCTTACGCTCTGGAGGCGGCACTGCAGCAGCAGCAGCAGCACTCGCTGCTGTGGGCGTGGCACTGCCCCCGGATCCCGCCGAGCTGTTCGAATTGGAGACGGAGACGGAGCCGGTACCGGCTGGTGAACCGCACACCACATCCACATCATTGAAACGCTTCAATTTGGCCTTGGAAAACGACATGTCGAATTTGTGTCCGTTTTTGGTTTACTTTTCAATTTGTCAACACTTTTCTTAATTATAGTTTAACGTGTTTGTTTTGTGGTCAATAACAAAAACTCAATAAAACAATGTAAAACACAACTTGTAACGTTTTTTTAAATTTGTAAATAAAATGTTTAACAAATGCTTGGAGTCCGTTTAATTTAGGCTGTACTGTATTTGGTCCGTTGCTGTTATTATTTTAGTTATTATTTTGTATTTTTGTATCCCGTAACCCGCCTGCCCCTATAACTGTAGCTGTAGCTCTGTTCCTACGCGTTCCGTTGTCAAAACCTAACTGAAGCGTTGCAAGTTGCGACTGCGCAAAATGCAGACACCGCAACGAGGAGATCGAGAAACCAGAAAGAAAAACACAACACAACACAAAACAACCCTCGAATTCTATGGACGGTGAAAAGGTAAAGGTAAAGGAAACAAGGAGGGTAACTCTGCGCTGTAGTGTTGCCATTTTTAGCTATATTTCTTGTAACTGCGAAGGCTAGAACGTTTAAAGAAATACTATCAACTAGAAATCCGGCTATTTTAATATTTTCTCAGTTTCCCCAGATAACTGCTGAAAACTGCTATCTTATAAAAAAAAACTTTTTAAACAAAGTAAAAATCTAATGACGAAAGCCTTTCCATGATTTACAATTTTGTGACGGACAATATTTAATTTAATATATTAATTACTAAAAAAAAAGTTTGACACTCGGCACATTGCGCAAAGAGGTCACGATTCTTTATACCAAAAATTAACTTTTATACGCAGAATAATTCTTATATTAAATTAAATATCGTCACTAGCGCGGACTGCAGTCCGAAATGATGTACTGAAGAATGTTAATATATTCTCTAACGAACGGGCAAACAAGAGAGTACATTTAAAGCATTTAAATTCAGAATTTCAATTTAGAAAATGTTGCGGAGATTTTCAAATTCATAGTTACCGTAGAATGGGCCATAATTATGAATATTACAATTTATCCGACAAATATAAAGATTTTGTTGATATTGACGAAATATTGTAGCTATATAGTTTAGAAAAAGTATGGCATTTTAATATTATAGCTTAATAATCACTGCGGACGGCAGTCCGCGCTAGTGACGAAAGCAACACGAAGTGTGCAAAAGGCGACTGGCAATATATACCCGAAGAATGGAAAATTTGCTAAGACTGTCCGATCAGGTTGAGTTATATACCGATCGAAAGGAATGACGTTAACTAATATTATTACAATGTTATTAAGCGTATGTCTTGGCTTAATTTAATACTACATAAAAAAGTTGTTGTTTTTTAAAGCTTTTTTCAGCTACTTTCTTTATAATTTTGAGCTATTAAAATGCTGGCAACACTGCTGTGCTGTATGTCTTGTCCCGTGGTTTGGTGGTGGTTCGTGCCGCACAGATCAGACACACACACACACACACATACCCATATGCTTCCTTATCTTTATCTTTGTGAACTATAGAAATTTACTTTTGGCGCGCGCAAATGTTGCAATTGTCAAGACGACATCGGAATCCCTTAGTTCCTCTAAGGAACTCTCTCTCTGTATCGTCTTTGTTTGTGTGTTTGTGTGTCACACAGCTGCCTAGACACAATCACACATACATATGTATTTTGATGTGAGTACCGAGTACCTAGAGCTGAAACTCCGTCGTAGAAATAACCGTTAGCCCCCCCCTTCAATATCAAACAGCTGGCAGGCAACCAGCATTAAGTTGCACTCGACCCGCATAATTAAAGGAAAATGTGAAAAACGTGAAAATGCTGGAAAGGGGCAACGTTACGCCTGCGCCTCAAATGGAATTGAATTGCGTGGAAAATGATTTGCCTTAGCTATTAATTGAACTGCGATCACAAAACCTTGCTGATATCAAATTTGGTTTTTATAGAATAACCCATATCAATATGTTCTTTTGACGCCTTTGGGAATAAGACTACCTAAGTACATAGAGTTTTGTATACATACGAGTACTTTGTTCCCTGCCTGATGTGATAAGAAGGCAATAGACAGATTTTCCTAACAATGTATTATATATTGTTTACTTTACCTTTCCCCGCTGTGTAAAGTAACCTCAGCTATGGAATTGCTGAGCTGGACAGATGGCTTCTTATGTGTGGACATTTGAGTTGTGCAACTGCTGTGCTGAATGTGAAGGTCATTGAGTGGTTTTATCAACTCTATAGACAACTTGGTTAACATGCAAATCAGCATTGTATACAACTAACAACCACTGTCGGGTTATAGAAGAAAATGTCGAAAGAATCCAGAGATATATGGTCTTACACTTTAATATTTACACTTTGGTCCAACTATTTTGCACTATTATTTAGTGTTAAACATGGAATTAGTCAATTTGTAGTATGTGAACTTTAAATAAATATGAATAAATTAATTTAAATAGATTTCATATCAAATTGCAATTTATTTCAATTTAATAACAAACCCATTCATTGTAAAATACCAAATAGTTAATATATATTTTGATATTAAATTTGAAGACGCTTTGTACAGTCTCTAAAAACGAAATTTTTCAGTTATTGATGCAGAATAAATAATGATTATAATGTTCTATATTGTTTATAAATTTTATATTCATATGTCAAATACTTACACTGTATAAATCTTTTACTGAATTATATAAAAACTTGAAGCTTTTTTTGAGTTATGACACTCTTTTTAGTTAATGAGTAATATGATCTGCCTTACACTATGCATATATATACTTGTTATTTTAAGAAGAGACTTCAATCTATCGCCTGTCAACCTTATAGACTGAATAACTCTAAAATATTAAGAGTACCGACAATTTCCCATGCCTGATGATGCATAACCCAAGTAAATTTCATTTCAATGCGCCAAATATAACGCCAACTAATGGAAGGTACATCTATTGGACCCATTAAATTAAGAGTGCTTGTGTGTGTGTGTGTGGCAACAATAACCTTTAACCTGGCGATGTCAACACAAAGCGATCGCTGACAAAGAAAGGTCCCTTGTAAGGGTTTTCTCACCCTCAAAGGATACAAAAGCCTCAAAGGACTGACAATGAGTCATCGACCTTAGTTGTAGATACGTGCATCTAAAACGGCCATATGGATCAGGTTTCCCCATCCGGATAAACTTGTTGTAACGTATAAGAACCTAGAAACCGAGACTCTGTTTGGGTTAACACCCCGTTGTGCAAAACTATCAGCTATCATTGTATCTGCACATAAGCCAATTATCTTCGTATTAATAATGGATAAATTAATATAGATAAATTGAAAGGGATTGTAAACAGTTCATATATTGAAATAAATATCCTTTGTAAGATTCCAATCTACATTATCTTCTTTTAATTGTTTCATTCCTTGTTTAATGGATTGGTTTACTAAATTTACTTTTAATTGCAAGCGACATTGATGTACATTGGACATTGATGTAATTTGGAGGTATAGTTCTCTTTCTTTAAAACAAATGCAATTAAAAACCCATCCCAGATAGCAAATGGAGCATGGTGCTTTTCCCCTTTATTGAATTATCAATTATGAATTGAGTTCTCTCTCCAGATAGTCCGCCTTTATCTACTCTACTCCTGTTATACTTGAACCTACAAGTTCTCTTTTACTTACTTCGTAAATAAATAAAGTAAAATTGACCACCTAATGAAGTCCATTGTTTAAGTAACTAATTAGGTGCCACTTCTCTATCGAGTACTTACCGTTGAAACAACAAATTCTTGGCAAATGTATAGAGCTCAATGTCCAGGCTATTGAGTTTCTCGATGCGCCGTCGTTGATCGGGACGCAGATTCAGGACAGCAGTTGCTGAAATGGTTGCATTGTGCTGCTCGAAGGGTATGGCAAAGCGCAGGTTGAAGGTCTCCTCAAATATATATTGGGACATCTATAAAGCAAGAATAACATTGTTAAATAAAATTACATTTTTAATCAGGTACTGTAATCATTATAAGTTTTATTATAAAAGAAATTACAAAATAATGATTATTTTTAAATTGGATTGTTTGTTCTCATTTGTCTTGGCTAAGAATTTATATTAATTATGGCTTAGTCCTTATAAAAATGTCAAAATTATAGCTTGAGTTTAATTTGTTACGAGAATTAGTCGAGTTGTAAAGAATAACTCAAAAGTAATCATTAATTTGTAAGAGAATCACTAAAAATCATAATTTGAATGATTTTTTGATTAAAAACCAAAAATATCTCTGTTTACGGTGGCCAATTTTATAAAATATTATAGTTGAACATACCTTTTGATATTCCGTCAGTCCAAAGTAGGCCATGGCGGCCAAATTGCGCTTGGCGCTGGCCAGCATGACGCGATCACGTTCATGAGCCGGCATCGATGACTTGTTGTAACAACCGACCAGGGCGAGATCGGCCAACATGCGTGTTTGCCTATTGGCGGCCAGATTTGACTCACAGCCAGCAAACTGATCGAGATCCACGTCCAGCCAATCCTTGCCCTTATAGCAAGGTGGCAGCTCACCAGCAGTGGCTTGGCGACCCAAACACCAATGCCTGGATCCCTTCCAGGTGGCGCCACGTCGCACATGCCGAAACTCGGACATGTAGCGTGAGATCGGCTCGCGTAGCAGCGAAATGTAAAAGTATCGACGCTTCGCCGTCTCGCCCTCGTTCTTATCCAGCTCGACGTCCACACAGCTGGTCAGCTCAGTCCAGTCGGCGTGCAGGCCACACTTCCAGCCCGTTGAGTATCTGGAGAAGAGCCAGTTCTCATTGCGATGTGGACGGAAGCAATAGCAACGTTTCCGTTGACGCTGGCACTCACATGGACGCTGAAAAAAACGAATCGTTAGCAACTAGGTTCTTATAATTAGATGTGTTTTACAAATCTCTAGAGTTTTTGTTCAGAATTTCATTTGCAGACTACCAAACGAAATGTCGGTGTTCCTGAAATGTCAGTGATATTTAATTTCGGACATATATCGGAGTCACTAATGTTGGCTACCAAAAATGTATTTTACATTTTTACAAAACTAATAGATAATTTTAATTGTACACTTAATAAAATTAATTAAATTGTGTTTCATTTCCTTTGTTTGAATTTAGAAAAATTTCATTTTTTTTCAAATCTTTCACCAAGTATTTTGGCAAATATAAGTATTGGCTTCTTGTTATGTTTTGTTTCAGATTTGTAGATCATACCCAAAACAGCCGAGGGGTCTTTGGAACTCACCTTGAGGTCCAAATCGCGCACTAGATGGCGTCCAAAAGAGGTACCGCCCGTCTTTTGTATGTGCAGAAAGACCATCACATCATGTCCATCCATGTCGAACTGAAAATCATCATTCAACACATCCTCATAGCTCAGTCCAGCATTGGCTATTATATTCTGTGGAGCTGATGCTTTTGATGCAATTGCCGTGCTGCCACCCACATTATTATTGTAGTTGTTGTTGTTGTTGTTGTTGCCGCCGGCCTGATGTAAGGCCACAGGCTGGAGTTCATTGTAGGCCAACATGTCCGAGGATTGGAGTATCACGGCGCGCTTGGACAGAGCACATACCTGCGGTTCGAGTAAAGAGCAAAAGAACAAACATTAAAATGTGTCTGCAAACATGTTGAATATAATTGCATTACTCATTTTCATTGTCGTCATGGGGCTTAAAATTCAATTTATTACCTCCAGCAAATATTACATGAAGCCTCCCAACCACAGTGTGTGTGTGTGTGTGTGTGTGTGGGCGTTTATTTGCTTTTAACATTAATGAAATGAACAACAGGATTAAATGAATATTTTTTGATTCCAGGCCTTTCGGCTGTAAAATCTTCAGGCATATCAACACTGAATACTCGGTGTAAAACGCAACAGGATCTGCACATCTTTTATGGTTTTATTTACTTACTGAAATGTGCACTTTTATTTATTACATTTACTCGACACTTATTAACCATGCACATCAGGTATTTTCCACAATTATTGGTCTTTTATTAATACGTAGTAAATAATCAATTTCGTTGCATACTCTCAGGCGAATGCATAAAATTCAGAATGACATTAAACACTGAGAATTGAAGATGATTGCAATTCTAACTGGAATTGTGTACTGGGTAGATATGATAACTAATTGGAATTATTCACTTATTCACTTATTTAAGATATTCTGGAATCTATTAGAGCATCAGCTAAACTTAACAAGCGTATAAAACCAAGTTTCACGTTGTTGTTGTTATTGTGAAAACGAAGTTGGACGTCCAAGTGTGCGTTGAAGATAAAACAAGGCTCTCAGTTTCATGTATTCAAGTACTTATATGCAATCAAAGTGAAGAAAAGTTTCCCGATTAAAATGAGCAACTTTGTCGAAATTCTCTTATCTAACCATTTCCGCTGCTTATGACCTAAAGCTGAGAGTACAACAAGCATCACGAATGCTGAAACATGTAACAATAACAACCGTAATGAGGCAACGAAGAAGCTCATTAAACAATTGGCAGTTGTTGTGGGTGGCTTATAAGAAATTAAGAACATTGTGGGATTATGAGGCCGATAGGCATTATCTTAAAGTTCTATGCGAACTCAAAGTGTGCACATGAATGCGTTTAAAATTGTTTCGCAAAACTTTCATCTTTAAATGGCCAAGCCATGAGCCAAGTAAACAGAGTAAAAAACCATTGTACCCATGTGGAGTTGAATGTGGTAAAACAGAGGTAAAGGCTTACCGCTTGAACAAGTGAAAACTTTTGAATTTATTACACAACAACAACCACAAAATAAAGAACAACGGAAACAAGAATCTATTTCGATTATCAGACAACAGCGACTTGAAAAATGGCCACAACTTTAAGGGGAATCACACGGGGCTATGGGATTTAATTGCAATCATTTTCACTGTATATTTTAAATTTCTATGATTTATCAATTTTCGGCACATTCATTTATCGCATGTAAATAAAAAATTAATAATAAATATATGTGAAAAGCGTAAAAGCGCATAAAATGCAATTTGCCTAAAATGAGACGAAAATCTACCACTAATGGGTAATTTAATTTTATTTCCGCACAGCCATTTTCGCTAACGTAACTAAAATGGCGTTCATATCATCAACAACAACAATACCAAAATATTAACAGCTCTGTGTGTGCGAGTGTGTGTATTACACAGCAAGCACTTTGCCGGCGATTTAATTGCTTTTTATAGGCAGACATAAAAAAAATTACATGACTATGACTAGCGCTATAACCACTGACCAAAATCCACCCAACCACAAACCTCCTGACCAACAAAAATGTACCAGCAATAAATGCAGAACCATCTGAGCCACGTTGAAGGTGATGGTGGCAATTGTTCGTAATAATATAATAATAGTAATCATTTAGTGGGCAAATTTGTCGGATGTTCGCGCGCCAAAAAATTCCCATACACACAACATGCACTGACATTTTCTGAGTTTATTAAATGAGTGAGTACTTTTTATTGTGGTTTAATGTTTAGAGCATACACTAACACACGTTATGATAAGTGTTTTTTTTTAGTTCATTCGTAATATTAAATATTTAATATATTTACATATTTTATTTTGATCTAGTATTTGTGTTTCCTAATAACTAATTATGGTTACTTCCAAATAATTAATATTAAAATTTTGTAAAAATTACTTGAAATTTATTTTTTAATAAAATGGTATGAAATAATTTTTAAAATATATTTATTTTTGCGACTCTGAAAATATGTCCAAATAATTAATTTTTTGAGTTTTATATCATTTATTTTAATGCAATTCCTTTTTAGCTTTAGTTTAGTTTTGAATTACAAGTGTTGCATACTTGTGAGCATGTATGACAGTTTTTACCTCAAAGGTTATTATGTAGGACATTTTTATAGAAAATTTTAAAAGGATTTATTTTTTAAAAATATTATTGAGCTTAAGTAACATTTTCTCCAAAACTAACGACGCAATTTCATGCAAAACCGTAACATTTTTCATTTTCGTATTGCCAATCAATTTAAGTGCATAATTTGTCGGCAATCTAAGTTAACGGCTGCAAGCTGCAAAGCCATTAAATTCAGCAGTGGGTCAGACAGGTAGAAGCGAATTGACATAAACCATTATGTTCACGCTTATGACAGTCATAATTCTTGTATCTACGAGTAGAAACCACAAAATGGCTGGCAACCAAAAGTCAACTAGAATAAGCCACAAAAGCCACAAGTTTCAGCAAGTAAATTAATATTTACGAGTATGCCACAGAGATTTAAGATTTAACATTGTATGCTTCATGAACCAGCACACAGACAGATGTACACACACACACACACACACACACACACAGTTCAAACTGTGTCAGTGCACATATCACACACACACATACATACACTCACACCCACACAAGTGCATACATACATATACACATGCAGTGGAAATGGCTCGTAAATTTCAAGCACTCTGAAAAGTAAACAATAAAAGTTTTTTGTGAATCTCAAGATACAATTTGATGTCGGTAGCCGTAAAAATGCCATGAGAAATAGAACATCAAATGGAACCTGTGAAAATAAGGTACTCCATAGTCGTAAAATTCCTTCCAAATTTAAATTGAAGAAATAAGAAGCTGTCTCAGTCAACAACGTGTTCTAACAATTTCGTTTATTGTTTATTTGATTCATGAAATTTTACAATTAATTTTTATTTTTAAACACACGTCGTAATACTACCGATCGTATCAGTTAAGCAAACTGTTAAAAGAAAGACCTTAGATAAATTACTACATTTGTAGATTGAATAACTTACGAGTCTTGCGCTTAATTTCGCCAGAGTTAATATTGTCCGTTTGGGCCTGCAGCAAAAAACAAATGCTCAAAAAGAGCAGGAAAAATAATTGTAACTCAATTGTAGACATTTTAAAACAGTTGGATTGAGACTGAGATCGACAGCTCAACTTCAAATAAAAGTATTTCACGCTTAAATTTTAAATGGTGTTTCCATGAAATCGTTTCTTTTTGCTTATCGATTCGCATTGGAGAGCCGCTACACATTGAAGAGATTGATCATTGCGGACGTAGCCAAACTTGCAACCACATCCCAACTTGCAAATCCTCCAATAGGGGCATGCAGCATCTTTGTTATAGGGAACCTGGCAGCTTGGCTCATAACAGGCTAGACAGGCGAGCTCCTCATTATCGCCACAGGCTGTGTGTGAGGTGTAAGGATATAAAGCAATTAAGTTAAAACTCACTATAGTTAAGTCCGCATTTGCTCTGTTACATACGTTGTCCATGTGGCGCCGCAAGGACAGAAGCCAACAAGCAGCTGAGTAACTTTAGAGCTGAACGCGATGCAAATGCAAACAACATGGCACAACAACACACGGCAACACACGGCAACAACCTGCCTGGAGCATGGCAACAACGGCAACTCAGTTGACCAGTTGGTTTTACGCTCTTTAAGCAATTCAAATTGTGTATGTTATGGCTATTAGCTGAGTATATTTGTGAGACACTTAATTTAACCAGAAATAGTTTATGTGTAGTTTAATATGACTTGAGAGCTTAACATTACTGTATAATAAATTGTTTACATATAGCATTTAATGCAGACTGATAAATAATGCAGTAATAATAGTTAAGAACTTGGCTTGAATCGAAATACGACTTAATATATCACAAATCTCTAGAGATTTTAACAAGCAATCGAACAAAATGTCGGTGAAATGTCACAAAAATGGTCTGCTCTAAATTAATTCTTATTTCAACAAAATTAAAAATTATTTCTATATTTTACACAATAAATAAGGTCATTTATTTTTTTTACGTAATTGTTTATATAAAACTATTTAAGTTACAACTAAATTTAAATTCTTTCAATAAATTTAAAATGTTAATTAATTTATCTACATCAATTTTGACATTTTTAGGCAAGCAACGTCGATTTCAGCAACACCCACACTTGTTTTTTTTTTCGATGCTTATGGGATTTTTGATTATAGATTTTTAGAACACGGCTGAATATTTTTACCTTTTTTTACAGTCATGTCAATAAAGCTTTGGTTCATTCAACATTCAATAAAAGCTTTAAAATGTTGTGTCTATCCATCAAATGCCGTTATAGATGGATTACAAGTACTGATGATTTCCATTTTGTTTGCATTACGAGCCGTTGTCAGTCAGTTATGAGAGCCAAGAGCAATCGCTTTGATGCTGTCATTGACCATTTTTGTGGCTAACAATCCAATGGGCAACTTGATAGCACACACAAATCCATATACGAGTACAATCGAGAACATAAAATGGCCTGCCTATAGGACTATTCAAATGACATTCGTAGAGCATACATACATATGTATACATACAAATACTCACAGACAGGTAAACAATAAACCATGGCCATGGCGTACAATCGCATAAGATCCCAATCCCAATGTGGTCGGCATGAAAACCGGAAATATAAAAATTAAACAACATAGCATAGATGCATGAAAGCCTGCACACTCCGGCGAGTGATAAATTACATTACAGTGCTGCATTTTATTATCATTTAAACAAATGCAGAGAATGCACAAAAACACAAGAATGCCTCGAACGGAGATGGGCCGAGAGAAGAGAGGAACCTGGTTTTAGAAATTTACAACGAAAATTGTGTAAATTTTGTGCATAAAATTGCCGCTTATTATATTATAGCATGCCAATGCGATTATTACACGGCATTGTGAATATTTTCGGCTCTCACTGTTGAAATCCCAGTCACGCCAGGGCATGCAGCCCTTAAATATTATGTAGCATACTTTTGGCCGGCTTGTTAAATGAAAATGTGTCTATTTAAAGAAGAGATTCCGTTTGCTAAAATATTAACCAAGAACATTTTTCGAAATTTATCCAAATGATGCTTAACTATTCATAACAGCTTTATACTTTTGGATTGCACTAAGATAATTCCCATTTAAATAGCTCTGAGAGTGTAGTACAAACAAATTGCATTACTTTGGCGATTGTTTTGCTCCTCATCATAAATACTCTACAACTAAGAATAATAAAAAATAAATAAAATTGTGTCTGGGGGCATTTAAAGTTACAAAAAAAATTACTAAAACTTTAAAACAAATTTGTGTTATTTTCTTTTTTGATGTTAGATATATAAAGCTAATATAGCAGGGTATAAGCTAACGGATAAGGGTATAAGAACTGGATTATGGTCTTTGAATTGAATCCTGAAGTGAGCAATTTTTTCATGCCTTTGCTATCTATAAAATATTTATACAAATAGAATTGAAAAATGCTTTTGTTTAGTATAAAATATTTATAAAAATAGAGTAGAAAATTGAAAATGACAATGATATGTGACAATGAAAACTCAAAGAAACAATATAAATTATAATTCAGTAAAATGTTTTGAACTCGTTTCATATTTAAGTGAATCAACTTAAATGTGATGAATATGTATATGTATATATGTTAAAAATCTCTGCTGTAATATTGTATAAACAAATAAGTAAATGCAACTCTAGTTTCCAATGATAAGTTATGAGAGTTGTTAACCTTTTGTGTCATGTGCTACCATTAATTTGGCATTCGAGACCAGTCCAGATTGATGTATTCATTTTGTATTCGATGTGTTCTGTGTATGTGTAAGCTGTGAAAGTGTTTGTCATTTCATTTATCAAATTGTATGTGGGAATGTTTGTGATTTCAGGCATTAAATCATTGACAGTTTCTTATGTTTCCAATGGATTCTCTATTATTTGCAGACCCAAAAGCTGGACTGGCATGAATTACAACGAAAAGGGCAACGTAAAATTATGGCAAGTAATTTATTATTTTTTAAAGAACAACGTTGAAAGCTAATCTATTTTAAGTGGCTGCAAAACATTCAAGGCAAACTCACTTCTAACGCTCTGGAATCTCTGTGTGTATGTTTGTGTGTGCTCTAATGAAATGTAGCATAATATTTTAAGTTTAGACGTTGGCCAAAACTCACGACTTCACTCACAGTGTATTGGTATGAGTAAATGGATGTGGATGTGTGATAAGCGTGGTGTAAATCCCCAAAATAAGTAAAGACACAACGGATAACACACACACACACACACGCACACACATGGACATATACAAATCCCCTTGCCTGGCACATAAGAGAGCTGAATAGATGCGGATAGTCCTGGCTGGTTGACTGTCCGGCGCTTTTGGTCAATGACCATAAATTCAACTAAAATATATTTTGACATTTTGCACGCAAAGCGGGCTGACGTAGGGTGTAAATGTGGTGGATGCTTGTTTATGTGTATGTGTATGTTTGTGTGTGTGTGCTTTTTGGCTTGGCCAACAGCTAACTAAGCGTATTGGCCCCAAGGATCTCTGGGTGCAAAAAGGGGCTAACTGGAGTCGCACAGTTATATAAAGGTCATTGCAATGATGAAGCAAGGACTGGGCCGCATTTCCTATGAAGTGTTAACAAGCGATAACAGCGGCCCAACACAGCCAAAATCAAACACAATGAAGCACAACTGATACTGAACATTCTTATGATGTAATGACGATGATGGCGATGATGATGATGGCCAAGGACAACTCTGGCTAACTCGTGAACTCTTATATTTATCACTTATTGCTCCGTCATTTGGCATTGTTTCGGTTTTGCAGTGAGTTTCCAAAAAGTAAATGAAGTGAAATGGCTTGAAAACGATGATAAAGCAAATCAATGGTTTAACATTTTTTAGTTAGCTTTTTTTATTTTCAATTAGATTGAATTTAAGTAAATGTTGCATAATTTAAGGCGCACTTTAACTGCTCTTTTTGTAATAGAAGAATATTTTTTTCTCATGCTCGTAAACCTGGCCAAGCAAGTGTTGGTGTGGTGTGGGTTTGTGTGTGCGATATAATTGGCGACCGTTGTGCTGTTGGGTGGTTCTTTGTCAGGGTCATAAAAATGTGTAAAGTACGAGTTTGTTCGTTCTCAGACATAAGTTTGTATAAGTATGCATATAGAATCAGCGGTTACGCAGCTTGTCTCGATTCGACTTTAAGCCTTAATAAGCAACGGCCTTACGGTTTTAATTCAACGCCAGCTTATGCAAACAGTTTTGTTGTTAAGTGGACTTTTTGGACCTTACTTTTTACGTTTTCCTTGCGCCAGTTTCATATTTTCTTTTATTGCACACAAGTTGGCACGTAAATTTAAATGAAATGCGATTTCTTTACAAAAAGTTGATATAATAATTCTTTTTCGTTTTTTTTTTTTGTATGAATTATATTTTGTTTGGTAACTGGAGTTGTAGTAAATCATTGTAAGGTAATCCACGAGGCTTTGAGGAAGTTACTCAGTTCATATATAAAAATCCAAGCAAAGTATTTATCTTTTCCCATCTGTCATAAAACACAATGACAAGGGTCTTTATAAGAGCTTTACAAACAATTTAAATCAAGCTAAAATGTATTAGGTGAAAGGCTTAAACCTAGAATACTCTAATATTTTTATTTTAAGTAAAACTAAAATAATTGGTCATTTGAAATGTAACGAGTGTTTTAATATGAACCAAATCTTTTGCTTACTAAATTGTAAGGATGCATTTTGTGACCTGATTGTCAAAGTTTTTGAATTTTTAAGAATGGAATAAAAATTGTTGAGCTTTAATTTTGACTTTTTGCTCATTTGGGAACACAATTCAATTCTGTGTGACATGGCCAGGAAAAATGGTCAAACGTTTTTCTACAATGTCATTTCCTTGATGTTTTCTTTTATGTACATTTTCTTTTTTTTTTAGCTTCGTCTGGAAAATGTTGATTGAAATGGAGCAAAAACCATCTCGACTTCGGCGACAAACGGAAAAAGGCCTGGATTTTAGCCATGCCTTTGTTAGCCTTAGTTTATTTATCTTTTTGTTTGCTTTTTTTTTTTTTTTGCTGATTTGATTTTACGGGTCCTATTGTCCTCGACTCGTTTTATTGTAAATGTTCGCACTTTAATCAAATGCCAGCTAATCTTTTGGGCAGCAGCATTTGCAGTTGTTGTTGTTGCCCCTGGGGATTTGTTTTCTTAGGCTTTCGAGGACAACAGCCTAGACAAGTCGTTTAACGCATTACGTATACGCCATGTTGCTGCCAACTTTTGTGGCTTGACTAGAAGCTTTGACTTTAGCCAAAAACATTTGTTTATGGCCGACACAAGCGAGCATAAGTGGCCAGTTATAGGTAACTTAATTGAGATTTGATACAAATTGAAACCGAAAACTGCAGTTTGTCCGCCTAACTATGGTCATCATCACATGCACAAAGTGCCCAATTATAATTTAATTAAATTCTGAAACACTGTATGCAAATTTGTTGTTGCCATAAGAAAGATTCTTGCACTCAAAACACAGACACACACAAAGTTTTAGATGCATGCCAGACACGTACTCAGTCCACAGCAGTTTTTGTTGCTAGTGTTGCTGTTTTACATGTGCAACAATATGATGCAACAATGAAGACGAGTCGTGCAGCAACTCGTGCAACGAGCCGCATGAGTGCTGACTGCCGCTTCCCTCGTTGGATCGTTGGGTCGTTGGGGGGTGCAGACTATGTGTCAATGTGTTCGCTTGGCTTATTATGCTATTGCATGCAAGGCCGCAACAAATCATGACAAATGAAAGCAAAGAGAAAGGCATACATACAAAGAATGTTAAAATATGTGCTAGCATAATGTCATGTGGGCGTGGCATTGGCAAAACAAACAAACACACGCATGCATATATACACACACATATACATATATATATATATATACGTATAGCTAAAATAGCAGACAAAAATTTCAGAAGAGTTGCAAACAAATGTCTTTGTTGTAGCTGATGGTCTGCTAACAATTGTTTTACACACAGACAGACACACAAAGCCATATAATCGTATGGCCTTTGTTTGACTTACTCCCTTTTGTGTTTTTATTTATTTACTCAACTACTAGTGTATGTGTTCATAATGTGTTTATTCCAAGTGTTTATTCAATAAATTTTCTCTTTTTTCATGTCCCCAAAAGGGTCGCTCAAAGCTTTCTACTTAACATAATACGTTTACACTGAAAATTGAAAGGAGTTGAAAAAAATAAATAAATACATCCACATCTAAAACATTAGCTATGAAACACTTTTTTTTTAAATGTGAGGCATGTTTTACAAAAAAGCAATTGACGCTGTTCTTAAAACCAAGCAACCAAAACTTTCAAAAGTAAAAATATTTGTTGCCATATTTGATAACATTTTTAATAATTGTTTAATTAAATCAAATCACTTATACATATACCATTAATTTATTTACTGTATAAAATGTAGCAATAATTAATATACATATGGTAGCCGATTTTTAAGACTACGAAAATTAATTTGAACAACTCAATTAATGACATTTTAGGAACATCGACCATTCGTTTGTTTTATAAAATTAATTGTCATCAAAATCTGTGGAAATTTCTGAAACACACCTGATGAACATTATTTAAATAAAGTCAACAATCTGATATACAATATCAACAAAAATACTGATATTCTATGCAAGTCGAATATTAAATACACTGATCCGTTAATACGATTATGATATAATTATTATTTTTTGGTTTCGGTATAATGATAAAGATTGGTTTCGGTTACGGTTTCAGATACAGTTACAAATTCCAATAGATTAATATCGGTTAATGCAGAAGGTTTCCGTTACGGTTTTAATCCCTGGTTGTAAATATGGTTAACAGTCGACATCATTGCTTGTGTTACAAATATGATTAACAAGTATCCAGTATAATTAACTCTTTGATGTACATAATTAAGCATCCTTGCTACGAAATAAAAGGCTATTTGGCACTTGAAATATATCTGCATAAATATAACTTGATCAAGTGCTTGCCAAGAACCACAGAACGTTAACAGCAAACAACCACAAAAGTGGACAAAGGCATATAGGTAAATATGTATGTGCTCAATTGAAAGCGCAATTAAAACAGTAATAACACATGTTGGCTTGTATGAATAACATCTTTAACAGAAAATTGAAAATGTTTAAGTTTACAAAATAATAATTAATTTAATATTAGATTATGAAAATTAATTGTTAGCGTATCTGATATTCGTCATTCAGCATCATACTTATTTGATTTTTAGCTATTTAACACATTGTAACAAACCAATGCAATTTGTGAAAAAACACAAATATATGCACATTTTTCAGTGCGACATTCGGCCTCCTACTGGCCTTATATAGCCGGCCAGCAGCTGAATAAATTGGCAGTTGCGAAACGTAAGGTAAATAGTAAACAGCAAACATGGCTCGCACACTTATCACAATTGGCCTTTTGGTTCTGGTAACAACAGTATCTACATTGATTCAGAAGTGAGTCGAATTTGTAAATTCAAAGCATTGCTAATTAGAATTTTACAGAAATGAAAATAAATTTGGTAACTTTGCTTTATAGAACACCATCGGATGGAGTGGTAAAGTTGGCCTACAATCCGACATATGACCTGTGGTTCTTTATACCAGAAGGAAGACCTCATAAACTTAATGAAACTATTAAGAATGCATATATGGAGAGAAGACCTGGTGGGGTCTGTCATAAACCTGAAGATGACTGGTTCTTCTGTGCCACGGGAGAGAAAATACAATAGTACTCACTAAGTTTAAACTTATTGAGTTTCCCAGCTGAAAAATTAACTGAAAAATGGAAAAATAAATTAAATTGAAAAAGTAATTGTCAATATTAAATTTAAGTGCTTCTAACAATTTCCACACGCTCACATATTTGTTAACAATAACAAGTATGTAAGACGAAGGTAATAGATATTATTATCTTCAAGGAAAACAATTTGCAATTATTGCAATTACTCATTCAGATCTAAAACGTGCTTGCAAATGTCTTGTGTCATTTATTAAAAACCATGTGCTTGCAAATGTCTTGTGTCATTTATTAAAAACCATGTGAACTGACAAAGTTTTTCTCAAAATCAATTCAGATATGCGACTAGAAAATTCACTAGATACAATTATGGAACATCCTATACTCTAAAATTCAATCATAGCCAAATGCAATGAAAAGTAGCAGGGATTAAAACCTTAACCGAAACCGTAACCTTTAACCGGTGAAAACCGATTGAAATTTGTAACCGGAACTAAAACTGTAACCGAAAAAAATGTTTCCGCTGAAACCCATAAGCCGAAACTCTTAAAAACCTAAAATCCGTTTAGTAACCGATTGATTTATAAGGGTTTATTTCGGTACTAGCCGTCGCAGGTACTGTAGAGGTTTGCCGATTGAGTTAGCTCCGGCGGCGGCGTAGAGACCAAAAAGAACCGGCGCACTGTGGGACAATTAGGGCATAAAGCCCCCTTTTTTTAGGAAAGCGATTTAAAAAAAAATAAATGCATTCGATAGAGAAATCTTTAAAAAAAAGGTAGCCGAAAGGTTTTTTGAAACAGGTAAAAATTGTGGGCGTGACACACAATGTTGTGAATATGTTTGAAACAATTCTAATTTTATTAAATACTTATAAAATATTTAAAATTTTATTTTTTAACTGTGTACGCCGCCGCCGCCGATAAATTCGACGGTATTCTCTGTCGGCTAAGCCGCCGCCGCCGGTTCTTTTTGGTGTCTACGCCGCCGCCGGCGCTAACTCAATCGGCGTAAACCTCTATTTACACAAAATTTTTTACAAAAAAAATGAAACCCCTCAGAATCAAATTTAAAGCGTCGTTTCATACTAATTTGGGTACCAGGAGTTGATTAAAAGTGAAAACTATGGATTCTAAATTTTGTAAAAAATATTTTTTCCGAAAAGAACAGGTACAAATTTGAACTAGACACTTTACAAGTCAAATTTTTTCTAACTTTCCACATGATTTTTTACAAAAAAATTAAACCCGTCAGAATCAAATTTAAAGCGCCGTTTTATACTAATTTGGGTACCAGGAGTTGATTGAAAGTGAAAACTATGGATTCTAAATTTTGAAAAAATATTTTTTCCGAAAAGACAAAGGGGGGAGTACATGCTGTTTGTCGCGATAAAAACGAAAATAAAAAATTTTCTTAATATGATTATTTTTGTATGCAGATTCAATTTAGAGACCAAATAATGATCAAAATGGCAATCCGCTTGAAAATCGGGATTGTTTTGACAAAGTTATGCAAGCTTGAAGTCTGGTACAGCTTTGAACTAGACACTTTACAAGTCAAATTTTTTCTAACTTTCCACATGATTTTTTACAAAAAAATTAAACCCCTCAGAATCAAATTTAAAACGCCGTTTTATACTAATTTGGGTACCAGGAGTTGATTGAAAGTGAAAACTATGGATTCTAAATTTTGAAAAAATATTTTTTCCGAAAAGACACAGGGGGAGTACATGCTGTTTGTCGCGATAAAGACGAAAATAAAAAATTTTCTTAATATGATTATTTTTGTATACAGATTCAATTTAGAGACCAAATAATGATCAAAATGGCATTCCGCTTGAAAATCGGGATTGTTTTGACAAAGTTATGCAAGCTTGAAGTCTGGTACAGCTTTGAACTAGACACTTTACAAGTCAAATTTTTTCTAACTTTCCACATGATTTTTTACAAAAAAATTAAACCCCTCAGAATCAAATTTAAAACGCCGTTTTATACTAATTTGGGTACCAGGAGTTGATTGAAAGTGAAAACTATGGATTCTAAATTTTGAAAAAATATTTTTTCCGAAAAGACAAAGGGGGGAGTACATGCCGTTTGTCGCGATAAAGACGAAAATAAAAAATTTTCTTAATATGATTATTTTTGTATGCAGATTCAATTTAGAGACCAAATAATGATATAAATGACATTCCGCATAAAAATCGGGATAGTTTTGACAAAGTTATGCAAGCTTGAAGTCTGGTACAGCTTTGAACTAGACACTTTACAAGTCAAATTTTTTCTAACTTTCCACATGATTTTTTACAAAAAAATTAAACCCGTCAGAATCAAATTCAAAGCGCCGTTTTATACTAATTTGGGTACCAGGAGTTGATTGAAAGTGAAAACTATGGATTCTAAATTTTGAAAAAATATTTTTTCCGAAAAGACAAAGGGGGGAGTACATGCTGTTTGTCGCGATAAAAACGAAAATAAAAAATTTTCTTAATATGATTATTTTTGTATACAGATTCAATTTAGAGACCAAATAATGATCAAAATGGCATTCCGCTTGAAAATCGGGATTGTTTTGACAAAGTTATGCAAGCTTGAAGTCTGGTACAGCTTTGAACTAGACACTTTACAAGTCAAATTTTTTCTAACTTTCCACATGATTTTTTACAAAAAAATTAAACCCGTCAGAATCAAATTTAAAACGCCGTTTTATACTAATTTGGGTACCAGGAGTTGATTGAAAGTGAAAACTATGGATTCTAAATTTTGAAAAAATATTTTTTCCGAAAAGACAAAGGGGGAGTACATGCCGTTTGTCGCGATAAAGACGAAAATAAAAAATTTTCTTAATATGATTATTTTTGTATGCAGATTCAATTTAGAGACCAAATAATGATATAAATGACATTCCGCATAAAAATCGGGATAGTTTTGACAAAGTTATGCAAGTTTGAAGTCTGTTACAGCTTTGAACTAGACACTTTACAAGTCAATTTTTTTCTAACTTTCCACATGATTTTTTACAAAAAAATTAAACCCGTCAGAATCAAATTTAAAGCGCCGTTTTATACTAATTTGGGTACCAGGAGTTGATTGAAAGTGAAAACTATGGATTCTAAATTTTGAAAAAATATTTTTTCCGAAAAGACAAAGGGGGGAGTACATGCTGTTTGTCGCGATAAAAACGAAAATAAAAAATTTTCTTAATATGATTATATTTGTATGCAGATTCAATTTAGAGACCAAATAATGATCAAAATGGCAATCCGCTTGAAAATCGGGATTGTTTTGACAAAGTTATGCAAGCTTGAAGTCTGGTACAGCTTTGAACTAGACACTTTACAAGTCAAATTTTTTCTAACTTTCCACATGATTTTTTACAAAAAAATTAAACCCCTCAGAATCAAATTTAAAACGCCGTTTTATACTAATTTGGGTACCAGGAGTTGATTGAAAGTGAAAACTATGGATTCTAAATTTTGAAAAAATATTTTTTCCGAAAAGACAAAGGGGGGAGTACATGCCGTTTGTCGCGATAAAGACGAAAATAAAAAATTTTCTTAATATGATTATTTTTGTATGCAGATTCAATTTAGAGACCAAATAATGATAAAAATGACATTCCGCATAAAAATCGGGATAGTTTTGACAAAGTTATGCAAGTTTGAAGTCTGTTACAGCTTTGAACTAGACACTTTACAAGTCAAATTTTTTCTAACTTTCCACATGATTTTTTACAAAAAAATTAAACCCGTCAGAATCAAATTTAAAGCGCCGTTTTATACTAATTTGGGTACCAGGAGTTGATTGAAAGTGAAAACTATGGATTCTAAATTTTGAAAAAATATTTTTTCCGAAAAGACAAAGGGGGGAGTACATGCTGTTTGTCGCGATAAAAACGAAAATAAAAAATTTTCTTAATATGATTATATTTGTATGCAGATTCAATTTAGAGACCAAATAATGATCAAAATGGCAATCCGCTTGAAAATCGGGATTGTTTTGACAAAGTTATGCAAGCTTGAAGTCTGGTACAGCTTTGAACTAGACACTTTACAAGTCAAATTTTTTCTAACTTTCCACATAATTTTTTACAAAAAAATTAAACCCCTCAGAATCAAATTTAAAACGCCGTTTTATACTAATTTGGGTACCAGGAGTTGATTGAAAGTGAAAACTATGGATTCTAAATTTTGAAAAAATATTTTTTCCGAAAAGACAAAGGGGGAGTACATGCTGTTTGTCGCGATAAAGACGAAAATAAAAAATTTTCTTAATATGATTATTTTTGTATACAGATTCAATTTAGAGACCAAATAATGATAAAAATGACATTCCGCATAAAAATCGGGATAGTTTTGACAAAGTTATGCAAGTTTGAAGTCTGTTACAGCTTTGAACTAGACACTTTACAAGTCAAATTTTTTCAAACTTTCCACATGATTTTTTACAAAAAAATTAAACCCGTCAGAATCAAATTTAAAGCGCCGTTTTATACTAATTTCCGCTTGAAAATCGGGATTGTTTTGACAAAGTTATGCAAGCTTGAAGTCTGGTACAGCTTTGAACTAGACACTTTACAAGTCAAATTTTTTCTAACTTTCCACATGATTTTTTACAAAAAAATTAAACCCCTCAGAATCAAATTTAAAACGCCGTTTTATACTAATTTGGGTACCAGGAGTTGATTGAAAGTGAAAACTATGGATTCTAAATTTTGAAAAAATATTTTTTCCGAAAAGACAAAGGGGGGAGTACATGCCGTTTGTCGCGATAAAGACGAAAATAAAAAATTTTCTTAATATGATTATTTTTGTATGTAGATTCAATTTAGAGACCAAATAATGATAAAAATGACATTCCGCATAAAAATCGGGATAGTTTTGACAAAGTTATGCAAGTTTGAAGTCTGTTACAGCTTTGAACTAGACACTTTACAAGTCAAATTTTTTCTAACTTTCCACATGATTTTTTACAAAAAAATTAAACCCCTCAGAATCAAATTTAAAGCGCCGTTTTATACTAATTTGGGTACCAGGAGTTGATTGAAAGTGAAAACTATGGATTCTAAATTTTGAAAAAATATTTTTTCCGAAAAGACAAAGGGGGGAGTACATGCTGTTTGTCGCGATAAAAACGAAAATAAAAAATTTTCTTAATATGATTATTTTTGTATGCAGATTCAATTTAGAGACCAAATAATGATCAATATGGCAATCCGCTTGAAAATCGGGATTGTTTTGACAAAGTTATGCAAGCTTGAAGTCTGGTACAGCTTTGAACTAGACACTTTACAAGTCAAATTTTTTCTAACTTTCCACATGATTTTTTACAAAAAAATTAAACCCCTCAGAATCAAATTTAAAACGCCGTTTTATACTAATTTGGGTACCAGGAGTTGATTGAAAGTGAAAACTATGGATTCTAAATTTTGAAAAAATATATTTTTTCCGAAAAGACAAAGGGGGAGTACATGCCGTTTGTCGCGATATAGACGAAAATAAAAAATTTTCTTAATATGATTATTTTTGTATGCAGATTCAATTAATAGACCAAATAATGATAAAAATGACATTCCGCATAAAAATCGGGATAGTTTTGACAAAGTTATGCAAGTTTGAAGTCTGTTACAGCTTTGAACTAGACACTTTACAAGTCAAATTTTTTCTAACTTTCCACATGATTTTTTACAAAAAAATTAAACCCGTCAGAATCAAATTTAAAACGCCGTTTTATACTAATTTGGGTACCAGGAGTTGATTGAAAGTGAAAACTATGGATTCTAAATTTTGAAAAAATATTTTTTCCGAAAAGACAAAGGGGGGAGTACATGCTGTTTGTCGCGATAAAGACGAAAATAAAAAATTTTCTTAATATGATTATTTTTGTATGCAGATTCAATTAATAGACCAAATAATGATAAAAATGACATTCCGCATAAAAATCGGGATAGTTTTGACAAAGTTATGCAAGTTTGAAGTCTGGTACAGCTTTGAACTAGACACTTTACAAGTCAAATTTTTTCTAACTTTCCACATGATTTTTTACAAAAAAATTAAACCCGTCAGAATCAAATTTAAAGCGCCGTTTTATACTAATTTGGGTACCAGGAGTTGATTGAAAGTGAAAACTATGGATTCTAAATTTTTAAAAAATATTTTTTCCGAAAAGACAAAGGGGGGAGTACATGCTGTTTGTCGCGATAAAAACGAAAATAAAAAATTTTCTTAATATGATTATTTTTGTATGCAGATTCAATTTAGAGACCAAATAATGATCAAAATGGCAATCCGCTTGAAAATCGGGATTGTTTTGACAAAGTTATGCAAGCTTGAAGTCTGGTACAGCTTTGAACTAGACACTTTACAAGTCAAATTTTTTCTAACTTTCCACATGATTTTTTACAAAAAAATTAAACCCCTCAGAATCAAATTTAAAACGCCGTTTTATACTAATTTGGGTACCAGGAGTTGATTGAAAGTGAAAACTATGGATTCTAAATTTTGAAAAAATATTTTTTCCGAAAAGACAAAGGGGGGAGTACATGCTGTTTGTCGCGATAAAAACGAAAATAAAAAATTTTCTTAATATGATTATATTTGTATGCAGATTCAATTTAGAGACCAAATAATGATCAAAATGGCAATCCGCTTGAAAATCGGGATTGTTTTGACAAAGTTATGCAAGCTTGAAGTCTGGTACAGCTTTGAACTAGACACTTTACAAGTCAAATTTTTTCTAACTTTCCACATGATTTTTTACAAAAAAATTAAACCCCTCAGAATCAAATTTAAAACGTCGTTTTATACTAATTTGGGTACCAGGAGTTGATTGAAAGTGAAAACTATGGATTCTAAATTTTGAAAAAAATATTTTTTCCGAAAAGACAAAGGGGGGAGTACATGCCGTTTGTCGCGATAAAGACGAAAATAAAAAATTTTCTTAATATGATTATTTTTGTATGCAGATTCAATTTATAGACCAAATAATGATAAAAATGACATTCCGCATAAAAATCGGGATAGTTTTGACAAAGTTATGCAAGTTTGAAGTCTGTTACAGCTTTGAACTAGACACTTTACAAGTCAAATTTTTTCTAACTTTCCACATGATTTTTTACAAAAAAATTAAACCCGTCAGAATCAAATTTAAAACGCCGTTTTATACTAATTTGGGTACCAGGAGTTGATTGAAAGTGAAAACTATGGATTCTAAATTTTTAAAAAATATTTTTTCCGAAAAGACAAAGGGGGAGGTACATGCTGTTTGTCGCGATAAAAACGAAAATAAAAAATTTTCTTAATATGATTATTTTTGTATGCAGATTCAATTTAGAGACCAAATAATGATAAAAATGACATTCCGCATAAAAATCGGGATAGTTTTGACAAAGTTATGCAAGTTTGAAGTCTGGTACAGCTTTGAACTAGACACTTTACAAGTCAAATTTTTTCTAACTTTCCACATGATTTTTTACAAAAAAATTAAACCCTCAGAATCAAATTTAAAGCGCCGTTTTATACTAATTTGGGTACCAGGAGTTGATTGAAAGTGAAAACTATGGATTCTAAATTTTGAAAAAATATTTTTTCCGAAAAGACAAAGGGGGAGTACATGCTGTTTGTCGCGATAAAAACGAAAATAAAAAATTTTCTTAATATGATTATTTTTGTATGCAGATTCAATTTAGAGACCAAATAATGATCAAAATGGCAATCCGCTTGAAAATCGGGATTGTTTTGACAAAGTTATGCAAGCTTGAAGTCTGGTACAGCTTTGAACTAGACACTTTACAAGTCAAATTTTTTCTAACTTTCCACATGATTTTTTACAAAAAAATTAAACCCCTCAGAATCAAATTTAAACTGCCGTTTTATACTAATTTGGGTACCAGGAGTTGATTGAAAGTGAAAACTATGGATTCTAAATTTTGAAAAAATATTTTTTCCGAAAAGACAAAGGGGGAGTACATGCTGTTTGTCGCGATAAAGACGAAAATAAAAAATTTTCTTAATATGATTATTTTTGTATACAGATTCAATTTAGAGACCAAATAATGATAAAAATGACATTCCGCATAAAAATCGGGATAGTTTTGACAAAGTTATGCAAGTTTGAAGTCTGTTACAGCTTTGAACTAGACACTTTACAAGTCAAATTTTTTCAAACTTTCCACATGATTTTTTACAAAAAAATTAAACCCGTCAGAATCAAATTTAAAGCGCCGTTTTATACTAATTTCCGCTTGAAAATCGGGATTGTTTTGACAAAGTTATGCAAGCTTGAAGTCTGGTACAGCTTTGAACTAGACACTTTACAAGTCAAATTTTTTCTAACTTTCCACATGATTTTTTACAAAAAAATTAAACCCCTCAGAATCAAATTTAAAACTGCCGTTTTATACTAATTTGGGTACCAGGAGTTGATTGAAAGTGAAAACTATGGATTCTAAATTTTGAAAAAATATTTTTTCCGAAAAGACAAAGGGGGAGTACATGCCGTTTGTCGCGATAAAGACGAAAATAAAAAATTTTCTTAATATGATTATTTTTGTATGTAGATTCAATTTAGAGACCAAATAATGATAAAAATGACATTCCGCATAAAAATCGGGATAGTTTTGACAAAGTTATGCAAGTTTGAAGTCTGTTACAGCTTTGAACTAGACACTTTACAAGTCAAATTTTTTCTAACTTTCCACATGATTTTTTACAAAAAAATTAAACCCGTCAGAATCAAATTTAAAACGCCGTTTTATACTAATTTGGGTACCAGGAGTTGATTGAAAGTGAAAACTATGGATTCTAAATTTTGAAAAAATATTTTTTCCGAAAAGACAAAGGGGGGAGTACATGCTGTTTGTCGCGATAAAGACGAAAATAAAAAATTTTCTTAATATGATTATTTTTGTATGCAGATTCAATTTAGAGACCAAATAATGATAAAAATGACATTCCGCATAAAAATCGGGATAGTTTTGACAAAGTTATGCAAGTTTGAAGTCTGTTACAGCTTTGAACTAGACACTTTACAAGTCAAATTTTTTCTAACTTTCCACATGATTTTTTACAAAAAAATTAAACCCCTCAGAATCAAATTTAAAGCGCCGTTTTATACTAATTTGGGTACCAGGAGTTGATTGAAAGTGAAAACTATGGATTCTAAATTTTGAAAAATATTTTTTCCGAAAAGACAAAGGGGGGAGTACATGCTGTTTGTCGCGATAAAAACGAAAATAAAAATTTTCTTAATATGATTATTTTTGTATGCAGATTCAATTTAGAGACCAAATAATGATCAAAATGGCAATCCGCTTGAAAATCGGGATTGTTTTGACAAAGTTATGCAAGCTTGAAGTCTGGTACAGCTTTGAACTAGACACTTTACAAGTCAAATTTTTCTAACTTTCCACATGATTTTTTACAAAAAAATTAAACCCCTCAGAATCAAATTTAAAACGCCGTTTTATACTAATTTGGGTACCAGGAGTTGATTGAAAGTGAAAACTATGGATTCTAAATTTTGAAAAAATATTTTTTCCGAAAAGACAAAGGGGGAGTACATGCTGTTTGTCGCGATAAAGACGAAAATAAAAAATTTTCTTAATATGATTATTTTTGTATGCAGATTCAATTTAGAGACCAAATAATGATAAAAATGACATTCCGCATAAAAATCGGGATAGTTTTGACAAAGTTATGCAAGTTTGAAGTCTGTTACAGCTTTGAACTAGACACTTTACAAGTCAAATTTTTTCTAACTTTCCACATGATTTTTTACAAAAAAATTAAACCCGTCAGAATCAAATTTAAAGCTGCCGTTTTATACTAATTTGGGTACCAGGAGTTGATTGAAAGTGAAAACTATGGATTCTAAATTTTGAAAAAATATTTTTTCCGAAAAGACAAAGGGGGAGTACATGCTGTTTGTCGCGATAAAGACGAAAATAAAAAATTTTCTTAATATGATTATTTTTGTATGCAGATTCAATTTAGAGACCAAATAATGATAAAAATGGCATTCCGCTTGAAAATCGGGATTGTTTTGACAAAGTTATGCAAGCTTGAAGTCTGGTACAGCTTTGAACTAGACACTTTACAAGTCAAATTTTTTCTAACTTTCCACATGATTTTTTACAAAAAAATTAAACCCCTCAGAATCAAATTTAAACGCCGTTTTATACTAATTTGGGTACCAGGAGTTGATTGAAAGTGAAAACTATGGATTCTAAATTTTGAAAAAATATTTTTTCCGAAAAGACAAAGGGGGGAGTACATGCCGTTTGTCGCGATAAAGACGAAAATAAAAAATTTTCTTAATATGATTATTTTTGTATGCAGATTCAATTTAGAGACCAAATAATGATCAAAATGGCAATCCGCTTGAAAATCGGGATTGTTTTGACAAAGTTATGCAAGCTTGAAGTCTGGTACAGCTTTGAACTAGACACTTTACAAGTCAAATTTTTTCTAACTTTCCACATGATTTTTTACAAAAAAATTAAACCCCTCAGAATCAAATTTAAAACGCCGTTTTATACTAATTTGGGTACCAGGAGTTGATTGAAAGTGAAAACTATGGATTCTAAATTTTGAAAAAATATTTTTTCCGAAAAGACAAAGGGGGGAGTACATGCTGTTTGTCGCGATAAAGACGAAAATAAAAAATTTTCTTAATATGATTATTTTTGTATGCAGATTCAATTTAGAGACCAAATAATGATCAAAATGGCAATCCGCTTGAAAATCGGGATTGTTTTGACAAAGTTATGCAAGCTTGAAGTCTGGTACAGCTTTGAACTAGACACTTTACAAGTCAAATTTTTTCTAACTTTCCACATGATTTTTTACAAAAAAATTAAACCCCTCAGAATCAAATTTAAAACGCCGTTTTATACTAATTTGGGTACCAGGAGTTGATTGAAAGTGAAAACTATGGATTCTAAATTTTGAAAAAATATTTTTTCCGAAAAGACAAAGGGGGGAGTACATGCTGTTTGTCGCGATAAAGACGAAAATAAAAAATTTTCTTAATATGATTATTTTTGTATGCAGATTCAATTTAGAGACCAAATAATGATAAAAATGACATTCCGCATAAAAATCGGGATAGTTTTGACAAAGTTATGCAAGTTTGAAGTCTGTTACAGCTTTGAACTAGACACTTTACAAGTCAAATTTTTTCTAACTTTCCACATGATTTTTTACAAAAAAATTAAACCCCTCAGAATCAAATTTAAAGCGCCGTTTTATACTAATTTGGGTACCAGGAGTTGATTGAAAGTGAAAACTATGGATTCTAAATTTTGAAAAAATATTTTTTCCGAAAAGACAAAGGGGGGAGTACATGCTGTTTGTCGCGATAAAAACGAAAATAAAAAATTTTCTTAATATGATTATTTTTGTATGCAGATTCAATTTAGAGACCAAATAATGATCAAAATGGCATTCCGCTTGAAAATCGGGATTGTTTTGACAAAGTTATGCAAGCTTGAAGTCTGGTACAGCTTTGAACTAGACACTTTACAAGTCAAATTTTTTCTAACTTTCCACATGATTTTTTACAAAAAAATTAAACCCCTCAGAATCAAATTTAAAGCGCCGTTTTATACTAATTTGGGTACCAGGAGTTGATTGAAAGTGAAAACTATGGATTCTAAATTTTGAAAAAATATTTTTTCCGAAAAGACAAAGGGGGAGTACATGCTGTTTGTCGCGATAAAGACGAAAATAAAAAATTTTCTTAATATGATTATTTTTGTATGCAGATTCAATTTAGAGACCAAATAATGATCAAAATGGCAATCCGCTTGAAAATCGGGATTGTTTTGACAAAGTTATGCAAGCTTGAAGTCTGGTACAGCTTTGAACTAGACACTTTACAAGTCAAATTTTTTCTAACTTTCCACATGATTTTTTACAAAAAAATTAAACCCGTCAGAATCAAATTTAAAACGCCGTTTTATACTAATTTGGGTACCAGGAGTTGATTGAAAGTGAAAACTATGGATTCTAAATTTTGAAAAAATATTTTTTCCGAAAAGACAAAGGGGGGAGTACATGCTGTTTGTCGCGATAAAGACGAAAATAAAAAATTTTCTTAATATGATTATTTTTGTATGCAGATTCAATTTAGAGACCAAATAATGATCAAAATGGCAATCCGCTTGAAAATCGGGATTGTTTTGACAAAGTTATGCAAGCTTGAAGTCTGGTACAGCTTTGAACTAGACACTTTACAAGTCAAATTTTTTCTAACTTTCCACATGATTTTTTACAAAAAAATTAAACCCCTCAGAATCAAATTTAAAACGCCGTTTTATACTAATTTGGGTACCAGGAGTTGATTGAAAGTGAAAACTATGGATTCTAAATTTTGAAAAAATATTTTTTCCGAAAAGACAAAGGGGGGAGTACATGCTGTTTGTCGCGATAAAGACGAAAATAAAAAATTTTCTTAATATGATTATTTTTGTATGCAGATTCAATTTAGAGACCAAATAATGATAAAAATGACATTCCGCATAAAAATCGGGATAGTTTTGACAAAGTTATGCAAGTTTGAAGTCTGTTACAGCTTTGAACTAGACACTTTACAAGTCAAATTTTTTCTAACTTTCCACATGATTTTTTACAAAAAAATTAAACCCCTCAGAATCAAATTTAAAGCGCCGTTTTATACTAATTTGGGTACCAGGAGTTGATTGAAAGTGAAAACTATGGATTCTAAATTTTGAAAAAATATTTTTTCCGAAAAGACAAAGGGGGGAGTACATGCTGTTTGTCGCGATAAAAACGAAAATAAAAAATTTTCTTAATATGATTATTTTTGTATGCAGATTCAATTTAGAGACCAAATAATGATCAAAATGGCAATCCGCTTGAAAATCGGGATTGTTTTGACAAAGTTATGCAAGCTTGAAGTCTGGTACAGCTTTGAACTAGACACTTTACAAGTCAAATTTTTTCTAACTTTCCACATGATTTTTTACAAAAAAATTAAACCCCTCAGAATCAAATTTAAAGCGCCGTTTTATACTAATTTGGGTACCAGGAGTTGATTGAAAGTGAAAACTATGGATTCTAAATTTTGAAAAAATATTTTTTCCGAAAAGACAAAGGGGGGAGTACATGCCGTTTGTCGCGATAAAGACGAAAATAAAAAATTTTCTTAATATGATTATTTTTGTATGCAGATTCAATTTAGAGACCAAATAATGATCAAAATGGCAATCCGCTTGAAAATCGGGATTGTTTTGACAAAGTTATGCAAGCTTCAAGTCTGGTACAGCTTTGAACTAGACACTTTACAAGTCAAATTTTTTCTAACTTTCCACATGATTTTTTACAAAAAAATTAAACCCGTCAGAATCAAATTTAAAACGCCGTTTTATACTAATTTGGGTACCAGGAGTTGATTGAAAGTGAAAACTATGGATTCTAAATTTTGAAAAAATATTTTTTCCGAAAAGACAAAGGGGGGAGTACATGCTGTTTGTCGCGATAAAAACGAAAATAAAAAATTTTCTTAATATGATTATTTTTGTATGCAGATTCAATTTAGAGACCAAATAATGATCAAAATGGCAATCCGCTTGAAAATCGGGATTGTTTTGACAAAGTTATGCAAGCTTGAAGTCTGGTACAGCTTTGAACTAGACACTTTACAAGTCAAATTTTTTCTAACTTTCCACATGATTTTTTACAAAAAAATTAAACCCCTCAGAATCAAATTTAAAGCGCCGTTTTATACTAATTTGGGTACCAGGAGTTGATTGAAAGTGAAAACTATGGATTCTAAATTTTGAAAAAATATTTTTTCCGTAAAGACAAAGGGGGAGTACATGCTGTTTGTCGCGATAAAGACGAAAATAAAAATTTTTCCTAATTAATTCTGGGTAATTCTGTTAGAGAATTGATTCCCAAATCGTCCTGTGGTAGTGGGATGGAGGCCAAATGAGGCGAACTTTTTGTTCTATTCTATCAAAGTTGAAAAATAGCCTAATTTTAGTACTCTTTTTATTCAATTTGTCAGCGATTTTGTTCAATTCAATATTGCTTTGTTTAACGAATTATATTCTATTAATTTCATCAACTTAAATTAAATTTCATAAGAAGATGGGAGATGAGACAATCTCGGCGATTAATCGACCTTTAAAAACGACTACTTTACACAATATTTTTTAACATTTTTATTTATATATTTTTCCGCCGCGCCGCTATTTACGTGATTCGGCGGCGGCGCGTCAATAAAGTCAAAAATCGGCGGCGGCGGCGGTCAAATTTACATTGCGCATGGAAATTGATGGAGTTTTGACAAAGTTATGGAAGTTCGAAATTATTAAAAATCAATATAATCAAATGTTCGAATGTTTTCCAGGCTAAAAAGCGCATTAAGTCTTTTTTCATGTAAAACATTAAATAACGCTTTTTATTTTGGTCAACCGAATTCCATAATTTTTTTTTTTTTGTGAACTTGTTTTGGTATTTTTTAACCGAAACTTACAAAAAACCGACAACCGTTACGAAACCGATACTCAAACATTTTGAATAACCGATAACCAAAAACCTTAATTCGAGCATAACCGGAATCGTAACTGAAACCAATATTCGTTTCGTTTTTAATCCCTGAAAATTAGTGAAGAAATCGAGATCAAAGGGCAGTTTTGAAACAGTTTTTTAGCATAGCGGAAACATTTCTCATTTTGCAAGTTATAATTTAGAGTTTCTCTTCTTGGTTTTAGTTTGGCCAACTGAAGTCGAATGAAGTAGAAATTGAAGTTACAGTTGGTATTATTATGTTTACTTTGGCCAGCATTGGACTTGGCTCGATGCAGAGAAAAACTGCGGGTATTTTGTTGTACGCTGCGGGGCAGACAGACAGTTCGCATACATTTGAGTGTGCCCCGACACATTTCTTATACTGTTTACATTGTGGCACAGTGCTCCACGGAAAGGGCAATGAAATATGAAATAATTTATGAACGAAGACGAGCGAAAGCAACTGAAGAGTTTACTTTTTGCAGTCAAAATTTGTGATTGGTTACTCTCGGATTTTGTTATACAGTGACTTACTGATGGCTCACTTATTGTTTTTGTTATTTTTGGCATTATTAAAGCGAAACACTAACGGCCAGCCAAGATGTTAGGAACAACACTACGAGTTTCACTAAAAAGTACAACAAAAACTGGCAGAAACTACAAAAAATTCCAATAAACACTGCGAAAAAGAGCAAAAAATTAAATCAAAGCCCTAAAAGTATGTTTTACTTTCTGCCTGCAACTCGACTTGGTACATTGCGTATACGCAGTGTTCTTATCTGTTCTTATGTATATGTATAACAATTATTTATAACAATTATCTCATAGGTAATTTTTACTAAAAACGTATTTACAATTATTGGGCCAACTAATTGGGTTTTATTTCAGTCTCACTAGCAATGCAAATCGAATGGGAAATCTCTTTGAAAAGTTACCAAATTCAATGCAATAGAGAAAATATATTTAATATGATAACTTCAAAGATTTTCCATTTGAAAAGTTTTGGGGCAGGCCACAAAAAACTATTTGCAACTAATCAAATTGGCATTCTGACTGCAAAACTTTAGACAAAGCACAAACACACACACACACACTTTCACACACGCACACAGCATACATAGAAAATCGACAGATTGTCAGCAATTGCAAATCAAAGCATACAAAAATGAAAAATGATATGAAAAATATTGCATGACTAGAATACCCTGGCACTACGGGCATTTGCTAATTTTTTTTTTGAACACATTAAACACATGCATTAGACAGGAAAATATGGGCGTAGTACCGCCTCGTTTCTTACTAGTTTCATGCTTTTCCATGCTATTCTGAGCGAGCTTTCTGGATTGGTTAATAAAAATATAAATCAATTCAGACAATTCTCTTTATCTCATATAGCTTGCTTAGTCAAATTTCCATAATATAATAACATGATTTGTTATATTTCTTAACATTTAAGGTAGGTACAACTAAAGTTTGATTAATTTCCAATATATATTCTCATAAAATGTTCGCTATTCTGATCAACAAATGGACAAATTAACCATATTGCTCTGAAAGCTAGATTGAAACAGTCTGAGCTAATTTTCTATACTTAAATGGTAATTTGTAAAAATAATTTTGGAGAATCGGAGTATGTGATTTATGCATAAAGTATTTTCATCAGATCAATAGAACTCGCTTTAGAATGCTCAACATTAAAGGGTATACGAATGTGCGTGCATTCGAATTTATTTTCTTTCTATTTATATATAAATTTATTGATTAAAAGTGGCAAATAAACCTTTTTTTCACTCAATGTGGTTTTCAAACATACACACACCCTCTGCTGCACCGCAAATTGAAATTGTGTTGAATGTTGTATTTTCGATATGAATATGTGTGCCACGAATTGTTTGATATGTGAGAGAGTAAATTGGCATTAAATTTTAAGAACTTTATAGGAAATAAATTTTGTATTTGATTAAGTGATTTTAATTGTCTTTCCGTCCCAGCACTTTACATGATTATATTTGCAAATGGAATGGATGAGGCTGTTGCTTTAAAACAAAGCAAAAGCTTAAGGTTATGGAGACAGTATCTCCCGAGGTTTCTCTTTGTATTGGACAACTTGCTGCTTCATAAATATTTATGAATATTACGAATATGAAGAAAAAATGCAGCATCGAAATCAAAATAAGCCAAATAGGGAAAACAGAAACAAAAAGAAATGCTAACCGAAGCGCAGCGCAATCAAATCAAGCTTGAAAAGAAAAACAGGGTAGCAATAAAAGCAAGGCTAAAGAAAAGAGAGAGAGAGAGGGAGAGAGAGAGAGAGAGCGAAATGGATAGCAAAAATCGCTGAAGGCAACTGGAGCAGTCGCATCAGCTGCAGCAGTGTGAAAATTATACCCGTTGACAATAAGCAACCGCATTTGCATCTGCATGCGGGAATGTCAGAAGAGATTCCAATTCGCATTTTCTATACAGTGAAAGAAATACTCGTTAATGTGAAGGTAAAGCGCAGGAAGCAAAGGATATGTTTTCCTTGCATTCATTTCATTTTTTCTATGGTCAGCCATGCACCTGACAAATATCCAAATGATGAGTTGCTAATGAGTTTTAGAAAACTGTGGAAAATGATATCTTTGATAAGTAAAATAGTACTAGTTAATAAAGCTGCAGACTGAGTAAAAGTACACCAAATACCTTTGGCCCGACAGATTAGCTGAAGTTTTCTGACACTTTATGCAGATTAAAACTTGAAGCTTTAAAATTAACCTGATGGCTGAATCACTTAATTGGTAAGTTTATTACCAAGATGAATGAGATTTTTAAGCGACAACTTCAACTTGTATCATTAGAGTGATTGTCTGTCCCTATGGGTAGCATTTATGGTTAAGTGAATCCGTTACCGTTTTCAATTGCCACATAAAATTTGAATTTCTTCTGTTGACACAATTGCATTGCACCATAAAGTTTGCGGCGGCACCACAATGATGCCACATACATACATTCTCGTATGTACATATATATGTATATATATTTGCTGGTATTTCCATATAGACAGTCGCTCGATTGTTTCCGCAAACCGTAGCGTAATTCCCAAGTGGCGTCTCTCTCGCTTTTGTTATTGCCGCACTGAGCCATGTTCTGGGCTCGGCCCTTGCCACCAGCTTTCATATCGTTTTGTGCCGGATATTTACGATTTACACGTATGCCAAATGCAACACCATCCCCAACGGCAACTGCAGCTCAACTCCGCCTGCCACTGCGGCATAGACTGTTGTTGCAGCTGCTTCTGCTGCTGACTTGGGCACTACTGGAGGGCGTTAATGGTTTCATGTTGTTGGCTGAAAGCAACAACAATGACACCGCATGCTGCAATCTTTAGCTGCGTTTGGTATGCCTAAATACCCTGTAGAAATAAATTGACTAGAGACTGACCAAAGCATATCAAGCTTGAGATTTGTATCAAGGCTGAAACCTCGGAACACCAAACAAAAGCATTATTTTATTTTCACAATAGTTTTAATTTTTTCGTTGTCTTTTTAGTCCCATAAAATTCTTAGTATACAAATTGCTATTGTTTTAAAAATTTAAATTTAAGATAATGATTTTACTATAATTTTTTTAACTTTTTCAAAATCATTTAATCATTTTAATTATGTTCATTAGAGTGGGTCAATTTTTTTATCGACCAAGCGGTTGTCAGAATCGTAATCTACGACGAATCATGCCACTTTATAAGTTTTCTCAGATTTAGCATGATTTTTTACAAAAAAAAAATGAAACCCATCAGAATCAAATTTAAAGTGTCATTTTATACTAATTTGGGTACCAGGAGTTGAGTAAAAGTGAAAACTTATGATTTAAAATTTTGAAAAAAAAATATATTTTGACTTTAGACCCATGGTTTCATGGCGAATTTTCTTAAAATTCGTCGAAGATTACGATTTAGATAACCGCTTTTGATAACCGCTTTTGCATTTGTTTTGGTCCGTACAAATTGACCCACTCTAATTTTCATACATAAATACATAAATTTTACCAATGTCCAGTTAAGGTCTTAGTTAATTACCTGCAACTGATTGCAGCCTTTATTAAAATACAGAGTTCCCAGCTTGTGTCTTATTATGTACTTATATTCATGCCTAAATTGTCAGTCGATGTATATACCCTGTTAATTGTATAAGTAAAGGGTGTAAAGACAACAATGCCACACCAAAAAGTACCTATAGAAAGGCACCGTGGCAAATAGTGCGCAACGCGATGCCGCCTTCAAGTATGCAACACATGCTGGCTTGACAATTATTGTGACGATGCTATTGAAATTCAATTTTGTATGCAGCGTGTTGTGGCATGCCCCATTGGCAACCACACGAAAGTGGACAGCAATTTTTATGCAGGCAACTCTGCATCGGCTGATGATTCGCTTCTTTTATGCATTCTCCCTTTTGTTTACAGAATGTGCAAATTTGTGTCTATGTGTTGTTTCTTCTGTGCGTGCTTGTGAGTAAGTAAATTGCAGAGGCAGACAAAGAGTTGCCTCTGCAATTGCAGCAAATTTTTGATTTATTGTTACGCAAATTGCTAGAATTTAAGTTCACTGCGGCATGCTCCATTTTTGCTATTCAGCTAATAATGAAGCTATCTTCAATATTCAATTAGCTTCTTGCTTTGTGATCAATTCAAATGGAAAATAAATTGATGGAATTTCGCAATAGCAAATACATGATAATGAAATATTAATTGTATTTAATTTAAAAGCCGATTACACAAAAAGGATTATTGCAAATCAATGCAGCATCTATTATTATCTACGCTTAACATTAATTTTAACACCCTTAATTTAACATTTACTTTAATTGAATTGGTATTCGGTTTTTATTCAGAAAATTTTCATTTACGTTATTCAACTGCTCACGTCACTCTTTTACATTGACATTAAAAGATTGTTTTATATTTACTATCATTTAACACGCTTTCTGCTATGATTTATGTTAAGCAAAGGAAATCATTCTACAGTTTGTTCTTATAAAGATTTCAATATAATCTCTCTGCTTTAGTCTATTTATATTTAAATTTTTAAGCATAGTCTTAACTTCCTCAGCTCTTAAAATTTTCTTTGTACATATTTAAAGTCCAACTCGATATTGATATATGCAGTCGAAATGATAAATCCAATCTGTGTGTGCGCTTCCAATTTTCATTTGTGGCCTAGTCCTGATTTGATTCTCAAATGTACATGTATTTCTGTCATTAACAAGCTAAAGGTCTTTTTTTTTTTAGCATTATCAGCTGTTTGGGACCTGGAGGGCAAATGATTCTAGAGAAACACAAACAAAGAGAAAAAACGTCAATGAAAATATGCAAATTTTTCCTCTGCTACTTTCTATTTCTTTTGTATGCTTTAACTGGGATTTGCCATTTTCTATTTGCTATGCTTATACACTCACATATCCTTGAGGTTCCTTGATTTCAGTATGTTAGGACAATTTGCGCTTGGCTCTATCGTGGTTGGGGAATTGGCTGACTGCGGTTGCTCCCATTCTAGTTGTTGTTGTTGTCGTTAGGTGTACTACATGGAACTATAAGGTTGCTTGCTGATGCGTATCATGATCCTGGCACTTGTAAACAGACTGTCAGACAGACAGACAGAGCGGACGATCCACACACACACACGTACTCCTACACATATTGTTACCATCAGACTGGACCACAGAATCAATATGCATTTGAATAAGTTGAATAACTGAACACGGGGACATTTCTGTTTATTGTGCATGTTATAGAGTGGAGGGGTCAAAAGTTTTCCACGCACGTGACCCCATGTGTCTTGTTCTCCTTCTTGCCCAGACAACATTTGCATAAAGAAACGACGGTTACGGCTGTGGCAGGTGCCACAACAGCCGATGAACCAGTCCCATTTGCTATTTACTTGCCACGTTATATACTAAGTCTATTCTCGTACATATGTGTCCTATATCAAGTAGTAAACCTAATTATATGCCTTGCCGGCGTACAGAAATTGAGACAGACACCAAATAAATCCCAATGCTACATCAGCACAAAGTCCCAAATCCAATAAGTAAATCCGTAACAAAATAGAACAGAAAAGAGAACGAAAAATGTAAAAAAGAAAAGGTGGTAGCAAATGAGCTGCCACGGCGTCAATTTTTTTTAGCTCCCCACACACTAACAGACACACACACTCTTACACACGAATAACCGCAACGAGATCCCAATGAACATCATAATAATAAGCCCTGGGAATATACATCCGCATATACAGAAAGCGTAAATGATATGTATGAATACAGTTGGCAGTAATGCGCGACAATGATATACCCTGTAAAATATAGCTGGCCTTACTTAAATTTTATTTTAAGAAAACTTCTTTCAAATTCTTAATCTTGTTTTACTTAAAAAGGTCATAAATAAATATATTCATTTAAATACAAACAAAGTGGAGAGGAACAAAAAGAAGACTAACTTTATTTAACATTCAACAAGTAAAAATTATAACTAAAATTCAAACTTTAATGTGCCCTGACTTCACTTCGATATCGCTCATAAATGCAACAGATGCTTATACCCCATGTTGTCAACTTTTACTACTGGGTATTAAAGGCAATGTGTGCTACGCATATTGAACAAAAAGTCACTTGGCTCCTGATGTAATTAAAAGTAATTAAAGTACAGCGTATTTTTGATGAATTACCGTAAGCCGATGACAAAGTCGACGCCTTGTCAGAAGTGATTAATTAATGATGTGCGACTGTCATTAAATGTGTGTGTGTGTGTGTGCGAATGTGTGTCTTTGTTTGTAAGCAAGTTTAAGTGAATGACTATGTAATGCAACAAGAATATAAATCTTTCTTTAACTGATAAGCCAGGAGAACTTCACTATAAAACATATTCTAATTAGTGCATTAATATTGAATAACGGCCCAACAAGCAGAACCATTTTTAATCTTAATGAATTATGCAATTTCCAGTATTTAATTACATTCTCAAACTGCATTATATTTGCAATCAAGCATTGCAATTACTTATACAAAGCTGCGTTGAGGTACATGACAAGTTATTATTTTGTAAGGATGCATTTGAAATATTATTTAGCTCAAAACAGGCTCTTGTTTGATAAGCTCATTAAATAATAATAATAACCTGAAAACCCATTAAAATTAAAGTCAATATGCGTCAAACACTCAACACAAAATTTGCAAATTCTGCTCGGTAGGTAAACTTTTCACAAGTCGCATTCATGATGTTCTTGGCGTGATTTTGTAGCTGCAAAGTTAAAAAAAAAAAAAATTCAAGTGGCTCTGTATTTGACGGACTTCGAAATTTAATAGCAAACGCGTTGATATTCAAAAGTGCACAAAACTTTTGGGCCTTAACTCTGACTACGAGTACATGACGGAAACGGAAATGTAGTGAAGTATCCCTCAGTTGAGAAACTTTTGCATACTTGACGTGCCAAAATGTTGAACAAAAATAATAGTTCCTCTAGGCTGAAATATTATCAAAAATATTCACCTAAAAACTAAAGTTGAATTTTGTTTTATTTTAATAGCAGCAAAAAAGTGGTAAATTTTGCAGACCCTTCGGCGCAACTTTACACCAACAAATGTGCCACGCCCATAATGTCCACAGCGGATTTTGGTATGCGGTGTTCTGCTCTACGGTTCGGCTCTAAATTAAAAGTTTTTCGCGAAATTTTAATAAACTGCTGCGCTCTCTTAAATGCCACAGACGCCCCCAAAACGTTTTGTGGCCGTCAACGTTACGCATACGACGTGTGAGCCCGCAGCGAATTTTAATTGGCTTGCCACGCGAGATTTTTTTATTTATTTTTTTTTTTTGTTGAACCCTTTAGTGAATTTTGTGAACTTGCTTGTCGCTTCAACTGTGTATATGTTTAACAAAGTTCAACGGGCTTTGATTTGCTGTTGGTTTGATTAAAAACTTTACATAGTTTCGGTTTTTGAGTTTTTGTTTTGTTTGTATTTGCTTTTTGGATAGTTGGCCTGGGATTATAGTATAACTTTGCTATACAACTTGTGCCTTTAAAATTGGCCTCCATTGTAGTCTGTAAAGTTGTTGTGGGGGAGGCAGGCTGTTGGTGCTTAGAGAGTTTTGTTCGCGTCTTTTCTATTAGAATAGTTTTTCCGGGGCCCAGGTAAAAGTTTCGGTTTTTAATTAGTTTTAGTCGCTTAGCGCCAGGGCAATTTGTCCCTATATATAGTTTCAGTTTAATATAAATCTTTACAGTTCCACTTTCTGCTGCGGTTGATGAGGGTCTTTTAGGTTTATCCTGTTTCTGTCTTGGTTGCGACTAATTGGGGTAAACTTGTTTAAAACGCTTTGTGGAAATTAGCAAAAATGTCAAGAAATTTTTGCTCAACATCTGGGTATCAGATATTTTCTGGTCGGCTTACAGATGTCGGCGTTGAAATATGAACAAGACCATATTTCATAAATTGGATAGTTGAAGAAGAGAAAGAAAATTATTTAAAATTCTATTTGTTAGCTAAAGTTTTAACTAATCTAGCACACTTTATATTGGTAGAGTGTAGAGTGTAGAAATATTAGAAAAAGCCAACAAAAATGAATAATGAGGGTCAAATTGAAATAGCTGTGGAAACTCTTTTGTGAGAGTAGTTACTTCACAAGACACTCACTTGAATGTATACACTCAATGAATATAAGTGCGGGTGTATATGTGTTTAAAAATGTGTGTGTGTGTGTGTGGACAAACAGAGTAATATCAAATACTGCACATTTCCGTATCCGCTGTGAAAATATCGGCGCCATTTTGAGCCCAAGCTATATACAAATATTAGCTCATTGCCTTTTGCCATTGCTTGTCCCTTGCCCTGTTGCTAAAATCCTTGGCATCCTGCGCTTGCAATGTCCTGGCAAGTGTTTCAAAATAAACAGCTTCAGTGTAAATTGCCTTGGGCAAGTTTGGTGCCAATGCTCGCGTTTCGTTCCTTTTGACTCAAGTTTGACTTGTCTACACGCATGTGAGATGAACTCAAGTGTGCGAATGTGTGTGTGTGAGTGTATGTGTCGTGTCTGTCTGTGCCGATGTGTGTGTGTGTGTGTGTTTGCCATATCGTCGTTTGCTACTGTTGCCATTTTGCTGCGGCAAGACAAACAGCAAAAGTTGCTGGCTAAACATTAAGAAATCAACTTTAGACGCCACTCGCGTCATCCGACGCGCCTTTTGTTATGCTTCAATATGTGTTCCTTGCACACTCATGGACCGAGATGCCGTTGTAACTTTCCCCTCAGGTTGTTTTACCAACAACATTCTCAAGTATTTCGCATCTTGTTGTTGTAGTTGCTGCTATTGCAAAATGCTCAAAAAGCTACAACATAAACATAAAGTTATTATATAAATATGAAGTAGCGCTCTTACCAACACTCTGGGGCGGCAGCAACTGAAAGTGGGCGTGACGCCCGTACTCTGCTTTTGGCAGAAGTCGCGTTAGCTAAACGCAGGAATAAATCCACGAACAAGGAGCATAATACTGAGGAGTTTCTGTTGAAAAACTTTTTTCCGGGAAAAACTTGACTCGACTTTTGAGGTTATTTTTTATTTTGAAAACTTGTGTTCTTGTTTTGGTTTTGGAAATGAGTTACTAGCTTTGCTGGTGGGATCCCTTTTTGTGCTGTGGCGAATTTGAATTATGTGGCAGATTAACTCACAGCGCATGCCTTTGGGTGATTTACAGTACATTTTTGGTTGTTGGTCAAAATACATAACTTGGCAAAGTGCCCCCTTTTGAGGCTGCCAAATGAAGTGGAAATGTTGGGAAATCAGAGCAATTACAAGTAACTTTAATGAATATTGCTTTAAATATCAATTGAAATCTATTTTAGCTAAAACTTTGGCATATTTATTCAATTTAAACGGACCAATTTGGCATATAAAAAACTTTTATTTATGCATCTACACATTTGAACACTCGCACATGTTGTTGAAAGCAATGCAACCGCAAAATAAACAACAACAAAAGCACGCACAGGCCAAAGCCATTACTCATACGTCATGTGGCACCGCCAAAGGGAATACAAATACGAAATGCATGAAAAGTAAAGAAAACAAAATGACAAAAACAAGTAAATCGCTTGAGCGCCAAAAATAACAACGACAACAAACGATAACTAGAACCACGCTGGGATTGGGATTTGGATTGGGTTTAGGTTTGCCAAGTGGATCAAAATGCGTCGCAGCTGCATTTTTTTTATTCTCTTTTTTTTCTTTTTTTGGGTATTTTAGTGTTGGCTCAAACTGTTCTTGTTGTTTGTTAGCCGGTTTCCACACATACACCCACACATACACTCAATTCGAGTTGACAATGTGGTTTTCCATTTTGAGTTTTCCTCCGCTTTACTTTCGGTTGAAACTTGCGTTATTTCTATTCCGCAATTACACGTTGCCAGGACGATTTCTGTCTGCTTTCTGCCGTTTATCCGACCCTTCTTTGGCCCATTATTCAAGCAGTGTGTGCGTAACCAACTGATTGTACGTTGTTGTTGTTGTTGTTGTGTTCTGCTACTTGCTTACGAGTAACTTGCGTTTAACCACAAATTGAATTACCCAACAGTTTACCAGCTGCGTGATGTGCACCACTAACTGTTCCCCTAGCTTCCCATTCATCCTCCTTCTCCGCGTTCTCTCTCCTTCACATTCAGCACATTATTATCAACTACTGTGGCACGCGCTGTAGAGTCTACAGCATTCAAATCTACAAATGCACTGCGTCACGAGGGTACGTGATGCGATTCTCTGACTTAAGCCTTTTAGTCAACATCCCACTCCATCCACTTCTTCCCACGCTCTGCACACAATTGTAAAGTGGCAAATATATGCCTTGTGGATTTTGCTTGAAAGGTTCCGTGTGCTTGCATACGAACGGAAAGCACTTCCATTCAAATAAGAAAAGTTCATTCGTATGTATGTACCTGTAAGAGAAAAAGAAAATATATATTGTAGTAATCATTTCGATAGTTCGGTTACGTTATTTATTAATACGACAAATATACTGGTGACTATCTATCTTCTATCCATCAAGTTGCACATTTCGTATAGCTGCTAATTTTAACTCAAATTAGACAAATTTCCAGCCATTTACGCTCTTTGGCCTCTTTGTCTACAATATGTCAACTAAAAACTGTTTAACTATTTAAGTATTTTCAGCACGTATCTCTCACACACAAAATACACACACACACACACACATTGAGGGGCAGAGTTAGAAATTACGAAAATCAGCAAAGCAAATAAATAAAAAATTTATGCGAGAGGAGAATGTTGTTCCCTTTAGTCGAGATCGTTATTAGAATGCGAAATCTAGCAATAGCCGGAATTGACGACAACGTTGTCCTAACTGATTTCATCCTGTTGGTGGTTGTTGTGTCAACATGAAAGGACGACAACCAGGCAGGCAGCCAGGCTGCCAGTGAGGATGCCTAATTGCCAAGTATTCATCACACGCGCGACCATGCGAGTAAACGTGACAGATGGCACACGAATTATCTACAAATAGCGTGTTTTACTCCAATATATACAATATCTATACAATCCATACCTAAATAGACTATATATATACGCATACTTAATCAAAATGCGCCACATGCCACAAGGTAATAAAAAAAAATCTAAACTAAAGCTAAATAAATTCATGGATTTTAGTTTAATATCATTTGCTAAAACCATTGCTTTACATTCCTCTGTTGCCAACGTGATAACGCTCTTCCCTTTGGGACCTAATCTAATACGTTTTTCCTGTTCAATGTAAAATGTAAAATGTGGCAAGTAAAGTGCAAAATCTTGGCAAGCACAATGAAAAAGTGCCAAGAAAAAGGTTGCAGACTCCGGCTATCACCCACATAACTTAGATGGCTTGCAACTTGGCTGGGCGGGGGACAGTCAGATGTTGAATTATGAACTCGGCTTAACGCTATTTGCGTATAATTCCTAAAAGGTAAAAGTGCCAAGCTCAACATCCTCTTTTCTTTTACATCTACATGAACAGTTCGAGTGTACTTGTTTTTAGTTATAGTGGAGGATTATTAAATTTTAAAGGAAAAGAGCTTTGAACTTTATTAATTTTGTGCTTTTCCAGCTGTATGGTTTATGTTTCATTATATATATATTTAAAATCAATTTAATAAGACAAATATTTAAATTTAAAATCAGAATTTGTTTTAAAAACGACAATTACACCTTAACAACTTAATTGAATTTTATGTTTGATTGAACCGAAATAAGCTGTTATTTCGGTTTGAATAATTTCGTTATTTCGATATAATAAAAGCTTTGTTTCGGTTAGGGTTTCAGTTACTGTTACCAATTTCTTTGCGCGCATGCATAAATGATTTATTAAATAATTAAGATGTGCTTCGATTTAGAATTTCTTATTCCGTTCAGTGTACCAATTTCCATGTGTTCATTTTGATATAATTTATGAAATCGATTATTGATTATAGCAAGAATTTGAGATTTGTTCTTTTCTCAATGTAAATAATTACTTAAAAATATCTCATATGCATCCAAAGCTGTTCAGCCGACTTATCGGTCCAGTACTTAAAGCGATGAAATACAAAAAAATTGAATTGCATCTGTTATATAGTACATTTGACCAATGAAATAGGCTGTCAAAAATAGTTAAAAACGTTTTTGTGTTGTCATTTTCATTTCACCTTTTGAGCTCAACAAATTTCTGGTTTATGTCATTGCAATGTACAATAGTTCATTTGAGGAATAAATCGTTTTAGCTGCACTGCAGCAATATCAGCTAAAGCTATGTGTTTCAATGGAACAAGCAACAACAGTGACATCGGCAAAACGCATTTGCAATGTTGTTTACGTGGCGTATGAGTAACAAATCAAATCATGTGCGCAACAGAGCTGCACGGATGACAACCACAAGCAAAATGTCTGATTGGCAACATAAATCAGCTACAGCAGTAACTCTTACCATACAAACACACACACACACACTTCTGTCTATATATACTAAAGGAGAGGCTGCAATGAATTCAGGAGATGACTGCACACGACAAACATAATGAACACTGCCTTGTGTGTTGAGTTGAACTTGCAACGGAATTTGGTTGGCTGATTTCTTTGACTCTGGGCTTTGGCGCTGTCACGTTGCCACAAACGCTGAATGACTTCGTTAGCAGCATACTAGCTTACAAACACGCGACACACGTTGCTCCAAACTGTCAAAACTTATGCAAAACAGGCGCAGACCAGACCGACAGACAGCCGACGTTCAGGCTGCAATAGCAACTCTGCGCTGAGTTCAATTGAGCAGCAAATTGGCTATGCGAAAAAGAAAAGGACACAAAAAAAGGGGTAAAATTGTTAGCACAAATAAACGAGAGTCGAACGCAAAAGTCACCTGCAACGTGCAAACGTTCAAATTTATTGCTTCAAGTGCACCATTTGGCATTTGCATGCAGCTCCTAAGCTGTTCCCAATTGCATTTCCAGATTTACAATGGTTTATGCGAGCGAAACAACACGTAAAGTCAGTTATACGGGAAAGCTTATTCGTTTACTAAGCAACTAGCCAACTATACTTAAGCCAACTAGGCTCAAGCAATTGTTAATACATGTACACGAGTATACATATGTTGCCAATTTAAGTTGTTTTTAACGTATTTTAAATTATTTTGCAAAGTGTTAGCTAAAAGTTATGACAGTTTATGTGTCCGCACAAATCCTGAATTCTGTGATGCAGAAAGTACTGCCAACTAGATAAATAAATCATTGCCGCCAACTGGCAGCCAATTCGAACTGTCTTATTACTTTTTTTAACAATTATTTGTCGATGTGGAAGTGTGAGATTCTAGTCGGCTAATGCGAGCACGCAGATCATAAAGTATTATGAAAAGTAAACAACAGCACAAGAATCTTAGGGAATAAGCTGTTTTACCTAACAATTTGCGGATCAATGATAACGACTTTATTTGATATTAGTCGGAAAAAATGTCATCATAATCTCTGGAAATTTGTGAAACACACCTGTATAAAAAAACAACATTTCAGGCAACAAAGGATGTAAGCCACACTTTAGGTAACTCTACATTTAAGTTTAAAGTGGAATCCTCAGTTTAACTTGTTATCTAGAGTTGCGATTTCCGTTGCACTTGTGACCGCTTCGAATATAAACCAGCCAAGGAAAATATATATTTATTTGTCGCATCTTTACGAGTTAGCAGCGAAATTCGATTGGAAATTTGGCTTTGTGCTGTTACACCTTTTGCGCATTTCGAGCTGATTTACATGCTGGCCGTGTTCTCTGTCTGTCCGTCTGTCTGTCTGTTGGTCCGTGTTGTTTTCCAGTGATTTAGCACCGCCCTCGAATAGTGCACCTTTAGCAAGATTTTGTTGAAGCCAAAAGGGGTCTTTCCTTTGGGAAAATAGAATTTTACAGTGCAGTCAGATTTAGTGTTTGCTTTCGTTTTTAATTTGGACTTTATTTATTTATGTCTTTTGCCGTTTTGTAGATGGAAAATTGGTGTCTAAATTAGAATTCAGCTCAAGTTGATTTCGCCTCTAGACTGCAGACTACACACTGTCGACTTGTATGTGGGTTAGGCAAACAAACTGCAACGAGAATAGAAATGTGCGCCCATTTTGGCATTCACTATGCTTTGGTTGGTTTCCATGCAACATGACAAGTTCCTCATACAGCTGCTGCTGCCCTCGAGCTAAATGTAAGCACTTCTGTGGTTCAACAATTAAAACGAACCGTTTGTGGAAGTTTTGTCTGTCTAACCAACTCGTCCGTCTGTCCCCGTTCTCGATCTCATTCTCGTGTCTCTGTGTGGATCTGTTTGTCGGTATTTACCCCGGGGTACGTGTGAATCTGCACGAACTACGACTATGTGTGTGTTTCTCTTGGTGTCGCATTGTACAACGTCAATTGTTTTGCATTTCTATTTTTTTTTTCGTTTCTGTATCACTGTTTCTGTTGTGCTTAGAAACCTTTACAACGCAACTGTGTGCATCGCCTCCAACATTTGGCAGACATCTGGGGATAATGGGAATTCGAAATTTTTCAGACAAACCATTTCGTTCGAGTACATTTCGCATGCAGTTTACATTTTTAATGCTCTACGTTGTTCAATGTACAAATAAATGTATTTGAGTTGGATTTACTGTGATTCGACTCAAGAGCTTAGTTAGATTTTGAACTAAGATTAAAATTTTTGTTCGGAATGCTATCCAAAAATTTGGTTGTCATTTGCCTCATTCAATTACGAAAATTAAATAATTTGTAAATTAACGTGTAATATACATTTTTACATATTGCATGGTTATAAATTACTTACAAATTAAAAATAAAAATATAAAATAAATCTAAAGCTCTGCGTGAGTGGGCAAGATTAAACATTTTTCTATATTTGACAAAACAATAAAGATATATCAATAATAAAATAATATTTAACAATGGTATAAAAAGCTTATTAATATATTTATATAGACAACATTTTAAAGCATTACAGCATTTTTGTTCATCAAGTTCTCCTGTCAAATGTCTATTATTGTAAATAATTTCTCATTCTAATTGTTGTTAGCAAGAAATATAAAATTTAAAAACAATTCCCAAAATTGCTATATATATAATATTTAAATTTTATATATAAACATGTCTCTTACAGCCAACTTACTTTATTTGATCTGAAAGTTCCTTCAACCGTTTCACAGGATATTAACTGACTCTCATTCTCTGAGACAAATCGAATAGAAATCTAAAACCCAATCACATGTGACACCCCATTTATGTAATATCCTAGCCCGACGCAAATAAATATATTTGAAAAACTTATTCAGGCAAAACCATTTAAGTTTAGAAGCAAACTCAATATGCAAGTGAAGAAAATAATGGAATACTATAAAATTTGCCTGATAATCCAATAAAGTCAATGAGAGACACACCCACACATACACACACACAGAACAAATAAGAGGATAAGACGAAAAATGGGAACAGAGACAGAGACAGACAGGAAGAGGCACTCGACTAACAACTTCATTGATACGCACACAAGTCAAGAAACCTCGAAACCACACCACAGTCTGAGCACTTGGCACCACATACTTGCTTACAACAAGCCAATGGAAGTTAAACCGCATTTATAAGTCGATGGTGGCACACATATGCAATGTGTACCATCTTACTCTCTCGCTGTCTCTTTCTTGCTGTCTTGTTGACATTAGATTGTGTTTAAAGTGGTTGCGCACACACTTACACTCACATATCACATAACATACACGTCACACACATATGAGTAGTGTGGTTTGGCATATATAATGCCTCTAAAATTGTCTACTTATACATTTATGCAAGGGCCTGGGTCTGGGCGTGGTCCTGGGCCTGTCGGGATCATATGCCACATTGTCACACTTCAGCATTGAGTGTCACACGAGTGTGCGTGTGTGTGGATGGCTAAGTGGGTGTGAGTGCGTGTTTGACAATTGTTTGTTAATATTCCTGTGCTAGCGGAAACGGAAGTCTAAATGACATTCACTCAATTTACGCACAATTGACTTTTTTCGAAAGCTAAATGAAAAGAATAAAAACGTAACTTTAAGATCAAAAAACAAATTTAGCTAGAATGAGTTCACAACCAAAAAGCATATATTTTATGTACTAAGTACATATGTATATCAATTATGGACAATTAGATACCCTCTTCAGCTAACTGCATTTATTTGATACCATCTGAATTATGGACAACAAAATACTCTTCAGTTAGCTTTTGAATTTTAATATAAAGCTTTATCGAAAGCTTTTAAATGTTAAAAAAAACGATATTATTGCACTATGTAATATAAAATGCAATTCAGAAAGCAAGCACCGAAACCCTTTCATACAGATTTCAGGTGACGTAAACGGAAAAGTAGAGCGGATTTTCCTAAATGCTGTTAAAAGAAAGTTCTATCGGAATAATATTGCTTCTATTTTAAAGAGTATAAGCCCAACGCTATATTGACACAGGGTATATAAATAAAGTAAAATACCATCGGCAGCACTTTGTGCAGTTTCCATCATTCACGAACCCACAAGAGGCGCCTGCTTTTTATTAACTTCAAAAGCTGCTTTCATACAATGTGCTCGACTATTTCTCTTGCCCTTTTCCTATTCTCAGACAATTTTCTCGTGCGTGTGTGTGTGTGTTCATGTGTATAAGTGTATAGGTTTGGCTGATTGTATTTGATATAATAATACAGTGTTGACACATTATTCAAGTGCCACTTTAAACACTTTTAGCCCGAGTAGTCTTTTCGCTTCCTTTAGCTTCACTTAGGGATTTTTATATTTTTTTATTATTTATTAAGTATTGCAATAATAATTAATAGCCAATTACATGCATATGTTTAATGCGTCTCTCCATCAATTATTATTATTCACAGAACATACGCTATTTTTTAATGCATATTTGTAATTAATTATATTAATTACACGTTTTATCTTGTCTGAACGTGCAATCTATAATTGTTGTTGTGTTATTAACGCGACATAAATCAATTTTATGAAGAGGTCTTTTTCTACCATTTACATTGAAAGCAGCGTGTTAATTTAAGTTTGGCGTTTTTATTTAAATAAATGCAGGTTGTGTGTGTGTGAGAGAGAACAAGAAAGAGAGAGAGAGAGACAGGGATCTAGGCTGAAAAATATCTTGTAATCAGGTCAGAAGTAAATCAAGTATTTAAAAATATATATGTTGATTATTAATAAAATTCATCAGTAACTGTTAATATAAGAAAAGTAAAATAAAATACAAAAATTATTGTTTTTTGGTTGAGTAATAAATAGCTGTTACGGTTCCTGATCTTAATTTAAGTAAAAACCTCTCGATTTAAATTTGCAGGACACTAATTTATTAATTAAAACCAGGGATTAAAACCTTAAACGAAACCGTAACTTTTAACCGATAAAAACCGATTGAAATTTGTAACCGTAACTGAAACCGTAACCGAAAAAATATTTTTCCGCTGTACCGAAACCCATAAACCGAAACTCTTTAAACCGAAATTACAGTTTAGTAACCGATTGATTTATAAGGGTTAATTTCGGTACTGGCCGAAGCAGGTACTGATAACTTTGAACTGCCGTAACTTTGTCAAAAGTCAATCAATTTTTATGCGGAATGTAAATTTGAGCATGATTTTACCTCCGAATTCGTTCTGCATTTAAATTTTGTTAAATTTGAAAATTCGAATTTTTTCGAAAACATCAAAAAAGATAAAGGGGTAACACTGTAAAATTTCAAAAAAATTCGATTTTCAAAAAAATTTTAAAGTGAAAAAAATGTAAATGCAGAACGAATTTGGAGGTATTGACTTTTGACAAAGTTATGGCGGTTCAAAGTTATTAAAGTTCAGTAAAATCAAAATAATCAAAATTTTCAAACCAAATGAACCAAATTTATGTGAGATCAAATTATAATAAAATCGACATTTCAGTATACTATTTCAGTAACCAGATAAAATTATTTTCCAGGCTAATAAAAGCATTAAGTCTTTTTTCATGTAAAACAAAATATAACGCTTCTTATTTTGGTCAACCGAAAACCTAAATTTTTATTTTCTTGTGAAACCGAAACTTACAAAAAACCAATAACCGTTACGAAACCGATACTCAAAGATTTTGCATAACCGATAGCCGAAAACCTTATTCGAGCATAACCGAAACCGTAACTGAAACCGATATTCGTTTCGGTTTTAATCCCTGATTAAAACTATTTGTTAAATTATATTTTAAAATTTTGTATTACAATTTAGATTTTTGTATTTATTCATGTCCTGTTTTTAATTGTCTAGCAGATACAGTAAAGTACTTTTTTTATTCATCTCGGTAAAATGAAATCAGTTACCATTTCCGACACAAACACACGGGACAAATTCGTTGAAAACTCATTGACTAATGTGTGGCATGAATGATACAATTCATTAGAGGAAAAGATGTGCAGGCAGCGTTGGGTGTTTGCTTATAAGCAAAATTGAATTTTTATCGTTGCAGCATCGCAGGCATAAATAAATGGAGAGTGGGAATGAATAGGAACTAAAAGCATGTTAGCAAAGCGCATGAGAAACATTCGAATCAATGAACAAGAAAAACGTATCTACACATACAAACACACACACAGACAGACACATACAGGGACATATTTACAAGTGGGTAGCAGCCAAAAAGTATGCTACATAACTTTGAGCGTTGTATAGTAGAAGGTGGCAGGTGATACGTGACCTAGTTGACGGGCATTGCCGCAGCAGCAGAGCAGATACTTGAAACACACAGAAAAAGAATTGATACCACATGCTATTAGAAACATTTTTGGCAATAGCTTGGCAGGATGCCAAGAGCATTGGAGTACTCCGCATGGTTATGTTTATGTATGCAAAATAGCAATAAGTGTATAAATGCTTGAAGCACGTTTCGCGTTGCATACGTAAACGGGTTGAGAAAATCAAGGGAATTTATTCATTCATACACAAGCACAAATGAAACAGAAAATTCTGCTAAGGAAATTGGTTTATGCTTTGGTGACCTTTAACCGCATTGTAATTTGTTATGCAGGACACACGGAGTAATACTTTCGGTCACTCCAAGTCTCTCTTCAAACTAAGCCAATGGGCTGCTGACCGTTTTGTGAACTGAGTCATAAAAACTTTATGTGTCAAATGTCATAATCCAAAATCACTTTGCAGCCGGCGGTCAAGCTCATAAATTGCTGACCTTTGAGAGCATAACTTGTTCCGATTTCATGTAGCCATTTAATGGAATTTCGCATTTTATTATTATTTATGTTTCACTTTAGTTTTGCTAAACGAAGCACGAACATGATTCCGATAAAAGTTCAATTCCAAAACTCGTAATATTTACGGCCAACAAAAAACAATAAAAATAAAGGCACATGTACGTATGTACGAATATTCTGAATCCTTCGCACTCCATTCCCCATTTTATGGCATAAACGCACTAGACACTCCATAATTCCATCACATTTACATATACTATATTGGTTCATATCAAATCATACGCACACTTTTCCTAAAAACCTCAAACCTTATACCAATTAAAAATATGAATATTTAAATTTTTATTGTCTGTGCACTTAAATGCTTACTATTTAATTGCTCTGTGTAAGTGAGGGCAAGTAATTTAGCTAGGATTATGTATGGACAATGCCGAAATTTGGTTTCAAAAATAGTTAAGGCCACAAAATGTTCGGGCTTTGCGTACAATAGTGTACTATGAGCAAATTTTAATAGGATTATGTGTGCTTGAGCAATCAACAATGAAGATATTTTTGCTATTCAAAGCAATTGCAATTAATGTGCGAGTTTCGCATTCAGATCATTTAAGTATTTAAGACTTGAAATACTAAATCAATGCAAAATATGTGGCAAGCTCTATGGCGTATGATTGATTTAAAGCCTTTAAGTTGTATTCAGTAAGCATCAAATGAATTGGAAAATTTGAACAATGAACGGAAAACAATCTATCGTAAGTTGGATAAGCAGACTCCACTTAAACTCTGCATATTCAAACAAAATCCTCCTTTAGAGATCATATTAAAAACCTTTTTCAACAAAGTCACCATAAATCACGCTATACATTAAATTATGCGCATAAAATGCCAGTGAAATCCTGCACCAAGAGACACCCAACTGACTTCATGAGGGATAAAAAAAGGGACAAAGCCAAGGAAAAGCTGCTACAATTATGTGTTTAATGCATAAATCAAAAACTCATTTAAAATTAAATCACAGCATTCAACAAATCGCAAAACAGAATAGCACAAAAAAAATAACACTGCGATATGAAAAGCAATTATTTCCATTTTTCTTCATTTTTTTCACAAAATCTGGTGTTTGGGTTTACGTGTATTTGAGAATGAATTATTCTCGTATTCTACATGCATATAAAAAATTCAAAAGCCAGCCAGTAACAACAATAACAAAAACAAGAACAGGCAAACAGTCATCTTCAACGAGTGTATAAAATGTTTATGTAGAAATAAATTGAATGCCGCCAAAAGAGCCGAGCTATGAGTGAGTGCATGAAGTTAGCAAGCAGCGGCTATTAAAATCAGGAAAATACAAAATAAATTATCTACAATACGACGAATCATAGATACTCTGCATAGTTCAAGTTCAAATATTAACTACACGCATACAATTTAAAGTCGTAAAAATAAGCAGTTGGGAATCTATTTATTGAACTATTTTATTTGCTTTAAAATTAGTGCAATATTATATATAAAAAAAAAACGGGGTAAAATTATATATTCTTTCTGTACAAAATTTAAACAACACCTGAACCAAAATCTTTAACTTTATCTTCATTTCCCTATTATATTACAAGGATATCCTTATAAATTAATGAACTAGTCACAAACACAAACAACATTGAATAAATAATTAAATAAAATAACATGTTTTAAATTTATTGATCAATGTTAAGATTAATAATATATTTATTTGAGGCAAACTGATTGACATATTCGAAACTGACATTTCCTTGTAAGTGTAAAAAAAATGTAACTGTATTTTATGCCAGGACACCTACGCACATGGCACAATAATTTAAGGAAGCCAACGCCATTGCAGCTTGTGGCAGGGTTGTAAATGGGGGGAGGTGTGTGGTTATGTGGGGTATGAATAAGTATTACAAGCTCCGTTGTTGCAGGACGATGCTTGAGCGCCGCATGTCAACTGTCGGCAGCTGCGCACATGCAAGTCAGACACTTCATGACACTGCCACCTATACAAGCACACAGACACACACACAGACACACAAAAACACACACACAGACGGGGACAGGAAGTGAACGGAATACTCGACAATGCCGGGCCAGGCTGGGCAAACTTCAGTCAAGACTTGAGTACGTGTCGTCCCGCTGTTGCACAGATGTGATGAGGACAATGGGGACAACGGCAAGAAGCACAATTCTTGGAGTAAAATGCGCTCAACTGTGCAGCCAGTTAGGTTCCCTGTCTCTGCTCTGCTCTGCTCTGGTCTTGTCTTGTCTCTTGTCTCCTGTCTCTTGTCTACTCTGTGATGCAAAAGCATTCTCTGATCTATTCGCACAAATGTACTTTGCATGCTGTCAGAAGTTGTCAGTGGCGCAGCGGTAACTGCATGTTGCAAGTTGAAGCAGCAAAAGCAGCTGCTTCATCAGCGTATTGCCTGTCATGCTAATGGTACTACCAACTATTGTTTTTCCCACATATCATTTACAGCAAAGGCATCCCTTCCTTCCCTGCCATTGTCATGTCATGTCTAACTATTGTACTAGCTATGCTAGCGACTAGATATCCATTATAAAGAGCCAATGATGAGTAGTCGCTTTATGTGGCGCAGCATGTGACCATGTCATGTTCTATACGGGATCCAAGTCAAGGGTTAAACATCAAGTGGCAGGCAACAATTGCTCTACTCTCGACCCTTGGGTGAAAGTGAACGACAATCCCTTTTGGCTCTACTACTAACACTGATGTCTAGTGGCCCTGTAAAGATGCTCAACAGAAATGGTTCAGAAATCAAGCTGTGAGTGCTCTCAAGAAATGAACAGCGAATGGGATAGCACAGTGCCACTTAAGTCTAAGAAATTTATTGATTCCAAAAAAAGAAGGGCCCCTTGATAAGCACGCTGATAACAATAACAACATATGTCCATAAGTAGGCTATGAACATAAGGATTTTCGAAGCAACAAAATGGATGTGTCAATGGGGACAAGGGTTTACAAAGACTAACTAATTGAGTAAAATATATAAATAATAGCTGCTGTGGTGTTTGGTGATAACAATAATAACATAACAAAATTATTATTAACACGCGCACAACCAACTTCAGTTTAGCCAATATGCAACTGATAACGTGGCCAACAGGCATCCATAAGTATGCTATAAAAACTATTTGAGCGAGTGCCATAAAAATAACTACAATCGCTTTATCATTTATTCATACAAGCACATACACAAACGACCCAGTGAAGCATCAACATTTTCAAGGAATTTCTCCCGCAAATGCAATATTTCAGCATAAAAAGTTGCAATAAACTCGAACAGCCACAATACATACAAAATATATACTAGCGTACATGTGCCAGTGTGTGTGTGTGTGTGTGATACCAAATCCATTCTAATCCATTTTGCATGCAACAATATTGTTTGAATATATCAATTTATTTCCGGGTACAGCAATTTCTCACTGACTGTGGATTGAATTTCAAAAAACTTTTTAATGTAACTCAATTGCAAATTGTTGTTTCTTTTCCTTTGTGAACACAAATTGTTGGTGTAGTTGGTTTATTGTAGTGAGCTTGTAAGCACCTCTGTAATATTGAGAGCTTATACTCGAATATTCGATATTTTACATATTGACATTGTTTTCATGCAATTGACTTGACGTCTTTCTTTTTGGCCTGTTGTGTTTGCCAAACTCGACTCCCATTTTGTTCAAAATCCTTTTTTTATCCACAACTTTCATGTGAGATAATCGCTGGCAATAATTCATAACCATAAAATATCAATTTTTGTCTACATTTTCAGCATGGAGGGCGGGTAACTGTTATCAACGCGCATAAATTTCAATCTACACACACCCATGTGTATGTGCACAGCAGTTGCCACAACAACAAACAGGAACTATGCACAAAAATATTGACAATGACGCTACAAACTGAAAGGCGGAAGAGTCGAATCAAGTGACATGCCAGACAGACAAGTGTATCCAGAACAGGAGCAGCCGCAAGAGCAATGACAACGGCAACGGCAACGACAGCAGCAAGGACACGGACTGGCAGCAGCACAAGGACTTTATCATAAGCAGTATCATAAATATGTGACGGGGCTGCCAGCATATGTTTTAATGCCTGGCAATAAAAATTTATGCATGATTGAAGTTTTTGAAGATTGGTGAAAGGCAACCGAAATTGTTGCTCAAATGTCTGTCAGATGCGGGTTGAATTATGCATAAGATAAACGTCGTTTAAGATTTATATATATTTATTTTTTCTTTTCCAAATCAGTGTGGGAATAAAAGAGAAAGGAGTTTGTATACATATATCTCAATGGCAGCAGAAGCAAAAGTACAATAATTTAACCTGAAATTCACATTAAAGCAAGTAGTATCCACGTAGCAATTAGTTTGTATTGATTTAATTGCCTGTCTGTGACTCTGTGATTCCATGACTAGACACCTAATTGAGATGGTAATATGGCTCACAAATTACAAATCCCTTAAGTGTGCCACAGAAAACAACAAAGGCGATAAATAAATAAATGCGCCAGTCAATGGAATTTATGCGCTCAAATTAGAATCTTAGATTTAAGCTGAGCTGATGCGCATTAGGCTGCCATTTCACTGCTACCAACAAAACCACAACAAGGCATTTTACTTATTTTTTTTATTTTACAAAAAATAAAAGAAACACCAACCGCGGTAACAGAGGGAGAAATGCCATTAAAACGGACTTCAGTTACATAAACAACCGCAAGGACCATGAACAGAAAAAGTCCGCAACATAATCTAATTGGCACAGCAAAAACACCCACAACATAAAGCCACATTTTGTTTTTCGCTTTCTTAATTTGCTTTGTTGACCATTTTAATTGTATAAAAGTTGTGAGAAGCAAAGAAATTCATTTTGGCTATAAGAGAATTCCATGGCAGTTGGGCATTTATATCAATTTACGCGGCGTATACGTAATGTTGCTATTTACGGTGCGTATGCTGGATGTCTGCTTGTTTTATTGTTTATAATTCAATTGAATCAAGTCATTTATCATGTTCTACTTTTCGATTTCGTTTACTCTGTTTGCTTCGAAGCATTGGCCGGATAAAAATTTCATGCAATTTCTGTGCGGTGGAAATATAATTTATCACATTGACGCTGATGAATTGTTTGTTTCACACTATGACAACTTTATCGTCGGCACGGAGAGGGGGAATGCCCTTTCTCCTTCTTTCATCCGCCTGCTGCTTCTCCATCACGTCGTGTTTTCGTGTTGCCTCCTCCTTAAGTTTCCCTCAGCTACAGATTTTGCTGCATCATTTGCTTTGCTGCTTGTCTCTTGTGTTGAATTGCTTGTAAAATGTTTGTAGCTGTCAGCCAAACTGTTGTTGTTTGTACTCATTGTTGTCGTTCTTGCTGCTGGCGTTGTGCTACAGCTGATAATGATTTAATATCAGTGCCTTGCTGCATATTTTATGAAATGTTCTCGCCTCGTTTGTTCAACTTTTCGCCGCATTGCAGTGAATCACATAAATATGAATTTCACATTGCAATGGGCAAATTGTTTGTCTTTTTTGCCTTTTCATTTGCAACTCAACGGAAAATTATGTCGCATTGTGTTAATGTTTTGCCGATTCTTTGGCAGCTCTTAAAAGAATAAACAATTGAAAATGAAGGAGAGCATAAAAAAACACTTTAAAAATGCAAGCTTTTCTCTGAAAAACCATAAATAATTATTAAATATAAGTAAAATATTTGTAGAATAATTTTAGTTCATCAAAACAAAAATATAATTTATGGCACATTTCAATTTAAATTTGATACTAAATGATGCTTAATTTTATTGCAAATAAAAATAAAGTTTAAAAAATAAGTACCCTCTTACCCTAGAATCATGCAACAATTATATGAAATTTCAACTGCACCTTTTCATGGCAGACACGTTTCAGTGTGTGCGCCTCGAGCCATGTCTGAGTCGTTTACTCAATGGCTTTGTGGCAAGTCCAACAAACTAACTAACTAAGCAGCTGCTTGGTTGACTCCCTAAACTGTCTGGCTGTCTGGCTGCCTGGCCGACTGGTTGACTGACTGACACTTTGACGGTCAGTCACCCAACCACCCAGAAGAGGCAAGCTCAACGCGCCTATTCTGACTGGCAGCTGTTGACTGCGTCTATCATAGCTGCCATCAGACAAAAGTCCCTTCTTGACTCCCTCATGCAAATGCTAGATGGTTACTGCAGCGGTTCACGACGACACTTTTGACATATTGAATTAAAAAACTGCTGGTGCCCTCCACCCGGGTAATAAACACTTGATGCCTGCTAAAAGCAAATTACTGTCAGTCAATTACTTAGTTTGCTTGATTCATGACGAATTTGTGTAAATAAAAGCTGCTGGAGCTTAGATTTAATATAAAAACAAGTAAAAATCAAACTACTACTTTTTTTATATAATATAATAGCAAAACGATTAGCTTGATATAACTTTCTCATTTCGGTTATTCTTTTGTATTACTCAAGCTCTTCCACTGAGACGACTTTTGTTTAATATAGTATTTCAAAGTCGAAGTAAGTAGGCTAATCGATACACTCCATCCCTCCAGCAGTTGATATTTACACATAGACATCATTTTATGCAAATGCGGTCATATTTATAGCATCTAAGATCATAAACATGTCATGTGCAGAAAAGAAAAATTTCCAGCATCAAATACAAACAAATTTAAATGCAAATGAAAAATATTGCAAATATTCAAGGAATAAATCAAAATCAGTCACAATTTCCCCCTTATAGATAACGCAAATGATGCCATTAAAATGCAAAAAAAAAAATGCTATTTCTAATACTGCTCTCAAGAGTTGGCCATAAACTGAAAGCATTAGGTAAACCGACGCATTCCCCACCAAGCCGAAGGCTACATAAATACGAGTGTGTTGGGCTAAAACACTCACTCAATAATAGATTCATATATATGTATATACAGATATTTTCGAGTAGCGTTCAATTTTTTACTACGCTGCTCATGTGCTATTTATAAAACTCGTTTCGTCTTCTTTTTTGGCCAAGAAATTGCAGGTTGAGTTCACCGCACCACATGGAAAGTGATAAATTTGAGCACAAAATTGCAGTGCCAACACATTCGCACAATGGACGCAGAACGTGGGCCAACATTTTGCCACCTGACGGCTCTGAAGGCGCATAAAAAAATACACCCAAAGGTGTTTGAGGTGAAGGCGGATTGTGGACTGCCTCGTGGTCTTTCTTCCGTCTGCTTTCTGTCCACTTGTCTAACTGTCCAGCTGTCTGCGAATGTCTGTGTGTGTGCTTTTGGTGTTTGCTGCCTTTTGCTTAAAATTGCAATTAAATGTTGTTGAATTTGCTGCAAACTAAAATAAGTATTTTGTTTTAATTATAAACTTGCGCACGTCCTACATCCAGAGCCTGACAGTTTGAGGATTTCATATAGAATTGCACTGCCACTTCATTTGATGCTCATTTCAGTTAATAAAATGCCAAGTATTTAGCTACGAGTTGCACGTTGCGCATCCAACTAAATTCATTTAATTGAAGTTGAAAAATGGACATCGCGCTAAATGAGAAGCGAGCTAATTGGCAATTGCTTTCGGCTCTGAATTAGTTTTATTTTATCTCATTTATTTTCTAACCAACTAAATGAAATTACCTTGTTCAGTTATTTTAAATTAGTTGAATAAACTTCACTTCAAATAGTTATGTTTAAATATCAAATTGAAACAGGTAACCACTGGTCGACCAGATATCCATTTAACTCGATGCTTCATTTTTCTATGCATCGAAACATTGATTTTTTTATTGGTGATTGATAAATGTTATGTTTATATAGATGTTTGCACTCTCATGATACTTGTGCATACTTTTTCTTATTTAAAGTTATTCAATTGTTTGTATGTATTTAAGTACATTTGAAAAAGCTGCAGACGATATTTGGCTATCATAGCACAAAGTACTTTAAATACAGTTTATTATTTAAAATAAAATAAAAAATTTAAGTGGAGTTTTTGCTACATCGCCAGCCAAAGGCATAAAAGCGAATGTTTTATTTAAACTGAAAAAAGCGCCACTAAAATCGGATTTGGTTTGCGTAACATTATTTTATTTATTTACTTTGTACTTTTGAACAACGGCGGCGAAAATCCGATTGCAATTTGCATTTCCAGACAATTTATACAACATACAAAATTTATGAGCAGTCCAAAGGCATAGAAAAAAATATTTGTACAAGAAAAAAAGGTATACCAAGGATAAAAACTAAAGGCCACAACCAGAAACAATGACCTGCCTTTGGCCACAAAATAAGCCAATTTATTATTATGGTAAAATAAGTGCGGCGATTTGTGAGTATAAGTATGTTTGTGTATGTGGGGATAAAAACTATAATACAGAAAAGACAATAAAAATAAAGCAACGCGTTAATTGCAATTCCCAATTGACCACAAAATGTATACGACGGAGGCAAAAACAGAAAATTTGAAAACATCAACTGAGGGCAGGTCCATAAGCCTGCAGGCTTGACAGTGTGTATCTCTGTATGTATGAGTGTGTGTGTGTGTGTGTGTGTGTGTGTGTGTTGTGGCTGTCACATAAAGTAGCTAATTACTGTTAGTTATGTTGCTGCCCACAAAATGCCGTAATTTATGCGTATTTGTGTGAGTGTGGGTTATATGTATGTGGTTGTATGCTGTGGTTACAACACCATTTTATGGTGTTCTGCTCTGCATTTTCACTGTGTGTGTGTGTGTTAGTGTGATTGTGAGTTTATGGTCTTTACGGCTAAATGCTGTCAAATGAACATTTTGCATGTGTCTCACAGCCAGTCAGCTTTTAGGCGTCGCTTTTCGTAAAAAGCCAACGGAAATTTGTCAAACATGTGTGCCAAAAACAGCAATTGCTATTTGCTGTAGCCAAAAATTTGAGCGCCTTTTTCATTAACCCAGTTGGATGAGCAATAGAATTTGAAACTGGCACAGCCAAACCAAATGGTAAGCTGCTGCTGTATAACCTCAAACTGTCACACAGCTCGAACGAATTCCATTAAGTTGGAATTTCAAATGAACATGCCACCGTTAGGCAAACTGAGAGAGAAAGAGATACCAATTACTACACCACCCGAGGCACACATTCAACAACAGCAACAACAGCCACAACTGCAACAACAACATGCAAGTTATCTGTCTGTCTGTGCAATTGCACAAGCAATTTTGCGCTCATTTGGCCAGCAAAGAGACGACCGAAAAAGTATGCAGAACTAAGCGTAAAACTATTTAATTAGGCTAATCTATTTACATTGGCAGCAGAAGTACTCGTAGCAGCAGACACGCCCAATCGACACAGAGCAAGTACTTGCAATAGACTTTTCTAATCTACAAACTATGTACATAGAGATGGACGAAAAATCACTTAACATGTGTAACGAATTTTCGATGAACACGCGTCTCTATAAACCCGAGATGACTGAAGACAAGTCATAATGTGAGATATTTTATTCATAGAATGGTACTACAACTTTAAAAAGTTTGATAAAAGTCTATATATTGTCTATATATTGTTCGTAAAAAGCAGGGATTAAAACCTTAACCGAAACCGTAACCTTTAACCGGTAATAACCGATTGAAATTTGTAACCGTAACTGAAACCGTAACCGAAAAAATATTTTTCTGCTGTACCGAAACCCATAAACCGAAACTCTTTAAACCGAAATAACCGTTTAGTAACCGATTCATTTATTAGGGTTAATTTCGGTACTGGCCGTCGCAAGTACTGATAACTTTTAACTGCCATAACTTTGCCAAAAGTCAATCAATTTTTATGCGGAACGTAAATTTGAGCATGATTTCACATCCAAATTCGTTCTGCATTTAAATTTTGTTCATTTTGAAAATTCGAATTTTTACGAAAAAATCAAAAACGATAAAGGGGTAACACTGTAAAATTTCAAAAACATTATTTTTCAGGCTAATAAAAGCATCAAGTCTTTTTTCATGTAAAACAATGAATGAAGCGTCTTATTTTGGTCAACCGAAAACCTTAATTTCTTTTTTTTAAGAACCGAAACCATACCGTTATTTTTAAACCGAAACTTACAAAAAACCGATGACCGTTACGAAACCGATACTCCAAGATTTTGCATAACCGATATCCGAAAACCGTAATTCGATCATAACCGAAACCGTAACTTTTTTTAATCCCTGGTAAAAAGTAATCAGTATCAGATATCACTTTATGTGTACGATACATTTTTTCTGACACAGAGACCAACGTTTTGATGCTTTTGACTGTCGAAAATTTCATCCAGATTCCAAAATGTTGTAATCAGTTATCATGATTGATTTCATTTCTGCTCGTTGCAAGTTGTACACGAGTCTTGTTAATAATGTAGTTGTTTTTTATTTAAAAACAAAAAAATAATTTACAAAATTTGCTGAAAGTTGGTTTATTAGCCTGCATATTTGATATTTTTCAATTTATCTGATTAATAAATAAAATACATAACATGGTTCTTGTCGATATTCAATATGATATCTACATAAAATGATATTTTCGATATTATTTTTTTGTGAGAATTTTCCCGATGTCAATATCGATACTTTTTTGCTTTTCATACACAAATCGAGCGCCTAAAACTATGCAACGCCAGTTACAATACGCGAGTTACAGGGAGAGATGACGGAAGATGGGGAGGTGACTCAGTTCCATTAAGCACTAGACAATTTACACTGCGAAATTGTCAACTCGATATTTGGATGGAGGGCACAGCAATGCGATTTAGATGAGGCGACAAGTTACAAAAGCTAGGGAAATAAAGAGGAGTGGGGGCTAACGGATGTGTCGTGTTTCGAGCTTTTATTGAATTTGCACAAAGTGCTTGTTTGTCTGCTGTCTAAGTGGGTATTGCGTGTGTGTGTGTGTGGGTGTGTATACCTCTAGGATTGCCAGTTCAGCACATTATCGACATTTATTGAGCAAAACATACTTGAAAAAATTGTCATTGTCAGTTAATTGAATAGCACTTAAAAGTCATGGCAACATAAGAAATAAGATAACAGGCTTTCGAAGATATTCAATGAAAATAAGACAGATCAATTAGTAATTTAGGCCATTTTATTTGTAACCATGGACAACTTATTAATGTGATTGAAAGATCAAAAGATAATTCACATCACATATTTCTATATGAAAATTCCAGTAAGTATTAATACTGTCAAGCATAAAATACATACTCCATTTTAGTTCTTAATTAATGTAAACTTTTTTAAACAAATAGCCGGCTTTAAACCAATTTAATTACACTGCTAATTGGCAATTAATTGGTTTTAGCGGACGTTTTTGCCGTTGCTGTTTTTGTTCTAACGCTCCGAATAAAATTAATGAGGTGTGTTAAATTGTCCCAATAATTGAATTAAAAGCCAACGAACTGCATACGCGGCGTATACGTAATTTACCAGTTACCATTGCCAAGCGAAACCCATAGAAAAGCTAATGCAAATGCAAATGCAAATGTAATTTTAAATGCAAATTTTAAATGCTGCCACAATTATTGTAAATATTATAACATCGAACATTCTCCGTGGCATTCTACACATGCCGTATACGCCACGTGTGATGAAGAGTTTTCTGCACAGTTGCATTTAGTACGCAGCATTTGATGTCATATTTATTTTATTTGATTAGCTTGACCAACCCATTGGCCGAACTGACAGTCAGCTGAACATCGACCACACCTGCGGTAAACCCCTTGGCATGTGCAAGGAATTTGGTCACCGCCGACTGACTCCATATGCCGCATTGACGTCTATTTGTATTGGCCTGGCCATTGTATCGTTGGCAAACACAAAATGCTGACTTTAATTGTTGCCCCTTCATTATTGCCTATCCACACAAGAAGGTGTAAATAACACATTTGTCCTTTTAATTACATATTATTAGCTGCCCACTTTATCTTCTTTATACATAGTTATAATTTGTGTTTGCACAATAATAAAATTCCTTGTCAATAAACAAATTGTGGCTTAAAGCGACGATTGGCATATTTACGTGTATGACCAATTTTTTATTTTATTTTTTTTTGTTGCAGTCAAATATGCGTATAATTAATTATGCTGTGGCATATTTTTCTGGTTAGCTTACAGTTCTTCTTGGGGTTGCCGACGAATTATAATCAATATTTTGACCTCCATTATGATATCTTCTGACCGAAGTTTTCTAACGAAATATTAGACCAAGCAAGTTAATTAATTAATCTATTTGATTATGCAATTTTGGACATAATCAGATACCATAACTAATATCGAATGGCATATCTAATATATCCAAAAACAAAATGTATAAATATTTTAATTAGATGAAAAATTATTAAATTATGAAAAAGCTCAATATAGAAATATTGATTAAAATGTAATTAAATCGAATTTAATGCATTGTTATATATATAAATAATATGGCAATGTCTATGAGAAATTTGTGATATAATGTAAAGAATAATTTAATTAAACTGCAGGACTTTTCAACTTGTCTGTCGTTTTGCCAACTGTTCGCTTAACTGTTTGAAAATGCATACATAAAACCATGCCAAAACAATTTCACAATCCACAGCTCAAATGTCTGGCGCATTGTGTGCATGTCCAAGCCAATGACGAGTGCTCATATTTTGTGTGGACGCATTTCAAACTGAAGTTGGCAAGAAAACGGAGTTAAGGGAGGCATAAAAAGTGCACTGACAAATGTCAAGTGTCAGGCCGCAAATGTCAGCAAGTGACAAGTCAAGCAGCGAGTGGGCAACCAGCCAAAACCTGTCACATGTCGCCACGACGTGATTTATGTGCAAGAGTAGAGAAAATCCCTACAGGAGTCCAAAGGAACACAAGCAGCAGCCACACTGATGGTGACCATAACGACCGCGGCGTTTAACGTTGACTGACAGACATTTCTAAATCGAAAACAGGTAAAATAAAAAACCTAGAGTCGAAATTGCAATGCTAAATGATGCCCTGTGAACTTTTCGGGTAGCTCTAGTTATCGGGTATTATAATTTTTGGATTAAGATTTACTATATTAATATTAAATATTCTTAAAATATTTCAACAAATCTCAAAGATTGTGTGTTTGGTATTGACTTATCCTGACTTTTATTGGGTACAGCTGTCATAGGAGTTGGTCAAAGATAAAATCATTTTTGCAATGTACTAATTTTACCTAAACTAAATACAATTTTTCTTCATATTAAAACAATTTTTAAAATAAAGGCTCGACATGGGTGTCAAATCTTCGGCAAGCCGAACGTCGCATTTCTTTCTCGTCTTATGATCAACCATCTCTGTGACAATCTATGCTGCAACTTTTGTCGTCAGTTGTGGTCGTTGACGTTAACGATATTACGTATACGCAATGTGTGTGCTACACATAGCGCTGAAACTATACAAAAGTGTTGCATACGCACAGGCTGCTGCATTTTGATGTGCATTTAATTAGACTCAGCGCATTTAAAGTCCGAACAATGCCAATTTCTGTCACTTATCAGCAGCTGCACACATTTTGGCTTACAATTATAAAGCAGACGAAACGCGCTACATGCGAAACAACTGTGCATTGTGATATGCACATTATTCGTAATTAACTTTTCATATCACTAATTGGCAGTGCAACAGACGTTTAGTCAGAGTGTCAGTCAGGCAGCATTAGTGCGACTAAGCAAAATAAATCAATAAAGTGGAGGAAAAATCAAACAAGTAATAGTATCCTTGCCTCAATGTCACTTTCATGGCCTATCCACTTGAGATATATGTACGAGCACTTATACACGTACTTAATATAGGTTTTATAGACACATTTTCTACAGAACGTACTTGTTCTTGCCAATGGCATTGTCAGCACTTAAGTTCGACGACTTGAGCACAGTCAAAGTCACTCGCCAATGCCAAAAAAGGTCAAGGACAGCGATAAACTGCTCTTAAGTCAACTGAAAAATTAATGTAGCAAAGTTGCTCACTAACTTTACTGAATTTCTTAGTTGCCCGCAGAAATTTGTTAACTTTATAAGTCTTTGAAAATTCATTTAATATTCGAATATTGGAAAAGGAACTGAAATAGAAATTAATTAATGTATGATTCCATTCTGGAGAAGATCCAAGTGGCAGTCAAAAGCATCTCAGTACGGTAATTTAAATCACAAGTTGCTGAATGGTCGTAGATTATGCTTAAAGTTTGTGAAGCGGAAAAGTTCAACTCTTGAGAGATACAATTTATATGTTAAACATCAAAATTGCATTTACAATTACCATAAAATGAAATGCAACGTCGAGAAACTGGAAATTTCAACGTTGACCGCATCGATTCTCGGCACTTTTGGCCCTGAAGAGTGAAGGAGACGCACTTTCCAGTCAACTTCAACATTGAGTTCGTTGGCAACCTCTTGGCACCAAACAGCAGCCAAGCGCATTTGTATTCATTAAGGAATTTCCGCAAGTTTTTCAAGTTTTTTCCTGTTGCCTGACGCGCCTCTTCCGTTTCGTTGGCTTTTCTTCCTATTTGCTTTCTCTCTTTAAGAAATTTCTTTTTGCCGCTTTCCTTAACAAATGTTACTTTACACTGTCTGCCTCTTTCTACTTCATTTCCTCGGCTGGCATGGTTGATTAAAATGTCAAATGCCGTGCATATTTTAAATGCCGTCGCGCACCAGCAAGCATAAAGCACAAAAACACAAAACGAAGAAGACTTGGGCCAAAATCGAGAAAAATGGCCAAAAGCAACAGCACAAAATGGAGCCATACAACAGGCCAATTAAGAGACAAACGCGCCGAGCTGGTGGCAAGTGGCAAGCGGCATGCGTGCCAAGCCGCATGAACTTTCATTTAAATAGTATACAACATTTTTCGCTTAATATTTGACTTTCTTTTTTTGCGGTTTTCAAATATTCATGTGACCAATTTGCACTTGAAACAATATTTTTGGTTGCTTTCGTGTTTTTTGTTATTTGATAATTTATGCAGGACTTTTGCAAAGGTTTTAATTAATTGCAAACTCCGCGATAAAGTCTCCCCATTCCCCTCGAAGCAAGCCTAGAAAATCAAACACAACTGACAACTCTGCTGACAGCACTCACTCACACTCGTGAATACACTCACACATAGCCTGCTGTCAGCGCATTTTATCAGCGTTTGATGATGATGATTATAAACTTTATGTTGATTACCGCTCCTCTTCGACAACTCGTACAAATATTGACTTGAAGTTTTTGTTTTACATTCACGTTGCAATTTTTAGCCATTTATTTGATTTTTGCATTTACATTTAATGTTCCAAAGTTGTTGAGAAACTTTTAATTACAGCAATCAATTCATTTAGCTCTATTTTTTTTTTTTTAACTTTGGCTTTAAATATTTGAAATTGCATTGCAATTAACCGGCATTTTTAATGATACGAACCAACTGTCGAAGGACGCAACAAAATCGAATTCGAATGGTACTGAAACTTTATACAGCAAAAGGTTTAAATTCACTCGATTTCAATAGAAGCTCTTTTCATGCTGGCAAATATTCGAATACTTTTTTGACTGGTTGGATTTTCAGACAATACAACAAACACACACAAAAACAGAAAATAAAAAAACCAGGAATTGCTACCAGGGGAAAAGTTAAACAATGAGCTAGAAAACTGCAGCCAAGAAATCAACTATTGCTGCACATCGTTGTTGACTACATTATTGCGGCAACGTGATTTATTAATGATCCAGAGCTGCCTCTTAGAACTTGAGAAACAAATCCATTCAACTTTTTTGCTCAGCTAAGCTTAAAGTTAGTTTGGCAATTAAAGCTTGAGTACCTTCAAAAAAAAAAATGCTCAGGTACTGCAAATATATTGAATGAATCGTTAAATTCGATTATTAAATCTCAAAGCTCCTTAAAGCTGCTATCCAAATTAAATAATTTCTCAATAGGAATAAGCTTTATCGATTGTACTATCGAGACACGAGACATGTTTAAGAAATTCGACTATAAAGAATACTTGGAAAGTATAAATAGGTTGAATGAATACATTGTTAAATACAAGAATATATACATAAAAAGTCCTAAAAGCTGTTACCAAGATGAAAATAATTTCTTCAAGCTTCCTTATTGAGTTGAGCTGAGTAAAAAAATAAAGTCGGTCCAGGATGTGAAATCTTAGTATTAAACATTCATCGGTATTAATTTCATTTAATTACTGTTTTAAATATATTAAATTAAAGAGAGACAATATAATGTAATTAATATAAGAATTATTGTCGTGTTACCAGTTCAGTTTTATCATCATTTATATTGATTGCATACCTGAAAAAAGAGAAGAAAATATGGAAATTAGTTGGAACCGAATCTGAGTACGCAATAAAATTTAAGTTAATATATTTTGGAGTACATAAATGTAAAACTGCAAAACAAACTAAAATTAAACGAAACTTTACGGCAACTTTCGCAACGAGACGTTGAAAAATGGCAGGCAATGGGAAAGTTTTGCTTATCAAGTGTAAAGCGTTGCCAGGCAGAAATAAGAAAATAAAAAAAATAAGAAACAATTTGCTACTGCCCCCTCCCCACTCACCCCTAAGAAGCTGCACAGCAAATGGAGTTGTAGATAAGCGAAACGGCCAAGCTGCGTGGCAACATCCGAGGCGGACAAATACCAAAAATACTAATTTAACAAGGAAACCAAAACGCAGTTCCCAGTAAAAACTTGCGCAAAACTTTTCGGGAAAAAAAAAGATAATGCTAACAACAAATACACAAAACAACTAAGTTCGAAAAGCGAAAGTTAAAATTAGTGAAGGGGAAAATCAAGGCGATGCCGTTGGCGTCGACTTTTCTTGTGGGCGTTAAGTTGATATATTCGGGTGTTGTCCTTGCGGATCGCTCAAATTAATTGCCAAGAAAAGTAATTACGACGCACAGAGAACAATGAAAATTAACCATCAAATAATGTGGCAGTGGGATGTCTAGCTAAGATTAGCTTAACCAATTTACTTTTGGACTCCATCATAACTTATACGCCACGTTGACAGTGGCGATAAGGCCGGTTTCTGTTAGCCAGCACTTGAATGGCAATTTAATGCAAGAACGCTTCACAAACTTATTTTTCGCATGCTGAGAAAAGTTTGCCTGAAAAAAAAGGCAACAACGAAAATAATAAAGTAAATGTGAAAGATCATAAATCACATGAAATATAAGCGAACTTTACGTTTTGCGTGCGCCGGAAACACGTCAGCATGTTATGCACCGGAAGCTGATATACGTCAGTACTTGTGAAGCAGCAGCAGCCAACCAGTTAGTTGGCCAAGTGGCCAGACCAGGCCAGGGTAAGTCAGTCAAGCAGTCGAGAGGTTGCATGTAATGAGGCACTGATTGGTGCATGAGAAGTTGCAATATAGTCTCGTTAGGTTTTTGCCATTCAGTTTTATTTTTATTTTTATGTTGATTATTTTAGCCAGGCTAAGTAAATCAAACAAGTTGACACTTGGCAGCCGCATTCTTGGACTACATTTTAGTACATGCAGGGAAAGGTGTTCATAACTTTGCCACTTTATGTGGCACTGGCTTCAAGAACTTAACCTGCATCCTGTTGCAGATGCCATTACCCCGATGTTGCTTCCCATTTTGCTATTTTACCATTTTTGCTCCCACTTCGCTTCCTAACCCATTACAATGTGCGACATTTTTCATTGCCCACATCATGCTACCCTCGCCTCTTCTCTACGCCTCCCACATTTTAAGAATTTGCAGCATTTTTCAAGTGGCAAACGCTTTGCTTTCTTGTCTACTGCAGTTCCAGCACTTTGCATAACTTTGTTGCATACTTTGTGCGTGTTCTGCTTCTCGGTGCCACTCTTGCCACATTATGTATTATAAATGCATAAACATTGTGCCTGGCGTTTACTTAATGCTGCTACATAACTTGCAGCAAAATGGCAAAGGGAAAATGGGGCAAAAGTAGAGACTGAAAATAAAACAAAACTTTTCAATAATTACTGCTTCTAGAAAACTTTAGTTAAGTTAAGATGCTTGAAATGGATCGTGCACTCAACCCAAGAATATACAAATCATTTAAGTCATAGTTTAACAGCTTAAAGTACATGACCCTTAAGTGCAGCAAAGTTTATTGAAATTTAAAAATCTAAAAAGCTGCTCAAAAACATTCTAATAGTCTACACTTTTGCTTCAAGTCGAAAATGTCAAACGCTATTTTTGGCACGAAATAATAACAAGGCTGACAGTAACAAACACTAGACATCTTTTGAATGCCCTAAACGTCAAGTGCAGACAGCCAGGAATTTCAAAAAGATTTACAAAAGCTGTGGAGAGCATAAGAATCCCAAGTTAAACGAAGATACATATACATATATATTATTATACCCTGTACAGATTTCCAGTGTACAAAATGGACTATAATACAGACGTGCAATACATGTTACAAACAGAGATGGTAAATTCTATGTAAACATCTTCAATGTGAAGGCAGATAAGGTTTATTTTAAATTTAAATTCCACATCCTTCTTCCCCGCAAATTGAAAGAAAGAAAACCAATTTTAAGAACAATTTTGACGCTATAGACTTGATGTTTCGTTTTTAAGGTTTAGGCACAGAGTATTTCGAAGTAGAGCACCGTCAACTGTTGTGTTTTTATCCGTCTTGTTCTACAGGTGTAACAGCATACTCACATTGTAGCTCTCTGATACGTATACAAAAGGAATCCAAAGAAAATTGGCGAAGTAAACTTAGTTTGACAGGCTGGCAAAACTAGAAAAACTGCATGAAAATTCAATTTTCGAAAAGTTGCATGCGGCGTATGCGTAATCTGACATCTAATAAATATTACGCATATGCAAGAAGTGATTGAAATAAAAATCAATATAAATCTATGTATATATCGCCACACGCAAATTGAGTTGGCATTTTCATACAACAATTGGTTGGCCAAGTTAATAGAAATAAACATTATCAATTGCTAACATAAAAGTTGATAATCCGCCATCGAAATAGAGAGAATTGTAAATCTGTTTGTACTCCTCTAGTTGTTCCTTTATTTTTTTTTTGTTTCTTAACGCTACCTGACAGGTTGCTATGTAGGTCGCCAATTGGATTTCAAGCAATTAAAAACGGATTAAACCTGCTGCGCGTGCGAAAAATGAAAACTTTTCTTTGCATTGCATTTTACCTTTACGCTTTTCTGTTGCGTAATCTGATTGTCAGTTCCGCTGTGCTCGGTGTGCGCAACGGAACATGGCGGGGCGGGGCAGGCAGGAAGAAGAATGGTGGAACATGGACATGAGAGCATGCCTTGGCTTACTTGTGTCCCACTTGTTACACCATTTTATACGCATTAACCGGGTAATTGTAGGAGCTTAACAAGGCTTAAAGCGTTTCTAACTTGTTAGCAAGATTTACGCTTAAACATGTTGACTCACTCAGCTGTCAAGGAGAAAATGGCTTTAAAAAGACAGATTATGAAATGTATATTTTTGTTAATTATAATTTATTTTGAATTAGTTCAGCTTCAAAACTACTTTGATAACTTAAGAAACCAATGTGAATCTATCCTGCAATCAGCGGAGAAATGCATAATGTACAATAATCCTGAAACAGTTGCAACATTCTGCAGCTTATGTAAACTGAAACTGAGTTCCATCAATTTTACAAGAACGTGAACAAATCCCCTTTCGGCAGACAACAATTTACGCACTAACCGAAAGTTGAACTAATTATAAAACATGTCATTGTACAAGAGAAGCTGTTGCAAGATCACAGGTGGCACAGTCATGACATTAGTCAGGTCTCATTAGTGCGTGCAACGGGGTTGCACTAACAATCTGCCAGCATCCTTAAGCTTATGTGAGACTAAAACGCATAATCGCATGTCAAACTGAGCTGCAAGCACTGACTGAGAATGAGGCTAACAATGTTGTTGTTATGTGAATGTGTACAGTGTGTGTGTGTGTGTGTGTGTGTGTGTAACAACTGTAATTAATTACTAAATACGTGTTTACAGTGCACATATTTACACACACACAACGACATTCACACATTTGCAAGTAGCTAAACTATGCGTCAACTAACATTCACACTTCAAACAGTATATTCTTGCAGAACCTTGCCAAGTCTCAAGTTTGTACGAGTGAGTCTCAATTATTATGTTGCAAGCAACGGACACACCCACTTTGCGTTGACTTTTTGCGTTACAAGTTCAAATCAAGTTACAGGACATTCACACACCCTTTAGTCAAGGCAGCGAGTGTAAACCCCGAGCTTATAAATGACTGCCGAGCATCTTAGTTATGATATGCTATTTCACTTACTTACTCTATCCCTTTCTCGGTTTCCCTCACTTATTTTCACTCTTTGAGTGTTAAGATAAATGCTCTTCCTCAGTGTTGTCAGAATTTCAAAGAATAAAATAGCAAAGTTAAAAAAAAAAAATTTCTCAATTTAATTTAATTTTAAATAGAAAATTCAGATTATAGGTTGCTATTTAAATTGTAAAATGTTTTTCATCTTATTCAACGATTTCGTATTCATTTTTAAATAATTTTGTTCAGGGTCTAACTGAAACTACACATTTAAATTTTACATTTACAGGAATTTTAAAAGAAATCTCTACAAATTTCAACATTAATATACAACCTTAAGGATTGAAAAGCATTATATATTTTTAAAATATAATAAAATCTCAATTGTACTCTTTTTGTTTATTAGTAACATTTTTAGCAATATTAAGGCTATCTATAAATAGGAAAAGTATTCAAATTATTTTTGTAGATAACTAAGTAGCATTATAGCTAAAAGATTTTCTTCAAATTTTCTTCTTTTTAAAATTACCAAATAGCTAAGTATAACTTTAAAATATCTAGAATGGCAGCACTGGATCTGCGACTGCCTCTTGTGAGACATTCGAAATATGCTGGTAATTATTTTGTTGAATGTCTCACAGGTTTTACGGCGTCGAAAATTTATTGTCTGGCTTCTGACTGCCTGGACAGTTATAAATGTGCAGGTTAGTTTGGCTACGCCGAAAGACGTTTAATAAATGATTTTAATTGCATTGTACAGAAGCCAGCCGCAACTCAAGTACTGCCATTCAAAAGGCTCGCATTAAAAATAAGTGTAAACATTAATAATGGTTTATTAAATATATTTAAATTGGCTTAATTTATATGCATATATTTTAATAACTCATTTAGTGAAAAGAGAAGCTGAAACTCCCATATCTAAGCTTTCAGTTTATTACAAATAATGTTTTAACATTTTTCATAGTTGCCGGAAGCATATACATACTTGCAGTTTCTGATGACATTTTTGGTGACTTCTAAGAAAAAAACTTTTTAATTTCAACGAAACACATGACGACAGTTATCATATTGTACTTTTGTATTATTATATAGATGTTTAGTGTAGTTATTTCACATTAACATATCGCTGACATTTGTTGGTTGTACAAAAGCGCCGCAAAATATGCAACAATATTTGAAAGCTAAAAACTTTGGTAATGTCAACAAGAAGCCGCAACTTTTCTAGCCTCCGAAACTTTAAAGCAAATCATGTTAGCTACATCTTCGTTCTCCGTCTTTCTTAAGCTCACCACTCCCTTCTAACCTTATTTCTCTCTTTTTCGTCTTTTCTTTTGTCAGACGCATACTTGTTTAAGTCACCGCTAAAAAAAAAAGCTAAAGTTAAAGAAAAGGGGGAAGCAGTTTTGAGCAATTTTGCTCATAGCGTTTGCAGATGATTTAGCGCGATTTTTGAGCTCTGCTTGTGTTTCCCGCTGCCGCCTTTTTCCTTGCCCTACTGTTTTTGGTTTATTCTCCCATTCTTCCTGTTGTCCTTTTCTTCTTTTGCACTTTCATTCAGCTGTCAGCGACACACATGTGTTCACCTGTCTCGTATGTACTATGTGTTTGTGTGTCTGATATTTTTTGTCCATTTCTTTGTTTGAAATATGAATTTAATGAAACTTCGTTGTCGTTGCGGCATTTCCAAATAATTACCTTAAAACGTTGCAGCAAAAGTTTGTTATACTCACATATTTTTATATTTGTCTTTCGTACAATAAATGGAACTATTTTATTTAAAGTTTTGTAGAAGTTTTATTACTTACTTACCTACTTTTTACTTAGTAGAATAAGATAACTATTTGCGCTTTTTCAGACATTTTGCGTTTAATGTGAATATATACATACATAACTGCATTTAAATAATTGCATTCTCCGTTTTGCCTCAATTACACATACAAACACTCACAAAGGAAGCAAAAGTTAAGGACCTTAACTCCACACCAACAATATCAAATAGCACAAAGGAATAAGCCTGAAAAGTTGTTCAATTAATTTGATTGAAAATGTTCAGCAATTAACAAAAATACTTTTTCACCTTGTTGTATTTTCAGTTATTCATTTAAGTATACACAAATGTGTTTAACGAAATATAATGTGCAAAGTGATGATTATAATACAGAATTATTATACATAAAATATAAAAAGTTTCACGGAATGAGAAATTAAAATAAGACAATGAGAAATAAACTATACTTAGTGCTATTGCTAAACATTTTAAACAATAAACTTGACAGCAAAATATCTTTGTATTTGCTATTGTAAAAATATGAAATGCACGTAGCATCAAATACAACTTTATTTGACATGGATTAACTATTCTGAAGACACCTTGCTGATGTGACTGGAGCAAACCGGTAAAATGGAAACTTTGCACATGCTCGTAAAATGTGAAACGTGCCAGCATTTCACTTGGTTATCGACAAGTTTATACACCATGCCTTATAAGGTGTAGGGGGTAGATTTGGCGCTGTCAAACCATCGACATTTGATACAAAGCACTGAGGACTTCTTAATGGTAGAAGGAGTGAAAAGCCTTCAAATAGGAAAGGGATGGCGCGTGTGCCCATAAATGCGTCATTGGCTCATTAGCAAATGAAGTGTAAATGGGTTTCAAAAGCCTGTCAAAAGATATTATCCCTGACTAACTATGAGCACGTTGAGTGGCAGCTGACTTCAATTGCTGAGTTTGCCCATTCAATTATCCCCTTGAGCAGAAGATTTCAATGAATTCCATTTTGGTATTTGAAAATTAATCCGTTGAAATGGGCTCAAATTGAGAATTGCGAATGATTCTAAGCTGCCAAGAGGAATGTCAGAGCAATTTGTGGTTTTCAGGATGTTAGTTCAAAGTTAAATAATGATATAAAAATATTTAAAGTGTGCACGTCATCAAGACAATTGTATCTACATCTATATCGCCAATATAATTATAACTAAATATATTCCCGTCATAGAGAAAAACATTCAAGCAAAGTTCGTTAACCTGTAGACTGAAGTACATTTGGAAATTGTATTCAATGGTAACACATTGACAGGTCAAAAATCTACAATCCTTGTCACAATTCTCAACTAAACATAGCTCAAATACATTTCGTGCTTAAAGTCCATTTAAATATATGTATAAATAACTAATATATGTATGTAACCCAACTCACAGGTCACAATGTAAATACGCCCATTAAACACTTAGCATATATATGTATATACCTCTTACTTCCATATAGCCTACAGGGCAAACGAGACTCTCCACTGGACTGAGGATTTGACAAATTTACGTCATTGAAACTCGGAAATTGCACACACATACCAACTATTATTAATAGTAATCAGAGTAATCACATTAAGAGCAAAACAGACGTCGCTACCCAATTACGAACGATTGTGGGTGTGGCTGATGAGCCTTAAGTGTAAGCAGTTTGCTGTTAGGTAAGTGGACACAATGTATATTAATTACCGACACATATAAACGCAACAATACCAACATCAGCAACAACAAACTAAAATCAATTAAAGCAACAGGCCGCAGAGAAGACAGGGATGGAATGTTAATCAAACTACCAGATCAAATATTAAATAAAGTGTCTTAATATTGCTACAGTCCTGTACCGAATTCCAATTTTGCAGTAAAAATAATTTTGATATATTTTCATTACATTTTAAAATCCCTCGGAAATAGCGGCAAATTATGGAATAATTTCATATCAAAATGCGCTTGATATATAATATAATAAATATAATTGATTTTACTGCAATTTAATGCGAGCGTTTATTGCATCCTAAAATAAATTTTAAATAGATTCTAAAATAAATTGCAACTACCAACTTGGATCTGACATATTGGATTTCGCTAGTCTACTAAAAAAAGATAAAAATAAATGCGGGAATACACATATTGCTTGCAAATAAAACACAAATTTTTTTATTATGTGAATCTACTACTCTGATCGCATTTACTTTAACAAAAACGTATTTTAGATTAACTCCAGATATATGTAATTAATATAATATATGTAATCAATAAATCAAATTAAATATATATTAAATATAAATAAGAAAATCATTTATGGATTCGCTAGAATACCACAACTTTGTGCAGATTAAATAGATAGACCTATAAATTTTTCTAAAGGCTTTGTTATCCTTAATTTGAACTAAAAGTCTCTAACCAACACTCTCTTATCTATTGCGATCGCATGTGCACACAAAATTACATTTAATGTCAAACTATTGACTGTGAACTTGGGCATGACCGAAATGTCATGTCAACGGCTTTTTCGGCAGGTTTGGCAGGGAGTACACAAATTTGTTTCTGCCTGGCGCTTTAGATAAAATGAACGCGCGAAAAATAAAAGAGGTTCATAAAACGAGGTTCTTGTTAAGTGCAGCGCGATATTGTCGTGGTCTGTTTGGGGTCTGTCCAGGGCACGGTCCAACCTGACGCCATGTGGTGTCATTAACGTGGCTACAACTGTGTGTGTGTGTCTATCTGTGCACATAATGGCAAACATGTCGCCGGCTTCAGTTTTGGCCATGGCCAACTTAATATTTGCTGCTACGTGTTGAACATGGAATTTAATTTCTTTGGTAATTAATTGCAATCGTGTTGGCATTAGGTTTAATGTTCTAATTGGGCAAATAAGTGGGCTGCCTGGGTGTGTATGTATTGTTATGCTCAGATAGATGTGTGAGTGTGTGTGTTTGTCAAATTGTTTGGCATCGAGTTTTATTTGCGAAGTCAACGTTGTTAATTTGAAATGCAATGCTCGCTAAATTGATTTTATGATTTGCTTAATTGCTTCAGAGGGTGTGAAAACTACACACACTCTCTATGTTTGTGTGTGACTGTAATGTTTTACTTGCTTGTTATCACTTTATTGTAGTTGGAACACAAAATTGGAAGAGGGGTTTGAATTAATTAAGTTGTCTTTTGTAGGATGCAATTTAATTCAAAACAATGACAAGGCGTGGACTATTGACTGTTAAAAAAAACATTAAAGAGAAGTCAAAGTTAGTATGGACTGGCATAGCCTATAAATAACTAAGTTAACCATGATCGCAAAGCAAGAAGGAACAATAATCTTTATTATCACATACTCTTATTCAAATTTGCTTTCTTCGTCGTAAGCCTAACGCTTCCAGTAATATGTATCTGTATGCTATAGTTATACGATTTCTAAAAAACTTTATTATGTTATGTGTGACATCTTTAAATAGAGAGATGAGACATAAGTTTAGTTTTATAATCAAAATACATAATAAATATGTGCAACAGACATTATTAACAATTAATCTTGGTCAAGAATTAATATATGTATTTTATAGAAAAAATTATAAAACTTTCTACAAGTGAAAAATAAATACCCGACAATTTTAAAAAATTAAATGGTCGAGTTTAGATTGTATGTTGGTTAGGACTTTACGTGAAAATGCTCTATACCATACAGCATCATTTTTGTACCACTCAAAAGTTTTCCTTTCTATTGACCTTTGTGGCAATTACTTCCGCCAATTTTCCTGACTAAAGTGTTTACCCATAAAGCAAAGGAGACTCACAAAAATAAAAAACAGCACTTCAATTTTTACAAACGCTTGTGCTTACCTGCAACGAAAAAGAAAAGTAGATAAAAGAGATTTCTTAAAAAAAAGTTTTGTTTGTAAAAGCAAAAATATGATACATAAAAAGAAGGGACACAAAAACACAGAACAGGGAAGTAGAAACTGTCCGGTGCAAAGAACAAGTAAAGCAAAAGCGGCACAAAAGCCTATTAAAAATGGACCAGGAGGCCAGACCCTTAAAATCCGGTCGCAGGACAACACTCAATATTTGGGTAGATGGCAAAGCGCTAGCCACGTTTGTGACACAAACGCTAGAGGGCTCCACTCATTACCGAACACACACAGACGGTTAGGTCCCAGGCTTAAATTAAAACGTATTTGCAAAACTGGCAAGATGGGACATTTCACGTCAAATGCGCCCATTTAAAAAGAGTGTCGAAGTACACAGCTATGAAATGCGGATCTGGGCACGTGTCAAGTCAACGCATTTGACTCAAATTATTTTGCTTGAATATTTGGGGCTATATTTAGTTAGGCGGTAGAGGTGGGCAACAAAATTAGCTGCCTTTTAAAGCCCTTAAACGTAACGGAGTGTAGCTACTTTACGAACATGTTTTCCAACTCCCTTCTTCTTTTCTTTCCTGTTTCATGTCGGTTGACCGCAAATTAAATTAGAAGAAAAACGAAAACGTAACAAAAATAACGAGTTGTATACTTAACAAGAACAACACAGGAGGGGGAAAAACCACAGCACCGAAATGCCTGACATTACGGAAGCAGAACGACAACAACGGGTTTTCTAAAGTGGAGCAGGCCAGAGCTACAGGATGAAAACAATAGCCAAAAGACACAGGACATAGGACAGAACAAGGAACTTGGCTGTAAACAAGTTGGCAAGTGTTTCAGTTTGTGCCCGACCTCCTTCAGCTTAATAGGATAATTACGTAGCTCAGAGGTACATAAGCCGTTCTTACGTAACGTAACGTTAGTAACCCCCTTTTCTGTCCCTTCTACGCCCACACTCCCTATTAATGCACGATTACCAATTAGTTTTATATCAATGCTGTTTATTTGAGTGTGTAAAAATTGCCTGCCAACCAGCTGACTGACCAACTAGGTCCGAGTCAGGTTCTGCAACTTTGCCAAAAGTACTTAATAACTTAAGGTAAGAAACTTTTACGTTTGCCCCCTTTTTCCGGGTTGTTCTGGGTCTCGCCTAGGCTGTTGTTTTTGTCAAATGGCCTGAAAGTTTTGTGCGTCAATGCATAAAAAGGGTTTTTTCAACTTTGGCTGCCATTTTTTGGGGTTCTAAGAGGCTTACACCAAAACTCAATTTCATGTTCTTATTGTGTCAAACAAAAAAAGAACAAAATATGTATTTATATGCAGAATCTTATTGAAATCTAATGGCTTCCTAAAACTCATTAAACTAATTACAACCCAAAATCGTACAAGCAAAAGGGGAATTCTAATTTCTAATTTTATTTACAACGACTTTTATTTTATACAGGGTACAAATTACTATACGCGTAAATTTTATAATATACACAATTTATGCAAACTTTATTTAATGCCGACAAATAAAAGACAAAAACTAAACACTGGAATAATTTATGCTGGCGCCAAATTCTTAGTCTGTCATGAGATTCTCAGCGAGGGGTATTCATTAAATACAAATAAAAATCTGCTAGAAATTCTCAAACATCAGTCCACACAATAACAACACGCCATAATCAGCCAATTGTGAAAAATATGTTAAACATATGCATATAAAAAATGTGACAATAAAAAAACGTCACTGGTCGACTGTCGACCGTCTGGCTGGCTGATGGCTTAAATCACAACAACACAAAAAGCCGCCTCAGAATGTCGCGACAGTGTCATTAATTTTGTTGCTATTATTTATTATTATTATTTGTTCAGTTTTTCTCTCATTTTTGTTGTTGTTGTTGCTGCTGACAGCGCAAAATATGTTTCAAGCGATAATAAGTAATCATGATTGCAAATGAAAGTTTATCCCATGAATTCGATACTCGGATGCATTGATAACGCCCAGTCTACAGTTGGTATGCTTGAAATGATAAAACAGAACGCCAACTAGCAATCGGGGTTCCAGTTCAGGAGGCGGAGCAGTCTTACGTGGTCGGATCAGATGAAATCGTATCGGATCGCACAGTCGAGATGTTAATAAATCATTTCATTTATGGCAGCATCGCCGACGCTGAGTTATTGGCGACAATGTGGCAGCATTGCTGCTGATGGCGCCGCTACTAATGCCCCAAATGCAAAACAACAAATTGTAGAAAAATGCTGTAGCATAATAACAACATCTGTCTTCCCATTGTAAAGCAATACATTAAATCAAGTGATTATAACATTCTGTAACGTACGATTAGTTCCGAGTGTTCTCCTCTAGCTATTAAAGCCTCTATATTATAAACTTTAACTAATCTGACTATCTAAATATTCTCAAATTCAATCTGAGTCGGGTTCGGTTTTCCGGGTTATCCCTAATCCTTGCAACAAATGTTGGGCCAATCATTTTGTTTTTCATTTTATGTATCCCCAGAACATTTAAATTTAAAAATAATTTATTTTGTTATTTAAAATTTTTTAATTTTAAATTTAAATATATATATATATTTATGTCGGCTGCTTATAGCTTGACAACAAATTAATTAATTAAAAAATATAGGTGCTACTTTCTTATTAAGCTCTAAACTATTTATTCATTAAGCACATTAAAGTTTAAAGCAGGGATTAAAACCTTAACCGAAACCGTAACCTTTAACCGGTGAAAACCGATTGAACCGTAACCGTAACTGAAACCGTAACCGAAAAAAATTGTATCCGCTGTACCGAAACCCACAAACCGAAACTCTTTAAACCGAAATAACCGTTTAATAACCGATTCATTTATAAAGGTTAATTTCGGTTTTGGCTGCCGCAGGTACTGACAATTTTGAACTGCCATGACTTTGTCTAAATTCATCCCATTTCCATGCACAATGTAAATTTGACCATGATTTTACCTCTAAATTTGTTCCGCATTTACATTTTGATCATTTTAAAAAATTTTTGAAAATCTATTTTTTTTAGAAAAATCAAAATAATCGAAATTTTCCTTGCCTTCCAGTAACCAGATAACATTATTTTCCAGGCTAAAAAGGGTATTAAGTCTTTTTTCATGTAAAGCAGTGAATAACGATTCTTATTTTGGTCAACCGAAAACCTTAATTTCTTTTTTTTTGTGAACCGAAACCATACCGGTATTTTTAAACCAAAACCTACAAAAAACCGATAACCGTTACGAAACCGATACTCCAAGATTTTGCACATCCGATAAGCGAAAACCTTAATTCGAGCATAACCGAAACCGTAACTGAAACCGATATTCGTTTCGGTCTTGATCCCTGGTTTAAAGTATAAAATTAGATTGATTTGATACATCAAGCTTATTTGTTAATTCGAAACATATATGTATTTACATTGCAATTGATACAGTTTGTTTCTTATATGTTGTGAAAAATTATATGAGATATACCAATTAAGTTAATTAATAATTAAGACATGGATATTGATTAAGATCTGAGAGTTATAGTGGATCTCTTAGCATTTCAAGTCATAGTTTCTTATTTTCTTTCGCACATCTCTCGAGTTCATTACATAAGAATCGGCTAAAATTCTACTACGGAACAGAGTAATAAAAAAAACCTGCCACAAACTGGTTGAAAAGCAATTTAAATGTGGTAAAATGGCAGCTGTTGTGTCACAACCGCATACATAGGTTGTCGGTCAAAAGACAAAAGAAAATGCTTATACAAATAAGAGTACATAATAATATACAAACACATGCATACGTATATGCCCTGGTCATTATTACAATTTCCGCACTTGCCCTCTTGCACACTTTGTGCCATAAAAAAAAGAAAATCCACAATGAACATTATGTGAAAAAAGAGACGATTCAAAGGTCCGTGGGAAGCACCCAAAAAATAACAGAACAGAGGGAAAAGGTTAACAACAAAATGAAAAAGGAAAACGCATGCCAAAAACTGAATCAACCGAGCCAAATACATGCAAATGCGTGTATATGTGTGTATGTGTGTGCCGGCAAGGCGTTAACAACAAACCACACTTCGGGTAATGGGCTTTGGGTATGACTAAAGAAACGCAAACGGTCGTATGTGTAATATTGTGTGCGTGTGTGAGTGCGAGCAAGTGCATGTTGACTTTGGCAGCAACACCCACATATTTTTTTAAGCACCCGCTTGCAACTGAATATGTGCATTGTTTGTTCACACACACACATACATGCAAACTTACAGACAGACATTTTGACCTACATCTCGACACATATACGCACCCGTCTAGTTGCAAGGCTTGATTTTCATTTGAGCCTTCATGTTGCCCGCATTTCCGTTCCTTATGCACTTTTTGGCCCAAACGAATTTTCTTTTTCAGCACCAAATGGGGGTCATGGTTTCCGGTTATTACTCCGTATACATATACATATACATATTTTCATTTGCATTTCCATTTTTGGTTATTTCTTTTTAGTTATTTTTCTTTCTTTTATTCGTTTTTTAATCTTGCCCATCAGAAAAGCGGGGCAAACGCAGAGAAGTGAGTGCACGTATTTAGTTAATGGAAATTATTCAAAATGAAACATTGTGGCAACAAACATTACATTAAGGTAAGGGAAGGAGAGGAGAAGGGTTGTCTACGGACTTGCAGTGGCTCTTAAGGCAAAGCTGGATATACATATGTATATGCTTATGGATCTGATGTGCATCTCTCGGCCATGCAATAAAGAAGAAAAAGCATCTTGAATATCAGAGAAATTAAATTGCAAATATTTGCGTTTTATGTGTGAATTTTTTGACAAAATATCAACATGAAGCGAAAGTGTATTTGATAACAAAAATTTCTGAATTAAGAATTTTCTTCATTTTTAAGTCTTCATATGACATTTCTTATTGGCCATAAAACAATCTTTACTAACTCAATTTAAGTTTAATTCACTTGTGATAAAAGCTAAAATTGTGTCTTTTATGCGCACATTTTGAATAACGTAACGTTCACCTTCCTTATCAAAAAGCCAGGCCACGTGGCAGGCAATTCAATTAACCCATACAGCGCTATAATTTGCTAAGACACGACCTTTATCTTATAATATGGTTGAGTCTTTCGAGCAAGCTCCAGTAAATGCCATTTACCTGTCTGAGCATTAAACTAATTTTCTACGACTGAACATTAAACAAAATTTTCGGAGAAGTTCCCTCCCACGAGACAATGTTTGAGGGTGATTGTGGCAACAAAAAGCAAAGGCAATTATGTATGTAGTTTCATATGTATGAGAATGTATACATGCGAGGGTATGTATGTGTAATCCCAAATGGGAATGCGCCAAAACCCAATCTTGGGACCTCTGCCCTTTATTTGAATTTCATCACAACAGCATTCAAATTATGCATGACATTCTTATCAATATTCATAACTTTATTAAAGGGCAGAGAGCAAGGAAATTTTCGCGGACTCAACTTGCCATAGCAACACAAGATTTATGTTTTGAGTTAAAGTTATTCGAAATTCCCCTAGCATATTGATAAGACAGAGGCGAGCTAGCATATTGAACTACAGCCTGTGGCACACATATTACTCAGATTTAATCACAGTTTGTAATGGTCCTTCCGGGAGCAGCAGGAGGTTAAGCGGATGCTCTCCCCTCCCCTGACTGTTAATTTAACGCCCGGCTTCACCTTCAGTCCGTGGCGAGAGACGGCGGCGGCATCGAGCACAAAACATTGAATCAGCATAAAATCCACATTATGAAAAGCCAAGCAAAGCAGTACGAAAATTTTATTAAAATCACCCCGCCTTAGCTGGGCGCCAATAGAATATCACCTGCCACGCCTCCTGCTCCTAGCACTCATGTCTTTCTGTCCCTGTGTCAGTCTGCCCATTCTGTAGACTCATAAAATTAATAGCCTACGCCTGGTTTACGACACAGCACAAGGAGCCAAAAAAATTACACAAAAATTGTACAACAAAAAAATTTTAAAAGGAGGTTATCTTTGGCACGTCGAAGATTTAATACCCTTGCAGAGCATCGTTCCTAAGGTGAATATATGATATATAAGTCAGTAAGCCAATTTCAAAGTTAAAAGTTGGTTTTCGAGATAAGTTCGATTTAAGCTTCGTCAAGATGGGATAGCTTGAGATATCTCAAAAAAAAAATAAAAAAGTGTTTCCTACTAAAGTTTTTTTTTCAAGTAATCGTAGATATAACAACTATATGAAAAGCATTCGATCCGGCCAATTCCGATATATGTATAGCCTACAGCAGAAAGACCGGCCTCTACCAAGTTTTATTAAAATAGTTTCAAAATTAATCAAGAATTTACTTTGTTGGGTTTGCCACGACTCCTTTAACGAGAAACACAATTTGACATCAAAGTATAATACCCTCTGTAAGAGTATAAAAATGTTTTCAGCGCGTAAAGCTTGGGATTATTTTATAGTCCTGGCCTGGCCTGTCCTGGTGCTCTATTCAGATAGGCATCATAGAAACTTTCGTTTCAGCAAATTCCAGTTGAGGCAAAGCACAAATTTTCAACGTGATTTCAGCTAAAATATGGCTCCGATAGTATGCGGCATTTTGGCTAATTTAGTCAGCAGCCATGTTAGATGGTCCTCTTGCCTGACAGCAGATAGATTCCTAAAAGTGCTGCAAATGCCAACAGATTTTATCGGGATTATAGTACCGAATCCAGAAAAATACACACATTTTAAAGCTGTCGGGGGTATGAAAAATCATTCAGGTGTTGACAGCAGGGCAAAGATTAAAGGAACTTCATCATCAAATTTTAATTAAAGTAATAATTATTATTATTTACCAATGAATGCATTTTTTGACATTTCTAAAAACATTTTTGTGAGAGTATTGCCTGCGCTCATTTTACTGCAAATTTTTGATTAAACATCTCTATAAAATTGTAAAAACATCATAATTTGAGTACATCTTATTGGCTACATTGGCCTCATTTTATCCACAGCACTTACAAGTCAGTTCAAGCAGCAGCTGCACTTCAGCACTTCTCCGGCAAAAGAATAAAAGACGGAGCAGAGTAAAGAGTAAAAAGTAAATAAACAAGGGAACAATTGCACAGCTTATCGACAATTAAAGACACGCCCGGATAAGTGAGGAATACAAAATGCAAATGCAAATTGTAACTACAAAATGCAACTGGAAATTGCAAACACTTCAGTTCGGTTGGCTAGTCATAAAGAACAAATTTACTGTGCACCATTCGCTGTATTAATCTTCTAATCATCTTTTCACGAAGGGAACATGCAACAAGAAAAAATATGAAGAAGGAAAAAAAGTAGCTAGGAAGCAGAAGTTGTCGTTAATTGCAACACAAAATGCTGCAAAGGGCGCACATTACAATTGCCTGCCTCTAATTGTTGCAGTTTATGCAGTTTAACGCACAGAAACTTTTCAATTGTTGCGACATTTTTATTGCGTAATTTATGCAGCTGCATAGAAGGCTAATGAAAACATAAAAGACTTCTTGATTGAGAAATACCCTGTAGTCATTCTACGCGCATATAAACTCATTAACGAGGAATACATATAATACTACATTAATTTTTAAAGCTCTTTTTATAATAAATTGATGGTTACGATTTCAGATCATAATTTTATTTAACAAGTAATATTACTAGACTTAATGTAGAGACTATCTTTGTTTATAGAGATAAAGGTAGACTGCGAGATGTACATATGTACATGCTTTTTTTTGCCAGTTACATATGTTAGTACAAATTGAGGCTACCTTTCTTTAGACATTTGTATAGGATATAAGCAGGCAGAGTGAGAGTACGTGTGACCGATCGCTCCGGGACTGGACGTGCACTAAACTGGCGACAAAAAGTTTTGCAACTTGGAATAATGAACGCACGCACACACAAAAAAAAGGCTGCTGTAGTTTTAGGCATGTGTGTGCAAGTGGTGACATTTTGAATTAAGTGTAGTTAATGTTGACAAACGTCAACATTATGATGCCTGCAACAACAAAAACAACAACAACAACAGCAACGACAACAACAGCAGCGGAAAAACGTAGCTGAAAAACAATGCCCCACAGTCTCTAACCCACTCGGATGCCACATTGAGAGTCTCTTGGGACCGGCAGCACCGCCGACGACGCGGACACATTGAAGTGGCATTAGGCGCTTGATTGATGAATGTGTAAGTGCTAGATTAAGATAATCGACATTTCAATAATTCAATATTCGAATGGGACCGGCGCTCGCAACATAAATATGCTTAAGTGACGTGTGAGGTTGATTTAAGGCATTAAAAGCGATGAAATTCAAAATATTCAACGAATTGAATTAACTTCAATTTAGTTGACATTTTGAAAATCTGTCAAAATGTAGCTGCTTTATAAAGAGTATTAAATTAGTGTTCCATGCTACACCACGATTTAATACTGACTCAGTTCCTGAATATTTTTATATTCAACTATTTGTACACAACATTTTAGCATTATATTTTTTTTAACAGACCTTAGAGTACGTGCCTGAAACACTTTTGAAACATTATTATAAAAAGATACATTAGTTATTTGAATAAGATACTATGTCAGTTACTTTAATTTAAAGGAATTTTAAATTATATTTTTATCTTATTAGACAGCATTCTATATTTCAGAATTTATTCTCTAATAGCTTTGTATTTAAAAAAATAAATAAAAGCCTAATATGGTATTTACTCCTAAGATACTTTTTTATGTACCTCAAAAACCTCAGAGAATGTTTCTTAATATTAGAAAGACAGTCAAAAGAGTTCTGTTTACAGAAAATTATATCTTTGCTTAAATTATTTTTGTTGATGTTGCAGCAGTAATTTGACCTTTTTGACACTTTAGTTTCTGGTTTGCAATTTAAATCGCGCCATGAATTAGAAAAATTGCATAAAAATAACGTTACAACAAAAATGAAGATGCATTGTGGCCCCATTGTATCACATACGAAATGTAAATGCAATACAAAGCAATTGTTTCTATTGTTGTCGTTGTTAGTTTTAAATGCGAGACGGAGTCGGGTTGAAGTTGGAGCTTGAACTGGACAAATGGGCGATCAACGAGGCGTCAAGACCCCGTAGGAGACATGCAAAATATGCTGACAACATGTACATATATGTATGTGTATATATAGGCTTATAAATAAAAAAAAGAATTGAAACATTTCTATGCGTCACGCGGCATTTGCGACAGTTAGTCGAACGACTCGTCGGCCTGTCTCTGGCCCTGACTAGGCTGGGCATTTGCCATTCAGTCGTTTGTCGTCACTTGAGAGCGAAGCGAATGCGGGTTGAAAAGACTAAGTGAGCTAAAAGGGAATGCCTGACGCTGAGATACCCTTTGTTTAGTTACACTACAAAGATGCATTGGTTGTGCACAGTATGAGGAAAAATTAAATTTCGTGTCAAAGAATAAATTAAATAATTAGCTTTAACTTTACTCAAGACTAAAAGATAATGTCCGACGCTGAAATACCCTGGTTTAAAGATGCCTTGGTTGTATACAGTATGATGAAAATAAAATTAAATAATCAGCTTTCACTTTACTCGAGGGTGTTCATTTTATTTATTACCTTTCAAATACAAGAATTTGCATTTATTCAAGCAGCTTGTTCCCAGATTCGGTTACAGAGTATATAACCCAGCAAAAGATAGAGTAAAACAAAAAACGAATTAAAAGTGGCAAAGGCTGCCAATGAATTTAGCAATGGGGCAATGTCAATGCACTTTCATCGCGCTCTAAAATAGACGGTTGGGAAACGGCAGAGGGAAATGGATACAGGGACGGAAATGGAGATGTATATACTCAATCTGTTGTTCAACTCTAAGGGCAGCACTTAAAAGATGAATGGGAAAATTGTGTGGAAATGCATTTTAAGAAAATTGCAAAACCATTAGCTAGAAGTCAAAAAAATATGATAGAAGTTCTTTAACCTTAACTCTTTGGCGCCTAATTAATTATGCGCTGTTCGTCAACATACATTTTTTAACATTCACATTCGTTTGAATAATAATAGTTTTTGAGTTATTTTTTAAATCCATTTTTGACTGACCAAAACAAATTTGGTATGCCAAAGTTGAAATATTATACAATTAGATGGGTTCAATGAAATTAACAACTTTGCTTTACAACAAATGAATTCCTCTCAGAGTAGAAATCCAAATTGAAAATATGTTGCTATAAAAAGCATTTAAAAATTTTGTCACGCTTTTATTTCCTGACTTTTATTGTAACGAGAAAAACAACAAAAAAAATGTCAATTTCTATTAACACATTCACGTTCGGCACCTGAAAACTGTCTGAAGACTATAACCGGGAACGTAGAATTATAACTGTGACGTTGACTGGTTTAGATGTCATTGATAAGAGTGCTGCCTTCTGCTTGGGCCTCGTCTCGAACGTGCCCATTGTTTGTCCCTTTGTCGCATATCGGCCTGGTTTATAATCCGCACGTATCCTGGCTGAGCTTAGCTGCTTTCGACTGTTTCATTGATTTTTGTTGGCCTCTCCATTTTCGTCATTCTTTGTGTGTGTTTTTAGAGACGCAACCACTCAACGGCAATTTCCCTGAGATTTACCTGCCGCGATTGTGCAAGTGTCAAGGTGGGAAGTAAGAATCGATTTTACATCCCTATTATTTCACAAATCTTTAATCAGAATTCGCATGTTCTTTAAAGGTTTCAGCTATTCTTATCGTTAAGCAAGATTTTTTTTGTGAAGTATGTTGTACATGTATTCTTTTCATAATAAAAAACCCTTGTATTTAAATGTTATTGGATTTAAACATTTATTTTATATAATAATAGCTCTTATTCCGTAGCCATAGATATTAAAATAATTTTTAAGGATTCTAGCAATTCTTAAGTGACATTGGATTTGACATGAAATGTTGTAACAAATTCTGAGATGCTACAAGTCGCTCAGTGTGACCAATTTTAATAAATAATAAATATAGTGAATCAATTCGATAAACGACAAAGAAGAAGAAAATATAATTATAATTATTCTTACATATTCGTTAAACGTGTATATAGTATCAGATTAGAAGTCAATGCTTAAGGGTCTAGGTCTTGTTAACTGATTTGTCAAGGTTTTAAGTCCAATTTAACTTTCATTTATTTCGGCCATCATATGTTGAAATTGATTAAAATATTTTTGTGGAGGACTTCATACTGATTCGCACAGATTTCATGATTTCCTCCTTGTAAGTCGTACATGAGCCTTCCAAGCAGCATTTTTCCTTTTTCACACATATTCCCCGATAGCGTACAAAACCAATTTTACATTGACAGACCATTTCGCATTTCTTTGGGCATAGCTCACCATCATAGAGCAACTGATAGCACGAACTCTCAAAGCAATTGCATCGATACACCTCGTTTATGCCACACTCTTAAAGAAGACAAAATGTATTACCAACTATACGATATTGATGGGAAGATCTTACTTGTGATTGAATTAGCAACAGATGATATTAAGATAACAAATAAATTAATTGTAAACAGGAAGACATCGATCCTCATATAGTTCATCTTGCTCGACTTGTTTGATCTCTAATTTAACCTATGCAAATTACTAAAAATTCATACTATGGATGCAATTTTGAAGCACAGTTTATCAAATTAGCACACATAATTAATTTGTAATGCCAATAATGTTTTAAATTACCAAGAATACAGAATAAAGAGATACCCTGCACAAAACTGAGCTTAAACTGCAGCTGTATTACGCTCATTTCTATATTTAATCTTGATTTATTATTTTTATATTAAAATATATTTCAATTTATTTGTTAGAATAACTGCATAGTTCGGACACAAAACTAAAACAATGAAAAACAGAAACAAAGCATATTATGAATCTGGTTTGTTGGCCATCTTCAAATATAAACCACAGATAAAAACAATAATAATAACGAACCGTCTTAAAAGAAGAAAATACTTAAATCTGAATGAAATGTCTTTGTGTTTAAAGAGGAATGGATCATTATCACTATTGTGAATTCCATAAAGTGCTAGGAAATGTATTTGCATAAATATTATTTCCATAAAATATAAAAAGCTAGCCATAGATAATTCATATCTTAATGGATATCCACGTCAAAGGGAATTGAGTTTGTGCGTCAAACTGTCGATACACCCTATATCAATAGGTTTAAGAACATGATAACATTGTGCAGAAGCTCAATAATCAAATTTCACCTTCATGAATCTGTGTAAGAGTATCTTCGATGATGATCATTGATGATCATGTAATGATCCTTGAATTTGAATCCCAGTACACTCTTATTGTTATAGGGTATCTGTTAATCGATCAGTGTCGCGTGTAATGTTAGTCATACTTGTTGTTTTTTAATTTATTTGAAATGCATTTGTGAAATGTAATATTTAAAGTACTCTGTTGTTCAGATTCTTACGAATTTTAGTGCTCAAAGAGAAATAATGAAAGAGAGAATTTAGAGACGCTTCCGTTTGGTATCGGTTGCACTTGGATGCGATGCTGTTGATGCCACAGGCTGCCGGTTGGCAGTTCTGTGCTCGCACTTTGTCAACATGTGTTCAACATGATCACACAACAGGCCAACTATTACAATACATCAACATAAACATCAACATAACCAACCAATCGCTGCCCGAACAGAACAAGTTGGGAGTGTGTGGTGGCGGATGGTGGGGGAAATGAGTTTTCCACGCGGTTCTGCAGCTATGGCCAGATTTTGTTGTTGTTGTTGTTGTTGCATTTGGCCACTTGAGAGACGCATGCTAAATATGCAAACACATTTTTGTAACAGATCCAGTTGAATGTGTGTCATTTCGTGCCTCTCTAAGTGATATAGAATAGGGCGTTGAAATGCATATTGAGAAGTTTCTATGCATTTCCAGTTGCATTTCTCTATTGTTGTGGATGTGGATGATGAATCGCTGGCCACTGTGCCGCCTTCATGTTGATGCCTGCCACTTGGCAGCTGTTTGTGGCCTGTCGGTCAACATGAAAGACAAGCAGCTATTGAACCGTAACAGATTCTCTTTCAACATCTCTTTCTCTCTATAGCTCTCTTTGTCTGATTTTGTCTAATGGGTTAATGCTATAAATATGTACATATATGCACATAGTTAGTACTTGCATTGATTCACACTATGACACGTCCATCTGAACATGTCTGGGAGCATTATTTACGACTTCCGTGATGAATTTTCAGTGGCTACTTCTGCAATTGCCCCAACAGCACATCAGAACTTCTTCGTATGCAATCGACATTCATAAAGTGCCTCGATTTTAAATATAATCCCCAATGCGTGTTTCATATGCAATTCACGACTCAGATGTCTGATTTACAGACGGACAGATGGACAGTTGGACAAATGGACAGTCAGACATTGGGGGAAGTCGAGAAGGCTTGTGTATAGAAAGACACAGACAGGCGACTGTGCTGTGCGGGCGGTCTGCTATTCTGGTAAAAGATTAAAAAACTGCAGAATATGATTAGAGTGAGAATACTTCAGGGTTGGTAAAAGTGCTGGACGAATCAAACTAAAAGTATTGTCTTGCATAACAAACAAGATTCGAGAAAAGGATAAACAGGAAAAGTAAGAAAAAAATGTTTTAAATATTTATTCGATTCTTACAAATTAAAATAGAATAAGGGTCGTTTTTACATAGTCCAGTTGTAAATAAAATGAAAGATATTTTTTAATTTTACATTAGTTTCTAAACATTCAACGTCATTTATCTTTGAGTTACTTAACTGAAAACATAATTAGACAATAAGAAAATGGTCTTAAAAGTATTTGAAAACAAGATAACATTTGATATAAATAAAGTGTATAGATGTTGGGGCAAAAAAAAAACCAAACCCATATCGAATTTAATGTATTGGTCCCATCTTTAATTTCCACTTTTATCAAATATTAATCATTGCCAAAGTTACGCATTCATAAATCACGAAAAGAGCCGAAAAATAAAAATATATCAAGGATATCAGAATGCAAGTGGCTGCCAAAAGATTTTGTTAATATTTTCATCATATTTCGAGTACTAACCAAAGCAGAATAGAAAAACCAAATATATACAAATAAAAATAAGAAGAAAAACATCAAAAACAAAACATGTTTCGGTCGATAACTTCTGTGTTTTCTCTCTCATTTTTTTATTTTATTTCTTTTTTTTGTTGCTGCTGTCGTCGTTTCCACTCGAGCAATTAATACGTGAGCAAACTGGAAAATACTTCAAGCACCGAGCTGTCAGCCAAGTGCAAAACAATGTTAGCCCTGATGTATTTGTACTGTTGAGCATAAGCGCGAGGGATGAGATTTAAAGCGTTGAGAGAGTGAGACAAGAAGAGAGATGGAGACATGAGACATAAGACATTCAATTCAATGTCGCGACGTCGGACGTTGAGCGTCGCCTGGTAAGTCGATATCCCGAAAACTTTCTTCCTCTTCTTTTTATTCCATTTAAGAGGAGAAGGAGGAGGAGGAGGTGGAGGAGTCGAAGCAAAAACCATAACCATAAAATCGTATTATGTGTAGTTAGCAGTCGTATTGCAATTGCGAAATCCAAACACGCCTCTCACATTGTCACATTGGCTTGGGCTATATTTAGAAGTCCTCGTCGACGGCTTTTAGTGCTCATTGTAATTATCATCCTCATTGTCATCATATGCGTACGGATGATGATTATCATGAGTGCCATCACTGGCATCTACAAGAATTATAACACATTTTCCACCGCATCATAAATTGCTAGACGACTTTTTCTATGCTCGGCACAGACTGAATATAACATTCTTGTCAAAATCTCCTCATATTTCAAGCAACCAAGCGGAAATCCTTTATCATCCCCCACATCCCTTGCATCTCTTCACATTCATTCATACATACTTATTTATGCGCAAATATACTCTACATTATATAATACTCTCACATTTTTGCAGCTCGTTAGAAAGGCGACAGTATAAAGTTATTCATAGAATTGTTGTCATTTTTATTATTATTGTAGTAGTATTAGTTGTTGCTGTTGTTGTTGTTGTTGTATGCTTGGTCTATTCGACCACACAACTAACTCATTGTTAGACCGACTTTTTGTCAGCTGCCTTGCAATTGTGTGAAAAAGTTTTAATTGGATGCTTATTGCACAATTTGCTTCATTTTTACCAGCAACACATTGCTGAAGTTTTATCATATTATTTTCCATTACGCTTATAAAATGGAATTAATGTGGTGTGCATGAAAAAAAAAACATTGAATAATTGTTATAGATTAGAATATTTCTTATGGAAAGTAAGTCTTTTAATTTAATTTTTGAATTTTTTAAAATTAACTCCATAAGAAACTATTTTTATTAATATAAAAAAAAAATGTAAACTAAGGAAATTGGCCACTTTTTGGAGATTAAAGTTATATCTGTGATACTAAATCCTAAGTCCTAATAATGCACATATAATTTTTAATTTAATTTTCTGTTCGGCTAAAATCAAACTCCAAAAACAGTTTTTAAATTTGTTTGCCTGAAATAGTCTAATTATCCATGGCTTAAATGCACATGATACTGCCACAACAGAAATGAAAAACACTGAATAAAGCGGATCCAATTAGAAATACAAAATGATAATTTCATTTTATAAAACATTTTGAATTGAATTTGTAATTGGTCAAAACACTGGCACATTACTGAATACTATGAAACTCGAAATGAAAATATAAAAAAACGCAGCAGCTGCTGCTGGAAAATTCCAACAGAATTGCACAATAGCATATTTAATTTTGGATGGATTATTAGTTACACATACAAGCGTATTATTATTATTTCTGCAGAAGCCTAAAATGAAATTAATGCCACGAGTACAAACAGCAAATTAAGCAGGAAATCCAAAAATAAATGCAAAAACTTTTTGTTGTTGGTAAACGCAGAAAAACAAATAGATTGAAAATGAAAACAGAAATCAATATAAATCGGATAAATACTATACCACCCAATTAGAAAAAGTCCATTAGCCAGTCACCTAACTTATGCTCTTAGGTTTCGTTATGGCCAAGATTCATTTGAGCCGGTCGCTTGCCATTTACTGAGCCTAAACTGTTATGTATATGAGATGCCGCTGCCAATCGTTTGATCCCCTTTGATGAACTACCCCAAAGGCATAAAAAAAGGAAGGCATCTATCTACCTGCATTGCCATTTAAGCTCATAAACGGCTATCAGCTTACAATGCTTTCAAAACATGAGACCGAAAGACATTCAATAATAAAAACTGTAAAGTTATCCAACTTCGACGCACTTCTAATGCCCTGCAAATAATTACTGGAGCTACAATATTTACGTTTATAATACAGACTTACTCTTGAAAATCACCGCTTTTAAAACAAGTTTTTACATTTAACAAACATAAACAGTTTTCAAACAATAAGTTTCTTAGTCGTTTCATACGGAATATTAAAGGGATTATAATCAATGTGTGCAGGGTATCGTCGACCTGAGAGATAAAGTGAAAACCAGTTTTTATACATGCAGCAGACACAGGCCCAGCCTTAAAAGCAACAACAAACGATATGTTCGAGGCTATCAGAAAACTTTTATCAACAAAAAACAAAGCTAAAAAAAACTTAGGCCTCAAAAGCGGGAACGTTTAGCCAGTTGGCTAATTTGTGCCAGACGATATTATGAGTTCACATCAAAGTAAGAGCGATATAGCAAATCTCAGCTTCCATCTATCCTCTCTTTCTGTATTACCCTTCATCTCTCTCTGTCTCTATCAGCGATCTCTTGGCCACGAATTAACTTCAAACAGGCGTGAATAATGCGCACCGATCTTTTTAAAAATCATTTGAGCTCCCCATTGTTTTTAGGATTTGTTCGTTGCCTCACTAAAAAAAACCGCAGATGCCGCAACACTAATCCGAATTTAATGTGTTCCATTGTTAGATCCGCTGGTACCACATTAAAGTGCCGCTGACACGCGTCTTCTGGCTTATGACATGTGGCCTCTGTATGCTACTTCTTTACTTCTGTCTTTACCCTCTCTCTCCTCTTCAGTGCCGACTTCTTTTGCCCAGCACATTCCTTGGCATGTGCGCTTTTTGTACATTTTTCAGATTTTGCTGATAGTTTAATTGGTTTCGACTTGATAGTTTGCTTTGATGTTGTTGTTGTTCTTGAGCCACTGGTTTTACGTTACGGGTCGTTAGGAAAATAATAAAGATATCATATGAATATTGATGATAATTGCATGGACAGTCGTCGACATGCGAATGCTTCACATCAATTGACAGAGTGTTAATTAATGCAGGCTGGAATTTCAACAATTAATCCACGGCCATTCATTACACTAATTTGTTTACTGTTTACACTAGTTGCGAATTACAAACTAGCCAGTTGCCTTCGCTTAACGTAAAGCATGCATAATTTAAGTCTGGAAACTTGAGAAACATTTGAGAAATTTAAGATATCATTTTCAAACTATTATCGTAGATTTAGATGCGATAAATTATGAAAATTCGTTTGATTTTTCCACGAATTTTAGCTTAAATTGATGAATTGACTATCTAAGCCATGTTTAAGGCAATTAAGCCATTAATCGCTCAATAGGGTTCCAGTTCGTTTGTTAAGTTGTTTTTACCTGGAACTGTCAATGGAAACTGGAAAGCTTAAAACTAAATAAATCTTCTTTTGAAGACAATTCTTTTGAAGACAATTTTTATGATATACTGATATCTTTGGTTTTACTGGCGTCACCTAGAGTTTAATATGTTTAAAGGTGGACTTTCGTTTAGATTATATCAACAGATATTTTCCATTAATTATTAAATTTCTTCTAATTTTGTGCTTTATTTCCTTTAATATATATAGTCTATTTATTTATATTATAAAATAACGAAACGGAAAAGAAATCAAAACTTATTCACAGAATAAGTTGAGACAAACAAACAGTCCATACATTTTATCAGGGATTAAAACCTTAACCGAAACCGAAACCTTTAACCGATAAAAACCGATTGAAATTTGTAAACGTAACTGAAACCGTTACCGAAAAAAATGTTTTCCGCTGTTCCGAAACCCATAAACCGAAACTCTTTAAACCGAAGTAACCGTATAGTAACCGATTCATTTATAAGGGTTAATTTCGGTTCTGGCCGTCGCAGCTACTGAGCAACTTTGATATCTTTGAACTGCCATAACTTTGTCAAAACTCAATCAAATTCCATGCGCAATGATAATTCGTGCATGATTCTACCTCTAAATTCGTTCTGCATTTAAATTTTGTTCATTTTGAAAAATTTTTGAAAATCGAATTTTTTCGAAAATTTGTCTTTTTTGATTTTTTCGAAAAATTTCAAATTTTTAAAATGAAAAAAATGTAAATGAAGAACGAATTCAGAGGTAAACTCGTGCTCAAATTTTCATTGCGCGTGGAAATTGATTGAGTTTTGACAAAGTTATGGCAGTTCGAAGTTATTAAAAATCAGTAAAATCAAAATAATCGAAATTTTCAAACCAAACTGGACCATTCCAGTAACCAGATAACATTATTTTCCAGGCTAATAAGAGGAATAAGACTTAAAACTTAAATTTTTCCTTTTTTTGTGAACCGAAACCATACCGGTATTTTTAAACCGAAACTTACAAAAGACCGATAACCGTTACGGAACCGATACTCCAAGATTTTGCACAACCGATAACCAAAAACCTTAATTCGAGCATAACCGAAACCGTAACTGAAACCGATATTCGTTTCGGTTTTAATCCCTGCTTTTTATATGTCCCTTTATTATAGTTACAGATTCATCAATTAACAACTGTATTTACATTGTGGGGACTTATCGTTTGTGGATGTGTTAGTCCGGCACACAATAAAATTGATTAAAGCGAGGCGCACCTTAGTACAAATGTAGGGGAAAAGCATGGCAAACAAACAACAAACAAATGGATAGACAAATCTAACATGGTCATAAAGTCACATGATCGTAAACCAAATCAATGCTAATAAAATACCTAAGATATGGAGAGACCTGAATATTATGTTCATTGACTGCCGTTGTCGTAGTTGGTTTGATGATCAAACTAAATTCAGTTGCGTGTTTTTTATTTGGCCCAGCAACAGCTAGAGGACAAGTGCTTGCAGTTCTAATAGAGCAATAAATTCGTAATAGATATTGGAATCTGGCCTGGTGGATGTAACGCCTCATAAACAAACAGAAAGTTCAACTCATAAACATTCGTGTATGTACTCTTTTTTATTTGTTAGCATGTTCAAACGATAAAACAAGCTTTGTTTGTAGCCGGAAAGTTGTTAAAAAATGAAGCGAAAAACAAAGCATTTGCATTATGGAAAACACAAACCGTAATTTATATTACAGGGCCAACATACTAAAAACAACAAAGTCATAAATAGTCGTAGTTTTACATTTCATTAGGCTCGTCTGTAAAATTGGTCAAAAATCACTAAACTCTTGCCATAATTTACATGTGAAGCAGCAGGAACAGCAAAGAGATCATCAACCACACAACAAATAAATAATATGAAATATAGGAGGGGTAGAAAATGAGATACCCTAACAAGATCTCATATCTAATCATTGATATTAAAAGTCAAAATAATAACTAATACGCCTTTCTTCTTGCATTTTAAAACGGTCAGACGGACCAACTAGCAACAGCTACAGGGTATAATAGGAAACTCAATTAGATATCAGAAATACATTTGCATTATTGAAATTTATCTTTGTACCCCTCGATTATTACGCAAAGAGCGAGCTCGACTTCTCTAACTCTTCCCCACTTGTAAATGTACAATGAAAACAATTCAGCAACAAAACAACAAAAGCAAAACAACCACAACCACAACATTTAATTAATGAGACTTTATCAAAATGTTGAAAAAAGAAATAATAATATTGAGCATGCTCAATTTTATTTTTACTTTCTTTCTTTTATTTTTTATTTATTTGTTCGGCTGACGCTTACCTAGTCGAAATTTGAATAAATGTAAATGTATAAATAAAAGAGCAGCTAAAGTTGTGGCATCAAGTTAATGAATATTCAGAGTAAAAGTGTTCCATTTTGTTTGTTGGTTTAGAGTCTGATAAGTTTAACACATTTCTGTTGCGCTACAATCAAGCGTCTTAGTTGAGCATATTGATTTCATTCTAAACTTGCTTGAAACATATATTAACTTAAAAATCAAGAGACATAGAAGTCTAGGACTGTTAGCTTAATAGACAAAGCTGTTAACCTAATATATTGAGTAAATATTTCTGTTCGAGCTTATATATTCAGAGTGATTTAGCGTTGGGATTAAGTAGATTAAACATGAAACATTAGACATTCATTTAAATTTATTTATAAAACAGAGATGTGTCACTAAAAAATGTATACTTATAAATACATTATATATATGTATATCTTGTTAATCATCTCTGAGTACTGATCCAAGGTAATGGGTGTACCTATAAACAGCTGTTTATCCATATTTAAATTCATTCCCATCAAAATAAACATGATGAGAAATTTGTGTCGCTTTTGTTTGGACATGCAACACGCCTACGCAATGCATGATTTTCATTTATTTCGCTACACTTTTCATTTGTCGTAACGCGTCACTAATTAAGCTATTTTTGTAACATATTTTCCAAGCACCACAACAACAACGGGGCGTGGCATCGTGGCCCGTGCCCATCGTGTCTGCCAAGCTGTCTCGCTAGAAACAACCACATCATACAAATACGAATACGAATACGAGTGTGAGTTCGAGTATTCACATTCAAGATCGCGTGCTGCCCCAACTGGCAGCTGTGCCCAATTAATGTCACTTTGTTCACTCGCTCAAATTTTTTACAAGAAAATCCACGAATAATATGAGTACTGCTTATAAGTATATTATTATCTATATATGAATAAATCTATAGACGTTGGCGTGTTTTAGCTAAATTCTTTTTCTTAAAAAAAACAAAAATTATTCGTGTTGATAAGCTTGAAGTGTTAACCAATTGATATGTCAAACGACATCAATTTCGAAATTAAATGTATATATATAGCTATACATAAATATTTGAATATTCTTTACATATGCGATTTTATTTGACACTGAACTCATTTTCAAAAACATACGCCCACATGTCCCATATAACCAAATATAATATATTTTAAGAAATATATGCTTGAATCTCACAATTTTAGATAGACAGACGCAAGCGCGTTTTTATTAGCTTATTTTAAAATAATGGGCATATTGGATATGTTTAATCTATTTTATAAAGTTAGTCCCTATAGTACAGTGCTTACCGTGTCTGCGTATTTTTATTCAAAAAGTTTCTAAATATATCACTGCATGCAGTATGTACTATGTGAATAAATCAAATTATTTCCATGATCAATAAAACACTGGTACGGGTACTTTAAAGTCAACCCAAAACTTAAGTAAAGAAGCAAGCATATTCTATATATACAATTTGACGTGAGTCAATTTTAATAAAATTGCAGTGCATTAAACGCGCGCGCATTTCAAAATTTATGAGCTCGTCTAATGAATTTATAGACGCTAATATTAGAGATGACTTCGCTCGACAATTAATTGATAATTTACATACACACTCATATACATGCATACATATATCCACACAGTGGGGTATCTATATTAATGTAGCTGTAAACTGACTGATAGCCTGGTGAGTTCAGAGTTTATGGGTCCCTGGAGTGTTATTAAATGCGCTGAAATGCTTGTGAAATGCTTTTATGGGGCAACATTGATGTACTTTGCACCTCACTCATTAAATCAGTCATTACTTTTGAGAATTTTTAACATATTTGTCTTATCAATCCAATTTCTCATGCCAAAAGTTCATTATATTAGAAGTTCAAGCACCAATTGCCAGATTTATTTAAATTTGAATTTAAGTAGATTGTTTAAATATTTTCAGAAATGGAAAAACATTGTAGACAGTTATGAAATTCCCAGACTGTTATTACACTTTTGTAGCACTGCCGCCTCTCTCTCTACACGTTATGAAATTATTTCGAAAATAAGTAATGAGTTAACTTAATTTATTCTAAAAATAATCAATATTGTTTATCATAATTCACAGTAATATTACAATTACTATATACAAGTTTGAATATCTATATTTCAGAGATATTACACAATAAATTTTGTTTAAAGATTATAAAATTAAATAGAGGGAAACGCAATAAAAATAGCTTGCATCAAGTACTATATTTGATTATTTGAAAGATTTCCTGGCACCTTCTGTGCTTATGTACGTGTGTGTACATACTACTTATATACACAAATATCTAAACAATTGAAAGTATACGGCGCCAATAATTTCGAAAAGAAAACAATAAATGCATGTAAACAAGCAAATGTTTTTGTTTTGTTTAATAAAAGCTCTCGAAAAGAAATGGGAAAAATATGTATGCTCTGCATGAGTAGCTTGTAATCCGCTAGAGAAACACGGACTAATAAATTGTTTCTTTTGCAAAAACGAGTTTGGAGACACCAAAAATTCCAAGAATCGATTATGGGACGAAAATAAATTTTAATTAAATGCAAACAGCAATATAAATTATGAAATTTAACAGTTGCTGCTGCCTTATTTGCATTGGCGCCAAGCGAAATAACAGAATCAAACGGCAAAAAATAAAAAAAATTAAATTTATGGTTTTGCGTCAAACAAATTCCAATTGAATAGAAGAGACAAAAGTTATCGCTTATCGATGTTTATCAACTGTTGTGTTGTGTGTGACACTTACCTGATCTTGACAAAAGTAGCCGAATCCGATGATGCCAGCAATGGCCAGAAAGAGACAAAATACAATAATTGTTCGTATTTTGGATCGTGGTTCCATTTTCTTGATTTCATAAACACCGCTTGGCAGTAATAAAGCAAAATCACTATCAACTTGTACGGAGACGTTCTTATGCATATCCACGGGCATGTTCCATAGGGCCTCAATTTATTTGATACCGAACCGTTTAACATTCACGTAACACACACAGGCGCCAGTCATTGTCCGATAACAATTGCCGTAAACAACGATAACAACAAACGCGCCTCCATCTGATCATTTTTGGCAACCAATCACATCATGGTGGAATTTTTTGGTGTATCAAACGTTGTAAGTTTTCTATAAAAACAAGAAATATTCCATTAGTTTAAATATTAAATAAAAATTTAATTTAAAAAAGTTATATAAAAAGTATTAAGCTACTTCGCACTGTATGTTTCTAATTTATGACCGACTTAGATTAGACATACTGCACATAACAATTTGTCTAGTCTTATCTTGAAACAGTTGAGTGTACAAATAAAAAATCTAATCAATTAAATAAACAAGTCTTACAAGCTACGAGGGTCAATCTAAAGCATAAGTAAACTTAATAAATTATTCAAATTGGAATTTTAATTGACTAGACACGATTTCCTGTATTCAAATATCAATTCTTTTTCGATTTACAGTTCTGAAATAAGCTTTTAGTTTTTAATAAATGATTTCATTAATTTATTTTATGGACTCATTTGCACCTCTCTTTCTCTCTATTTTATATGTTTAAATTCGTGACAGTAGCTGATAAGATATTAATATAATTAAGTATATTAACACAGTTCCAGCTGACCGATGAATAAATTGATACTACGAAATTGGTTAATTGTAGCTTAATTGTGGAAAGAAAATTGATCTGGATACTTATCTCTCTCCCATTAACATCTCTCTCTCTCCCTCAAAAAATATTTAAGCTTTAAAGTTTAAACTAACAAGTGTCATAAGAGTATGAACTTTGAAAGCCATTACTAAGCCGGCATATGGAGAGCTTTCAAAAGCTTATGTCGCCCACAATTGCAATTTCAATAAATGTAAACGTGTTCAGAGCACATAAACAGATATAAATAAAGCGTACATTTATCAGGGCTGACACAAAAGAATCTTTGGTCGGATAAATTTTATAAAGAAATCATGGCATCAATTGGGTTTAATAATTTGCATACAATTTTAACTAATAGATAACTTTAATTAATTTTGATGCATTATACTTCAGAATATATTTTAGTAAATTAACTGAAACATTAACTAGACATAAAAAATTGGACTTAATATTTATAAATCATAAATCAAGTTCAAACATCATTTAGATCATTCACTCTTTTATAATGAACTTCTAGAGAATATTGTTGATAGTCTTTTTTATTGTTCAAACTTCTATGGCTTTTTATGGTTCTGGTAAATATAATTATATATGTATATAAGTGTGTGTAGGCACTATTGCAAATTTAAAACCGCAAGCACAATCTAAACAAGAGATACTGAGCATAAATCAAAAATTGACACAATACAAATGATAGAAACATTGAACAGTAGCCTGTTCGACGCCCAGTCGACGTCATCGATGCTGTGGGCTGCTCTCAATTTCCGCAAATGTAAAGTGTGTGCGTGACCATGTACATATGTATTTGTATGTATGTCTACATGATGTTGTTTTTATTGTTGTTATGCTAATAAACAGATTGCAGTACCGAAATACATAAAAGAAAAAATTAGTTGATTTGCTTTCAAACATAAACAGTTAAAAGTACCGCAACATTTCATTGGCAACATTTACATTTGAATTTGGCAACATTCAACGAAAGGCAACATATTCACAATTGGACATTGAACCGAACTCTATAATGGAACATATGCTAATGCTAGGCGTGTTTATTTACTTAACTAACAAATTAGCAACATTTGGCCAGAAGACGCAGTCGCAGCCGCAGTCGGAGCAACGCCGGCGGCAACAGCATCTGTTTCGGCTGACGTCAAAAGTGGATCATGCTGTGCTCATTGATGGCAGCCACAATAAACAAAATATCAACAAAATGCAATAGATGCTAAATACAATTAAACATTATTATATACATTACAACACAGCTCGCACATGCACATGCTGAGCAGCAACTAAAGGACACAACAAAAACAAAATAGCTGCTAAAGCGGAGACGTAAAAACAGCTGTTCGCACGTCATGTTGCAACATCGTTTTGACCAATTTGCCAATTCGCAAGCCAATTGCAATAATTAAATGGCTTGTAATTCACTTACTTGGTGCCCGACTAACTCGAATCTACAATTGTTAACAAATATCAGACAGCATTGGTTTATTTATTTACATTTTTTGTGTATTTTTGTGTATTCTTCGGGCTCACACGCTCATTTAGCGCGCATTTTCTTTGTGATACACGTTCGCAGAGATAAAACGCGCCACACGACAAGCACAAATGCATTAATATTGCAAAAACCACACAAGCGAAAGCTATAGAATACACCCGGCACCTTAAGCACTTGATTGTTATATTATTTGTTTAATTATTTAGTGTTTTGCGAGTAGATTTATTATTAATTGTTCACAGCGAAATGCGCGGTTTCACTTCAAACGTCCATTTTCATCAGCAGCGGCGGATATACTAACCAAAGCGAAAACAAAATACGCGCATGTGACGTCACGAGGAATTACAGGTCTGCCAACTTGTTTTTATTTAACATCACAGCTGTTAAGCATGTTGACATTATGCTAGCATTACAGTCTATGTTAATTTCAGAAGGTGGCATCGCCGTGACATGAGTTTTCAATCAAAAAAAATACTTTTGGCGCTTGATTTGAAATGCGTAAACTAATTTTGTTAATCGCCTTTTTTGCGACTCTTTGCTACGCCAGCTACGATTATTATCGCCTGCCACGATCCGTAAAGCCGCAACACTATAATCTACGCATTCTAACTCATCTGGAAGACGCATCACGCTTATTCTTTACCGGCGATGTCGAAATACAGATTCAAATTCTTCAAACCACCAGGAACATAACTTTACATGTAAATTCACGTCTGAATATTGCCTCAAATGGCACATGGTTACAGTCGGTTGCAAGCAAATGCAACAAGGATATTAAGATAAAACGTGTGGAGCGCAATTCGAAATTCGATTTCTATATTATGCATCTGGACACAGAACTGATTCCCACACAACGCTACTTACTGCGACTGCAATTCTGGTCAAGACTGGGACGAACCATGTCTGGTTACTATGTGAGTTCCTATCGAGACGGATGCAACAGTAGCCAAATCAAGTGAGTAGCAAGTGAGAACACTACTGTCGAGTTGGCTCGACTGTGAAAGACCCTGTTCCCATGCCCTCAGATACCCGACCACACAGTTAGTCAAGTAATTCAATTGACATAAATACACGTACATATGTACACCATCGTGGACAAAAGTATTGGCAATTCTGTTGATTTGATTTTTTTAATTTTTTAATATTTATTATTGGTATGGTATTATTTATTGTTATAATCACAGATTCGTGTCAGTGACGCAGTTCGAGCCAACGGATGCACGTGCTGCATTTCCCTGCTTTGATGAGCCCAATCTCAAGGCGACCTTCAACATTTCCCTGGGTCATTCCACTGAGTATAATGCCCTAAGCAATATGCCCCTAATAGAGCGGATACCCATGTAAGTAAATAGTAAATTGATTCAAATCGATAAGAAGAACTCACAACAATTCTTAAGACTTACAGATGCGAACGCAGGAATTGGGTGTGGAGCATATTCAAGCAGACGGAGATAATGTCCACCTATCTGGTTGCCTACAGCATCAATGATTTCGAGGGATATGCGTCCTATAGTGCTCCCTACGAACGCTCAGTGAAGTTTACCACCTGGGCAAGATCATCGGTCATCGATCAATGCAAATATGCCGCTGAGATTGGGCCACGTATAATGGATTACTATGAGCAATTGTTTGACATTAGGTATCCCCTGCCCAAAATGGATCAACTGGCTGTGCCGGATTTTAGTGCGGGTGCCATGGAAAACTGGGGATTAATAACTTATCGAGAAGCATCTTTGCTCTATTCAGAGGAGGCATCATCTCTGACGGATAAGCAGCATATTACAAATATTATAGCACATGAGCTGGCACATCAATGGTTTGGTAATCTGGTGACCATGGAATGGTGGAACGATCTATGGTTAAACGAAGGCTTTGCCACCTATGTGGCAACATTGGGCATGGATAAGATGTGCAGCAATTGGAACGCATATGAGGAGGAGTCACTGGACAACGTTTTGTCCATCCTCAACACCGATTCCTTCTGCAGCACAAGGCCCATCCATCAGGCTGTGAGCCGAGGCGGTCAAATTGCCGAACTCTTCGATTCCATTACGTATCGAAAGGGTGCGGTTATAATCCGCATGATGCACATTTTCATAGGAGACAAAGCCTTTCACAACGGTCTCAATTCTTATCTAGAGAAGCACTCCTATATCAATGCAAAGCAGGAGGATTTGTGGCTGGCATTGACGAAGGCATCGCATCAAATCAACAGCATTCCCCAGGACTTGGATGTGCAAGCCGTAATGGACAGATGGACACTGCAGCCAGGAATACCCTTAATAATCGTGCAACGACATTATGCAAATAAGTCGGCAACTGTCACCCAGAGACGGTTCCTAATGTATGATGGAACTATTCCGCTCAAGGAATACAAACATCCCTTTGAGGTGGACTCCTGTTGGTTCGTACCAATAAGCTATACTACAGATTCCGAGTCCAACTTTATATTCACCGAGCCAAGGGCCTGGCTACGTTGCAACGAACAGCATGAAATATTACCACTGGAGCTACAAGATCTGCCCGGGGAGGATGAATGGCTAATCCTAAACCTACAATTAGCCACGCCTTATCGTGTTAACTATGACACCAAGAACTGGGAACTGATCATTAAGGGTTTACAATGCAGCGTCTTTAATCGCATTCATGTCATGAACCGTGCTCAGTTAATCGATGATTCCCTGTCTTTGGCTTGGAGTGGTCATCTAAGTTATTCACTGGCCCTGGAGCTGTTGGGATACTTGAAGCACGAGCATGAATACATGCCCTGGCGTGCAGCATTGGATCAGTTAACGGCCATTGATCGCATCATGCGACAATCATCTGAGTTTGAGGAGTTTCAGGTGAGATTTAAACTGCTTGTAAATCAACTGCAACATATTTTTCTTTGGATAAATTCCCACCAAATCTTGTAAATTATTAAATTATTCATAAGTTTAATATCATATATATAAGTTCATATACAAGTTTAATATAAAAAAATTATTTTACATAGAAATAGGTATCGCTCCGTTTTCTAACTACACAACAACAACAAACAAACTATTGCAAATTTTACAGATCAAAAAGAATTTTACAATTATTTTTATATAAATATAACTTTGTTAAGCCGGAAAAGTTAGCTGTAATTTCCAAAGCCGTAAAGCTTATACGTTAACAAATAGATATAGCTGCAATAACATAGTTCAATTTGTTGTTTCGATTCAATTAACAACTTTAAAATATTCTGAGTAGGCCACAGAAAAGATATTTATTGCTTGCCTGCATCCCGATTAGCTCAGTGTAAAGACAGTCAATACATTAATAAGTATATTTAAAACTATCTTCCAATACAGCATTTTATGATTCATCTGCTGGATCCCATCTACAATCATTTGGAGGGAATGCTTGAAGATTCAGATAATCATCATCACGTGGCACACAAAGCCTTAATCAATAGATGGGCATGTCGCTTGTGTCAGGCGGATTGTGTGAAGGACGCCTTGAAGTATTATCATCGCTGGTTCATCTTAACCAATCCGGATGAGCGAAATCCGGTGCCACAGAATCTACGCTCAGTAATTTACTGCACAGCTGTACGACATGGCGATGCGGATGATTGGAACTTCTTGTGGCAACGCTTCAGGAACAGCACCGTGGCCAGTGAGAAGCGACTGATACTCCTCTCACTGACCTGCAGCCACGATGTCGGCCAAATTGAGCGCTACCTGAGATTAATATTCAATGAAAAGTCGCTCATACGGAAACAGGATGCATCGCAGATCTTTGCAGCCATTGTGCGCAATGATGTCGTCTCTCACATAGCCAAGGATTTTCTCATGCACAAATTTGACGTGTTGCAAAAGTTGTAAGTTCTAATTAAAAATAACACTAGGTAACAGCCAAATTGGATCGTTTACCAACTCAATTTTTAGATACATGTATTTGACGAAAATCTACTTTTAAATTTATATAATAAGTTCTCGAACTATTTATATATTTTTAAATAATTTGAAATGATTTTATGCGTTGTTGAGCAATCACTGATAATAAATTTGGTATTATCTTTAACATTCTGACGAAATTAGGAGAAAGTCGGAACACCAAATCATATAGCTGCAATAGAAACGATCCATAAAAATCCAAACTTTAGTATGAAAATCGCTTTTATTTTTGAAGATATATAAACCAATCTGAAAGATTGTGAATTTCGTATTGTCTTTTAAATATGTATTTGTTGATCATATTTGGTTAAAATCGAACCACATTATCATATAGACAATAACAAATCCACAATTTCGTTGTCTCCTGGAGAAAACGTAAAAGAATTCACAAATAATTATAATTATCTTAATTTATAATTAATAATTAATTTATTCCCCTAAAGCTATGAACCCAATAGACGCGAATTGGCATCGCTGATTGTCCAAATTGCACATCACATTAACTGTCCCCGGGATTATCAACAGCTGAGGATATTCATAGGCGCACACAAGGATCAGTTGGAGTGTTCGCTGCGCAGTTTGCGTCGTGCCTTGGAGCAGGCCCAAATGAATCTCCGGTGGCGTCGATGGCGCCTCCCCGAGTTTACCAACAATCTTGTTATGCGCTATTTTGATTGAACTTTTTCTTTAAGTTTACTGTTGATTTGGTTTTTTTTTTTGTAATTTAATTAAAGTCGTATATTTCATTAGTATTATAAAGAACATTGAAATCCCAGGTATTAATCACAGAACACAAGACCAGTCCCACTCGGAGAAGATAGACTTAATTGCTACTTGCAGCCCCATCCCCCGCGCCGCCACCGCCTCCACCACCGCCGGAGAAGGCGGTACTTGCATTTCCTGCACTGGCCGCAAACAATTGCCGCAGATTCTGCAGAACGCTCCAGAGCACAGTGCCGGCCATACCTAATCCTTCAAGTAGATTAAAACCAGTGCTCTCAATGGCCGTTTCACGATCCTCCTCCGTCTCAATGGCTGAGGATTCGTTGCCGCTGTGATGATTTGAATGCGGTGAATGATGCACTCCATGATGGCCGATCAATCGATGCGAGTTGGAGCGCACATGCGTATCATTGACACCACCACCGCCCACAGCATTAAGCAAATGCTTGACCGGCTCCAGTACAGGAATAGCCAGTTTGATACGATGCCACGCATCCGGAGTTTCCGTTGAACTTTCATGCTGCTCACTGACTGCCTCATCCAAACTCAGCTCATCATCTAAAGTATTGCGTTCACTAAGTGGTGCATCGTCCGTGTCCAGGCTATTGTTGCCGGGTCCTTGCAACAGCAACAAGCTGCTAAATAACTGTTGCACATGCACCGAATTTGTTGCCTCCGCCTCGTTGCGTTCAAAATCGAATTCCTGTCGTGGTCTGTTTCCATCCTTTGGATTCACAAAGCTCACAATATGTGTAGACTTATCCGTGGGGGCTGTGGAAGTGGTTATATCAGCTGGCAGGCTGCTGCTTGTTGGCTTTGCTGTTGCTCTAGGCGTTGTCGTCAGCAACAGCAGCCACACGAACTGCACGAAAGTGTAGAATAATAATTGTTATTATTACCTCAATCTTAATTACAAACCATATGCAGATTATTAATTATAATCAGCCATTTCATATGCGGCTCCAATCGTATTCAAAAACACGCGACGGGCCTTAATGAGATTGCGATGAGTCGCTTTTAAACGTTGAAATGGTTCTATTATGCCCTATAAATACATTCAAGGTTTTTAAAAATGATAGCTACATATCTGACCACATAATTTCATTTTCTATATATTTAAAAGATAAGACTAAATATTTTAAGCACGGACAACTGACTATATTTTAGTATTTCGTAGCCTTTATATATGTGTAAAGTATTTATAACGAAAAGCAGGAAGCATTTCGGACACCATCAACTCTATTCATGCTGAAATCGAGAAATCGAGAAAAGTTTGAGTTCAAAATGTTTAATAAAACAATATATGTTTATTTCTGTGAATTTACTATAGTTGTATGCTTAGTACATATACCTCAATCTGATTCTTTTTAAAAATATGGCATGAATAAACATTTTTGTATTGCAAAAATTTGCAATCCTTTGATTGACAGGATTAACAGGATGGACTAAAAAAGCTTTGCCGCATGTAACATATATTTGCTTTAACCTTTTGCTTTTAAACTTGTAGTATAGACTATTTTCTTTTAACTCACTTAAACATTATTTTCTTCATTTTTTATCATTTAAATAAATTTATATACAAAAGCATTGCTTCCTTTTTGAATATTTCATCTGAATTTTCGACTTACGTGAAGAAACAGCAGAAGGCATATGGAACTATGTGTGGAACTTGTCAATCGCGACATTGTTATTGATATATATGCACATATGTTCACAGTTTTAGACGGTTTAAAATCGAAACCGAAGCCAACAAACGCACAATTCGAACTTAGAGAGCCAAGTACTCGCGACCCGTTCAACGACAACCGATTACTGACTTACTGACTGACTGAGTGCCCATTGGGGTGCCCAAAACTGAACGTTGAATCTGAAGGTAGTCAATAAAAGATTGATTAATATGCTGCAAGTGTACTTCAACTTTTGTATACCAATTCATTTCATTTGTGTTAGTCAGTTGCAAAGTAAATTCAAAAAAATTCGAGAATCGATTTTGGCTTCTCTGCAGTCAAATATAAACCCAATTTGAGCCATGATCACATTTAACTATTAACCGTCCTTAGAAGCATAAGTCGCTGACAGAAATTGATATTTTTCCTATGTACCCTAATCCTAAAAAATAGACAAAAGGGTATGATGGTTTTGTGCCAATCTATGTAACAGGCATAATAAGGCATCTAAGATCATATAAAGTATATAAATTCTGGATCAGTATCAACAACCGAGTAGATTTAGCCCTGTCCGCCTTCAATTTGAATATGGAAAATTCCAGTAGGCTTCCAAATACATTTAAATCATAGTTACTAGTAAAATTTTGATACTTGATTTACATAATAAGTTGGAACTAGTCTTCATACACAGCTCAACGAGTACACATCCAAAATAATAAAAAAAAAAGTTGTACGAAATTCAAAATTTTCAGTCAGATGTTCTAATAATACAAGGAAAAACGGAATATTTCACCAAATTATATATCTAAAAGCCTCATAAAGATTTTTGGTAAATGTTCTTTGTTTGGGCTTTTTAATTTTCGTAATTGTTAATTGAGTTGTTAAGTTATAATGAGGATATTCGGAAAAATGTCCCATTTTCTACAGGTATGTTTATTAATCAATAAAATATACAACATTTGAACCCAATATCCTACGATTTTGGTAGTTGCATTTTACTTTGGTAATAATAAATTATAAAATTTAACTTGATCAAAGTAGCCTTTGACATTAAAATTGGTGATTTGGTTCTGGACAGTCTGGAGAAGGTTTAGTAGATTTATATTCCTCGTTCGATACACACATTTTTCTTAAATTTACATTTCTTTTTAGAAAAATATAAATTTTGTTGTACACATTTTTTTTTTTTAATTTCTTTGGTAGTCAAAATTGTTTAAATTGTTAATAAAAAAAACTAATCGAATGGCGACATATTTATCACAGATCTCCCGATGTCTAAGTTATCATGCACCAATCTGCCGACCACATCGCTTACTCCATGGCAGCTGTAAGCAATGGAAGAAAATCTGCTCGAACTGTGTCTGCTGGCAGCCGCCATTGCTGATGGAGATCCGGCCTCATTTGCCAATGAGAATCCATGTGCATCTCTTCTCGACGAGGACCACAAACGTGTTCACCTTCAACAGCACCTCGGACATGCTACGCAAGCGAATCAGTTTCTCTGGAACACAAAACGAGACCTCGGAAAGTGGAACGAGCATAGTGCCAGTTGGAATTATAGTACCAGACAAGAGTGATGGAACCAACATGAAGATCGTCATTGTGCCGCTAGATTTGGTTAACCAGGATAGCGAGAGCTTAAAAAATACACTGAATGTCATCAATGAGCTGCGCAATCATGCCAAAGAGATCGACATCTTTACCAACAGTATTATTGAAGACTTCCAGAAGCATAATGCTAATAAAAAAGACAAAATTACTACCAGCGAGGAGCAGGAGCAATTAAGTAAAATGGATGATATTCATCTGTGGGATACATATACTGCAAAGGAGGTTGATGCTGTTGCCAAGGCGGCAAGAAATGAATCGAATGCACCTGAACTGGAACTGCAGGCAGCAGTTGCTTCCCTGGCTACCGATCTGGCCGCTTCCACCCAAGCGGATGTTGCACCAATGATTCCATCGCCGTGCACCCCCAATTTGCCAAATGCACCACCCGTTATACCAGTTAACCCAAACACTCAGCCCAACACAACGCCTCAGACACAGCCCGGCGTGATGCCATTGGCTGATCCAATGGAACCACAAATATCCGCCACTCCCCAGAACGAACACAGTCCTCCCGAGGCTGTCGCCGAGGTTGAGATTGAGATGGAACCTCCGGTTGCGTCTCACGCAGAAGTTCACCAAATGACCATTGATGTGCCAGAAGCACTTGGTCAACATTTGGCTGAAATGGCCATCTCATCAATGCAGTTGTCCTTTGAAATGAATATGACCAACGTACGCGATGCAATCCTTTACGGAGATAGCGAAGCCATGAATGCAACTCAATGCTTAAGCAACGATCCCATGGTTTTCTTGGAAACCAATGTCAAGGTGGATCCAGCTCACGAGCCAGAGATTACAGTACCCCTGCAATTTAATGCACGTATCAAGGGAACCGTTGATATCGATGCGGAGAAACTTAATCTCGAGCAGCTGTCTGATGAGAATCTTCCAGATTATAATGATGCCGTCACCTCTATTGCTGCCAGCATCTGCAGCACTGCACTGCACAAAGGCTTTGCTCCTGACCTATTCGCTAACTCCACCTCCTCCGCCTCTTCCTCCTCCGATGATCGTCATACTCCTCTCAAGTCTTCGGCACAGGCGCGCATGGCACTGAAGCGTCATCAAGCCCAGAAGCACATGAAAATCGATTACACACGTCCCACAGCTATGCTTGCGAACGCAGCTGTGCCATTGCCACTGAGTCCGTCTCTAAAGGATGGATGCAAGAATCCCATTATCAAAAAGAAGAAGAAATGCCCTAAGCCCTGTAAACTAGACGATCCGTGCAAGGAAGACAAGTGTAATCGTCCCAAAAAACCATCCCAAAAGCAGCAGAAGCCAAAGAACCAAAACAAACAAACCGAGTTAACTGCTAGTGCCGCTAAAAAGGGCGGTAATGATCCTTGTGCTAAGGGTAAGGGTGATAAAGCTAAGAAGGATGGCAAAGGAGCCGCGGGAGGTAAAGGTGGAAAAGACGGCAAGGACGGAGGTAAGGATCCTTGCGCCAAGTTCAAGAAGGGAAAGGACGGCAAGGGCGGTAAAGATGGTAAAGGCAAGAAAGATCCTTGTGCCAAGAAGGGAAAGGATGGCAAGGGCGGAAAAGATGGCAAGGACGGTAAGGACAAGAAAGATCCTTGCGCCAAGTTCAAGAAGGGAAAAGACGGCAAGGATGGTAAGGGCAAGAAAGATCCTTGTGCCCAGAAGGGAAAGGACGGCAAGGGCGGAAAAGATGGCAAGGATGGCAAGGGCAAGAAAGATCCTTGCGCCAAGTTCAAGAAGGGAAAGGACGGCAAGGATGGAAAGGATGGAAAGGGCAAGAAAGATCCTTGTGCCAAGAAGGGAAAGGATGGCAAGGGCGGAAAAGATGGCAAGGACGGTAAAGACAAGAAAGATCCTTGCGCCAAGTTTAAAAAGGGAAAGGATGGCAAAGGCGGAAAGGGTGGCAAGGACGGTAAAGACAAGAAAGATCCTTGCGCCAAGTTTAAGAAGGGAAAGGATGGCAAAGGCGGAAAAGGTGGCAAGGACGGTAAAGACAAGAAAGATCCTTGCGCCAAGTTTAAGAAGGGAAAGGACGGCAAAGGCGGAAAAGGTGGCAAGGACGGTAAAGACAAGAAAGATCCTTGCGCCAAGTTTAAGAAGGGAAAGGACGGCAAAGGCGGAAAAGGTGGCAAGGACGGTAAAGACAAGAAAGATCCTTGCGCCAAGTTTAAGAAGGGAAAGGACGGCAAAGGCGGAAAGGGTGGCAAAGACGGTAAAGACAAGAAGGACCCTTGCGCCAAGTTCAAGAAAGGAAAGAACGGCAAGGGCGGTGCCAACAAGAAGGATCCCTGCAAGAAGAAGTATTCAACATTTGCAAGCCCTGTATCAAAATTCTATCATTCCAACCGATCCCTCTGGCACCCTAAACGCCAACTCTCCACATCGTTCCCAAAAGTAGAATCATCGACTTGCAATTGCCGTTCAAACCCTCCACGTTTTACGGTGTACTCGACCCTTGTCCGTCGTCATTATGGGGGCAAACCCTCGAAGATGCAGATGAGTGCGTGGGGCTTGAAAGCATGGATGCCACAAATGCATAGTCAGCGGACCTTTGCAAAAAAGGATGAAGCCAAAACGTCGAAATGCAATGCGCTTCAATCAAAAAATCCTAAACGTAAAGAAAAGAAACCACGCGAAGGTCTGCGGACAGATTGCTATGGTTCCTTTGCGGAAGAATGCCCGAAGGCCTCTTGTAAAGGAAAATGCGATCAAGTCAAATTTCCACGAAAAAAATGCGAAACGAATAAAAAGCCTACTATGGCTAAAAAAGCAGCTAAGCCCAAAAAGAAGTTGCCTGCCATCTGTAATCAGATGAATAAACAGGGAAAAGATGTAAAAGGTAAAGTAAGAGTTTTATAAAAATATTCGATAACTAACTCTGTTGCTCAACTTAGGTAGAAAGAAATAAGCTCTTAAGAACGGGCTCATTAATTTTAAATCAGATGCGTATGCAAAGCGATTCGTCGCATAACAGAAAACGGTACGTTTCTCAGGCAGTAATGGAAAAGTGCTTACCCAAAGAAGATGATGTACCCTCCGGATCTGTTGAGGTTGTAAAAATACCAGCATCCTATCATATATGTAAGGAACATCGAATGCGACCCAATCTTAAAAAATATGGTAAGTGATCGGATATTAATGATAACAATGAATTAAAAGACTTTTTTCTTTATAGACGTGCTCATACGCACTGGTTCCATAGCTTTAACTGGCTCAGATATTCATGTCTACGAGAATGCCAATCGTGATATCGAGGGAATAACATTGGGCCACGATGCCACGGGTTTCGTTGAAGAGATTGGATCATGTGTTCAAAATTTACATGTGGGGGATCGTGTTGTCATGGAATCGGCATTATCCTGCGGCATTTGTGACTTTTGCAAGCGGGGTCTATACAATATTTGCACCGATTTGGTCTACAATGGCTTTCTGGCTAGCCATCAATCGCATCCGGCGGATCTGTGTCATCGTCTACCCGACACAATTAGCATGGAAGAGGGCACTCTCACCCAAACGCTTGCCATGGGCTGTCAGGCATGCTTCAAAGCAAATATAACGCCCACCAGCAATGTGCTAATTATTGGCTCAACCCCTACTGCAGTGTCAGCAGCAATGTGCGCTGCTGCGATTGGTGCTAAAAAGGTGATCATTGCTGGTACAATGGTCTCCTCACTGGAAACTATCAACCGGGACTTTGGCTTCAATACAATATATTTCGATCCAAACGCATTGTTCGGTGAGGTGCTCGAAGCGGTCTATAAAAATTTCGATGAATGGCCAAACTGTGCCATCAACTGTGCCATTGCTCCGATGACCATGAATCTCGCTGTGATGGCATTACAGCCATGTGGTGTTTGTGTGCTGTCAGAGTGCGAGTCCGAATGTGCCAGTTTCAATGCCCTTGACGTACTAATGAAAAATATCCGAATAATACCTAGTTTTCGTTCCGCCAATATGTAAGTTTAAGAATCCAAATGATCCCATTTGATAAACAAGATTCATCCGATAGGTTTCCAACGGCAATAACACTCATGAAATCTGGACGTGCACCAATGCACAAGTTCATTGCCAAGACTTATCCATGGAACATGCTCGAGCAGGCATTCAAAAGTGCCCAACACGAATCCAACACTGGCCTCCGCAAGATTATTGTCAACAGCGCGGAGGGCATCAACATTGGGAGATTGTTAAAAAAAAAAGTAGCCGATTATGCTGTGTAAAAGACGAAAAAGCCTGTAATAAATAAAAAAAATTTATTTAAACAATTAATAACAATAACTTATTGATCGGTGCTGCAACAGAAATGGCTTCGCATATTAACATTTTAATTGAAATCAGCTGGTTTTGGTTTTTAAATAATGCAAGATTAGAATAAAATATATAATGAACATTTCTTTAGTTTTCTCAGCATCTATGAATCTCTCTCATTATAGACTATTTAACGACATATAAAAATTATTGTACTTCGCTGCTTACAACAAACTATTTTACAAAATTTACATACGTAAAAACTAAAGAGTCGTGCAATTAATTGTATTCTAAGGAAGGAACTGAAAGTACGCACCATATAAATTAATCATAAACAAAAATTTAGCAAAAACTATTTTAATATAAAATAAGCAAAAGAATTTGATTTCAATTTTTGAGCTTCAATTTTCGAACACTGGTTGCATCAATTTTGAGTATAAATAATAAAGAATATTAATAGAGCTTACAATTGCAGAGATATGTAAGATATGTTAGGTATGTACGAGTGCGCTTGTTTGACTAATTAATGGACTGTTATTTGGTTTCTAAGTATGCCTGACTCTTGTTCCCTGGTTGGTTTTTGCATTTAAATGTTCAAACAACTTTTTGCTCGTGCTCGAGCACACACAAAAAGCAGTTGAATTTGGCTAAATCCAAGCGCTTATGCTATAAAGTAATTTATGGTAACATAAGTATTTATATAATATAGTAGAATCGTCAGTGTCAAAAATAATGATATGACGCTTTGTTCAAGCGGTCACTTGTGAAGGTAGTTTGTCTTTTGGTGTTCATTCTTTTCACAATATATTCATTTAACATTAAAAAACAATATCGTAATTATTCACCCCCATCACTTCTAATTATCATGAATTTGCATTTCTAGTTCGATATCCGAGAGGTTAATTTCGCGCATCGAATTGATAAACATATAGCGCGATGTGTAGATATACAACCAGCGGAACCATTTCATTTGGGACTGATGCTCCATCATGGCACTTCTGACGACGGACGCATCCTTCCAGCTGAGAATACACCTAAGATAAATTAAAGTATTTAATAAATATATATACATGTAATTTAGTAAGTTATGCATACCAATGCGTAGACATAAGACATGTGCACAACAAATCCAAGATTGATAAATATTTCCGTACCAAATTGATCGAATCTAGCGTATAAAACTTACAGCCTGCAAAAAGTGATAGCAGAATATTAAAAATTATTGAAGCTATAATTAGAAAACGAAACGTTAGCAGCAATACCAACAACAGCAAGAAAGAAGCACCTACAATTAACATGACAATTAACATGTGCAATTTGGTCTGTGGCCTATTTGTTATTGTTGTTGCTGCTGCCGCTGCCGCTGATGCTGATGCCAACCCGCCGTGACTCACCCTTAGGCAATAAATTGGCTAAACACAATGAAGCAGCCGCATAATATACAGCACAATGATTGGGATGTGAGCTGACCCCATCGCGATCGAAGGTGAATATCGCCTGTATATCAAGACTCTCAACGGTGTGCAAAATAAAGCTGGCAACCGCATCCGATCGCCATTCAACGTTCGGATCATCCGGCAAATTGGTAGCGTTTACCAAAATGATATTCGACTCGGAAATACCCAGTCGTTTGCAAGCTCGAAACAGCTCCTCTCGTCGCACTTGTCCCTTGTGTTCATAGTTTCCTAATTGTTTTCAATGGATTTGAGATATTTAATAAATATTCTAAGAAGGCATATTAATGCTCACCATTCGACAGGCACAGCACGTACACCTGACATCCATCGCGCTGTGTCAGCGTGTAGATCAATGGCCCAAAGAACATGCACTCGTCGTCCGGATGTGCGATGACCAAAAGCACACGACCCATTATCGCTGCTTTGGGCAGATGAACGCTACGCAGACCGCTTTGTAATGCATTGCGCAAGCCGCTACTGGCGGTGTCACCGTTGTTGTTGTTGTTGTTCGCGCCAGGCACTGTCGATGACGCTGACGCCGACAGCCAGAAGGTCAGCTTGTAAAGTCCCAGGCATACTAGAAAGTATACCGCACATGCGATCAGTATATGCTCCAGTGCTTCAGCCGATGTTGACCTAATCCGGCAATAGATGCTTGATGGAGTCAGTTGCTGGTGTAGATCAACAAATGGACGTGTGACAGCTTCGGTGATTGCGCTAGCGTTAACAATATTGGCCAAGAATTCGCTTAGCCAGTTAAATTTCATTTCATCGCGTTTGCTGTTGTTCTGCTGATTTTCGTTTGGTTAAAACGTTCACCAAAAATGGACATAAAACTCAATAAATTATTTGTCTCACACAACTTAATGGGCGTTTAAAACAATTGCTTGAATACTAAACTAAATATGAACACTAAAACAATTCAACTTATGGTGTAATTTAATACTTTAAACGGCTTTCCAATATCCGCGGTGGAACTAATAAAATTGCATTTTATTTTTGCGCTGTGTGTATTTTGACGGGGGCAACAACTAGGGATGGGTGCGTGTAGCGCCAGTGCCCGAATATCGTGTCCAACAACAACTACACGAAATCTAAATACTTGTTCTTAGTATTGATAATTACTTATGCATATATACCTGTTGATTAAGTTCGATCTAAGACCAATTTCTTACTAGTCGCACTCATTTGGCTGAGTCGGTAGGCTGTGCATACGTGTTTAATTAAATATCGTGAGTGCGGCTCTACCATCACCAACAGCTGTCCGAAAACAGCTGTTCAGTGAGCGCGTTTTATCGAATTTACTATCGATAAACCCATCTTGGCTTGTATTATATCGTATATTAATAAGGGGATATCGATATTATTATCGCTTCTTATGCAGCTCTAATTGCCGAATTTATGAGGACCCGTAAATTTTTTTATTCAAAAAATTGTTAGTTAATAATTTGTACAATAGTGATATTTCTTGTGTGTTTTGTATGCCTTCAATTAACCCCAAAATCCCATTGAGAGCAGCTGCTGGGCCTTACACCTTTACACACACCGAAACGTGCCGGAATTAATACAGGCGGCATTTTGGGGACAAAAAAAAACAAAGCGTGCGCGTAGCTTGTGGCTCGCTGTAATTAGGTTAAAAGAAACGGCAGCAGCATAACAACGGCAGCGTGTGGTTAGAGTGAGCCTGCATATCAATAAAAACCATGGCACATCAGCAGCAGGGCATGGATTCGGCATTGTTCGAGAGGCGACTGCGACCGGTCTATGGTAAGTTATATTAGTTTTTTAATTGATCATTTTAATGAACTGGTATTCTACCCATGGGCAGACAATCTGGAAGTGGGTAACAATCGAAAGGCACTTCAGGAATCGGAGAAGCTTCTACGTAAGCATCCAAATTTGCTATGCGCACGTGCTCTAAAGGTAAAAGGGGGGGCCTCTATATCCAAATATAATATGCTCATAATCTCATTGCAATCTATCATTATTTATAGGGTCTGTCGCTGCTGCGCTTGGGCCGCTACGAAGAGAGCCATGGCTGCCTTCAGGTAGTCGCCGAAGAGAAGCCCGTCGATGATTCCACACTACAGGTGCTCTCCTTCTGCTACAGGGAAATGGAGCAACGTAAGCCATATACATGTGTATAAACACATACACATATATAAATATATATGTACACTGTAGACTATCATATTTTTAAGCATATTTCTTGGCACGCGCACATGGCCGCGCAATTAAAAATTGTCGCACTCACTTTCGTTTGCGCAATCCATCGGTTGGAAGCATGTGAAACGCGTGCCAAGAATATGTATGGATCTGTAAATATTTGATTTAATGTTTTTGTTAGCGTTGTTGTCTGCGTTGTTTAGATAAACAATACTAGCCCTGAAATAGATTTATCAAATAGTAAGAACGAAACATTTGATACCCTTGCAGAGAATTGTATTAGTTTGTCGACTGTTTAATTAATTATGCCTACGACATGTATTTATGATATGGTAGCACAGCTTTAACCACCGAAATTAATCAGGCTCAGAATCAAGACAATATCAAAAACACATTTTTGGATAAAATTATGATACTCTCTGCAAGGATACACAAAATGATAAGTTCGTTTTGTTTAGTACTAGTAGGCAGCGGGTATAAATATTTAAATGATTAATTTTAATATTGCAGTGGACAAAATTGTTGAACTCTATCAGCACGCAGTGAAACAGAATCCAGGCAATGAGGAGCTGCTGGCGCATCTGTTTGTTTCCCACGTGCGGGTTGAGGATTACAAGGCACAGCAGGCGGTTGCGCTACAGCTGTACAAGGCTCAGCCAAAGAACGCCTATTACTTTTGGTCCGTTATAAGCGTGGTATTCCAAGGAATCCGCGGTCCTGAATCGGCAATTCCTGAGAAGCGTAGGCTCTATCTAGCACTGGCTCAGCGTATGGTCGACAAGCACATTAAGGAAGGCAAGCTGGAAACTGAGCAGGAGGCATTCCTCTATTTGCACATATTAAAATTACAAAGCAAATACCAGGAGGCTTGGGAATTTCTTACTGGCGAGCTGTGTGCTAAACTGTATCCTGGTGCACCCGTTAGCATGAAGTTTGAACTGCTCAAGGAGCTCGGCAACTGGAAGGAGTTGAATGAGCTGTTAAAACATCTGTTAGAGGCTGAGTGAGTATAATAATAACGTAAGAGTTAACAGAATAAATGTAGTAATATTTCCATTGTGCAGTCGTGATCGCTGGGATTACTACAAGGAGTATCTGAGTAGCTGCTTTGAACTCTTAAAGAAGACGTCCTCTGAAGAGGGAACAGATAATTATACGCTTACCACTTGCCACGACTTTTTATTGCACATCATTCAATCATCAGAGCGTAAGACGCGTGGTCCCTACTTAGCGCGACTGGAGCTACATCAACGAATGCGTGCTATCCAGCTGCCAGCGCAGGAGCTGATTGGCGACTTTGACCAGCTAATCACTGAGTATTTTCTACTGTTTGGCGACAAATCCTGTTGCACGCACGACATTGCCCTCTTTCTACCCTCAATAAGCATGGAGCAACGTCAGGCACTGGCCAGCAAACTACTTTTTGAGAGCGGCATTAGTTCAACGTCGTTGCCTCAGAATGTAAGTGACCTTCATTATATTTATACCATTGCAGAGGATATTAAAAGTTAGTCACAAAGTGTGTAATGCCTGGAGGCGTAGGAGTCTCCACAAAACATACATATTTTTGATCAGGACGAAGAGCTGAGTGAATATTTCAATGTAAACTAGTCTCTCAGTTTTTAAGCTGTTTTGATGCAACTTTATACATATGTTAACACAGGCCGGAATGAATTCTTATATCAAAGCTGTGATAGAAACAATTGGACGCAAATCCAAATTGAATCTAAAAAACTTTGCTGATTCTGGAGATATCTCAATGACTGTGTATTTTGTATTGTTTTGTACATCTTGACTAATTTTGGATAAAACCGGACATCTATAACTGATCCTTTTATAGAGCGAGCAGTGATAAATTTAATAGAGATTTGTGCAATGGTATAAAATCATCCTTTATTCTTATTAATAAACCTGTTACCTTTGCAGAAGGAGCATATGCAAAAGCATATTTGTGCATTGCAAATATCACGTATGTGTGGAGTTCACATCGAGCTATCCGGAGATCATCTGCTAGCTCTTTATACGGCACTCAAGCTGCACTATGAACATGGATACAGTTCGTTCGGTAAACAGCTGCTGTCAACGGAAATGGGGCCCTCAGATCCGTATGCTCTGCTGGCGGCCAATGTCATGTACGATATCTCGATGCGCGAACAAAAGTCGGATCAACTATTCGAAGCGTTGTGCTTGCTCCAGTATGTGCTGAGGAATAGCACCAGCAATTTCCATGTTAAACTGTTAAGCCTAAAGATTTATCATATGTTTGGCTGTATGCTGGGCGCACAGGAGATGTACGACTATCTCGACATTAAGCAAATTCAGCTCGACTCGATGGGCTATGTGCATTGTAATCTGTTGCCGCTATCTGGACGTTTTTCTGGTGTTCGCAATTGTTATGATTCTACATTGAAGTTTTTTACGAACAGCTACAAGGAAAGGCTAGAGTACATTGCGCTAACCTATCGTTTCTGCACATTCTCGAAAATGGAAGAGTTTATGAACTTCAAGGAGCGGCTGACGAACAGTTTGTTGTATGTGGCGTGCTCGGTAGAAGCTCAGCTTTGCGATCTGGTTAGTTGTTATGGGAATGTACAGCAAAATCTGACTTCTTATGTGGCAATGAGTATTGAACCCGCTGATGATCGGATTGCTTGGAACGAGCTAAGCGACAATCGTGACTTGGAGGCAGTTATACGATGGGATCCATTGCATTTGGTCGATGCCGAAGCTGATCGTAAGGAGTCGTACGATCAGGAGATTGAGGTGCTACAATTGCGTTCCCTGCTGCTCCGTTTGTTTGCCTCATTCATTGACTTGTATCATGCGCCACCCAGCGCTAAAATGGCCATGTCGAATGCCAAGACAAGCGCAGTGGCTCCGACCGATGATACGGCTACATTAGAGCTACTACGCGAATCATGGACTGGTCTCCATCAGCGATTGCGCCTTATGAACTATAAGCCGCTGTCGCAACGTTTTCTAGTCAATTTGTTGCCCACGCGTCTGCATTTGCTGCTCGAACTGCCATATGAACGTTTCTTTGATGACTTGGCCCAGCTGGTGCTCGACCTATACGCTGGTGCGTCGCAGCTGGCGCTACAGTGCAAGCGGGTCAGCGAGAATGTAGCTTCCGTGATGGAGATTTGCGTCCAGACCATAACAGAGAGTAATGAATGGAATGGTGTGGACGGACTTTGGAAACGGCGCGCTCATCAACAAAAGGTGGCGGCCTGTTTGGAGGTCAGTTGTGCACAGCATAATGTGGTTGCAATAACTTAAAGATTATTATCCAACTTTAATTTCAGATACTTTCACTTTATGCCTTCCTTTTATCGGTGCTAAACGACAAGCTGCAAACTAGTACGAAGACAAAAGCAAAGAAAAAACCCAGTGGAGATAACAAATTACAGGATACACCGCATCCAATCAGCGAAAAGGAGCGCAGCCAGATGCTGCAGGAATTAATGCGTCAATTGAAGCATAAACTAGAAGCCTGCGATGCCGCCTTACGTGAGTATAAATGGAAAAAATATGAACCATATCTAAAGATAATCCAAAAATTATTTCCTGCAGGGATCTGGAAAGCGCCGACCCTGCCTCGTGATCTTAGTTCGTTCATGGCAGACATGTCATTGAAGCCGGAAGTTGAAGCGACGCTAATTGGCGATGTATCTACCACATTTAAGGAGTCCCATGAGTTGATGGTCACCGAACTGCGCAACTTGTTAAAGGACAAAATTCGTATAGTGGGCAAATAGAGTTGCCCGTGACTTTGCTGTGCATAGTCTCTTAATTGTCTCCCATCATTTCAATCATCCAGCCCAGTTTGTTATTTAATATTTTAAACAAGGCAATATATGTATGCCAAACTCGGTCCTCCCTCTCGACTCCACCTACTTATTATAGTCACCAATCAAATTAGATTCTTGTGCACTTTTCCACATTCAATTTTTCGGCATTTTTATACAACAAGTAATGAGTTGTAATCTTGCATGATAAGTGAACGATTCATATGTTGAAATAAAACCAGATTAAATAATACACATAGTATAAAATATTTGTAATGCTTCTCAGCTGATCTCTGCAGTAACCACGACGGTCGCGGTCTTGAGACTCTGTAAATAGGCAGCTGTACGGGGATCGTTGACATGCTGCTGCGTCTGAAGATGGGCTACCAAATTGTGATTGCGGGCAAAGCTCTTGTTGCATAGTCTACATATGTGTGGCTTCTCACCGGTATGTGTCTTGTAGTGCACCTTGAGCACACTCGCATAGGTGAATGTCTTGCCGCAAGTGTTGCATGCGTAAGGTCTCTCATTGCGATGAAGTCTAAATGTAAAATTTATAATAAGTGTCTGTACATGTAAATTTAATGTATTTACCGTTCATGCTTCACCAGAGATGTTCGATCTGCGAAATTGCGTTGACAATATTGGCAAGAATAGGGTCGGGCGCCAGTATGCTGCCTTATATGACGCATTAACTGATAGTTTACATGGAAAGTCTTTTGGCAAATTCTGTTCGGATTAGCAGCAATGTTAGGAAACGACTTTGATTTATATATAGAGATGCTCTTACTCGCATTGGTAAGGTCGTTCATTGTTATGTCTTCTCATATGCGTGTCCAGAGTGCTCTTACGCGGATAACTATTGCCACAGATGTCGCAGACATGTGACCTTCCAGCCACGACGTGATCTGCAGCCTGCTCTGCAGCTGACACAACTATTAAACTGGATGGTTCTCCGGGAACTGTTGTGGCAGGCGCTTCTTCAATGAGTTCGTCATTGCACCAAACGCCTTCCTGGAGCACTTCTACCTCCACTTGTTCATATATTTGACTTGGTTTCTCTTCTACAATGGCCTTGTCCTCCTCTTCGCTGAGCTCATTAAATATGTATTCTCTCAGGAAATCATCAGAATGCCGACAAATCTGTCGAAATTTGTGTGCTAGCGTCAAGAAAGCCCGACATTTTACACAGATTCGGGTGGGCAGTTCTGAGGTACGAATTATCTGCAAAAATAATTGGTTATTTAAGTTATTCCCTTTGTCCAAAAAAGTACATACTTTTATTCCGCTGCAGTTTTCAATTTTCTCGCAAATGGAAACGCCCCGGTGCTCCTCATCAGGGTCATATATGGACACCATGTGTGTACCGCTGTCCTGTAGACAAATTCTACATACGGATGCTATATCCATTATCAGCTCAGTTGTGACCATAATTTAAACAATAATAAGCTTCAATAGTTTATGTATTTCCATTAATAACCTGAATTAACGAAGCTGCTAATTTGAATAATATGATATTTACATCGCGAAATTAACGATATTGATGTCCGATATTTGTGACAACTATTTATCGCTATATCGATAAGTCTTCAGAACTGATGAGCGATATGGTCACAGTGACAGATCCGACAGTTACAAAATAGATTAGTGACAAACAGCAGTGACTGCGACGTCAAATAGAAAATTCAATTTGCAGTGTATTGAATCCAAAAAATAAAGGTACGTATACATAAACAAATTATTAATCGCAATGCAAATATCGAGTGCTTTTACTGATTGTGATTTCACAAAATTATGAAGCACAATATTTCGGGTAGTGACAAAATATCATATGTGACAAGTAGCAGTCGCAGTAACCCATCTCTAATAGAAGTGCCGCTAATAAGATTTTCACTAATCGATGTATTAATTCAATGTCAACAATATTAATTACCATCAATATTTATACAAATAAATATGGACAACACGGAGCCTATTTGCAGGATTTGCCTGCTGCAGCCCAAGATTGATACGCTTATGCCTACAGATTCAGACTTCTGTTCGAATATTGAACAGTGCACCGGAGTTCTGGTAAAGAAATCAGGGGAAATAATTTGTGGTTCCCATTTACAACTAGTGTTAATTGTCTTTCAGTTAACACAACATGCAGATCTGCCCAATAAAATATGTACAAGTTGCGCTTTGCTATTGCGCGCTGCTCTTAAACTACGTACTCTGTGCCGACAGGCAGAGGAGCAACTACAAAAGTTAAAACAAGAGCAGCAGGAGCAGCAAATGAAAGTGGATAGCGACTGTGACATGTCTTCGGAATTTGTAGAGTCCTATGAGGCGACGTTAGAGACGGCCAGCACAACAGATAGCCACTGCAGTGCAGACGTTGTCACAATAAAACCTTCATCTCCCGCGGCCACAACTGTACCTGTGAGTAAGCCAAAGCGCCGTAGCCGCACGGCTGTTGCAGTGCCCGGTTCCCCCCGGAACGACGTTAACAAGTCGACGGGGCTCTCCTATGCGTGTAACATCTGTAACAATGTCTACACGGAAAAGATGAAACTGACTGCGCATCTTAAGGTACACAGCGTGCACAAGCCACACGAGTGCGAGTAAGTAAATGAGAAACTATTTCGTTTTGTAACTACGTATATTTCTGTATTCTGCGCCAAAACACCATAATATATACATAGTATTTATTATTCACTTAATTGCATCCTTATTTATTTTTACTTCAAGACATAATTACTCAAATTACTTCGTAGATTGAATGAAAAGAGCACTGACGGCATTGTTAGGGTGTTGAATGGCCTGGGCGTAGTTTCAACTAACTAACGACTAACTTGTTTAACATAATTATTTTGTAGAATTTGCCACAAGCGCTTCCGTCAGACTCCGCAACTGGCGCGACACATGAACTCGCACACTGGACTACGCCCGTACAAATGTGATTATTGCGATTCATCCTTTGCTGATCCCTCCACGCGCATTAAGCACCAACGGTAAGACTCTCAAATTAATAGAAGAAAAACGAATATGATAAATATCTGAAATGATCTTATAGCATACACACAAATGAACGTCCATACAAATGCAAATTTTGTAGCAAATCTTTTGCATATTCAAATGTGCTTAATGTACATCTCAAGACTCACACGGGCGAGCGACCCTTCAGCTGTCAATACTGCGGGCGACGTTTCTCCCAAATGCACCACAAAAATACACACGAGCGGGCGCACAGAGCAAAGGACTTGGATATATCATTGATTACACTTGAGGAGGAATAATAGTCAATTAGAAATTAAGAAATCACTTTGAAGTACAATGAATCGTAGATAATAAAAATAACTCGTTCTAAAGAAGTCATGGCAAATACGAGTATATAAAAACCTACAACAATTTGACGCTTTGTTGTATTTTTTTACAGGAATGAAACGCAAATAAGAAGACAACTTAATATCAAATATAAGATAAGGCTATAATTATATTTTGTACGGGGCCTAAGCCGAGGGCTACATGCCAATAGCCATATCGGAGATATCATCTTTAATACGATCCTGTCTCTCCATGTCCATCTCGACGGGCTTCCAGGGTCCTCGTTTTTCGTGCGTCACACGATGCAGACGCATTTTGTATGCCTTAACGAAACCTTTACCACACAGATCGCAGCTGCAATGAGAAAAGCAATTATTATTTTTTATGCAAGGTCACATCCCCCATAAAAAACTTACACGTGCGGCTTTTCGCCTGTATGTATCATCTTGTGAAATTTTAAATTATCCGAATAGGTAAAAGTTTTAAGGCACACATCACACTCATAAGGGCGCTCCTTGGTGTGTATGCTGCAGATTGAAGATTAGAAGAGATTGCATTGAGTAATTAAGTATGGAAGACCTACCGATGATGTTTCGTCTTGGTGGACCGATCAGCAAAGGCGGCAGGACAGAAATTACATTTGTAGGGTCTATTGCCAGTGTGCGTATTCATGTGGCGCACCAGCTGCTGGTTCTGAACGAATCCTCGGCCACAGATTCTGCAATCCAAGAAGACAAATTCATTCAAGGCTGAAAGATAATACAATTTATAGGGAATCTTACTCGCATTCGTGTGGCTTGATACCACTGTGGAATTTCATGTGCTCGGTGAGGCGTGCTTGAGAAGGATAAATATTGCCACAAACGTCACATATATAATTGGAGTGCTTGTCTCGCGGCTTGCGACCCGTTTTCTTCTCTTCATGCATGCCATCCATTGGAGTTACTGTAGACTTTGGTCTCTGCTGTACCTTTCGTGGTTGTCGCACACGATTCAAGAGTCGAGGCTGCGCCTTGGTCTTTGGCAAGTAGCTATCGTCATCCGAGCTTAAGATATCATTGCCCATATCGTTATCTGGCACTTCGGCCCACACAATGCGTCGTGGGCCTCTTGTAGTTAAAGCTGTTGTGGTGGTTGGATTCAGTGTTTCGGTTGCCAAAACCTCCAGTTCCTCATAGTCTTGGAAGTGCTCGACATCAGTTTCTGTCTCGATTTCTGCCTCTGTCACCGTGACAATCTTTGTGCCATCATAGACAACAGGATTTTGCTCCTCCTCAGCTGTGGTGGCATCATAAACAATAGTATCGACATCTGCATCTTCACCAGACACCACATAGCTGATAAACTCGGATGTTGCCTCTTCAACATCTTCCTCCAGTTTAATTTGAGTGTTTATTTCACTTGCATTTTCCTCCCACGATCGTGCAATAGATTCGTTTTCAGCTTCCTCCTCATCGCCCACAACAATTGTCGTGCTCAACTCCGTCGCCAACATGTCCGCAATATGTTGATGTGATCGCTGACAGGTTACCCGGAATTTGTAGGCCTCCCGCAATCTCAGAACACACTTTCTGCACATCTTATCCGGGAAGTTGTCATCTATGCTGACCTACAAGCATTTAATTAGTGAAGACATCTTGGTAAAGTTGATATTGATGATACTCACGGGAATCCCAGCACAGATGTGCAGCATTTGATCGAGGCGGGTGCTGGCATTTTGGCTAAATATATCTTGCAACAACTCTTCGCCATCGCTTGGGTTATTTAGACATACTCGGCAAACTATCCATTTTTCGTTTAATTCGGTTTTCATAACTTATGTGTTGCGAATCATACGATGCAAGTACAATTATTATTGGTACACTTGGTGTTTCGATATATAGTCCTTTATAAATTATATTCTAAAGTTCATGAACAATATTGTAATAAATGAAAAAGTAACATCGAATTTCTTTAATTAAAATTTTATTCATAAAATTGAAGTTTTTTGTAAGATGCTTTGTCTTTTGTTAGCGCAAGGAATCGCTTCGGTTGTGGGAACCGAGAAGAATATGTCGTTCTTTCTTTTGCAATTTAGAAGAGAATCTCCAATTAATTAATTAAGAATTGAAACGTTTGAAATTAACAAAAATAAAAACAATTCCCGACACAAACTACGACTGCTGCTGGCCTGTGTTGCCAATTCAGCTTTTTTCCCGTCAGATGTGGCGTTTTAATACAAGCGTCCCTTGATATGATTGCCATTCACAGGTTGCGTGTACACACATTACAGATAGTATTTGGTATTTTTAAGCGCTTTTCAAAACTCTGTTGTAATTTTGTAATTTTTATGTGATTTGCTAATAAATTCCGAGCGCATAATATTTCCCATACAATGTTTAATTTCATTTAAAACTTCAAATGCGACTTAATCCAGTTTGTAAGCATTAGTTGTGTAAAAATACCAAATGCATTAGTGCTATGGTCACCTTAATCGCTGTCATTCACATAACACGAAAACAGCTTGGATTTTTACCACACTTTTTTTTACATTTTAGCGTCGTCTTGCAATAATTAAGCAATTGTGCATTCCTTGCGGAATTATAAGTTCAGATATGCCGACGACAGCAGAAGCAGCAACACAAAAGTGGATAGTATGTCGCGTATGCCTACAGCAGCCCAAAGAATCAATGGGCAGCATTTTCAATGACGACGCATCCAAAGACTTGACCAACATGATACTAGAGTGCGGCGGCGTGCCCGTAAGTATTTCCGCTGTAGAACATAATTCATGATTATGCCATGTGTTTTCCTTGCAGATCAAGAAGTTCGATCATTATCCGGATAAGATATGCGATAAATGCTTGAAAAATTTACATATTGCATTTAAATTCAGACGTATATGCCAGAGATCGTATAAACACCTTAGACAGTTTATAGCCCCCGTTGTGGTTGAGCAGCAACAGACAACGGAGGAAGATGCTAATGCGATGGACGAAAACAATGAGCCGGAAAGTCTAGAACTGGCTGAGGGTCATGCCATGACAGGGAATGAAGAGCACGAAGAAGACGTCGACTCCAAGGAGAGACTGGTGCATGTAAAGAGCGAACAAGTGGAGGAGGATGGCATTATCGAGGAGCTGTACGATGTGTACGAAGCATATGATGGTGACATTGTCGCTGAACAGCCAACCAACTACGAGGAAGGACAAGCTGAGGACGGTGAAGGCGAGGAAGATATGGGGGCAAATTCAATTTCGGGTCTATCGGCGGACATTGAGTATCTGGATGAACTGGATCAAGATCAGCTAACGGAAAGTGCGCACGAGGATGACATTGAAATGCATAATTCATCAGACGAGGAGTTTCTACCACTCAAATCTCGCTCTGTTTCCACGCGTACTGTTTCGACGCGATCTGCCAGCGCCGGCATCAAACGACGCCCTAACCCACGTAAGGCAACCACAACTAAAACAACTGTGGCAAAGATTAAGCGCGAGAACAGGAACGTTGCTACAAACATCATTCTAAATCCCGATGAGACCATTACATTTGGAGAAACGATTGTACGCAAGTCGGCTGGCATTAAAACCAAAGGCGGACACAAGATTCTCGTCGGCGACAAAAAAGAGTTTAAGTATATCTGCGACATTTGCGGTAACATGTATCCATCTCAGAGTCGCCTTACTGAGCACATTAAAGTGCATTCCGGTGTCAAACCACACGAATGCGAGTAAGTACAAATACTATAATTGCAAGTTCAATTAGATCTTTCATTTATGTTATATTTTATAGAATCTGCGGACATTGTTTTGCCCAGGCGCAGCAATTGGCACGTCACATGAACACGCATACAGGAAATCGGCCCTACAAGTGCAGCTATTGCCCGGCAGCCTTTGCGGATTTGTCTACCCGCAATAAGCATCATCGGTAGGTTACAGTAATATTAGCAGGCGCTGATTTTAGGTTTTGTAAACAATCTCATCTTTACAGCATTCACACTAACGAGCGTCCCTACGAGTGCGATGTATGCCACAAGACCTTTACCTACACCAACACTCTCAAATTCCACAAGATGATACACACTGGCGAGAAGCCTCACGTGTAAGTAACAACTTCGATAAATCTCTATTAATATATTCTTTTTTTTTGCCAATCTAAGCCGGCAATATGCACTCTTTGGAGGCACTGTAAAGCCAAAAGATTTTGAATCTAAACTAGCTATAATATTCTTTATATTTGTTTTTGTGATAATTTATGCCTCTTCGCGATCTATCGAGTATTCTCTTTCAGGAATTTATGCGATATAGGGAGTAATTACTACAACTTGTTGCAAATATCTCTGACATTGATTTTAATTTAAAATTTGTTTCTTATTTAACAGTTGCGACATTTGCGGCAAGGGCTTCCCGCAAGCATATAAGCTACGGAATCACAGAGTGACCCACGATCGTCGGGTGGGCGCTGTGAGGGACAATGGAGATGGACTGTTGCCCTATGATACGGCGGCCACCGTCGGCCTGGAGCTGTAAATGCGAATGCATTGATATATACATAAACAATACAATGATTAAATTACAATACATAATTATATTGATGAACTTTAAACTGTAACAAGAAATTGTGAAATAATTTACGGACGTATCTCAATCCTAAGTGAGCGTCTAGCCTAAGTTATAGTCTAATTATGCGGAAATAAATTAAGTATTGCTGCACAGATTGTCTTGGCATCGGTCTCATCGGGATACAGTTGCAGCACGGCGTGCACCTGGTGCTGGGGAAACAGGCTGCTTAAATGATAGCGCAATAAACGACGCTGTTCCTCACGTGACGCTTGTGCCGTGTGCAATTCTTCGTTGATGCGCGAATCGGAGGCGGACAGATGGGCCAAATTATGGGCGGGCATCGACAGTGACAGCTTGGCAGCCTGATGTTGATCTGTTAACGGCGCAGAGGGCGTACGCTGCAGATACTGATGATGATAACTATTATTGCTCAACGGTTGCTGTTGTGGCGCACTGTACGTGGGCACAAGTAGTCGAAAGGCGGAGGGCGGTGGTTGTGGCGCTTGTCGCTGGAGCTTTTTGTGGCGATTAAGCTGCTGCGACGGGTCTGCATCACAGTTGCTACTACCCAACTCCAATTGGCTGTTGAAGGAATGACAAAGCTGCTGCTGTTGCTGCTGTTGTTGCTGAGAGATTTTCTCAACTGTATTCGATTTGGTGCGGGCGAGAGCCGCCAGCTTGGCATTGTTGCTATTGCTATTGTTAGCTACCAGTTGCGGTCCACCATTGCTGTGCAATGGAGCACTATGGGAGACCTGGAGCGGCAGACGCTGTAGTTGCAGCGGCGCCGTTTGATGCCGAAATTTGCACTTTTGGCCATAGGTGCACTTTTTGCCATAGGGACACAACTGTTGCTGGGAATCAGTCATCTTTTGCTGCGTCTGTGAGCGCAGAAACATTTCCAATGTGGGTCCAGATCTTCCCAATGGATCGTCGGGCGGCATAAAGATGTCGTCAACGAAGGAGTACATCAAGAGGCGCTCCTGTACCACTTTTCTAAACTCGTTACTCTCCAGCAGCAAATCACGATAATTATCGTTGGACACCACAATGCCATCTGTTTCCACAGCTAGCTTAAGAATGAACCGATCATCATAGCATGAAACACGTTTGCCATCCAAATGACGAGATGGTGTAAAGACCAGCATACGTTCATGTTCCAGCTCACAAAGCAGCTCCTGCTCTGTTATATTATTGTTGGCCAGTTCCTTGCGCCAGTTGGGCACAAAAGCCGTAATATGACGATGACCACGTTGACGAAACCAGTCCACACAAATGCGTATCCCGCGACAACTAAAGATCGTATTGTTACCATGCGACAATGCCACATTGCTGCCGTCGATGACGATGTGACGCAGCGATCCGCTGTTGCTGCAGCTGACGGGCACGTAGTTGTTGCTATTGCTGCTGCTGTTGTTGTTGCTGCTGCTACTGTTGGTGGTGGGTGGCTGTCGAGGGGCGTCTGCCGTTAATTTGATAAGCTCGGCCAGCAGCTCGTTTTGTTTAGCCTCTGAGCCAAGACGCGTTAGCGCCGTGTGTATCGACTGCTCGCTGTAGCCCAATTTCTGTGCGAATTCCAGATTTTTGCGCTCCGTTGTGCTCAAATCATCATCATCGCTACTTTCCTGTTGCTGTTGCTGTTGTTGCGACGTCTGTGGCTTTCTCGCGTACAACTTGTTGGCGCTTTGTTGTTGTTGTTGTTGCTTCTGCTGCTGCTGTAGCTGATGGTGCTGCTGATGTTTTTCTTGCTCGGGCACTTCACAATCCATTTTAATGCGCATTTAGTTTGTTGGCCGTATGGTAACCACTGTACCTTCCTATATTGCTGCACTGTCGTGTGCTTTCTTTAGATATTTAGCGACTTTAAGCAATTTTTGCAACAAGTTCCGTCTTCTTACATTTTGTTTGTTGTTGCTAAACAGACATGTTATTAACATAACAGTACGATAACATTAACATTGGTTGCACTGTCGTTTTAAACTGTTAATAACAATCAAAGCAAGTTAATTTTAGAAACTATTGCTCCTGGTTGATTTGCGAATATGAAATATCAATCTATAAATGTAATTCATTGCGAAAAATAATACTTTTCTTTTTCGAATTGTTGGCGTATTATCGATAGTAGATATTGATACCTCGATAGCATAATAATCATACACCTTGTACAGCATGTTGTCGTTGTTGGCAATACTGGCAATAATGGCGCAAAATTTGAATGTGGAATTTAAAATGAACATTTGAAAAGACAAGAATAATAATGTTAACCATGCATAAACAGATTTTTATTATGTTGTACAATTAAATATATCGCATATCATTTTAACAATTCGACTACATTTCGTATATACTTATAACATTTAAGAATAGTTTTGTTTTCAACATTTATAGATCTCACTTTTAAAATAAAGTACACATTTCATATTTGTTTTCTGTTGTGTTGGTCCCTCTTTTCATGAAAAAAGAGTGCGCTGCATTCTAATTAAACTACTCATACAATACAAATATATATGAATATTTTTCTATGTAATGCTACAATGGTCACATCTATTCGGGTATATAGATTTCTAATAGATTAAATGCATAGAATACACACGTACTTCATCCACAATAAAGTAATTCATTAATTTTGCTTCGTTTCCATTCGTTTGCCAACACATGTGGCAATTAGTGTGACAGCAACAGTAAAAAAGAAACTATAAAAATGGACGTAAATTTCGCTTTTACTACGTAACGGTGTAAATTGTAAATTGTAGACGGAGCAGCTCTAAGCGTGCGTATCAGCGTTTGTGTGTGGGTGACTGTAAATGTATGTGTCTGGTATATTTTAAATTGCACAACTCATTCATTTATTTCGCACGCAGCTACACTAAAATGTTCCACAAAGGAAAGTGATAAGGATATATGTATGTACGTATCTCACTGACGCGTCAAGTGCTGCAATTTTTGACCTTGCGTGCTTAACCAATCTGCTAAGCTAAGTATATGTATGTATGTGCTATTCTTATGGCTGACATTAAAGTTATTGTTGCTTTTTGTGTGCTCAGCACTTAATGTTGGATTTGCGTCTTTAACGGGTAATTAGTGAAGTTTTTGCCGCTGACTTTTATATCATTTCCTTTTGAGCGTTGCAATTTTTGCTGTGCTCCAGCAATTCCGTAAAGAAGTAAACATTATCTAGCTACTATGCTTGTAAAATTTATTTCATTTCTATTGTTGCTTTTCAAATTAAAAATCGCATTCATAAGATGAAGAAGTTAAGGTATTTTTAAGGTATACTTTTCGGAAAACACAAAGCAACATTACTATAAATTTACGATCTATGTGTTTTATATACATATACTTAAGCTTTTCTGTTCCCATAATGTCGAATGTTAGACAATTGATGAGGCCCCATCATGCCCTACCTATTTGTCAACCGATAACTTTTGGTTCAGTAAACTTTGTCATTAATCAGTTGTTTAATTTTTAAAAGCATGCGACAGGATAACGCCCACTCTTCGGCTTCAGCTTTGGCTCATGTGTGTTGTCAGATCTGTCAGCCTGTTTTGTTATTCTTCGTTTTTTTTTTCATGTTGCCTGCTTTTAGGCACACAGAACCTGTTTATGATGCTAAAAATATATACAGTATGTCAAGTAATTGTTTTGATATTTGTTTTTATTTTAATAAATTTGTATTAATATTTAAAGATTTTTCTAATAACCATTATCAGCTTTAATAAAATAAGAAATAAATGTATTTTTTAATTTGTGCTAAATAGTGGTTATTTTTTATATTGTCAAAACAATTACTTGACTGACTGTGTCTGCATGCTAGGTTGCTAAGCTGATTAACATTTAGTCCCTACAAGGATTCTGCTTGTGTGTGTGTGTGTGTGTGCATGTGTATGTGCGTATGTTTACATTGGAATTTGAGCTGCCACTTGTGTGGAATACATTTATTTTCTATAGACATTTGGACAATGTGCCTAACCTTAAGCTGGCGATGCTCAACGAAGTTAGTGTTTTGTGGTCAAAGTACAAATCTTTAATGCGGCCCATTCCGACTAATTTCATGTCAAGTTGATTTGGCCATTGAATTCCCGTTGGTACGCCTCGTTTTATTTTCAAACAATTGGTATGCGATGCCTTTTATTGTTTCCATTCTTTTATTTTTGTTTTCTTTTTGTGTTTTTTTTGAGCTTTGGTTCGTGTGCATTGCAACCAGTTTCCGTTACTGTTTTTATTATTATTATAGCCTCGAGCAACCGAAAAAGAGAAAACGAAAAAAGTCACTAACTTCATTCGTTTGTCTCTCCGTCTCTCTGTCTGCTTGTGAGTGGGTTGTCCTTTGGTTGGTTAAATGCTCCCACGATGTCAATACTTGAAATTGACAGCAGGCAATATCGCATTGTATCTTTTAGATAGAAAGGTCTTCGAGTGATAAAAACCATATAAAAGATTTTGCGCTTCGAACTAAATGTCACAGAAATTAATTTTAGTTGGAACTGCATAATTTCCATTATTTTGTGAACTAGAATTTAAAACAGATGCAAGAAAATGACTAAAATAACTTTTCTTATTTTTGTAGCCACGGTGAATAAATAACACATACACACGCATATCTCACATATGTATATGTATTCCAATTTTGGCGTGCGCATTTTTCCGCCAACTCAGTCAATGAAAATCCCAATGCAGCTCAAAATGCACATGGATAAGAATAGGGAAAACGTTTAAAAAGCGTAAAATTGCACAATTTTGTATGTGTATATGAGTGTGTGTGTATGTGTGTGTGTATGGTGTCTGTATGTGGTGTTGGCTGAAGGCAAATATTTCTGGCTGCTGGCTTAAAAACAAACCATCGCCGCCTGCCCCATAACCCTCTTTGGCCAACTAAATCGTCAACGTCAACATTGTTGCAATTGCAGCGCTGTTGACATTTAACCTTGCAATGTAGCCGCGCCACGTTTTTTATTTCGTTCCTTTGTTGATTTTGTATTTTTTTTTCCTTGTGCTATACTAAATTTAAGTGGGGTCCTTTTAGGCGTTGATAAAATATTCACGCTTCTTGTGACATTTCTCATACGCAATGTAGCACAGAGCAATGGTAATGAGTACCAAAATCGTAATGCCCATTATAATGCTGACCAATATAATCTCATCGTTGATGCTCTTGTAGGAGTGACCTGCGAAACAGAGAAAAGATAAAGAGAATCAGCTTTAGAAATGCCATTGACAAATTGACTATAATTTCTTTAGTTCTAGAAAGTCCGTGTTGGGGAATGTAGGGGAATGTTCTACTGACCACAGCTGATAGAGATTTTTTTGTGTGTGTGTGTGCGTGTGTTTGTTCTTTTTTGTCAATACGTAATTTACTTTGTTAGCTCTCATACATTTTCAAGTGGCTCGTTTGTACAATAGCGATATCAAAATATACATATATTGACAAATGTAAATATACATATATGTATATATACATACATACATAAAACCGTGGACTCAACGGCAACAAACATAAAAAATGGAACATAAAAAGTTAAATTATATTGGAATGAGCCATTTCATTTTGATTGTAACAGATGTATCAAAGTTTTAAAATTCCAATATTTATTATTATTATTATGATTATCTGAATTGTTAATACAATTACAGTTGTTAAATGCATCGAAACTAATAAATAAAGTATTTGCAACAGTCAATTAAGCATAATCATTCAATTAAATATTGTATGTATAATCATAATCATATAATCGTATACATTTTGAGTTTTTAACCCTACTATTGAGCTTTTAACCCCAAGCTCATCCTTGCTGAAATGTCAGTCTGCCAGGAGAAAGCTGAAATTTCAAATTACCTTCGGTCATTGCTGAGCTGCTTTTTCCCCTCCACGTTAAGTGATTAAGAAAATTGTCAATTATGCAAAATCAGATATGCCTGTAGTTATTCTTAGAAACAATTTCAGTTGCGAGATAACACAAGAGTACCATAATCAACTCATTTAAAAGGCAAACCCTTTATATTTGAATACTAGATATCAAAGTGGTTGGAATTCGGAAATGTCAAAAATGGTTTCAATTTAGATTTACACAGTTGGCGTACAGTGTATTTTACTCATTTCTTGAAACTACATGATAACTTAAAAAAAAATTAACTTTGCAAAGTTGAAGTAATGGGAGAGTATGTATAAATCGCCACTATTTAGGTAAAATTTTTGTAAATCTAATCAATTCCATTCAAGCGGGGAGAAAGTTTCGACAGGCCAAAGCCTGAAGAAATGCTGTGGATTTCATTGGAGGGGAAAGGCGTCAATTCTGATACCACTTGTAACACTACCGATCCTAATCTATGGATTTTCGAAGAAATCACCAGTGAGATTGTTAATATTAAAAAATATTTATTGTCATTATTAATTATAATTTATTAGGAGTTCAAGTGCATGTATCTGGTTGTCAATATGGCTTTATTTTGGATCACGGAATGCATTCCGCTTTATTTGACATCAGTATTTCCAATAATATTTTTGCCACTCTTGGGTATTTTGGTAAGTCAACTACAAGTAAGAGTAATCGCTATCTAAGTAGCTATAAATCTAATCTTTGTAGAGTTCGGAGTTAGTTTGCAGTTTGTATTTTACGGATACTTTGGTGATGTTTTTGGGTGGTCTTATTATAGCTCTGGCCATCGAATATAGCAATTTGCATCAACGCATTGCCCTAGGCACAATTTTATTAGTCGGCTGCAGTCCAAGACGGTAAGGCCTTATCATATTATAAGTACCATTATTGAATGATACATTATTGTTAATAAATTTTCAGTTTGCATTTTGGTCTAGTAATGGTCACCTGCTTCATATCGCTTTGGATATCGAACGCGGCTGCCACGGCAATGATGTGCCCCATAGTAAAAGCTGTACTGAACGAAATGGAAGGTGTAAGTTATTGTAATTGTACAACTTAATGTACAATTTTATTAACTTAAATATTGTCGTAGCAAAATATATTCGCCGTATACATGACACAAGAGGAGGAGCCTGTTGAGGAGGGCGAGTGAGTAATTTACGAATGCCTAATTGCTTATTATTATTAATTTCATTTGTGATTTGGCAGAAAACCACATCCTTCAATGATATCGCTGGCGTTCTATTTTGGCATTGCATATGCAGCAACTATAGGAGGATGTGGCACACTTATTGGCACGGGCACAAATTTAACATTTAAGGGTCTATACGAGACGTAAACAAGTTTTATAATATACAGCTTATCAGTTAATGCAACTTTAAGTTTTGCAGGCGCTTTCCTGATTCCAAGGAAAAGGTGGACTTTCCCATTTTCATGGCGTATTCAATTCCCATTGTTGTTATAGTCAACATTTTGTTGCTCTATCTCTCTCTGCAAATCACACACATGGGTCTATTTAGAAAAAACAGCAAGATCGCCCAGGAAGTTAAGAAAGGTGCTGAAAATCAGGGCGTGGTCAAAACTGTTGTAACGCAGCGTTATAAGGAATTGGGTCCGTGGACCTGCCACGAAATTCAAGTTGCAATTATGTTTCTAGTCATGGTTATGTTACTCTTCACGCGAAAACCTGGGTTTGTGGCTGGTTGGGGTGATTTTCTTAATGCCAAGTAAGTACATCTTCAAAAATAGTTTAACTGATTTTTTTGAATTTCTGATTTCTTCACAGAGCCATCGGCAGCTCAGCGCCAGTATTTCTGCCACTCGCTATATTGTTTGCCCTGCCCACGCAGTACACATTTTGGAAGTATTGCTGCGGTTCAGGTAACTCCGATAATCGTAGCTCAAATTCTTTATTAAATATCGAAAATACGATATCTAATCTCAATTAGCTCCATTCACTGGCCGTACCATGGATGCTTGCATCTCTTGGGTATACATTCACAAGCATACACCATGGGGTCTCTGTTTTTTACTCGGTAAGCATAAATGAAAGTTATTTTTACATTTCTTAAACATAATTTGACTTTTGCTTAGGTGGCGGCTTTGCAATCGCAGAGGGCAGCAAGGCTAGTGGAATGGCTAAGATGTTGGGCGACTCATTGGCATTTGTTTCCTCATTGCCAGTATTTTTGGTGGTGGGATTAACACTAATTGTTAGTCTATTCTGTACGGCATTCGCTTCCAATGTTGCCATCTGTAACATTCTTATACCCATCTTCTGTGAAATGGTAATCACAAGTCATATTTTTAACATACTTGGCATTTAATGATTCACATTACTTTTATAGGCTCTTGCTATAAAGGTGCATCCCTTGATCCTGACACTGCCATCTATGTTGGCCATTAGCATGGCATACCATCTGCCAGTCAGTACACCTCCAAATGCAATTATTTGTGGCTATGCTGGCATCAAGACAAAGTATTTGGTAAACATTTGATAAAGTCGTTTAAAACCTGGTGCAGTGTTTCTAACTTGGTCACTTTTGCAGGCAGTGGCTGGTATATTACCAACCATCTGGGCCCTTCTTTTACTGTGGGTAAACGCAATGACCTGGGGATTGGTGGTATACCCGGGTTGCAAGGAATTCCCATCATGGGCTAATGAGGAATAAAGTATATTTAAGTAAATTCTACAAAAATTAGGGTAAAAAATACTTCAGATTCTATTTGGCCAAAACGTAATCTACAAAATATTCGAAATGATTTCTAAAACTCACAGATTTCAATATTCCAGCGGCAACTGTACTTAGGAAGACTTAGCTCTGCAGTTCATTTGGTCAGATGTTTGTTCTCTTGGTAATTTAACACATAATCGATGAAACGTTTGACTTCACAGCACATCTGGGAAATTAAAATCATGTTTACAGCAGCCAATGAGACGTCGTATTGTTGTTTGCCAGTCAACGCCGAGGGATATGTTAATTAGTTGGATTAAATTACGTTGTTAATTTGGACTCGTTTCGCCTTTTAACAGCCTTATTTCTTTTCGGCCTAATAAATTGAAAGCAAGTGGCGTGACTAATGCGTATGTGTAGAATATCTTTATCATTTAGTGCCCTTAAATGTAGGCAACAGTTTCGGTTCACGGTCTATTAAAGATTAAGATTGCTAAAGCTTAAACAATTTCCTTTCCACATTTTCCAAAATTTGACAATTGTTCATCTGATATTCTACCTTAAAGCACTTAAACTAGAATGTTCAACGTTATTTATCTAGCATCTTCTTGGTTCTTGCTTTACATTCATAACTTAACGCAAAAAAAGCCTAATAAGAAAGTAAAACTTTGTCAAACTATGTGAAGACTGAAAGCCTTAAATGAAAGGCAACGGAAAAGCAAGTAGGGGAACTGTAGTCGAGGGGAATAGACTAGGAAATGCCCTTTAACCAGCCCTGTGTTAGTCTTTTATAATGGAATACGCAAATATAATTCAATTAAAATACATACTTAAATTAAACAACTTAATTTTTTTTGGTACTTTAACCAAATCTACATTTTCTGATTCTAAAATGTTTGTGTATGGTAACGCTATTGTTTATTTATTTTGAAAACAGAAAATTATTTTGTTTTGCAAGTTATTGACTTAGTTAGTTGATTCTTCAGTACAAATATTTGCTTTATTTTCCAATTTAGTTTTTAGACTGTCTCTAATTTATGACACCATTGTGTGCGCCTATGGTTAAAGAGTATAAAGAAAAAATTCTTGAAACTGCCAGTTGAATATGAAATAAATTATAGGATGTCCAAAAAGTTGAGATGTCAAAACTCAAATCTCGAAATATAAATATCCACGGCAGCGTATTATATTTGTATAAGTATGTATACGTACTAGTCATACATACTACTACATACATACATATAAAATACTAATATATTTATTGCAAAACCGATAAAGTCATCACAAATATTAAAATCTAAATTAAAATTGACATAAAAATATCCTGCCAAACATAGCGTGAATTATTAAGGTTTGTGAGTATACGAGAAGCGAACGAGAGTTTATGAGGAATGTAGAATGGGAGAGCGACGCCATTTTATGCACGATATATGTACATACATATTTTTGGGGCACGTGGCAGAGATTTTATGTATTAAATTTCGTTTATTGTTTTCCCAGTAGATAGAGTCAATAAAGCTATTTGTATTATTATTATTATGGATGAGAGCTAACTAAGTGGGCCATATCTACCATAATAATAAGTTGTTCCATGCCTCCATTTCACTCTTATTCCCTCTTACTCTCTCTTTCTAACATTCCCTTTGTGTATCTGTCGACTGTCTGTCTGACAAAGTCTCGAATGGTTTGTGGCTAGCATTAAAGAATTTCATAGAATTTGCTGCATGTTTTGCTTTGATTGCTTTGAAGCAACACACGAGAATACAAATACATATATCATATATATGTATGTATATAATAATGTATAAATTGAGTCAAGTTAGAGTACGTTATAAGTACAAGGTTTCGAAAACATTATACTTGTCGCTTACACTTCAGTTTCGTTGACAATCTCCTCCCATGTTGCTTTTTGCCTCTGAGCAAGGACAAAGCTTTAATTTAAATTTTCTTCTCGATGTTGTTTTTTTGCATTGTGCTGCTTTGACTTTCCATTAGAGGTGTTAAAGGAAATTGTCAATTATGTAGCTTCAAAGCATGACCGGATTCAGAATCAAATATGTTTGGGGGCATTTCCAGGAACAATTGTAAATTAGCATGAAAAATATTTATAACGCTAAATTCCAAACAGATTGAATTAATCGAGGCAAAAGTACCTTAAAGTATAAGGGTGTCAGCGATTAAATTTTCAATGTATGAATAATAAATATCTAAGTAGTCCAGTACAAATCTGATTTGGAAAGTTTCTAGAATTATCATGTCAGTAAGACAGATCATTTTGTATAGTTTGTATACATTTTTATAAATTTGTGGTTTTGGCGAACTTTTTTTGTATATATTTTTAATATATATTTTAAATTTATAATGGGCGAGTATGTGCAAATATTATAAATATCACTGAGTTCTACTGAATTTTTCATTTTATTATTTTTACTTGGAAATAGCGAAGAAAAAATCACGCCAGGGAAAAGCATAAAATCATGCTGTAGGTTTCATTGGCAAGGAAAATTGATATTCTTTATACCTCTTGTAACGTTGCCGTTTTTGATATATGGACTTAAGGAAGATAAATCTGTGAGTAGAATTCGCAAAACACTAATAATTATTATAATTTCTGTTTATTATTTAGGAGTACAAATGTATTTATTTAATATTGAATATGGCTTTTTTTTGGGTAACAGAATGTATACCACTCTACGTTACCTCCTTATTTCCTATTGTATTTCTACCACTTTTTGGAATTTTGGTATGTGGTGAATTAAGATCGATAAGCCCATACATTGATATAATTAAATTTTCCTGATTTCTTAGAGTTCGGAAATTACTTGCAGCTTATTTTTTTCAAACACTTTGGTGATGTTTCTTGGTGGTCTAATACTAGCACTTGCCATTGAATATAGTAATCTTCATCAACGCATTGCCCTGGGTACCATTTTGTTGGTCGGCTGTAGTCCAAGACGGTTAATCATTATCATACTTGAATATATACGTACATACTTAATAATTTTGATAAATTTTTAGTTTGCACTTCGGTCTAATAACGGTCACCGCTTTTCTATCGATGTGGATATCGAATTCGGCAACAGCTGCAATGATGTGCCCCATAGTAAAGGCTATCCTGAATGAAATGGATAACGTATGTAATATAATCGTACTTTTGACCGTGTTCTACCTATAACTCATTTATATTTACAATAGCAAAAGATTTTTACGATTTACAAGACGCAAGAGGAGGAACCAGTAGAAGAGGGAGAGTAAGTAATAACTGTACAAGTGTTGAGTTAATTGGTTTTAATCAAAAAATAATCAAATCAGAAAACCACATCCCTCAACTATATCGATGGCATTCTATTTTGGTGTTGCATATGCTGCCTCAATTGGTGGATGTGGCACACTCATCGGCACTGGCACAAATCTAACATTTAAGGGCCTATATGAAACGTAAGCAAGTTTAATAACATATATATATATTAAATCAGTTAAAGCAATTCCAAATTTTGCAGTCGCTTTCCTGACTCCACAGAAAAGGTGCACTTTCCCATTTTTATGGCTTATGCATTTCCCTTGGCAGTAGTAGTCAACGTTTTGTTGCTCTTCTTGTCTCTACAAATAACTCACATGGGTCTATTTCGGGGAAACAGCAAGATCGGCCAGGAAGTTAAGAAAGCTGCCCAAGAAAACGACGTGGTCCATAAAATAGTCAAAGATCGTTATAAGGATTTGGGAAATTGGTCGTGTCATGAAATTCAGGTTGCATTGACATTTACAATAATGGTTCTATTACTCGTTTTTGACAAACCTGGCTTTATGACGGGTTGGGGCGAAGCACTCAATCTCAAGTAACTACATTTTTTATCTTTTTATATATCCTGCACCAAATCAACACTGCATAGTTTTTACCTATTAGTTAATTACATTTATATTTTAGAGGCGTGTCTAGCTCGGCTATCATCTTTTTGGCCATTGGAATTCTATTTGCCTTACCCACGCAGTACACATTTTTGAAGTATTGTTGCGGTTCCGGTAAGTAAGAACCGAAAGTCAAACATATTATATGATATATCCTACTGCAATCAGCTCCATTCACTGGCCGCACCATGGATGCATGTATCTCATGGGCGTTCGTACATAACAACATGCCATGGGGCCTCTGTTTCTTGATTGGTAAGTTTCGATTAAACATATTTTACTTTTAGTTTTTTGTCAAAGAAATATGCATAACGCAGTTTAGAGGACTTAATAAAGTCATGCCCGTATGTCTGTTGTTTTCTCGGTCTGCATGAAAGCCTGGATCTCAGAGACTGTAAGAGCTAGATACATCAGACTTGGTTTACATATCTGTCTATATTTTAAGGAGATCAAGTTTGGTATAGATTTTGCCCACACCAATTATAGGGTCTCTCACAGTTGGATTCTTTCGACTGTAGTCGTTCTTACTAAACCTCACTTTATTAATTCTTAGGTGGCGGCTTTTCTCTCGCGGAGGGAAGCATCAAAAGTGGACTGGCCAAAATGCTGGGAGACTCCATGTCATTTCTTTCTTTACTTCCAAGTGGTTTGGTGGTGGGGTTGGCCATCATCATGGGAGTAATGTGTACTGCCTTCAGTTCCAATGTGGCCGTGTGCAATATTCTCACACCCGTCTTCTGTGAAATGGTATGCAGAAGAAATTACATAAACCAAGCCACATTTGCTATAACCTCTTCTATAGGCACTTGCTATTAAGGTACATCCATTAATCCTGACACTGCCACCTACGCTGGCCATGAGTTTTGCCTACCATCTACCGGTGAGCACACCACCAAATGCAATTGCTTGTGGCTATGCTGGCATCAAGACAAAGTATTTGGTAATCATTTGATAATATTTTCTTGTAACTGATATAGTAATTCTAATGCGTTTACTCCTTCAGATTTTGGCTGGAATATTACCCACTATTTGGGGCATAGCACTACTCTGGATCAATGCCTTAACATGGGGATTTGTTGTATTTCCGGGTACTAAGGAATTCCCAGAGTGGGCCAAAGAGGCTTAATTGCATTCAAGAGTTTATTTGCAATTCAGATTTAAATCAACGGCAGAGTATTCTTAGAAAATCTGTAATTAATTCATAAATAAATGTTTTGAAGTACATCATAGTGGGCAGTTCGTATTTAATTAAAACAAATTGAGTTCAAGTCATAAGCACGCTCAACATCTTTCCATAACATGACAATTGCAATCAAATATGCCCATGCATATATTTATTTTCAATTATTTCTACAAATCCGACAAAGGCCAAAATTCACACACACAAACAAACATAATTACTAGCCACATTGTATACATCGCACTCATAAAATATATGCAAAATGGTCAGGATGTTAAAGACAGTCCCAAATACACAATCTGTGAGTTTGGTATGGAAATCTTAAGAAAAAAAAAGTTTTTCATAATAAAGCTTAATTTGCATCCGAATGTCCCTATGGCAGCTATATATGATATAGTTATCCGAGTTTGATTAAATTTGATCAGAATGTAAGAGACAGTTCCAAACATATAATCTGTAAGTTTGTTAAGATAACTTAAGAAACAAAAAAGTTTTTCATACAAAGCAATTCCATGACCTCTGACCTCAATATGACGCGGTTACAGGTGGAATTTACCAAATCGCTGTCTTATTGCGCAATGAAATTGTCTCAGCTATGTTGTGTCAAAATTTCAGCTTTTTACCTCTACCCGTTTGATGTGTCAGTCAGTCAGTGAGTCAGTCAGGACAAAGAGTTTTATATATGAGTATAGATATAGATAGATAGATAGATTTAATAATACATATTCGGGTTGATGTAATTTACATGCGCTATTACCGAGTACGGGGTATTTTCTATTCTAGCATTTTAGTCAAACACAAATGTTTTATGCTCATTTTGTGCTGTTTACTAACACTGCCGCACCACCATTAAGCTTACTTTAACAAGTCCTGTTTTTCCTCCTGCCACTCCACTTGGAATTTGTTTGACTTGACAGGTTGTCTTAGAGTAGGATTTTCGACACAGTTTGACATTGTTATAAGTATATTATACATAATATATATAGTAGCAGGATCACAATACATAATTTACGCACAATTTGTGGCAATCAGAAACTATGATAAACCTTTTGAAAAGCACAAGCCACAGTCGGTGCCATCAGGGCCCAGTTTTGTGGGACAACAAAAATGTTGAAGTCTAAGTAACTATGGCCAGCGGGTGGGTGTCATTCTTAGAGTGTTCGTGAGGGCATAAACTCACTCAGGGGCATTTGGAGCCAAACGAAACAAAACTTTATGCAAACACAGCAAAAAGTCGTCTGCCAGCAGATTCTTGATGCTCGGCACTCGGCTCTCGGCTTTTGCTCAGTCTCATGTTCATTCACACATATAATGTATGCGTTTATATCAGAGTACGAGTATGTTACGATTATATGGTGCTCTAGGGTTCATTTTTATGTTTCGGTTAGTTCCGAATCTAAAATTCCATTTTCATCCAAGGGTAAATGATATCAAGTACACAAAAGACACATAAAGCGTACACAAATCCCAAATACAGACAGACACCCTGTAATATTCACGCATGCATTTTTAAGAGAATCACACTTACACGCGCAGTTACCAGTAAATTTTCTTACATTACCGTAAAACGTAAAGAAACTGAAATGTAATGAAAAATCGTCTGGGGAAGTAGCCAAAAATAAAAAATGAAATAGGAATACATAAAAAATTGCTTTTCTACGCTGATTACTGCAAAGCTGGCGTCAAGAACGACATCGCTGATGCAGATGACTTAAAATAAAGTGAAAATGGAGAACATAACTAGCAAGTGATTATCTGCTCAAATACTAGCCATTAAACAAAAGTTAATAACAATGCCACAATTCTTTAAATGATTGGGAAAGATTCGCTTCGATAGATCAAGCTTTTGGTTCGAACCACATTTAATTTCCCAACTGTTTTCCAACTTTTCCATTAATTTTTAATCCCATAAAACTATTAAATAAAATAGTTCTAAACTGTCTAAGGTATCTAGGTATTTTTCACATATAAAAAAAGTTGGAAATTTATGTAAATATTTTTTTTATATTGACATCACTGCTCTAACTTATAATGTTACCAAACCTTTTGTGCACTCGCTTGTAAATGTTTACAGTCGGTATTGTGTATATCAGTGTGTATAGTATAATACATACTACTGTAATAATTGTTATCCGAATAGCCGTATTTTCCTGCTGTCCTGCCGCCGCCAGCCATTTTGTTTGATTGCTTTGTACCGTTGCCGCGAGTTGATAATGCAACTTCCTGTTAAACTTTTTGATGCTCCAATATGGTAAAATACTCAACGTGGTTGTGTTTTATGCTGTTGCTGTTATGAGTATCCTGGTCTGTGGAGTAAAGGGAAAAAAACAAGTATGAGTAATTGGAAGGTTAAAGACATTGTGAGTAAATGTTAACGACATTCAAAAGTTCCAAAAGTTGCTGAACATGTGTGACTTCAATAAGAAATCATAAAATCATAACATAAAATGTAAACGAACGACGCAAACAGTAAAAGGGGCAACGTCACGTTACGTATACGCAGCGTCATCCGTGTTTTAATTATGCCGCACACACACATGCACTGATTACCAGCTCGTCGTGTAATTATGCATATAATTAATATTCATGTATTTAATATTAACAAAATTGCTGGCACTTTGAGCGTATAATCAGCTGAGACGGGAACAGCAACAACTGGAGGCAAGGACATAAACAGGAAATGGAGCAGGCGACCACGTGACGACGCGTCGTGCAGTTGTTGCTGCAACAACAACGACAACAGCAATATATTGTGTTCAATTAGTGTAATTAGTGTATAAGTAGCTCCTGTTCTTCTTGCCTTTCAGTGTGTGAGTGTGTGTGTTATAAGGAACGTTTTGCAAATTGTACACCTCAAGTCATGAATGGGGTCTGTTTCAACTCGAGCTTACAAAAGCCATTTTGTGAATTGCATTTCCAGCGCACTTCATTTGAGCCAGCATTTATTCACATGCCTGCAGCGTGGCAAGCTTAATGAGTGGCAGCCGTCCTTGCTTGCCTTTGCCTCGCTGTGCATGTCCAATGCAACCACTCTCAAATTGCATTTCGAATACGTGGAATGTCAGAACATTTTGCCGCATACGTGGCATGTTGGAAGGCAACCAGGCAGCTTCTTGCAACGCAACGGCATACTTACATTAAGAATATTTCCAGCTGCCAGTCGAGGGAGAAAACATCTTTTATAAGTCCAACAGTTGCTAACAGTCATACAGATTATTTAAAATATGTTGTATCTGTATCTAACTACCTCATATATTCACCTAAATAATCACCTTTAATAATGTAATCAAATTATTTATAGTCAAGCGAATTTCGTGTATATTTGATTTGGCAATCAAACTGGTATAAATAATAAATCCCTTAATTACATGTGGCAACTGTGAAGTTTCAGTATAATCCTCTTATTGGTTTCAAAGTAAAGCAAAGTTTTCTTTGGGTTTCCATAGAAATCACAAAGTGAAAGTTTTGCTATGAAAATTAATTGCCCCATTTATTATCGCTTGAATAGGCGGTTAAGAAACACCCACAAAAGCTAAAAACTTCTTAAAATTTGATTTAAATACCCCAAGCTGGATAAGAGCCAACCAATGCGTTGATGAATATCGAAAACTAATTTACAATTTATGCACGTATTGGAACAAACTCAATTACACCCACAAAGTCAAACCTTCCTGTTGCACTTTGATGTACATGTATTGGCAGGCAGAAAAACAAATTCTAATAAAACTTTGTCCTTAATGGCAAAAACTGTGAAGAGAATCGAAAAACTCTTGACAGCATTCTCAAGAATCTTTGAATATCAATGTAATAAATGCACAACATTCCATGCGAAATAATAGGAATTCTTCAAAAAACATTTTAAATACAGTTTAAAAATAGTATATTTGTGCTTTCTCTAAGATTAAATTTGTTTCATTTTAATTGATTCGTCAAGTGATTTTTGAAATGAAACTCAAGAGCTGCATTAAAAAACTTTGTTAAAAGCATAAGCAAAAGTTTTTAACTGCGTATCACATGATACAACGACTGGAGTTTGCCAGGGATGGGTATTCAGACAGCTGTGCCAGCTCCCATACCCTGGAAGCTCACATTCTACTCTTCAGTGGGCTCAATCTGCTCCAATTAGTATCCCTCGCTCGCTAGTCCCTAGAAGCTGTTTAACGACACAGCGAGGACACGCAGAAGCCGCTGTTCAAATGAATGTGCGAAACTCCCGCCGGAAACGGGAAAAAATTATCTGGTTTGGCTTGAGCAATTTGATGGCAGGTAACATAACATAGAAATGTCAGAATGTACCACCTGTTTGTGGTTGAGGTGTGCGTGATCAGCAGAAAGTATTACCACATGTTGAACAGCACTCAAACATACATATAAACTAAAACAAATACTCGTACTTGTGCTTATGACTGTGTTAGACATAGCAATGTTGGCATTGCCCAATGGTCTTCCATTGTCTTCCAACTCTATATTCTCATATAACGCCCATGTGATGTACCACAAAAAAAAAGAAGGAAAAAAACAAGTAAGAATCGTGCAGTTAGGATCTTTTGACTTGAAGATATCCTGCATTCACATTTTTCATATGTTTTTGGTTTGAAACCTCAGAACCTAAAGATGTCAATCAAAAATGTATTTCTTTCAATTAATTAGGGATTCAATTTGTGAAAACCCAGAAAATCCGAATCATATCAATAATTATTATTATGAATGGTTTCGAAGCAATGAAAAAATGAAATGATAAAAATTATTGGAAAATGATAAGAATTTTAAAAGACAGAGTGAAGTGAAAACGAAAAGATAGTTAGAAACAATTGTAATTTAATGAATTTCTTAAAATTTGATAAGGATTATCAACCTTCCCTCTCTAACTAACCGTCGCACTATGCTGGGTGTGGTCTTCTTACAAAAATTAATAAATGGTGAAATAGATTCCTCAATTTTATTAAGCAAAATTAACTTCTCTGTTCCCTCTAGACCTACACGTTACTTTATCCCACTTACTTTAAATGTATGTACTTCTAATTATTCTTTGCATGATCCTTTCCGATTGCTCTGTGATGACTACAACAAATTGTATAGAGTTTTCAATTCAGAGTCCTCTTTTCACTATTCAAAATCTAATTCTAAACTTTTTAGCTAGTAGAAATTAACACATCATTGATTTGATTGGGTTTTTCCCCAATCCCTGCAACAAATGTTGGATCAATTATTACATTTCTGAATTCCCCAGCTTAAACTTAAATTTAATTGTTTTTACTCTTTCAGATACGAATTTAAATTAACTATAATATAATTTTATTTTTAATTTTACATTTTTATTATTTAATTTGTCCTTATAATTTAATTAATTAATATTTTTTCTCTCTGTCGACTGCTTTTAGTCGACGTTAAATAAATAAATAAATCTCTTAGACACAGCACATGCTGTATGATGCTTAGATGTTTTCAGCTGTCTGCTATACACATATACCCACCTACTGCTCCGATACAGGGTATAAAAAAAACACTAAAATTGTCGCCTGTTGTTTTGTTTCTATTGGGTGCGAAGTGTGTGTATCTGAATGTGAGTATGTGTTTGTTATCTGTGTCCGTAAGGCTTCAACAACATCCCTTTCCGTATCCACATCCACATTCTCATCCACATCCATTTCGATGGGCATGATGGTATTTGTGCACGAGTGGCCCATTGTCTAAATTATTTCTATGACGAGAATTTTCCATTTTCCGTTGAAATTGCGAGCTTAGTGCCTGGTAACGGTAACCTCCACCAAACGCCGCCAACATGCAAAAACAATGCATCAATTTGAAGACGCACGTTTCCCCTCATGTTTGTCGTCAGCCGTGATTCCTCTTGATTGCCCCAATTGTAAGTCAAGTCATTTCCACACGGCAACAGCAACAGTAATGGCCAACACACACACACACACACACAAAACGTACGTGTGTGTGTATATGTGCGAGCATGTATTTGTGTAAGGTTAATTGAAGTATTAATGGCTTCTTTTTATATGCATCGATTTTATTTTTAAATCAATTTTAATTACAAGCTCTGAAAAATGTGAATGACATTTATGTATGTATGTATATAAAAGTATCAGAAAATTGACTATTTATATTTATTAAAGATATCCTTCAGTTCTTTTAGGGCCACTTATCACTCTACATAGGCGAACATGAATGATAGTTGTGCATAATAAATCATTCACTTGTCAAGCTGGATATTCAAATATAATTAATGTTAGCTGTCAACTGCCCAGAGGACTCACCTATGACTTGGTCCACAAACTAATCCCAATTCACATAGTCATAAGCTTGATAAGGACTCTCATAGTCAAATACATACTCATACACACCTATTTGCACACTATTGATGCTAATCTTCTGTATACACATGAGATTTTCAGCATTTCGAGCTGCCAGTTAGGATTAGAGTCAGTTGTAAGGACTGAGGTGTTTATTAATTGTTTGCCACTCTAAAATGCTGTCAGGCAAAATAGCTTTAAACCCCTTTTCAGATATTTATGCTAATGCAATGCACTAAAGATTAAGCCATAAACTTAAAGAACTAACTATAAAAAAAAATAATGCCGACACTTAAGCATCGTATTAAATCTGAGAGACGTATATTAAATTGAATGCAATAACTGCAGCTTACACTTAAAGTAATTGTTTATAATAAAATATCAAGGAGAAGATTGGATGTACTTTACTTTGCTTTTAATAACATACACGAATGTGCACATTAGACATAAAGTGTAAAAAGAAATGAAGAAAGAACTCGTAACATTTGAGTGCTGATGATTAGTCGAGAGAATTCTTAATTAATCTTCTCGAACTATAGACAGACAGATGATCGAAGGATGTACATGTATACATATATTCCTTTTGGTGAGGGAAGTTCAATGCACGTTTCGTTTCCCATTAACTATTTATAACATTGGCATTATTATTACAATTATCTTTTTTTATTATTGGCATTGTCAGTTTCATTATTATTAATTATATCTGCAGAAGTACACAATTATTCTTATCTTTATCACAATAAACAAATTTTACACGCTAAATATCGTTAACTCTCACTTAAACAGCTCATAACTCAACTGCCGCATTGATAAATGTAAACTTTCACAATATATACACGTTATTATTATGAAAATTAAATCAAATGCCTTGACAACAAATTTGAAAGTATTTTGAAACGAAAGCAGACAATTTGTTTATAAACTTTGGTTTTATTTAGGGTGTTGGGGGGCTCAATACTTTTATGGAAAATCATGAAAAAGCAAAAACATTCCATTGAAACGTAATGTCTTATTCATAATATGCAAATGAGGTGCAATAAAAATAACGGTAAATGCTTTAAACTTTTCCCAAATTTGGCGTTGATGCAAAAATATTTTAAACACATAAAAAACATAACAAATAGAATTTAGAGTACGCTACAAAAATATACTCTGTAATCGAATAAAGGTTAAGCATTGCATTTTTTCTGGGATCTCTACAATTGAGTTGTAACTTCTAAAAATAATATATGACCGTTAAGAAACATATAGAATACCCTGATGCTTATGAATATTATACTTATATCTATAAACGAAGACTTTATAATAAGTAAAATAATTGGAATTTTGTTAAAATTATTTATTATTCATAAAGTTAAGCATAAAGTGTTGTGTTTCAAATTCAAATCTAAAATTAAACATGTTTACTGTCGTCTGTTACATATGTACATGTGCGTCAGTCTACCCATTCTACTCATTTTACAGGGTTCAGTATATAATTATGTTAAATGCATTGGCAAATATTGTGGTAACTGCGTATAAAACGAGGAAAGGAAGCACGCAATCTTATTTACTTACCGGAAACTGACCCTAAGGAATAAAAATATAAAAAATATGTTGCCGGAAGTGAAAAATATTTGCCCGGTGAAAATGGTCGACTTGGGATACTCTGTATTTTAACACAATGAGAATAGATTTTTGGACGAAATATAGGAAGAGTCTGGGGGTTAAGACTTCAATAGATGATTTCTTTCGTAATGATGTCATCAATCAACCATTCAATTGACAATATTTCGAGTCAGAAGCGTGGCGACTTTTGATTGTAAATAAAAAGTTACCGACGTGACTTGGCCATTTTCAGGACCATTTTGAATGACGTTTGATAGTCAAAAATGGGATAAATTGTTTAGCCACAGGCAAATAAAGTCTTTAAAACTTGGACAGCATGACAGATGGATAAGAGTGTTTCATACAAAGTAACGTTATTGCCTTGCTTCTGTGTTCTTGTATTTACACAACTTTGTTTTATCCTTTTACACATTTTATAGCTACAGGGTATAAAAACACCTTTAATGAGATAAAAAAAAGGGGCACTTTGAATGCTTTGGGGCTTTCCGCATTTAGCTAGTCCATCTATCTGGGCTGCCAGCTGGCAGCTGCCAGGCTTTAAGTGACTCCATAATTGATTTATACGGCCATATGGACTTACGTACTAGTTGGTCCCATCCTGAGGGTTAACACTTACCCCGCTTAACCCGATACAGCAGTTGGTGGTTTAAATTGTGTGAAGCTTTTGTTGTCTGGATGCCATTAAATGCCTAATTAATGCTTCAATTGAATTTAACTGCCAGCAGTTGATCAATATGGCCACAAATCTGAGGCAGAGAAAGGGAAGTCCTTAGGGCGTTATTCCTTTGTCCTGATGCCTTTGTTTGCCTAAATCGTTGGTCTGGGTCTAAGGCATTGGCCAAGATAAACACGAAAACAGGCGACACAAAAGCGCGCGAAATTGCACACAACCACAGATACACTAATACACCCACGGGCACACACGTTTGCTCATACACATAAACACAACCCGAACTCGACTTGAACCCGGACCACGCACTTTAATATGGCGCCAAATGATGCGGCATCCACGTCGAAATTGTCGACGTTATAATTTGCTTGGTTCTTATTGATGCGCGACCGTTGCAGCTTCGACTGTGCCATCTAACGGAATTTGTTGTACTGGACGCTCAGTGACAGCTCCCATATGAATGGACCGAAAAATTGACAAACAACTTTGCATTGTCGGTGAAAGATGTGAAAAGTTTGCGCGTACCATATACCATGGACCATAGACGCCACGGACACTAACACAGACAAACAGCTTCGGAGCTTTTACTACGCGCTGAGCTTTTTTAGGGGGTGTCATTTGCCAACCCCTACGCAATATTAAGCTTTACTTGTGGGGTTGGTACAAAGTCAAAGTGCTATGTCGCTTCACTGTTTAAAAATCAAACTAAAATTGAATTAAAGACGATTAAATACATATAATAAAATACTATAAATTGTAACTTATTGTTATATATAGTATACTTGATTTAGGGGTTTCATCGATCTTCTTGAATTCTAAAATATAACTTATACTTGACGTACAATAATATTCTTTCTTTTCTTACACTGTACAGTCATTCATGATTGAGCTATTATTATTATCATTATTTCCAAAATCGTATTATATTTCGGTTGAGTATACTTGTACTAGATTTTCGCATAAATAAATATACAAATAGTTAGATTATTAGTTGCGACTTTGGATCCCAATAGTAAGCTCTGACGTCGATTCCATTCAGTTATTTCCAACACGTGATGCTAAGCAACATACTGACTATATACGGGTGTATGTACACTGCCTATGTGTGGTGTCTAGGGATTATCAGTAAATGATTTGCTAAACAAGGCAGATGATTTAATTCAATTTTTAGCACTACGACACTGAGTCGATAGATAAGAACTACTGGAACGAGCTGATTTGTTGGGTTAAAAAATGAAGTCATCATTTATAATAGACTCTACGCGGGGATATAAACGAGTGGTTTGAATTTCAAATACATACGATGTATTAATATAATAAAATCTAGGCAAAAATTATGTGTTTATTTATTGTATGTAATTGTATATTACTTTATTAAATATTTAAAATTAATAATTACAAAATAGATGTATATATCATTATGCATTACGTTTGGGTGTGATGCCGAGGAGGAGGTGGGGGTGGAGGAAGGGGGGAGGGGGGCGTGTTTTGTATTCTGCTGAAGTACAACTTAAAAATATCACACACAAATACCACGCAAGAAAAGAAGCCAACAACTTAAAGAGCCATCGTCATTATTTAGGTTATCCATCTGATTCTGATACTGTGCACTGTCAAAATTAAATTTGTTTAGCATCTATGGACACTCCTTGTCACTGATCTTTTGAAAGTCTAAAAAGATTAATATATATATATATATATAAATATAGTAAATTGAGGATCATAGGACATTTTTCCTATCGGTTACTCACTTGCATTCTGCAGACAATTCTCCGTTTTCATTACACAAACATTGCGATAAGTTTTGGTGGTCCCTTTGTCATCGGCAGCGCATAAGTAACTGGTTTCCTGCATCTCACAGTCCATGGCACACTTCACATTTGGATCGGGCAGGCTGAGGCACTGCACCAGCGTCAAAGCATAGAGCGTTACTATAAATAGACACAATCGCATCATTGTTAGTTATTTAAGCAGAAGGCGTGCGACAAAAACAAATAGAAAAATCGAAAAACCCAAACCCAAGCCTAAATCAGTGCCTGGCAACCTCATCAACATGCCTTGCATACTAAATGCAAATGATCAATCCAATATGATATCATCAATAGCTACACCAACACCATTATCAACGTCAACACCCTCAATCTCTATAATCCATTGGTCAATCATACGCCCATCGTTTCACGACGCCAGCGCGTCTGGCATGGTCATTGTCCGATCGGAAAGATCTATAATAGACCCGATCGACAGGTACAGAACTGAGTTGATGAGATGTGAATAGTGTTGACAATTTTAAAATGCGTAATTAACATTGCATAGCTAATAAGTCCAGTTATTATCTATATGAAATTTGGCTGATTAAATCAAACAATTTGCAAAACTTTCCAAAATATATTTCAATTGCTTGAAAATGATATTTTTTGAATAAATATTGAATTTATGCAATGCTGATTTTAATATAATTAATTAAATAGGTCAGTTCACTTATTTGTTGATATTGAAGTTAACAAATGATTGCAAATATTGTTATTGTAAACAAATAAATTAATCATAACACTATGGCACAAAATCTTCGATTTCAGAATTTATTCTTCATATTCCACATATAAATTTATTTAAATTAATTTCTTTCAATATAAATGTGGTATTACTTATATTTATAATAAAATAAATTATCTTAAATGATTTTGCTTGTGGAATATTTTACATTTTTGGTTTGTGTTGCACAGTGTAAGCCAAGAGGCAATTTATGCACACAATTTTCTTGCTAAGATTCAAATAGCTATCGCAATTTCTGGGAATCCGCAGATTGAGTATTTACTTTGATGGATTTCAAATTTAAAACCGGAAGTTTACAATTGAAAATACCTCAACTTTAATATTTAATTAATGGGTTGGAGAATTTTATGATTTACGTACATGCCAAGAATACTGCAAACAGCTTCATTTTGTTGTTATTATAGATATAAGTATAATAATGTAGATAATGTTGTCTTTACAGATGAGTTTGCTGTGATCTATTACAGCAACAGCAACTAAAACTCGGTCGCACAATAATTAAATGATTTATTGAAAATACGTCGCGTGAACTTTTTGGGTCATATGTAAATGTTGATAAATGTTGCTTGATTTCGCCGTTGATCGAATATTACACGATTTCTATATACACATTTGTTAATAAATGTTTATGCACACTTATGTATACTGTGTATATTTTTCCAATATATGTTATATATATGTATAATATTAAAGATTGAGGGTTGTCACTGAACTTCAGACACGTGTATAATTCAAGTACTTGTACTTGTACTTGTATTTATATGTATGTATGAGTTATTTGTTGAAAATTGATTGTTTAATACGCGACACATTCGCAGCTATAAGTATTCGCACACTGTTCCGTATTATATATTTTTATTTTTCTTCTACGATTTGTTCTCTCTCTCGGCGAGGCCGCACCAGCACGCGTCCAAATGCGAACTGAAACTAAAGCGCCGCGCAAAGATATCCTCCAGCCAGCGGGAGAGTGAGCTGACTCTGACTCTGACTCTTGTGACGAGACTGACCGATGAGACTGACTGAGTGACTGACTGAATGGATGCTGCTGCCGCTGCTGCTGCTGCTTCTGCTGCTGCTGCTGCTCGCTGATTGCTGATTGCTGTCTGCTATCTGCCGGCCGCTGTTAGATACAGATACAGATAACTGAATACGTGTGTACTCGTACGTGTATGCTGGGCACTGGGAACTGGGAACTGGGAACTGAGCACTGGACACTGGTCGTTGTTTGAATTTTCAGTTTCGAGTTTGGGGTACCAATAATCAATCAAAATCAGTGACTGACTGTCCGTCCAACCGACTCACTGATTCACTGATTCACTGACTAACTGACTGACAAGCTGTGCTATCTTGGCTTTGGTTTTGATTTTGGTTTTGGCTTTGGCTTTGGACTGCCTCTCTGTGTAGCGCACACGAATGATGTTCGACCACACAGTGTCTGTTAGTTTTATAGAATTTTTTCATGCTAAAATGATTTACGCTCGTGTCGTCGTCTTCAGTTTTCTTTTCGTTGCTTTGTACATTTTGCCTTTTGTTTTATTTCTTTTTTTTTATTATTTCTTTATTTTTATTTTTTGTATTGTTCTGTATGTGTCTATGTATGTTTGTGTGTCTGTGTTTTTTTCTCCTCTTTTTCGTATGTACTGTGCACTGTTAGCTGGCTGGCTGCTGTTCGATCGGTCGGTGGGATCGGAACGGATCGGAACGGATCGGATCGATCGTTTGATCGATAGCTCTGTAGGCGGGTCACGCGTCACTTTGTCCAGCTTCTTGCTGCTTTTTCCTCTTTTTGTATTACATTTGAATTATTTATGTATTTTATGCAGTCAGTCATCACATCTGAATTTTTTGAACATTTTTTTGTTGTTTTTTTTTTGTGCCAAAATGATGCTGCCGCTTTCCTTAATTGGTTCACGTTCACGTTTCGTTCAAGACTGTCCACGGCTGCTCGGCATATTTGAAATTTCGTCAGAAAATAAATATTTTATTTATGTATACATATTTCTTTTGGAAATTTTGTTTTATTTTCATTAGCGACGACGGCCACGAGTTCAATCCACTCAACATCATGAGCGTCGTCTATGAATTTCCTTTGATGATCAAATATTTTGCCAATTTTTATTATTATATATTTATGTATATATGTGTGTGTGTATGTATACGAAAGTGTGTATGTCGTTATTTATGAAAGCGCGACGCATTTGATTTTTGATTTAGATTTCTCACTCACATATTTGTGTTCTTGCTGTCTGTACTGAAATTCAGTCATCATTGACATATAGGACGATTATCTTATAACTCATTCAAAAGCCAAATTAATTAATTAAATATATTTATTGTATTATTATCAGAATATTCTGACTAATCGCACAAGGTCCGTGCTATTTGTTTTATGACTTTTCTTGGGACTTTACACGTTTCAAATCAAACGTAAACAATCAACATATTTGTTTTCCAGTTCCTCTGTACCCATAAACATTAAGAATCCAATAAAATGTAGACAATATACATATTTCTTTTATGCTAGTGCGCCTAGGGCAAGTCTACCGAGAAGGTGATTTTATTAGGACAAAAATGTGCTTAGAGTTAAAAAACAGTGGAATTTGTAATTCTACCAAGTTAATAAAGGAAACTTTGCATAATTATTCAAAGGGTTGTGGAGAAGAATTAAATTTGATATTCTACTAAAAATATATGATTAAAATCCTGTGTTCTCTTCGGTCTTAAGTTTGTAAGAGCAGTGCAACACCCGCCAGTGTCCATTTGCCTGGCTTATCTTTGGTCTTTAAGTTGAAGGTCCAGACGTAGGTTGGACCTCTGGTGCGTGTCTTATAGACGGGGCATTCGTACATGTTCCTCAAGTCCTGCTTGTCTTGGGTGATGGCCTGCAGAATGAGATACAAATAAGATGCTATAGAAACACGTGTCAATTCAAGTGATAAATTTATGCAAACATGCGCCGATTCTTAGACGCCACAGATCCATTCAAAATTCAATGTTTTGATCTAAAATTTAGATTAGAAATCGCTACGAGGGGAATATTTGCATTTCAAACTCACTCGAATATTGATCACTGGCATTGATGGATAAAGTTCTTTAAGGCGTGATTCCATAATAATACCCTGCTGTATATCCCATCTGGCGCCCTCCATATAGATGCCATGAACACAGCAGCCGTCCCGCGGTGCCGTGCTGTAATTATACAAAATAATACAAATTAATATCTTATAATCTTTAGTTGTTATCCATGTCTGAGTCTGAGTCTGAGTCTGAGCTATTGTTTGCTTGAAGTCACGCCAAATCATAACATTGTTGTCCAACTCCAGAGAGAGGGAGGGATCTGTCTGATCGAGACGAGGCGCCACTTAATAAACAATCAAGAATCATGTATAGACAATTGGCAAATAGACAATTGTTAATTACATGCTGCTCATAATGTGTATTTATAGACAACACACACACACAGACACACACACACTTCCATGTGATGGTTTAAAATTAGCTCTCATTGAATAACATTGCGGCTATTATTAGACACTGTTGAAGCCGTTGCTCCATCTCCTCGCGGATGAGCCGATCTTTACACTATCTTTGTCTGTAAGTATTGACGCAAGTCATCACGATTTTCATTTCATTGCTATGTGATGTGACGAGTGTATAAAAAGCACCTAATTGGGTTGTCAGTGATGAGCATTTAGCTATGTTAAAGCCAAATGTTAATACATTCGAATATGTTTGACCTGGGAGTTCTGGCAAGGATCTCTCCCAGTCCTTCTTTCTCCCTGCTCTTTACTAAATAACGCCAAATGGGCATCACCATCAGAATGTAAGACAACGAGCAATGCGGTAAATCAGTCAAAGTCTAAAGACACAGATACAAATACACACACTTGCAATATGTACATATGTATTGAAAGGGTCAGCGCAAAAGTCAATTAAAATTGCGTATTAATGTGGAGTGTGGTGTGTGTGTGTTGTGTGTGTGTGGCTTGGAGGCCTGGTTTGCCTGGTTGCCTTACGTAAATTCCTCCTTCTGTTTCTTGGTCACGTCACATTGCAGGCACATCTTGTCCAGCGGCAACTCATTGCGACGGGCGGTGCTCTGCATGATGGCCGTTAGCAGAGATTGGGGGTTAAAGAAGCCAGCCAACCAGACGCAGGAGGGTAACTGCAGTAAATCAAATAAGTTTGTTTGCAAACTTGTTGGTCGAGTTGAATTCGTTGGCAATAACGTACCACAAAATCGGTGGACCAAGTTTCCAGCTCTCGCAGACGCAGACACAAATCGATGAACCAATTGTTGAGACCCAAGAGCGAAGGATAGGCACGTTGCGTCCAAATGGGCGGCACTTGATCCAAGAATAATGAATTCTCTAGTACCTCCATGTCGGAGGTAATGGTCAGTTCGCCCTTTAGGCCCAGATCGAGCTCCTTTAAGCTTCGTTTCATTTCGCTGGTCAGGAAATTCATGCGTTCGCATTCCTGAAATGCCACAATTACATATGGAGTTCGCTCCTCCACCTTATTCATAATTTCCACCATGTTGAACTCTTCCGGCAACTTCTCGATAATCTCATCTACAATTTGCTTAACCTTATCCTCGCGTGTAACTGTTGCCCCTCCTCCAGCACCTGCATCTCGCGGTTGCATTTCGAAGACTGTGCGGAAGACGTTCTCCGCTCGAGTTGTTAAGAATCCCACCTCCGCATTGGGATGCAGGCCATATAAATAGGGTGACTCGGCTGGCATCATTTCGTCCACATAGGTGTGGTAACCCAGGTAGTCGGTGTTGGGTGGGGCGGGGAATGAGGGCGCCAGGAACAACTCACCATCGACCAAATCTGGTTGCATATACTCCTCCAAATAGGTGATACACAAGCGTCTGTCCCAATCATCAGTTATATGTCCCCCGTACATAATTTCACCAAATAGATAGCGCAAATCCTCCCAAGGGACCTTGGCATTCGCCTCCAAATAATTATACAGTACCGAGACACTGATATTCAAGTCACCCACATTGAAGGGATAGATCTTGTTCCAGCCTTGTGGACCAAATTTACGGCGTTCGGCAACCACGGCATGGAAGTAGCACAGGGAGAAGAGTATGGCCTTAAACTCCGCCTCCTTGCCGGACATTTCAAGTGTTTCCTGTGTGAAATTGTCAAGTGCTTTGTGCAGATTAGCCAACATGCCCGTTGGCGGCTCATTGGTGATCTTTATCGAGGACTCTAAGATTCCCTATTAACGTAAAAGTTTAAATTGAATTTATTTATTACAATATATTATTAAACTCACTTGTGGTATAATATGAGCTGATGGCGTTGAGGCTGGTTCTGCGCTGAGGAACATACGATATTCCGGATGTGAACCATCAGCATAGTGTTCCAATTTCTTTTCAAGAACCGGCAGCCACTTTCTTACCAAATGTATATTTTGTAATACCACCCAGTGCCCACTTTTAGCTGCCGTATCCATGGCCAACTCGGCAATCGATTCCTGACCCTGACCCAAAGACACATTATGAAAATTGCCAAGGTCCATAGAAAATCCCAATTGTTTGCCCAAAGCTTCAACATCCTTCAAAGGATTCACACCAGGTGAGAGTATAAAGAAAATTGGTGTAGAGGGACTGGCTTCCTCATAGGATTTGGCAAACTCCATAGCACGACTTTCCACATATTTGGAGCCCAGTTTCTCTTCAATAAAATCACTAAAAATATGACTTAACTAAATAAAATTCTCATTCCCATTATTTGTAGTACTTACCCCAAAGCATAGGTCATGCGATCGGGTCTCAAAGCTCTGATCATGCAGAGGCGTTGCAATGCGGTTTTGTTCTTCCATTCCTGTGGGAATTTCTCCTTCTCCGGTATCTCCGATTCTACAAGTTTCTTCCAGCGTTTCGACGATGTTTCAATGTCGCGATCCAAGTTCCGAAACTCATCTTTGGACGCCAGACTGCAAATTCCGCCCCACGATTGATTACTCAAAAAGTCCACAGGACTTGTCACATGTGGCTTTATCGGGAAGCGGAGTAGGAAGTCCAGTTCCGCAGATGAGACCTCCTCGTTCATCAGCAGTATCTACAATGAGTTAAAGGAAACAACTGGTTACAAGAAAAAGGTATAAAGTCTTCTTATAAGTACAGTCAGAGAATTTATATTTAAAATGTTAAATACCAATCTATTAAAACGTAATACAAGATCAATATTAAAGCTATAGCTTTGAATATTGGCACATAATAATCTCCATGAGAAGATATTCAAAAAGCAATTAAAAATTAAATGTGTCAATGTTAAATATACAAAAAAAATTTTTAAGATTTTGGTCTCAGAACTAAGAGCTTTGGTCTAAAAAGTGCGTCGAGAACATAAAATTCTTAAATTTAGAAAACACATCTTGATTTTAAGAGCATTTAAAATAAGAATAAGTTCTTATTTTTAGACCAAACAGTCTAAAATTCTCAAGCCAAAAATAAAAAATAGGGCAGGTGTTTTTTAAACTTTAAACCAGGGAATAAAACCGAAACGAATATCGGTTTCAGTTACGGTTTCGGTTAAGCTCGAATTAAGGTTTTCGGTTATCGGTTATGCAAATTCTTGGAGTATCGGTTTCGTAACGGTTATCGGTTTTTAATATGTTTCGGTTTAAAAATACCGGTACGGTTTCGGTTCACAAAAACAATAAAAATTATGGTTTTCGGGTAACCAAAATAAATATTGCTTTACATAAAAAAAAACTTAATGCTCTTATTAGCCTGGAAAATATTGTTATCTGGTTACAGAAATAGTCCAGTGTAATGTCGATTTTAGTATAATTTGACCTCACATAAATTATTTAGTTCATGTGGTTTGAAAATTTCGATTATTTTGATTTTACTGATTTTTAATAACTTCGAAATCCCATAACTTTGTCAAAAGTCAATCAATTTCCATGTGCAATGTAAATTTGATCATGATTTTGCCTTTTAATTCATTCTGCATTTAAATTTTTTTCATTTTCAAAATTTTGAAAATATCGATTTTTTTTGAAAAATACAAAGGGGTAAGTATGTAAATTTTCAAAATTTTCGAAAAATTTCGAATTTTCAAAATGAACAAAATTTAAATGAAGAACGAATTTAGATGTAAAATCATGATCAAATTCACATTGCATATGAAAATTGATTGACTTTTGACAATGTTATGGCAGTTCAAAGTTGCTCAGTACCTGCGATGGCCAGAACCGAAATTAACCCTTATAAATGAATTAAAGGAGTTTCGGTTTATGGGTTCCGGTACAACGAAAAAAAATTTGTTCGGTTATGGTTTCAGTTACGGTTACAAATTTCAATCGGTTTTCATCGGTTAAAGGTTACGGTTTCGGTTTCGGTTAAGGTTTTAATCCTTGCTTTGAACAATTTTTTTTTTGATATACATATGTTTTTTTTTGATTAATTATACCCGTTTTTTTTTTATAAATATTCCGATTATATGCTTTTTCCATGGCTAGAGCGGGTTTCGACCCCACGTCTTGTCTTGTTACCAAACTGAAGCGGCGACTCTAACCAAAGCGCCACGGTGCCATTATTGTCTTCATATTAAATATGACATATTTAAATTTTCATAACAATTTAAGATTTTTAATTCTTATATTAAGAACTGCGAATTTTTAGATTAATATTCTTAGTAATTTGGTCTTAAAATCTTCTTATTTTAAGAACAAAATATTTAAGATGAATGTTCTTGATTTTAGAAGTTGGTCTTTTTTTTCAGTGTAGGATCTAAAGGACTGGTTGTGGGGTATCTCGACTAATACTTTATTATTAGTGCCCCTTTCTTACCTGAAAAGTCATTTGCGATGCGAAGATGAGTTTGTCGCATTCGAAAAGACCACGCGAAGTATACTGAAAGACCGAATACGTAATGCAATCGATCAGATTTGTAACACGCAAATCCAAAGTTTCGCCCGGTTCAGCCTTGGCTATGGCCTTTTGGAACACTACACTAAAAGCCTGCAAGTCATATAAGATATATTGAAAATTTCATGAATGTTGCATAATTGCAATACAATGTTTTGACGAACCTTCAGGGAAAACTGATAGATGGGATTAATCGTGTTCAATTCGTTAAGGATAAAGTACAGAAGACTCGCTCTGGCTGCCGCTGGTCTATAGTATTCACGGGCCTTATCGATTTCCTTGGATGTGATCTTCGCCTCGGCCACCTTCTCCTCAATGTCAGAGGCAGTACTCTTGGTTGTCTCCAGATTCTCCACCAATGCCGTGTCACCTAAAATATTCTCACCCGCCGATGATAGACGTGATAGAAGGTCATCCTCCAGCTTTTTAAGCATTATTTTAAAATCGTTCTGTTGCTTGGTTAACTCGGCTTTCAGATCCTCCAGATCAGGACGTTCGGCCTTAACCACCTCCGCAAGCAGTTGATCCTCTAAGCCATCGCGTGTTACGGTGAAGTTAATAAGTGTTGTCTGTGCTTGCATCTCTGGCTTATAGTGGGGATTGGCCAGCTTCGTGTGCAGAATCAATCGGAATGTGGAGTTGTACTCAATTTCCTTGTCTCCGATTTTAATAGCTCTAGAAGATTGAACCACAACATTTAATGAAAGGAAACAGAAAAAGGAATCTCAAGCGATCAACTTACTTGCCCTTCTTGATAAGATTACGGCCGAGCAAAGAGTCCAAAACCGGATCTAAATTCTCATCAATATTCTCAATCAGCACTGTGATACCGGAATTAATAGATTTCTCAATAATGTCCAAGTAGTTGCGTTGTCCCAGCCTTATAACCGTTAGGTCTTCTCCGTACTTTTGTTTAATCCATTTAACGCCCTGCAATTGAGGATCAATCATGAGGGGCCAACGATCCGAATTGGATAGAATCGTGGCATTCTCAATGGACATGCGATCACTTGGAAGTCCCTCATTTGTCCAGATGGCGATGGTGGTATCATCGGTAAGCAGTGTGAGTGGATCAAGATTTTCAGTTGTGGGTATAGGTGGATCAATGCTCTTGAGAAAGGGTGTCCACATCTTTTGCAATAGATCAATGCGAAATCCCTTTGTGAAACAACCGACATAGGATATGAAGGCGGTTATGAGTAGAATATCTCCGGGTAACGTAATCCCCTGCTTGACGAAGCTGTTAAAAAAAGATTTTTATTGCTTTTCATTACATTGTCTGTCGTATGTCTTACTTATTGACTGCCTCAGCCCAGCGCACATTCTCACTGGCCAAACCACCCACAAGGCGATTAGCCAAGGCAATAGTCGCCTGTGTAGCATCTGCTTCCTGTTGACAACGTAGTTTATCCGCAATGGCCTTTTCAAAGTCCGCCGTTAACTTGGCCAGCTGCTCCTCAAGACTCTGATATGATATGGTAAAGATTTCATATATTTATAAGGCTTTCCTTGTGTCCTTACTAGGTACTTTTTTCATTATTTAAAAAATATGTGTAAAATTTACCATTTATTAATTAAGGAAAACCTTTCTAAATTTTTAAAAATTAGTCCTTAATTTAAAAAAAAATACTTTCCTAATTTTAGAAATCATTTTCTTAATTTGAGAGCAATCCGTTTTTTATGCTGATTTTTTAGATAAACTTTTTGTAAGTATATTGATAACTGCAGATTTTTCTTATCGTTTGGAGATTAGAAGACTTACCGCCACTTTGCGCTTGATGCCGGCTAGTTTATCCTGTGCGGCAGCCAGCTCGGCATTGGCTGCTGCCAGAGCCTTTCTTTTGGGCTCTACGTCACAGTAGACCTCGTAGAACTTGATAATATTGATGACCCAAGCACACAATCCGGCAGCAGCGCCGGATTTGGAGCGCACAAATTCCGGCTCGAATTCGGGATCTTTTAGATAGGGTTGGATGGCTTTAATAATTTCGGGATGTATGTTCTCCTTGTCGTAGTTAATCAGTGCGTCCAGGAAGGCATCTACCTTGGCCATGGATATTTTGGCTGCCTTCCAGGAGCGGTCCTTGGGAAGTTTGCCACCAGGTGCGAGTAGGACCATAACGGCAGCAGTAACATTAGTAACTGCACCAGGAGGAGAACCGAAACTCTTTAGCTCCGTCAAGTTGGCCTTGTTTAGAGTGTTTAAGGCCTCTTGGGCGGCTGATAGGGCTGGCTCTGCCTTAAGGAGATCTTCCTCGCAATCGCGCTGCTTTTTGCTTACTTCGTCGGCTATCAGAGCAACCTTCATTTCCTCTTCATCGGCCACGGCTTTTTCCGTTTGCACTTTCTCCGTTTCAATGCCCACAATTTCGATTAAGGCATCGGCCGCATCGTTCTTCTCCTTCAGCTCGACCTCCTGCACGGCTAGTTTAACCTTCAGATCAGCTACCTGCACTGCCGTGGATCGCAGCTTCTCCAAACCATTCTCCAGACGTTCGATCTTACTCTGTAAATCATCGTGCTTGTGGTTGAGTAGTTTCAGATATAGATTGATCTGTTCGAGATAACTCTTGGGTGTTGTGTAATTGAAACGACGCTCATTCTGTAAATAAACCTTGGATGTCGTATTGACCGACGTGTGGACATAGGCCATGAACTTGGCTACAGAATCACGATGATTCTCTGGCAGCACCTTGTTTTGTGCCAAAAAGTTCATAGCAACCGATATGAGTGCCTCCTGAGGCCATTCGTGGAACCAATTGATGGATGTTGCATTGATGATGGCAGGGAATTTTCTCGACCGAACACGCAATGTTGAACCCACTGGTGAAAAACACAGAACTATCTTCAGTTGCTTGCGTACACGATCGATGAAGAATTTCCAGCAGTTTTCTCGCGTATCAACCAGTCCCGCACCTTTGACCTCATTACGCACGCCAGCGATTATATTCTCGATCTCGTCGTCCGGAAATAGATCTGGAATCTCGCCAGTGGCTAACAAATCGTTGATTAAGACAAGAAAATCCTCGCTCGGTATCTGTGCATCGGTCATTAGAAACATGATGCTAACATTTTTCAGACCGGCCTTCAGATACAAACCGGAGAATTCGCTCTAAGTAAAATCAAGATTTATTTCATTAATAGGCAATTGTTTTAAAGTTGGGTTGTGATTGAACTGACCTTCAAATCGTTGACACAATAGCCCTTTTTTAGCTGTATCTGCACCACCTCCAAGCTGGATATGAATGCTGCCAAGCGCGCTAGAGATTGTTTGCCACTGCCACCAACACCAACCAATAAGGCGCTGCCACGCGGCGATTCTAATATGCGATTGATTCTAAAAGTTTAGAGACTATTAAGTACAATTTTCAATTGTTGAAATCTTTGTGGTATTACCTGCAGACATGCATCATCGCATCCTCGAATAACACCAGATTCATGGCAGCGACGAGATCATTATACGATGACATTGCTTCCTGAAGGAGTTTGTGAAGCTCAGGCCAACCCTTGATGGGCATGTACTTAGGATCACCAATTCCTCCAGCGAAATGACAGTAAATATTCGGCTTGTCGAATATAACGGATTCGTCAATTTCTTCGAACGACTTCTTGACAATGTCATGCTGCATTTTAGTAAAGCTATCGATATCCTTATCATCAGTTAGCTTATCCGAGTACACTCGCTGTGTCTCATGTTGCCACAAACGTATAAGATCTGTTGAGCCCGTCAAACAGTCCGTCGAACTGAATAGTAGACCCTTTGAAAAGATTGAAAATGTTAAATCCAAGCTTATAATACTACTCGTAAGAGGGTTGTTCAATAAGTCTTTAAAGAAGTTAAGTATGAAACATTAAATTTTGTAATCACGGCTAAATCTGAATGGATAGGATGTCTTTTATATTCAAAATTTTAACACATAAATGAACTTTATCTGTTATTTTCAATTAAATGTAAAAGAAGGGAGCTACGCCCCCTTCTCGCGTCGCTCGCAGCTATATGATATGGTGGTCCGATCTCAAAATAAAATTTGATCTGCGTACGGAATCCAGCAACATATATACCAAGTTTTAGGTCTCTCGCTCTTACCGTTTCTGAAATCGACGTCAAACAGACAGGAAAACATGGCTAAATCGACTCGGATGTTGATACTGATCAAGAATATATACTTTTTATGGGGCCTGCCGCGCCTCCTTCTGCCTGTTACATACATCCCAACCACTATAGCCATATAAAAATTATAAAATAATAATTATTATGTTTGACTTTTTTTGTAATACCAAAACTATTAAATTCATCTTTTTGAATATTTTCTATTTTCGTTTTGTAGGAAAGTATTGAAAAACCACCGTATGAGATAATGTCGACTCACTTGAAAAACATTGCTGATGTCTCGCAAATTGAAGATATAATGCGATTTGATAGCTGTTGGTAGAAACACTTGAAGACATTTGTTGTGCAACGCAATTGTGGCTGCCACAATGTTGGGTGTCATCCGTGTGACGATGGGTGTAAATTTCTGCTCGGCATTGGCAAAATGTTGTGCCAATATCGCCGAGTACATGACCGTTATGGAGTCCACGCCTGGAAAACTAACGGCCAGCACGCAGAAGTGTCGCTGTAGACGTGGATTGATGGTGAAACTGCCCGAGGTGGGATTCATGCAGGCCACATATTGACAGTTATGGATGTCCTTGAGAGTCAACTTGTTGCGATCGTACCAATGGCCATAGTCCAGATGCTGTCGCATCAGAGTGTGCGGCTGGACGGTGCCATAGCAGTCCACCTCGGGCATGTTGATGTCGTCCACAAAGTAGATCAAGGTCTTGTTGCCGGGCGGCCCGTAGTTGCGACCCGCTTTCTTTTCCAGCGGCTTCTCAAGAATCTTTTGCAACATTTCGGACGTGGTATAGAAATTGAATGGTATTGTGGTGACAGCGTAATTCTCAGAAAGCGATTGAAGCTTCTCATTGACCAGTACGGTCTTACCGCAACCAGCATTGCCCACTAGCATCACCGGGTGCTTCTTATCCATCAGCAGGTCCAGGAAATAACGCAGTCGTATTGACTCGGAGGTATGCACGAGCACAGCTTGCAATGGCAGATCCGAGTCCAGCTCAAACTTGGGTATCTTCTCTGTCCACGGCGTAAATGTCTTTGTCTCGCTATCCAAAAAGTAATCGAAAACTGTGCCGCCTTTGGGTTTAGATTAAATTGGACTTGGTAAAGTAAGTGGCTTCCTTTCCATATCATTTACTACTTACCTGCTGGAAACTTAACAGTTTTGAACTCATTTACCCACCATTTGCTGAATTCCACGCGATAATCAATGGCTTGATCCTGGAACATGGCCGAACCGAATGCCCAAATACAGGCAAAAACAAAGTACAGCTCGTGCCATTCTTTTGGACAATCGGCCGGCGTATTCGCTGGGATTAGAAAACAGTTTAGTAGATGGCACAGCATTTGTATGTGGGCCATTTCAGCGACAGGCGTGATCTTTTTGAAACGCACGCGAATCGTCTCCAATGAAGGCGGTATGTACTTATCGAATAACATGACCAAATTGGACTTTTCGGCTGGAATTTTTCGAGTTTCAACCCAACTGGTCACATAGCTAAACTCAAATGAAAAGATAGAGATAGAGATAGAGAAAGAGAAAGAGAGTTGCTGATTACGAAAACGGTTAGATTTGGTATTTTTTAGTGTTCAAGTTTGACACAAATCTTCGTTAAATTTTGTCCAAAAAAGAATCTATTATTTATTTTTCTAGACATAAAAAAAAAAGTTTTTGTGAACAAATTCTTTATTTTTTTAAGGAATCTAACTTAAGATATTGATTTGAATCAAGATAAAATGAAACTAAAGATATCACAGAAAAATATAAAAATATATGTCTTTAATTCTTTTTCGAGCCGAACTGGTTCTATGAGGTTCGACTCAGCGCAGTCTAGGCTACGGGAACTACTTACGGATTCCAACCCAAGTCCTGTGGATTAATGTACAATATGCCAGCCCTGGATACGGTTGCCGGTGTCGCTGTTCTCAGGTTGGAGATCTCAAAGAGCAAACGCATCGAAGGTGTCAACGCAATGCGCTCATTGCTGGCCAAAGTTAACACTTTGTTGTCATCCATAACGGTATTTAAGCTTTCGATCCACATGGGATCGATGTCGCCATCGAGCACAATCCACTTGGGTTGATCACCCGTTATGTTTGCCTGGTCCCTCATTAGAACTGAGAACAGCCCGTCCTTCCACTCGCGTGTCGCCGGGTTGATAATGCCGAAAAGTTCATCATTGGTCACCGCTTTTGGATTCAAGTCATTGAATATGGGCTTCCGTTTAATGTTCTGATAGGTGCGCAGCAGCGTCTTCCACACTTGTGTTTTGCCAGTGCCCGCATTGCCAACAATGAATACAGAATGACGTACCTCCAACAGTTCCTCCAGTTGCACTACTTTCAATATGAAATTATCTTCCGGTTGTAGTAGCAAATCGGAGGCAGCTTGTTTTACGGTGCGTTCAAAGTCCTGATCACGTTTGCGGGGCACATCCAAAGCGGGAAATAGATCGCTGATGAGCCCCATGAACACGGGCATATCATCCGTGATAATTTTTGGTATATTAAAATCTCTCAATGCGCGCATCAACACCTCCTCCTCCGGACGTCCGGGATCACCGCGCTGCAATACGCATCGGTAAAAGAATTTAAGGATATCTGTGGTTAGTACGATGCAAACAAATATTTCGACAAAATGCTCTTTTTTATGATATCTGCTTCCTTTCTTAAAGAATTTTTGAAAATATTAAACAATATTTTTTCTATTTTAATTTCCTTATAATAATCGCATTATTCCTAATTTGGAAATCCTTTTTTTTTATTTATTTACTTATTACATCTCTCCTGGCATTGTATTCCTATATTTATCGCCCAATTTGGTCGATCTTGGTATTATTTGACAAATTTCGTATAGGGAATCCTGAACTCACCTTTAGTGAGCCGGCGACCACCAGCACGGACTTAATGGCACGCAAGCCCCAATCGTAGTGATCTTGCTTGGAGAGCAGCTCCTTGCAGAGCGTGTAGAGTGTAATGAATTTGCGGGCCAGGACGCGGGCATCCTGAAAGCCCTCGGCGACGAGCATAATCTCGCAGATGAGCTCAAAATCTGGCACCACCATTGCGCAGGGACGGAAGAGTGCCTTCAAGTTCTCCGGCAGCTCTGTGCGTCCGGCATAACCCGGATTCATGGTGATAAATATGCCGACGGTTGGAACGCACGTGATCATCTCGCCCATAAAATTGAACTTATCCTTTTTGTCACGGATCGCATCCTGGACGCTCTTCACCTGAACCGCCACCACGGAGAGTACCTCAACCGTAATGCGATTGAATTCATCGAAGCATCCCCAGGCGCCAGTTTGGGCGAGACCCTTGTAGATGTTGCCACAGGATTGATAATCCATCTGTTCGGAGCAGTTGAAGACGTAGACCATGATACCGATGGCACGTCCCAGATCTTTGGTTGTCTCCGTTTTGCCAGTGCCGGCGGGACCTGCTGGACCACCGCCCATTACCAAGTGTAAGCTCTGTGTGAGTGTTATGTAACAGCGATCTGTGAGCGGCGTTATGACCAGGCGTGGGGTATTGCCTAAGTATTCGTGACAATACTGGAACTCAGCGTCGCAAATATTGGCAAAGCAATCTTTCTCGACATCATCGAATCGATGTCGCAGCTGCGATTGCCACATAAAAGCCGAACCTGAATCCAATTTGGCCTGAATCATCTTAGCGACCACATCTCTCGAGTGCACATCAATAGTGCATATCGTCATTATTTTCTGACGATCCCCCTTGGTCAGCTCGCCGAGCAGCAGTGTTATGAGTAAACTGAGTTGTGAGATTTGTTTTTTGTAATAATCCTTGATGGCATTATCGTATCCCTCCTCCAAACGGCTAAAGGCGATATTCACCTCGGTTGACCACCAGATCTGTGAGCCGCAGAGCGACACCTGGGCAGGATAATCGAATAACCATTGTTCACGTTGCTTTTCCTCATAAGCGACGACAGCTTCAGTGATATAATGTCTTAAGGAGGCCCGCATCGCCGCTTGTATGCGATTAAGCCATACCTCGACTGGACCACGAATGCTGGCCAGTTCATTGAACTCAACGTATTCACCGTCTTTGGCGTACATGCCAGAAGCTGTCTCTATCTCATTGGCCTCATCGCGATTGAATTTGAGTCGGGCTATCGAATCGAATAGCTTAGTCAGATGCTTGGTGACCATTTCCGGTTGTATGCCATTGCTGAGGACATCGAGCAAATCGGCCGATGATACAAAATAGAAACGAGGAAAAGCCAAACGTTTTGTTTCCAAGTACTCTGCCAGTGCCTTTTCGCATAGCGTAAGCTCCTTTTGCAAATGCTCCAAACGTTCGATTAGCCCAGATCGATTTGTTGATGCCACCACATTCGATGAGACGGACATCTCATCCATGAGTATACGAAATTCGGCATCGATATTATCGAAACGAACCGAATCGACGGGGAGCTGTTTGCGTATGTCTTCCGAACTCATGAAGATACTCTCAAGATGGGTCCAAGTGCGTTGCACCTCAAACCATACGGTTATCACTTGATCGGCAATCATTAATTTATTTTGCCAAGTTGAAACTTCTTCCAGGAAATGAGCGATGTACTTGGATGTTATTAAATTTTGTAGGCAAACCTGGTTCTCTTCAAGCGTCTCTATGAGTTCTTCCGATGCCTTAAGGAGTTTGCAGCCAGTGCGCGGATGCAGCTCATGATCGAACTCCATTGCCGACCATGTCGAGTTCAAGTCTCTCAATATTTTCTCCATTGACATTTCCTTAACAGCCTTATCCACAATATTCTTAACCTCCTCCTCGCATTCATGCAGATTTAAGCCCAACAATTCCGCCAACGTCGTCTCATGGTCCATTATAAATTTCACCTGTAAATTGATATTAGTTCTATATTAATTATCCATATCTATTAACCAATTTTGGAGCTAATCTACATTTCTAGAAATTCTACTTGAGATTACTTAACACATGCAAAGCACTTACGGTAACTTCCTTTGGCAAGGCGGCCAGACTCTGGAATGAAATGGTATTTACAAGAACTGTACAGTCGAGGCACAACTATTTCTATTAGCCTCATAATACGAGTAGTATTCAAATCAAATTGAAAAAAGAAAACATTTAAATGGTTTTTTCTTTGCTATACAATTGAGTATCCCTCAGCCTGTTGCTAAGATAAAGAATAGCTCAGGTGCTAGGAAAGTAAGTTATTAAAGATTTTTCATGAATTATTTACAATTGCCAAATAGATTAAAATCAATTAAATAGTCCACATTAGAGGTCTGTTCAATGATAAATGAAACAAAAAATAAACCTTTGTTGAGTTCATTAGCTGATTCCAATGACGTTCTCGTATCGCCGGATTTTGTAGCTCTCCGACAGCCCGAAGTGAGGTCAACATATTCTTAACCGTCGACTCTAGATTGATGAACGTATCCCAGGCGCGCATTTCCTTATCCAACAGACGAATATCCTTGGCGAATTTCTTGCACTCAATATCCATATTCTCGACATCAACTTTACGCCATGGAGTTGTCTTCCAATCCTCGATGCTAGTTTGAACAATGTTCACATAATCCCAGAGTTGCTGTGATTATTCAGGGGGGGTTCACAAAATACAAATATAAGATTGGTTTAGTAAATGATAGTTATTGGATTTGTTAAGGGGTTAGTAAACATTTTGGTATGGTAAAGTAAAGTAAAAGCTTAAAATTCCACATGTTGCATGCAGTAATAAGTTTGATAAGAATTTAGTTGGTAGATTATAAAAAACATGCAAAAGTTTTACTGTGAAAAAAAATCATTTGAAAAAGATCTAAAATGAGTTTGAGAATTTTTCGTAGATACCTTGAGCATACGCAGTTCCTTGCGACATTGCTTGAGAACCTTAAACTCTGGTATATTGACTTCGAAGAGACTGCCTGACTTTTGAATCTCGCGCATTTCCCTTTCGCACAGATACATGTCGTCATTGATGCGATCCATTAACAAATAGGGCTTAAAGCAATCAAAACGAAAGAAGTCGTACTGTTTGAAGACCTCCCGGAATAGTTGGATGTGGGCTTCGAATAGAGTTATCTTGTTCCTTATGCTGACCACTTCGGTGGCTTGGAGTGGAGAGACCTGTTGCTTGACCGTGGATGCAATCTTCTTGGTGTTGGCCCACTGTTCGGGCAGTTCCTGCAGCAGGACATTCACCTCCTCGGGAATATCCATGTCGTAGTACTTGAGCAACTGAATGGTCTCCTGCATCGGCTCGAACATTTCATCGGTGTTGGCAGCGCGCTCCTTTACCTGCATCAGATATGCCATAATGCTGACCAAACCCTGGTAGTCTTTCTCCTTTACAGTCTGCAGAAGACCTTCGTCGGCCTTGCGTATGAAATGACTGAGATCCATGAGGCTGGACGTGACAGTTGTCACCAGATGCTCCTTGAACATGTTGCCCCATTTGCAGACGGTGTTAAGCAGGGCCTGGCGAAAGGGTCTCACATCCACTTGAAACCAAGAGCTGAACACTTGAAATGATGGAATGTCCTCGATCTCTGTGAACAGCGACTCGTAGTTGTCGATTTGCTCTCTGAATGCCTCGATGGTTGGCTGACACGGCACCGGCGGAGGCGGTGCAGCTGGATCATTCATTTGAATTATCTCGATTTCATCTGGATCTAATATGCGACCATATTCCAGAAAGTATTCCATGCACTCCTCTCGATCATCCAGCCACAGATACGAGTAGCGTTCGAACTGGCGACAGAAACGTGATGCCTCCTCCATGACCAGATCAACGCCATTGAGAATCTCGCGACGCATATCAATTATGTCCTGATTCTCCTTGATAAGTTCCACATAATTGCGTTTCTCATTGGGCTTCAATCGCTTCACAAGGGATCCCATTTTCATAATGTCCCGCATGAGCTCGATCAGCATGTTATTGAAGCCCATAGGATCGTCGGGATCTAGCGATGGGACAAACACCAAATGAGGCTCAACCAATTCCAGGCGTGACTCAAACAGCGGTGCATAGTTGTTGTCTGGATCCATATTCTCCGCCAGATACCCAACACTCACGCCCACAGTACGCAATATGTTTTCATAGACAATATTATCGACAAAGTCCACATAACTCAACCAGACGGCATCGTTTTGTTTTTGCTCCATATCAAACTGCAGCATATTATCCTGCAGGAGTTTGTGTATCTCCACAGAAGCTGTTTGAATCTCTGAATATCGCTTGGCTGTACGATCCGGCCTCTCATCTATTGATAGAACACTGTCCTTCTTACAGTCACGGCGCTCGAACAGCGGCTGCTTTGCCCAGACCTCCATTATTTTGCGTATTTGACGTAGATTCTCCTGTGTGTGATTCATGCGATTTCGCAGGGCAGCCACAGGATTACGCAGCTTCTCCAGGTAGCTCATAATATCTACGCAGATAACAAAATAAGGATTTTAAATATTAAATTGATTCATTTCAATTGATAATTTATACCAGATGAATTCCATACGAGATGATCCACACCAATTTCGACAAGATCATCAATCATTTTGATCTCTGGTTCAATTAATCGAAGCTCCACAGGTGAGCTGCCCTCCTGTATGCTGTTATACCAATCAATTGTCTTCTCGAGATTCAATGTATACGATCGAAAGACATCACTATTCTCAGCAAAATCGATGGCAATCTCTGGAATTCCTTCGATTTTCATCTGTTGCATGTAATGTACCTCTCTTAATATTGAGAATAGGGTTATACTAAAGTTGAGGATTAGCGAATTACTATGCTGATCCCGAGCTATCAGTGACTTCTTGAGATCCTCCTCAATTTGCTCGGCCAATTTCATCGACCAATCGTCAAAGAATTGAGTTTTACAGGCGCCCAACTTGGCGATTAAACACTCATATCGTTCAATAATTTCTAGAGATTTCTCTGTTTTGGTAATGCTGAAACAGTTTTTACAGATAGATCGATATTATGTACAGCAGATATATGATATTTCGCAACTTACTCATGCTGCAAGGCCTTGAAGTGCTTTACAGGCGCCGTTATACGCGCCTCCAGTTGATGACACCAACGTATGAAGGCAGCTACAGGTGGACAGTTGTAGTCGGGATATAGAGCTTCATCATCCTGAATCAGTTGCATCTGCTTGTCGTATATAGCCTCACAGACTGTCATCTCATCATCGAGCATGCGCACAATTTCTGCATAACGTTGAGTAAATTCCTCTTTGATCTTCGGACGATCGAGAACGCTTCCCACAATACTTATAAGCTAAGGAACAGGAATAGAGTATCAATAGCATTTCTCACAAAGCTGCATAAATTTCTGTTCCAAATTAAGTTGTTCCTGCTTATAAAGTCTCTGAGATCTATACGATCATACAGACGGGCATAAGGACGGACATGGTAATGTCGTCTCAGCTGTTGATGCTGATCATACAACATTATATAATTATGAAATTGACTCGTCAACTGATTAAATATTATTACGTTATAATAAATTTATCGCAAATAAAATACCGTTTGTGTCATACCAAATTTTGGGAGCCTAGTTTTAGCAAAATTAATATTTATGATAATAAGAATTAATTTCTACATATACTCTATAGTATACAGAAGAGTCACTTGAAGCTTGACAGATTTCTTGTCAGCAAATTTAAATATGTCGAAAATTAATCTAAGTCAAAAATAACGATAATTAAAGAAACCACTCTCCAGTAACATTTGATTTTTTGCACATTCGAAAACTTTGCAAAAAAGTTTCATATGTATATTGCCATAAATACAATATGCACTCATAAAAAAATCAATATTCCAAAATGTACTTGTTTCTATAACAAAACATTCTCATTTTTAAGTTTATTTCAATCTTGAAACAAACTATATATTCTGACTAAGTTTAATTAAAATTTGACTATTATATCATATAGCTGTTGGTCGAAAAATAAATTTATTTATACTTCATTTAAGAGATTTAGTATACAGCTATATTAAAATTTTAAGAACAAAACGGTATAAATTCAAGTTCGGTCGTACCCAATTTTTGGATGGCATATTTTTCTGAGTGTACCCTTGTACTTGAATCGAGTAAAAAATATAGGTAGTAGAATATAAAAGGTGTGCAACCTTGATTTTGAATGGTTTTCTGGTATTCGAGTATTTATACTAACTTTGAATATGCTCTCTAGATTATGACAATCATCGAAGGCCTGACACAATATGGCAGCCAGTTTCATGTCCAACTCAAGTATGCGCGTTTGAAAACCTCTAAAGTCTTCGTCGAACTCATGATCATCTGGATCCAGGACATCGTAGCTTTTGGAGGCAAATGCAGTAAAATATTGATTAAACTCCACGTAGACATCTGTGATGCGAGTGCTAAGCTGTCTACCGCGCAGTCCACCGATTTCGACTTTCTCTAATTTCAGGAATTCAATCACAGTAAAGAAGAACCTAAACGTTATAATATTAAAGTATTAGTTTATCAAATTACTAAGCAAGCATTAAGGTACCACTGAATTGTTGTTAGACGCTCTAGAAATGCATTAAAGCGCTTGAAAACTGAATTTGGATGAAAAGTCCATAAAATCGGTGGCCGCTCCTCGGGTTCCGTGAAAAATGCGGCCAAACGTTCCTTATAATAATCGAAAAGTTCCCGAAAGAACTTCAATATTTGTATAGAGAGTGTCAGACGTTGCATTGCCTCATCAATATCGCTGTGAAATATGGACGATGGATCCAAGTAACGCTTCGCCTGGCGTTGCAAGCAATCAAAAGTTTTAATCGATTCCCAGATAGGAGTATAGGAATCATACCTGATGTATAATCAAGTTGCATATCTCCTGCAATAGAACTGTTATCTTCGCCGACTGACAGTAGTAGCGTGAGTTGCCCCAAAGTGAGCAGACAGTGTGCATGAAGGGTATCAGCAATGGTTTGAATTCGGCAAAATCAATTTCCTCCAGTTGATGCAACGGGCGTTTCAATGGGTTCAAATACAGTGTTATATCCTTTGCCTCGGCAAGTGCTGTGCGATTGTTCAATCAAGTCCCAAAACACAAACACGCAGATTGTTGGCATGCAAAAGGCGTACATAGATACATAGATACATAGATACATTCGTTCAATGGCATGTTGTACAGCCATTAAATTGGCTTCACTCACCCGTAACAACGTTCTTGAAGAGCGTCTGAAAGCACGGATGATAGGCACTCAACGAGTACTCCAATATTAGGGCCATGGCTCTTATGCGCTCATTGCGCAATTGGTCATAGATAAAAGATAGATTTTTCAGTCGATTATTCCAAAATGTAAACTCTGTCGAAGAAATTATGCAGATAAATGCATTAACATCAATCAATCCATTACGTTTATTCAAGAAAATTTGTGCAATAAATGAAATGTGGAACCAATGGGATTTTAGCATTTAACTTAGATACAAGAAAGATTTTTCAGTCGATTATTCCAAAATGTAAACTCTGTCGAACATATTGAGCAGGTAAATTCATTAAAGTCTAATGTAAAAGTAAAACAATTGCCAAAATTCAGAAAGTATTAAGCTGCATGAATGCGGAATTGAGTTGAAGGATGACTTTTTCACATTTCTGTCATGTGCTTAGAAATATAATTATTTTAAAATATAATAATAATAAAAATGTATCTGTTTAATATAATTTCTAAATATTGATGTCAATTTCTGGAACCTTACCAACTGTTTATAGTATATATTCAAATATAACTTAAAAAAATATAGACAGGGAAGGAACTTGTAATGTAATGTATGCGGCAAACCAAAAAAGGTATGCCTTTATCTCAGAGACCATACGAGCTATGAAATCGCCTGAATTTTGTATATAAGAAACCCAAATCAAAAACCAAGATAATTTTTAACATTCAGGTTATATTGTACACAAACATTTGCTCCTGAAGTATTTCTGCTTGCTTTAAGGATGAAATAATGGAAATTGCTTGAACTTTAGGCTACGCTTGCTTTAAAAAGCTTCCTTCGAGTATTTCGAAATGATATTGTGCACATGTCATTCAATTCAGCAGGATAATATGTCAACCCGTCACAAAATCCAATAACAAAAGTTGTAACAAAAGAAATGTTGTTGCCTGCACGAAAGTCGCCATTAGCAAAACAGATAATAAATGAAAGTTTTGAAGACATTCACTTGTGTACAATGTGCATATGTTTGTTTGAATATATAGTATATAGATGTAGGCATAAACATGCGAATTTGGGCGGTTGCTAGGATATGTCAAACAAGCGACAACTGCGAAACTTGAATTTTATCAATAAATAATAAATAAAGCTGTGCCAAAAATAACTAATATAATGATATGCCTATATAGCAGACTATAACCTATGACCTCTTGGGTTCGTTACTCACCCGTGTGTGGTGTAGGATTCTGTCCGTTGGCAAAGGCATTCGTTGGACTCTCCTTGATGACCTCGTGTATCTGTGTGGCCCACTTGATGACAACGCCCTCAATGGCACTCTTGAGATACAAATCAAACTGGCAATGTTGCGTTTCGGTCAACTCCTTGGCGGCTTTAACAATTTTCTCAACACCCACGGGCATGGCCAGAATTGTTTCGCCGCTCACCTGTCCCTTCACCTGGTGCACAGTGCTCTTCAGACTGTGGACGTGTTTCTGCACATCCTGGGCCACCATAATGGGCCAACTTCTATAGTTATCCTCATTGGAAAGCAAAGGCACAAGCACCTCCTCAACGAGGGCCGACAGCTGATCGATTGTGCGTGTGGCCAGGTCGCCAAAGATGATGAAATTGCTACAATTCTCACGTGGCACAGGCTTGGCATACCTCTTAATAAAGTAAACACCTTTGCTCTTCAGCTGCGACAATGGGAAGGTTGTGGAGGGCACCAGCTGGGCAGCGGGTGTTAAGATGATAATCAAAACAACCGGCACACTACGATCCAAGAACTCCTTGATAATCCCCTTGTGCTCCTCCACTGTGATGACACGTGTCCATTTTTCCGGTTTAAGTTTCAGAGATTTAATAACAAAAGAACCCATCAACTCCAGACGTGGATCCGGGCCATTGCCTGCAGCGGCAGCGGCCGCCTCGGCGCTTGTGGAGGGTTGCTCCATCAATAGGCCCGGGTTTGTTTGGTGGTGTTACTACAGGTGTTGTTTTTGTTGTTCCTGTTGCTGCTGCTGTTGTTTTATATCGCTGTGTGGGTGTTGAAAATGAAAGAGTTTGTGTTTGATTGACCTTGTTACCAGTAACAACTATGCATAATCAATACATTGTAAGAAATCAATATTTCGCCGAAAAAATACTTTAAAATTTGCACTTTTTTCCGTTTATTTATGTAAAATGTACAAGTATTCGATTTTATTTTGTACTTAATATATTATTAGATTACGTAATAACATTTGCACTTTCACAGTTTTCATGTTTTCTTATGTAATTTGCCAAATTTTCTTATGTAACTTGCCAAATTTATGAATCTCTTTTATTTCGGATTCTTAAACACACAAACTTGATTTTCAAATAATAATATTTCACAAACTAGCATATTTGAACATTGTCAAATTATTTATTCTTAATTTTTATTTAAGTTAATTGAATTTTCAACTTATTTCTAAACAATGTATGACTTGGTTTTAAATTCCCGCCATGCGACTGCTCACCTGCGCTACTGTTAGCTGACTGAAAGCAATTGTTACCAAAATTGTTAACAATTGTCAACCGGGTGGCGAAAAACTGATCGTGGCATCCCCGGTTGCTAGGCAGTTTGTTGATTTTGCCGCTTGACCATTGTTATTTCCCCTCTGCCATAATCCTTGGTTGCCAACCTAACACCTGCCGTTGCCATGCTCCTGGCCAACTGTTGCAACTGTTTAATGTTCTCGTTGCATGCAACGCCAAACCGCACGCCAAAGTTTTGTTAGCTTCGGCGTGATGCCTAATAAACTTGGTCTATTGCAGGTTGCGCGATAACTTGATTCAGCTCTAATTGAATTGATTCTTAGATTGATAGAGAACTTAATCCAATTAGTTGAAGATTTCAAAGGCCGACGAGAAGATGCCCTAGATACTTCAGTCATGAGATGGGCACGGGTCTTTTCGGGCCTCGCGTCCCGCGGGCCACTTTAAAAAATCCACGGGTTTTTTTTCGTTCGGACTCGGGCCTCAGCTAAAAGCCCGAAGCTCAGTAGGCCCGAAAACTCACAAAATTTTTCTGTAAGATGCACAGTGATTAACAAAAATAAATCTATACGTATCAATATGTGTAAAATTTACGCTCTAAAATAAAAATTTGGTATGAATTAATTTAAAAAAAAGTAAAAAGTAAAAATCATTAAAAAATATTTTTTATATAATAATTTCGGGCCGGGCCCCAAAATGGAGGCCCGTCCCCATCTCTACTTCAGACAGACGGATCTGCTGTTTTTTTTTTATATCCACAAATGGCAGTCTGGGCTTTTAAAATAAAATTCAAAAATGTATGCTTAAAGTAAAAATTATAATATTATATTTTTAAGTATTTCGATGTTAAATAATAACTAAAAAGATATTAATAGCAATAATACAAATTAAACGATAACAAATTAAAAATATTTTTATCATAATTTCTTGTAATTGTATTAAAATATTTATTTAATAAAAATGCTTTGAAGGGGAATTCAATATTATTATCAACGAATTAGAAGACACTGGTATTAAAATGTACTAAACATGTTTTAATCGAATATCTTAAAAAATTTAAATTTAGTTTATCAAAATAAATGAAAACTCAGGTGTCAATTGTGTCCAAATATTAGATTTCCAATATCCGTCTGGATATTTTCATGATAAGTATACGCGCTCTCTTTGAAGTTAACTACACACAAATGATCTAAATATTAATTAATTAATAATTTCTCGAAATTAAGTCATAAGTTTTATTTGGAAATCAATGGTACACTAATTCGAATAACTTGTCACTTTCCAATTGGATAAGTTGTTGTTTTTTTTTCATGGCAAGTTGCCAACAACACGTCAACAACTAAACCACTAAATGCTTAGAATTCCGATGGAAAATAACGATTAGAAAATGTCTTCAAGTCACGCCAAGAACTGTTGCATATGCGCAACAATTGGGGAGCCCATGCTCCAGTCACTTCCCCATCAGTTTTATAGGAAATTTAGGCGCAGGCGTTAACAGTAAACGGTAATAAACAAACTGTTGCGTCTGGGGCAACATTGTTGCTAAGCCATCGAGCAACATTGTTTATAAGCATTCGTTGTGAGCAACAGTTTCTTGCATGACTTCCGCTTGAAAAGTTTAGCTGTTTCTATTTCTATTTATACCATAATAATGTTTATTGATTGACCTAGGTCTAGGTGCGCATTGCGGTTCATTCAACTTGCTGGTTGCTAGGAAAACCTGTTGCCGGATTAAAGCGCTGCAATGCCGTAATGAAAATTAAAGACAAATTAAAGTTGCCAACCGCAAATTATGCAAAACTCAGTGAAGCCGAAAATTTGTGCATTTATAAATGTGGCATTGCTTATCAGTTGACGTTGGACCTGAAAATGTGGCAGTTAGTGTTGGGCCTGTTGCAGCACCTGAGTGCCACACCTGCCATTGTTGTCGAGCGCAATATGTTTGCCTATTATAAGCTGCCGCTGAGGTTGCTGGACACGGATACGAAACATACAGACAAATCCTTATCCAACCTGTACTATGTACTACAGTGTCCCCCCAAACTTGATGACAGTATACCCAAACCGAGGGATATGCAAACCTGCACCGTTGTGGACCAATACAAGGACATTTGGCGGTCAAAACATAAATCTAAAAAGAATCCCAGGCGAAGGCCGTCTCGAATGATGGTGAGTCCACTGTCGCCTCCAGCTGTCAAACGCATGCAATGGGGTTGGCGTCAGCGACGCACCAAGCGGCACAATCAGGGCACAACAGAGTTTCAAGATGAGTCCACGCCTCTTCAGCATCTCGGTCAGCCGCACCGCCACCAAAAGCTGCTCAAACTGTCTGCCGATCATCAGAAATTCAATCGAGGTAGTCGGACCAAGGGCTTTCATCACATGTACCATCGAGACGAGAGCTACAACGATCACATCTTCTACGATGAACTTAAATTGGATGGGAAATTCGAAAACCGCGGCAAAACGAAGATACAGATTCCAGTTGAGTAGATATTCAGGTATTAAGTTGAGTTCCACAAACATCTGACTACCCAAAAGCAACGCAAATTATAGCTTGTAGCACTCGGATTTAATAAACAAACAAATAAAAATATTTAATTTTTAATACTTGAGGAATAAAATATACTCGTAACACTAATTGATAATATATACATAGTTAATAACTCCAAGAATAACCCTAAAAATATTTTCTAATATTTCGCATTTCTTTTGAGCACTTCAGATTGACATTATTGTATTGGTGTTAAAAAAACAGGAAAACAAAATGGTAATACAGGAACTACACTTATTTAAATCAAGCTCAATCTGGTAGAAACAAATCGTCATAGGCGACATTCTCAAACACCTTGTTAAGTATGCCAGAAAATGCCAAGGCGAAAGCTTTTAACAGTCCAGGCTCAAGATCATTCCAGAACTCCACCCAGTGTTGATTGAATACACGATTAAGAATAAATGTTAAATCGATATTTTCCTTATATAGATTATCCAGCCAAATAATCCAGCTAAAATAAGAGAAAAATTACAATATTTATGGGGATATTTGACTAAAAACTCACCGATCTAATGAAACTAATGGCACCAGTTCATATATCTTTAGATATCGCTTGTTGTTGCGATATTCCAGTATAATCTTAAAGGTGAGCGTTACGTGAAAATTCTGAAAATCCGACTGCAGTTTTCCGGTTGTATTCGCTTTGAACAACATAATCGCACCCTGCATATCGTAGGTCGCCTCATGGACAACCCTTGGAATGCGAGCTTTAATCACAAGTTTCTCTTTTCTTGGATCCCGATTGAAGCCTTGAACATGTGTTACCGTTGCATTATTGAAGCCCTTGTTTACACTGTCCCTCATGTTGAACGTTAGCCAGATCGGACCGCGATACGGAGAGTTCAATATAGGAATATCACTCAGCGGAGTTACATCCAATGGTGGTAGCCCTATCTCAGGTATGCCTTTTGGATAACGGCGAATAAGCTCATTGATGCTTTTTATAATGCAAGACGAATCCCCAAATCGGCATTTCTCTATGTCACTAGCTGAAAATTATATCCAGATAACTGACCAAAAACTTAGTTTGGCAATTATGTTGATACATACGTAGTAAAGCGCATTTCACAGCCGTATATAGAAAGCAATAAATGACGATTAATATAGACAAGTTTTTCATGTTGACTTTAAACCTCGAGTTAACTTTAATTAATTCAGCTTGCATGAATCCAATGTTAACCTGCTTCAGCAAGAGTCGAATGCTTAATAAAATAAACAAATAGACTGTGAAAATAATTTCCACATCGTGAATGAATCTTAATAACTATCTATAAAACCTGATTTAATCCATAGTCAACATTGCACATCCAATTTACTTGTTTGTATGTATATACATATGTGCATATATAGAAGTAAATTGGATAATATTATTTAAGTCTAAAATCTTACCATACACCTCTGTCTGTAACTATATGAATAGAAATAAATAAAAAACAAAACTTGCGAGCTCCTTATGGTCTTTATTCATTTCATATCCATTAAGTCCTTGAGGAACATCTCATCATAAGGTATCTTATCAAAAACATTTTTAATTCGACCGAGGAGAATACCTCGCACGACATTCAACACCCTTGCCTCCATTACATTCCAGAAAACTACCCAATTATCATTGAACAACTTATTAAATATCAATGTCAAGTCTGTGTTTTCCTTAAAAAAGTCATCCAGTTGTACAATCCAACTACAAACATAAAATTGTATTAGAGTACTGTGCTTTTTTAAATTCCGATTATATTTATAGTTTCAGTAACATACCGACTTATGGTAACAGTAGGCTCCAGATCGTAGATTTTTAAGTAACGCGTATTATTACGATATTCCATTAAGACTTTTAATTTCAGAATGAAGTCAAAGTTCTGAAAATCCGAATATGACTTGCCAGTGGAATTAATATTAATAACATAGACACGTCCCTTGGAATGAAAGTTGCATTTGTGAGTAAGGCTTGGTATTCGACCATGAATTTCCATATGGTTGACTACGGGATCTCTTCCGAAACCTACAACTTCTGTTATCGTTGTATTTTCGAATCCAAATACTTTTTGGTTGAATAGCTTATAATTAAGCCGAATGCCATTATGAACAGCATGATTCCAAAATTGATAATCTTTCAATGTCACTATGTCAATGGGTTTCATTCCGATATCGGGAATACCTTTGGGAAAACTTTTGATAACACTATTCATTGACTCTTTTATGCATTTCAATTCCCCAAAACGGCATTTTTTAATATACAATGCTAAAAAAAAAATATGTAAATACCTGTAATCTAAGTATATGCATAATGTACCTACGTAAAGTTTGACTCTTTAAGGAGTGCATCAAATGTAAGCTAACTACAACCATTAATATTAGTTCACGCATTTTTAATCTATACTATAAGCTTGATTTTCAACAAAATAGTTAATATTTCCGTGTAAAGATCTCAGCAGTTACTCGGCGAATAAAACGTTACAATTATTTCAACAGAACACTTGTAGGCTAACAAACCTTATTAAAATTCTCATAGTTTTAGAACCGGTTTTCTGAAAACGCACACGAGATTTTCTCCGTCTTGCACGATTTGTAACTATTATTAACTATTTACAAAACAGGTTTACTACAGACAACATTTATGTTTGTATAATATTATATATTAATAAAAAAAAATTTTTCATTGTTTTATTTTATTTCAGTCTCACTATCACTTTGGAGGAACAGTTCGTCATAAGGTATTTTATCAAAAATTCCTTCAATCAAATTCGTAAAAACACTTTTAAATGCCTTTAAAATGGTGGGCTCCATTTCATTATAAAACTCCAACCAATTTTCATTAAACAGTCTATTGATAGTTATTGTTAAGTCCAAATTTTCCTTGAAAATGTCTTCCAGCAATAAAATCCAACTGCAAGTCAGTATTGATTGTATTGGTTTAAAGATATTTGTCGGAAAACTTACCGCTTCATGTTAACAATAGGCACCAGTTCGTAGATTTTCAAGTAACGGGTATTATTACGATATTCTGTTAAGACTTTCAATTTCAGAGAGAAGCGAAAGTGTTGAAAATCCGAATATGACTCTCCCGTAGAATTTAGTTCAAGAAGCCAAACACGTCCATTGGCTATATAGTTGCCCTTATGTATAAGACTGGGTATACGACCATGTATCTCCATCGTGGTGGATGTCGGGTCTCTACCAAAGCCTTTGATTTGTGTTATTGTCGTATTCTCAAATCCGTAATTCACTTGATTGAATAGTCTAAACTTAAACCAAACACCACCAAGCGCGTCATTATTCCACAATTCAAAATCTTGAATATCTACAACATTCGTGGGTTTCATTCCAATAGCAGGTATACCTCTGGGATATTGCTTAATAACATCATTCATGGACTCTATAATGCATTCCGAATCTCCATAATGACATTTTTTAATGTTCTTCGCTAAATAAGATTATAATGATCAATGGGAACCGCTTAAAACCAAAACCATTATTTTGACTACCTACGTAATATCTGGCACTTTGACTCGATCATAAATTGACAAATGATCGCGACTATTAATATTTCACGCATTTTTCTAAGTTTTTTACTTGTATATATTTATATCAGACATACAGCTATATAGTTAATGTGCACTTGTTGAAACGTCGACAGTGTGTCGGTAAATAAAATCTTGCAATTATGTCAACTTAACTTTTATAATATAGTTTTAGAACCAGTTTTCTTTGTGAACGTACTTGAGCTTTCAGTTTCTCAGTTTCAATTCAATTAGAGGAGAGTATGCAATATGTGAGTTCATAGTATGTTGAATTTCTAGTTTTTGAAATGTCATTTAATGAAATGCAAAATATATTTACGTGTATCGTATATAAAGCTTATCAATTATACTGAGTTTTTAACTTGTTTATTCAACTGACTTCACATCTATCACTTATAAGTACTACAGACCGGCTGAAGAATCTCTCCATAGATTCAAAGTAAATAACACTCGCCTACTGGTTAAGTGTAATTGATTTTGTATATAATTATTTGATATCCTTATTCGAAAGGAACATATCATCGTATGCTACATTTTGCAATGTGTCATTGATTAAGCTCATAAACACACCTGTGAATACTTCCATTATGGGCTTTTCCAGTTCATTCCAGAACTCAACCCAGTTCGCATTAAATAATTTATTGATAGCAATGGTTAGATCCGTGTTTTCCGGAAAGAAGTTATCCAACCACATAATCCAGCTGTAAAGAGCCATAAGTTCAAATAGGAACATAAAATAATTGAACAAAATATCTCACCGATCCAGGCCAATGTTGGGTACTAGTTGATATATTTTGAGATATCGTTTATTATTACGATATTCCGTTTGAACTTTTAAAGTAAATTCGAAGAAGAAGTTTAAGAATTCAGACTCAGATTCTCCAGTTGAATTAATATCTACCATCCAGAGCATACGTCCTTTGGCATTATAGTTACCCTTGTATATAACCCTGGGTATTATTCCTTTAACTTCGATTTTGGAGGATGTTGGATCTTCATCGAATCCACTAATTTCCGTTATCGTTGTATTCTCGAAACCATAATTAATTTGGTTTACTAACTGAAAGTAATACCATGCCACTCCAACCTGCAAATCATTGACTAATACAGTATCCTTTACGGGAACAACATCGAGCGGTTTTAATCCAACGGCGGGTATACCTCTTGGAAAGTGCCGTATAAGCTCATTTGCCGACTCCTTAATGCATTTCGTGTCCCCAAAATGACATTTTTTGACGCTATTTGCTATGAGTATTTTAGTTATTAATACCATCGTAATATTACGATATATAAATTATAATTTAGATACCCACGTAATATTGCGCACTCTAAAATGACACAAAGCTGCAGACACAAAACTATTAAAAACATTTTCCTCATCTTGGATCGATGCAGCTTGCAGAGCCAGACACAGTCACTGGCAAAATGAAACCGGACAAAAGCATCGAATACTTTCCCGGGAGAGTACTTCAATTGATATATGGATTATCATAACACGATTTCTCCAATTCACCATATAACACTAATGGAAGCAAGTGGTTGAATATAATTTACATTTACCTAATTGTTGATCAACTTAGAATGGTGAGATTTTTGATTACATGTGCTTTGAAAGCTCTGAGCGCTTGAAAGCTTTTTACATTTTGCAGCTGATTGCTTTCCAATGACAGAAGCACCCTCTTATTTAAAAGCTTTTTGCAATTCATACCTGATTAATTTGCAAAACAATATTAATAAAGAAAATGTGATGTTATTCTATTCGAAATATATTTATTCCTTCTTGTAAGATCGAAGATCAAATATATGAAATAATGTTTTGTGATTTATTTTTTTTAGAGATGCTTATAGAAGTCATCATAGGATAATTTATCGACCACACGTTTCAAAATGGATTCGGCTACATTATCTACGGCCGAGCTGATGCCTTTGCGGAAGTTATGCCAAACATCCTGCCAATTGCTATTGATAAGTTCATTCATAGAATCGCTCAGCTCTTTGTTGTCCAAAAGATTATCAAAATTCACATGCAGTCTATAAAGAAAAAGTTTAATATGTGAAGCTGCCACTTGTCATTTGTATTCATGGACTTACCCCTGAATATCAACCAGACACTTGACCCTTGTTATCTGGGCATAACGTTTGCCGTCTGTTCGAAGATCTTCAGTTGTCTTGGCCCGACACGTGAATTGGCAATCGGTCAGATTTACTTGAGCCTGTCCCTGGCCCCGTATGGGCAACAACATCAGCTTGCCATCTGCTTCATATATTCCATCCAAACGAATTAAAGGCGTCAAACCGCTCAGCTCGAAGCCTCGTTCCAGCTCCTTGTCGAATCCTTTGGCTCGAAGGATTGTCGTATTCTCAAAGCCACGCATCGTCAAAGTATTGAATTTTAAGTTCACTTGCATAGGAGTATTTGGAACATCTTGACTAACAATGACATCCTTGAAGCTGATGGCATTGAGTGAATCCAGACCAATTTCAGGTATACCCTTTGGATAATTCTGTACAATGTGATTGATGGTCTTCACAATGCAATTCACATCACCCGCAACGCATTTTTCTATCTCTGAAGCTGTAAATAATAATTAATTAATTTTACTCACCTTTAAGTAGCTGACAAATAAATTTACACACCTCCATATTATTGATTTTTAAATTAATTTGTTTTGTATTCCAAAAAGAAGAACCATCAATTGCCTTGCAGAATTTTCAATATATTCCCAATAAGTTACAAAAATGTTACATTTCAAATTCATTGTATATTATAAAGGTAAAGTTTATGTAAATTTAAATAATATTTTGGACAACTAAGCGAATCGTACTGTACAGACATTTGAAGGAAAAGCCGGACTAAATAAATTAGCTTTTACACACTGTTCCTTTCTCGAAATATCCATAACTATTCTAATGAGTCACGAGAGAACCGAGCCTTCATTAGCCTGATTTTAATAAAATTTACTCTAATCAAGTATTTTGTGTATTAAGGTCTGCTTCCAATTGACTTGCAATTAACATGTCCCTTAATCCTTAGACGACAGCAATATCCTTTGATGACAATCGATAGTGTACACGTTACTTACGTAGCTCACAGTTCACAAAATTGTTAATAATACTGTAATATTGTAACAGCAATACAGCTATGCACCTCCACATTTTGGTCATCTTTACAGCTCTCTGACTTCTATCTAAAACGCCCAATGGGTACCTGACCGTTTTTATAATCAAATTGTCTATGTCTACGCCGGAAGCCGGAAAATGTACTATAACGTTAACAAAGCGTTTGATTATTCCATCACCTACACTGCAATTAGCAGCTTACACCTTTGTTAAATTGATTAACACAATTTATTAATTTCCCTTTCGTTTTCACAACAGCAATTTAAATATCAATTACCGTCAAAGCGTTGATAGACAAAGTCGAATACGTCACGTGCTAATAAGTTATTCTAGAAATTAACGCCCGCAAAGTACTTAGCATGGAAATCGTAAGATCTATTAATTATTCAATTAATATTCAATTAATTTTATGACACAATTCAATCATTTAACAATTTAAATGATTCTTGAGGGAGCAGAGAATTGAAATCTATATATATAAAATTCTTTGTCCTGACTGACTGACTGACTGACTGACTGACTGACTGACTGACTGACTGACTGACTGACTGACTGACTGACTGACTGACTGACTGACTGACTGACTGACTGACTGACTGACTGACTGACTGACTGACTGACACATCAACGTGTAGGCCAAACGGCTAAAGGTAAAGAGCTGAAATTTTCACACAACATAGCTGAGACAATTTCATCGTGCAATAAGACGGCGTTTTGTAAAATTCCACCTGGAAGTGTGTTTACCCGAGGTCAAAAGGTCATGGAATTGCTTTGTATGAAAAACTTTTTTGTTTGTTAAGATATCTTAACCAAACTTACAGATTATATGTTTGGGACTGTCTCTTACATTCTGACCAAATATGGTCAAAGTCGGATTACTATATCATATAGCTGCCATAGCAATAATCGGATGAAATTAACCTTTAGTATGGAAAACTTTTTTGTTTCTTCAGATATCTTAACCAAACTTACAGATTAGATGTTTGGGACTATCTCTTACATTCTGACCAAATTTGGTCAAAGTCGGATTATTATATCATATAGCTGCCATATGAATAATCGGATGAAATTAACCTTTAGTATGGAAAACTTTTTTGTTTCTTCAGATATCTTAACCAAACTTACACATTAGATGTTTGGGACTGCCTTTTACATTCTGACCAAATATGGTCAAAGTCGGATTACTATATCATATAGCTGCCATAGCAATAATCGGATGAAATTAACCTTTAGTATGGAAAACTTTTTTGTTTCTTCAGATATCTTAACCAAACTTACAGATTATATGTTTGGACTGTCACTCATCATTCTGACCAAATTTCGTAAAAGTCGGATTACCATAACATATAGCTGCTATAGGAACAATATAATGCAAATTATCGATTAGTATGAAAATTGTTTTTCTTTCTTAAGAAATCTCAACCAAACTCATACTAAAGGTTACTTCGACTAAACTTAATTAACATTATTAACTAAAGTTTATATCAGTCATTCATCATTCTGACCGAATTTGGTAAAAGTCGGATTACTATAACATATAGCTGCCATAGGAACAATATAATGCAAATTATCGCTTAGTATGAAAATTGTTTTTCCTTAATTAACATTATTAACTAAATTTCATTTCCGCGAGCGAAGCGAGCTGGGGGTTGGCGAGCGAAGCGAGCAGGGGCGGAGCCCCTAGTAAACAATAAAAACCAGGGATTAAAACCTTAACCGAAACCGTAACCCGTAACCGAAAATATTTTTTCCACTATACCGAAACCCATAAACCGAAACTCCTTAAGCCGAAATAACCGTTTAGTAACCGATTCACATATAAGAGTTAATTTCGGTTCTGGCCGTCGCAGCTACTGAGCAACTTTGATAACTTTGAATTGCCATAACTTTGTCAAAACTCAATCAATTTCCATGCGCAATGTATGCGCATGATTTTACCTCTAAATTTGTTCTGCATTTAAATTTTGTTCATTTTGAAAAATTTTTGAAAATCGAATTTTTTCGAAAATTTACAGTGTTACCCCTTTGTCTTTCTTGATTTTTTCGAAAAATTTCAAATTTTTAAAATGAAAAAAATTTAAATGCAGATCGAATTTAGAGGTAAAATCGTGCTCAAATTTACATTGCGCATGGAAATTGATTGAGTTTTGACAAAGTTATGTCACTTCAAAGTTATTATAAATCAGTAAAATCAAAATATCGGAATTTTCAAACCAAATGAACCAATATTATATGAGGACAAATTATGATAAAATCGACATTACGCTGGACCATTCCAGTAACCAGATAACATTATATTCCAGGCTAATTAGAACATAAAGTCTTTTTTCATGTAAAACATTGAAAAACGCTACTTATTTTGGGTCAACCGAAAACGTTAATTTTTATTTTTTTGTGAACCGAAACCATACCGTTATTTTTATACCGAAACTTATATAAAACCGATAACCATTACGAAACCGATACTCCAAGATTTTGCATAACCGATAACCGAAAACCTTAATTCGAGCATAACCGAAACCGTAACTGAAACCGATATTCGTTTCGGTTTTAATTCCTATTAAAAACACATCACATGTACTTATGATAATATTTATTACATTTATTTTCAGTTTAATAAAGAACAATATAAGAAAACACAGTTTCACGTAAGTAGTATGTATACATAGCAATAAGAGAACTTTTGGAAAATTTTGACAAATTGATACACTGTGATTAAAATTTCCTTATTAATAAATAAAATATGGTAGATATTAAATACATTCTATTAAATTAAGTATTAAAATCTGCAGACAGTTTATAAAAACATGTTACGCGATTTAAATATGTTGTATCTTCACAGCCTTATTATATAGATACTATTACATACTAAACGTATAGTTAAAATATGCTATGCTATGATTATCAGTTGTATACATTTTTTTTCATATATAATATAGTAGTTGTTTGAATCTATGAAATCCTTTCTAAACATTTTTGGTATACTCATGGATCATGCTCAAATAACTATACTATAAAAGTGTTACACTAATTCCCAAGAATTCTCTTTTTATCCCGGTCAGATAAACCCAAATATCTAAACGTTGCAATAACAAACACAATGCGTATCCATAGCCAAGTCGCTGATATGATGAGACCTGACCTTTAGGAGGTGTTCCAGTATTTGATTGAATTTTGACAGACGATTTGTTAGGGCAGAGTTGAAGCCAATGCTAGCTTATGATTACATGTCCATTGGAATTGCCAGTGCCAATTTCCAAGTTGCTGCTGTGGCAATTCAGCTCATTGTTGTTGCTGCTAAAACAAATCTCCTCACTGCCATCGGAATCAGTGCAGAACAGTAATGGCTACGCATCCTCACCATCCATGATTTCCGCATCTGTGTCGCCATTGGTGGCAATTCTGTAAGTGGAGCAGAGTATGAATATGCGATGAATGATTCATGACAAATTGATGAATGGAGAGATCTTTGTAAGTGTGTGTGTGTGTAGAGAAAGAGTTGGAGCTAGCAATACGTAAGTGTTGAGCATAGATCGAATCGGAATTTATACAGTTTAAGAAGAGTCAAACATACACAGATCTTATAAATGCCAATTAAGAAACAGGCCAGACCCCAACAATCAAACTAGACAAACACTGACTAACTAGTTAATGAAACTTAGTACTATCATTAGGATATCAGCATAATATACATAATTAAATATATATATATTTATATATATTTATATATATTAATATATATTTATATATATTTACATATGTAAGCAATATAAATACAGCACTCATATGGAAATAAAAGACAAGCCAGAATGTGGTGCTGGCCATAAGAATCTAAACAAATATATATACAAATTTATCTTTATTTTAAGTGGGAAAAGGGAAGATGTTATTGCTTGTTTCATTTATTTATCCTATAAGTATATACAAAATTGATTGTGTATTAACACAAAATGTCTTTCATGTTTACTTAAAATGTAATACGTAAATTCAATTATAAATACTAAATTAAAGCTTAACTGGAGATTAAACTAACTAATGGATACAAAATCAAAAGAAATAAAATATAATATTTATTATGTACATGAAAAAGACTTAGGAGTCGTCAACTCTTTGTGGATTATTAAAGGCGTTTATTGAAATTCCATTGTCGGTCAGCGTCAGCTCACTAGATAGATCCACATGTAGTTGGCGGGTTGGTTGATGGTTTAGTTGTTGTACCGCAGGTTATTGTTGCCCCAATAAAAAAACACAAACAAATTGGCGGCACGTGCAGCGGCGCATTTGCAAGTTTAAATAAACAATTGGAAATTTTCAATTCAGTTTATTTTTTTTGGAATTTTGTTTGTTTATTTTTGGAGTGAGTTAAACTGTCAATATGCTAATCTATTTTGTTGGCTTTCAATTTTGGTTCAGTGCTCCAAATTTTATCGATTGCTTAAAAATCGTTGTATATTATAAGCAACTTTGGATCCCAATTTTCTATTTCGTGCATGTCAATTGGAAACTTTTTAAATTTTGTACCAATGCCAAAAAAAACATTTTGCAGTTAATTGAATTTGTTTGTCGGGTGTAAATTTCAAAATATTTAATTTTTTCAATCAGCATATTTGTGGTTTTATTTTTATTCAAATAATTTTTGTTTTGAGTTGGATCCAATGTCACACAAAAATAGTACAGAGAGTATAGCGTGTTTAAGAACGTGTATTATGTCATTAGATACACAGAGTAGAGTGGATAACAAATGGAGTAGTCGCACAAACATATAATAAAAGAGAATTTATAATACAAAAATATAAAAAACAGAATGTAGAATATTAGCAACAAATTGTCGGTTGATATTAATTACTTTAAATGGTTTTTGGATTAGCCACACCAAATGAAGGAACCCAATGGATGATCATATTGTTATACAAACTAAAATGCAACACAGTGTCCAGTATCGTTGTATTCCCGATGCGAACATATTAACTTTACTTAAAAACTAAAATTTTCAGCATCTTCATCATCAGCGCAGTTACATCCAATATAATTCCCAAGCATAGTATCCGCTTTCGTAAAGTATGTTTAGAATCCACTTAAAAACTACCTTATGCTTCGGATGATAGATCAAAGAGAAACAATTTCCAATTTAATACTAATAAATGCATAGTTTATTTATTGAATAAAGCTAATAAAATACCGAGCCTGATAATAGCCATGTGTGAGTATTAAAAGACCACAATATCAACAACACTAAGACTTACCAGAAACTAATAGATACTTTTAAAAGATATGAACTGAAATCCTCTAAAGTCATGCGGCTTAAATGGTCATTATAAATTCTAATGGTCGGTATTTTAGGATTCTACAGTTATTAATATACACATAGACATATATATATAGAATTGTTAGTGATTTATGGTTAATATCACAAATATGGCGGTCTCCTGTATTAACTACATAGGTAAATGAATATGCTAATGATTCAAATAGAATCACTGAGCAACCTTTTCCGAAATAGTATCGAGACCTTTGGCAGTGTTAGTTTTATCGCCTACAACTAAGGTAACATCACTGTGAATAATTGAAAGAAAAACATAGCAATACGTTTTTGATTAAGTATTAGTAATAAATGAGAGTTAAACAAGGATAACCGGATGGTACAAGAAGACGAAGAAGAAGAAGAAGAAGGAGTCGAAGATTAGTATTTTAAAGTTGACAGCATTAAGAGTGCTAAGGAAGTCGAAGACAGTTGATAATAACAGATAGTAACAATTTAGTTAGATATTTTAGTTAGTTTACCATATACGTAGGCAGTTAGAGAGCGCAGTGTAGTGTGCATTAGTGTATGTATGCGTGTGTATGTGTGTGTAGAAAATGTTGTTTGTAATTGAGTGCGAATTATGATTTAACATACCTGGCATACGTTGAGTTTGCGTTCTTTATCGAAAAACTATTCTGGCTTGGTAACACAAAACGTTGCACCCACTGTAAATAAGTAGAATAATACGTTAGACACTTATAGATGAAGCTGTCTCCATATTTACTACAAAGTATGACAATTAAAGCCACCCAAACTGTATGCGACAAGTCACGTAAAAAGATAAAGTTTCGCCCGTCTTAACATTTTTCTTCTTTTTTTTTCATTTCAATTTATGACAGACTACTTAATGTCAAAACTTGCTCTTTGTCACGGCTATTGATAATTGCCGCCAGTTTCTGGTACGTGACGCATACAGTGCGGTAGACAATTGCTGACCATGTCCATGTTACTTACTCGACTGTTCATCAGACGCTTATTGCCCATGCAGGCGGCCATGTGTATCACAAGATATAAATTAAAGAGTAAGTATAAAGCAGCGAATATGCCTGAAATGCAAAAAGAGTTCCATTAATCAATCAGGCCAATCAGCGACATCAGCGATATGGGATACTTACAGACGAGGGCCAAGAGGCCGCCTTTAATGCTCAGTGTTTCCACTTGAGCGACCACAAAATACAAATTAACGCCAATAACCAGAATGGTTAACAATATGGAAACGATTTTGTTGCCGCTGAAATTGAAATAGAAATAGAGAGACATTATGATTTATAACTTTATATAACCAAAGACATATCAGCAATAATTCCAATACTCACATTCCATTGACAAACTCGCCCATAATGGCTGCGCTCGAGGTGAATGCTATGGTAGGTATAGCTGCAAATGGCAGCTGTAGTGACATGACAGCATTCAGAATGTCATTCATATTGGTTAGATCTTCCATTTGACTGAACATGGCAAGGCAGAAGGTGGGTATGATGGCAATGCAACGCGTGACCAGCACGCGACACCAGCGCGGCCATTGCAGATTGAGGAAACCCTCCATTGAGAACTGACCCGCATACGTGCCCGTCATTGTGGAGCTCTGGCCAGCAGCCAATATGCCCACGCCCCAAATGTACATGGCAGCCGCTCCAAATGTGCAACCAAGAAACAGACCGCCCTTATACAGATCCGCATTGATGATATCGGTTAGATTATGATTGTCGGTAAATGACATCTTGGCATCCTCATACATAGACTTATTAGTGCACACATCCAGCTAAACATTAAATAGAATTAGTGTGGTGTTATAAATTGACGCCAGTTTTAAATACTCACGACATCCCGATTGGTCTTTCCATACATGCCATGGGCAAATACGGCAACAACAAACAAATTGATGATAAAGGAAACAAACAACGCAATGGAGGCCTCAATAAAGAAATAGAAATTCGCTTCGCTAACTTTCTTGGGCTGACGACGATCCACATCACGAGACTGCAAAAAGGAAAATGTTGAAGGGAATCACCTCTAATAAAATAATATATATCTTTATGTTTGTCTTACCTTAACCAAAGCAGAGTGCAAATACAGATTGTGGGGCATGATAACAGCACCAACCACGCCCACAGCCTGCAGCAATACATCGGAATCGCAATCGGTACACCAAGGTATAAACATGCCCTTCATAACATCTCCTTGATTAGGGGCTGAGACAATGTACTGCGAATATCAAATAAACAATTAATTCTTAATAAAATAAATACGGAAAGACACAATTACTTTTGGTCAAATTAATAATTGTAATGAAAGCAATAAATTATAATTATGGTTGGTTTGTGTTTTCTGTGAATCAATAAAGGAATTACTCTAAAAGTCCCAAGCAAACAATACAAGATTAATTTACTAAAAGTACTTTTTACAATACAAATTATACTCAAGTGAAAATCCCCCTTATTTTGAACAACTGTCAGACAAAAGATTAATTTACTGAAAGTCCTTCTTACAATATAAATTCTACTCAAGTGAAAATCCCCCTTATTTTGAACAACTGTCAGATAAGCACCGAAACAAATATCCTCATTATCATAGATATTTTTTGACAACTATAATTGTAAGACTTTCTGACAGATCGTAGTCTGTTGAGCAACTTATCTAATGATCACGACGCCCAGACAGGCCAATTACACAGAAAAAATTGTTTACGATCACCAACTAAACAAATAGTTTACTTATTATCATTCAGCGGCATTCGCGGAATCAACTGCAAGCAAAAAATGCAAACAATTGAATACGTTGCATTTGGGAAAGCTTAACTAAGAGATACTCTGCATATTAAAACTGTTTCATGACATTCAGTTGTCAAACGGAATGGAATGTCTTTAGAATAAGATATCTTATTTTTGCCTGCTATATAAAGTTACACAAAGATAAAAAATACCCCATTCCAATCTCTTTCAAAGGGTACAGAGTATTAAAAATGCATAACATCGGGTCCCGGGAATGGAAATGAGGAATGAGAATGTAAAACGCCCCTGAAAGTCACTCAGAACAATTGACAATTTGTGACAATAGACAAAAAAAATCATTAAAAACGGTTTAAAGCAAAATAAAGTACGCCAGAACCAATTTGTTTTTGTTTTTTTTTTTTATTTTACGAGCGAACGTGGTACGTAAAAAAATTATCCAAATAATTGTTTTTGCTCGGGGTGTTTTTAAAATTACTGGCCCGGGGAATTTTCTGGGGTGATTTTTTGGTATTGTGGGAGTTTTTGTACTAGTTGAGCTTACCTGATAGCCGAACGTGATGGCCATAACAGTGATTAAGAAACCAAATAGGAACTCCAGCTTGCGCAATCCATACTTATCCAGAAATAGGAACGTAAATGTATCAACGATGGTGATCAGTACACCACCCCACAAAGGCACACTGTAAAGGAAATGGAGATGAGCAATAGGATTGGTTGATATGAAGTACGCAGTCTTACACTTTGTTGGATAGTAGATATATGGCAATGGCCGTGCCAATTACCTCCTGCATATCGGACCCAATGATGGCAATCTCAATCATTATCCAGAGTATCCAACGTGGCACGCGTTTATACTGACGGTAGCACATCTCCGCCAGATGCAGACCCGTCACGACGCCCAATCTAAAAATATATACAAATATATATTTATAATGTTGATGACAGTGATTAAAAGAGCAACTCACCTTGCAGCCAAGCGTTGCATGAGCAGACCCAACACCGTAGCCCATAATAGTACCCAAAGAATTTTGTATTTCGCTGCTGCACCAGATTGCAAATCGGATTCAATATTGCCGGGATCTAGATACGCAATGGACATGAGAAAACCGGGGCCCGTGAAGGCCCACAGCTTGCGAAAACTGAAACCGATCTGTGTACATATTGAACTAGTTAATAATCTGATATTGCAGCAAATTTAATATTTCAAATAAACTCACATTTGTTCGATCATCGTCGGGTATAAGCACCTTTTCATCACTGAAATAGGCCTGTTTCGAAGGCTTCAAATAGGTTGTCTCATTGAGAATCTGTTGATGCAGTTCCTTGCTATGACTGTGACCATCGCTGGCTGTGCTGCCCCTGGCACTCCCAGATCCAGACGCCTGATCATCTCCAGCCCTACCAGCACCGGGCTCAATTTTATTGTGATATCCCTCATTTAATGACATGCTGAAAGTTGACAAAAATTCGATAATTATTTAACACTCTCAACTGTCTGTAACAATTAACGTGTATGCAAGCCGTGTGTGACTAAAAATAAATTGTAAAACAATTCAATTTGTACTCGTAAATTGGAAACAGTTCGCAAAAAAACTATTTGTATTTGTATCTGTATCTCAGCGAAAGCCTAGCACGTGATACTTTGAGACAACGACAAAACAGTTATCACAATTCAGACCTTTATTTATCACAAAAATAACGTTGATTAACTTTTTGTCTTGTGATTTTGATGACTTTACATATAATTTGTACATAATTTAAATTTATTTTTGCAATTTCACTTTATTCTCTGGCAACAAATATAATATTATAAAAAAAGCAATTTTTTGTTATTATTTTCAGTATACACATGTGTATTTGAATATGTATGTACAAATAAAACAAATCTAAAAAGAGAGCTAACGGACATAATGAGACGGAAACACAGCGTGCAAATAGTAGAAATTCCATAGAACTCGTCCATTTAATCTCTTGCAGAATTGAAATTACTTAGTCAACAGTTGGATTGATAAGGCTTAATAAAAGTACACACAACTCGTATCAGTTGACGTTATAATAAGTAGTTTCTTCTAGGGAACATAAATATATGGGCATTCCCAAAACTTTAAGATTTTTAGCTATGAATCTAGCTAATAATTTTATTTCTTTGAGCTGAAGCATTCTAAAAACCATTCTTATCATAACAACTGTGTTACAATGAAACAAATAAGTACTCGTAGAATATATGTAATACAGATACACAGGGACGGACCCTTAAAGTTTTCTAGACAGAAAATCGTGCAATTGTTATAGCTCTCCACAAGATGTACTCGTATATTAATGTTTTCTATGAAAGATGGTAAAGTCAAATAAATTAATTTGTTTTGAGCTTTCGTCGAGCTTCCACTGTAATTCGCAATATAATTTGATAACAATTTTGCCAACTATGTTAGTCGACAGTAAAATAAATAAAAAACAATCTGCAGATGAGATTGTATTATTTTTGTTATTTTATAATAAACATAAATGTGCTTATAAACAAAGGAATAAAAATAAAATAACAAAAAAGAATACTGTTACTGTTCCGTTTGATCGATTTGTTCAGCACTGTGTACCAACTAGCAATGTTATATGTTTATATGTTTTACGATTATTCTTTCAATGTTAAAATTTTTCACAAAATATAGGTGAATAACCTGCTACGTTGGCTATATTTATTTGTTTTTATTTTTTACTTTAAGTACCTAGTCATAATTTAACGTTTCGTTGCTTTGAGGTGCGAACTGTATTGGCGATTTCTTCTGTATATAAATTATTGCTGATTCGTTGTGCCCTGTGGCATTAATGTAAACTCTTCACATCGGTAGCGTGCAGAGACAGGTATGGAGGTAAGGTAGCAGGGGATCGCTTGGAAATACCGGTGTCTGGTTTACCTTGACAAACGCAACGAAACTTAGCGCAATACTACACATCAGTTTTCACATCAGTTCAGTGATTTTGGATCTCTAGCTACATAAAAAAAAGCCGAATCAAATTTTGTTAACGCCATTTGGAGGCCTCAATGTGCTCTCAATTAATTGACTATTGATTTTCACTTTATGGCAAATTCGAAGAGTTCAAGCTCTGACTGCGTATTTGTGTTCTAATATGAAATGCCTGCCATACCATATGCGTATAATCTATAGTATTGTTTATTCAGTTGCAGGAACAACAGTTAACACATATCGCACTAACATATCAGCTATGAAATTGTTAAGTATAATTTAGCACTCGTCAATAGCGATAATTTTTAAACAAATAAACGTTAAAAGTACCTATTTTATGGGCATACTTATAGCTTCTCTCGTGGTATCAAACTGACATTTAATTTATGAGAGCAGTTCATCTCAACAATTCCGAAAGAATTCAATGGAGTACAGTGAAAACTCTTGAAATGGTTATTCATCACATATTTACATTAGCTTAATTTTTCAAATTTTCAACATTTCGAGTGTACACTGTGAAGAACTGCGCATTACGAATATTGTATTTATTTTTCCTCCAAATGTTAAATATAAGAAAAGAAAATTGCGTCGCCAAAATTGTTGTATATAAACTCGAGAAAAGTATTTTTAACCATCTAATTAATGATGGATACAAAAAACGAATAATTATAAGATGATTGATACAAATCAAAACAAAAAATGCATAGTAATAATCTTGGTTAATTACCGACAATTTTCTATTGATAATTTCCTGCAGTTGAGAACTAATTGGGTACTTGAAACAATAAGGGAAATGATGCCATCGAAGTGTGTTAAAATAAAGCACTTTAAATGCCACTTTTCATGCATATTCAATAAATAATTCAGCTAATTAAGTTAATTTACTTGAGAATATTTTCAATTGTTCGGAAATAATATTTCATATTGAGACATAGCTTATCACAATGTTCAAATATTATAAAAACAGTTGCTTGGCAACTGCCCGCCACAACAGACGAGAATATCTCATCTCATCTCATCTCTCCTCTTGCTCTACCTCCTCTTTCACTCTGTGACACTCTTTTAGCCGGTGCAAGGTGAATCTACTAAAGGTGACGTCTTCACCACAACTGGTCTCTTTTGAGGTCCCATGCGTGGAAACTTCGTTTAAATAGTGGATGGGACCTCACCACCTCACCACATCGGACGTGGTCACCTTATTAAATACACCTTGAGCCGGTGTGTGTGTTTTCCGTTTTTGGCGCACCTGTCTGCGCACTCACAGTCACACATACACAGATTATGGGAGAAAAAAACTATAACTCTTCAAAGTAAAATACGTTTGAGTTAATTTGTTTTATCACAGCTTGCAAATGATTAACGACAATTAGAGAGCAATTAAGTTAAAGTACACATACTTGTGACAGCTCGATGATTGGTAAGCGGCCGTAAACTATAAAATTTACTATTTAAAATGCACAGTGATGCGAATATTGTTGAAGGTTCTATTAATATTAATTTATCACACTAGCACAAGGGAACCGAACTAAACTGCACACACTGTACAGCCTTCAGGCATACGTAAATAATTTATAAATATGTACATTGCTTTATGAACGTAATTCCTTTGTTGAACCAATTACAAGTTCGGTGACGTTGACCGTTCGTTCGGTTCAACTTTTTTGGACGAATTGCCAGCGTCAGAGCTTGAGCATCGTCTGCCACACACTACTCTCAGCAATTGTCAATTTTAGCGAGTTGTTTTCAATCAAATTGCACGCGCGTATATCAATTTAGCAACATCCGTGTTACGTTTAAATGTTTGTTTTTATTTTACTTGTTTTTCTCTTAATTATTGCTGAGCAATATTGTGATGGTTGCTTCTTCTTTAACGCACCCAGCTGCTTTCTTTTTCATTCGCACTCACGGGCCAACTTTGTACACCTAACAGCTGTTCGTACTTTGAAAAAATCCGACGTGGTATGGATGTGGTATCGAGTAATCGATATATCGATATTTTCAAATTTCGTCCAAGCTATTTTCGTCGAACAGCTGTTTATCCGTTGAGCGTCGCGTCGTCGAGCGTTGTCGTTGGACGTCGAGTGACTGACAGTGGCATTCATTGTCGCTATATATATACACATAAATATATTGGGAGCGAGCGTAAATTCGCTCACTAGACGCACTGATAGCGTCGATGAGAGCAAGCCCGACATTTTGATGGGCGATTTTCTGATAATGCTTTATGATTTGATATGTTCGTTTAAACACGCCCTGTGGGAAGGACAAAAAAAACCTACATTTGTATGTACATATGTTGTCAAAATTCTTAATGTTCTGGCAACAATGCCGTTACAATCACGCCGCTATCTGCAGTCCTCAGTTCGTAGTTACTGCAATATCTCTCTTAACACGATTGTCTGAGGTTCTCGTATCATACATACACAGTATCTCCCTGATGTATTGGCTAGCACATACATAAGTATCTGGACAGTTCACAATCATTTTGACAGACAGTTCAAACGTTGTTCGCTTCACGCACACGTTATCATAATCCCCTGTTAACTGTTAAGCCCTAACATCGACTCAGTAACAGGTAGTTATTTTTAAAGACAATTTTCAGATTCATTAGTTAAGATCGCTATCTAGACGCCGTGTGCTGCCATGTAATAATAATTCAATTCACGAAATAAATGCTATATTTAAACAAATGTATGAAAGAATCCAAAAGAAAAGTTGTACAGTCAATTGTTTCTTTATCAACTAGAAATGCAATCCAACCCAAGATATGATTCATGTATGTACATTACAACTGATTAACACCGGAATGTGTCCACACAGAAGGGAAGTGCTTCCATATCGTGTTTTACTTACAACAATTTATATTGTATACCATGCCAATTACAGATGTATGCACATATATAACTCGGGTTGGAAAGTCCAGAGAAAATATTAATGAGAATAGCTTTTAGAAATTGTAGCACCTTGTGGGATATTGAAGTTATTGATAAATTTTTATTATGATTTTCTTTATCAAAAGAACAGACTTTTTGTTTTCATTGCCTTTAACATTTGTCTTGAAAACATTTATAAACTTTATACAAATTACAAAAGAGCTCACTTTTGAAACATTAACTTTAGTTTTAACAAATACAATTCCAGACAATACAAAACACAATTAAATATATATTCAATTTTGCACAATCAATCAATAAAAACCTCTGTCTACGTAAGTATAAGAATATAAATAGTATTGGCATATTTTTTAAAAAATACGCTCTTAAAAACAAGATTAGAATGTAAATTACAATTTTTAAAATCGAATATGAATGATATAAAAAATGGAATACATATGTATATTGCGTGTGGCATGAGAGAGCGTTGTAAATGTAACAAATTACAATAATAATAATGTTAACGTTAACGTCTCTTCGTTGTAAGTAGAAAACAACTGTAAGCATGAATTTCATGGTGAATAATGGCTCAGTATTAAGATTTAACATCAGCAATTCAGTATCTTGCTGTTATGCAGTTAATGTTATTTGATTTAGTTCTAAACTCAATTTCAAACGGAAGCATTTGCTTATTGGCATTGCCAGAAATTAGGAGGCTTGATTAATAACTTGCACATAGTTTGCCGGAAAAAGTCCGTAACGGTTCTTACACAGACCACGCCACCATCCATCATCGATTTTCTCAATGTGGGTGACCACATCGTCGGGATCGAAAGAAATCTCATCATCATCAGCTGCCTGATAATCATAAAGTGCAATCGCATGAGTGCCGGTGTCCTCCAGATAGTCAGCCAAGTTACCAGAATTAGCGTAGATTCCCTCATCGATGGCAGCAGTTGAGCCATTTGCAGCTGGAGTTGGTGATGCGCCAGCTGGCAATGGCGATACAGACTTAAGCTCTGCTTGGTTTTGATAGAGTGGTTCGGACTCCAGCTCTGGCTGATGCTGCGGCTCTGGCTCTGGCTGATGCTGCGGCTCTGGCTCTGGTTCGGGCGTAGACTTAACTATTTGGGCATGAACTGGCGATTGTGGCTCGCTTGAAGGTGGTGTGGCAACAGTCTCAATCTCAATTTGGGGGACAACATCGGGCGGTGCACTGACTTTCGGCAGTGGTGCCGCAGTTTCTTTAACCACAGCAGGTGGTGGTGGCGTCGCGGGTTTCTGCTCCTGCTCAACCACAGGCGGCTTAGCTGGTTCGGTAAGCGCTGGTTCCTTCGGTATAACAATGGGTTCCTTGCGCGCCGGAGGCGTCTCTGTCACTGGCGACTGCATTTGATTGAACGCGCTTATGGCATTTCCAATGCCTCCTGAACGACCCGTTTGTATTGCTGTGCGACTTCCTTTAACCGGGACCGTACGTGCCTCTTCGGCAGAAGGTAACGGCGTGTTTTCCACAATTGTTTGCTTAGCGGCCTCGTCGCGATCCCGTTTATCCTTAGCCTCGCGCAATCGCTTCTGCTCATCAGCACGCTTACGGGACTCCTCCTCAGAGTTCTTGGCCAAATTCTCAAACTTGGCACGCAAATTTGATGGTTTAGCACCCTCAATGATAGGCTTCACCTTATGATCAGCCTGGCTGGCGTGTTTTTGAGGTGCCTCAATGTGATCCCAGCCGACGGCTGATTTATCTTTTCGATCTTCCTGCACGCCAAACTTACCACCAAAGCCTTTGGAGTAATCTGTAAATGACATGGTTTAGTGAAATGCATAAGGATCTAGTAAAAGTCTTCACTCACCCTTCTGGGACTCATGCTTCTCAACCTTCTCGATATGATCCCAGCCCAACGCCGACTTGTCCTTACGATCTTCCTGTACTCCAAATTTGCCACCAAATCCCTTTGAGTAATCTGCGAATAATTAATTACAATAGATGAGTCACGAACTTGCGGTATCTATCTATCTTACCCTTTTGCGACTCGTGCTTTTCCACCTTTTCAATGTGATCCCAGCCTACAGCAGATTTGTCCACGCGATTCGTTTGAACGCCGTATTTTCCGCCGAAGCCATCGCTATAATCCTTTTGCGAGGCATGCTTGTCCACTTTGCCCTGGTAGTCATGGCCCACCGCCGACTTATCCATGCGATCCTTTTCAACTCCAAATTTGCCACCGTAACCATAGCCAGCATTTTGATCCTTCAATAATTGCTTCTTCTTGTCCAAATCCGATTTCTCCGTCTCCTCGCGCAGTTTATCCATGCTGTTATTGTAGTTGTTTGTAAGACATTAATATGTTACACTCATCAAAAGGCTGACCCAAAAATGACTCACTCAATGGCGCCGCCTCCATCGCGACCGCTGCCATCAATTGTCTTCGAGCCCCATCGTTGTTCTTGTTCGCTAACATCGTTGACAAAGTCAGGATCCGTTTCCCAATCATCATCTTCAGCAGTGTTTGTGGCCTGTATTTGGTGACCGGCAGTTGCTTTCCACATACTGACTTATTCTCTTATCTGTGTTCAGCGTTGGACCCAAAGATAAAAACAATGACAGGTTTTTTTTCATCGAAAATTATTGATAGTGAAGGGAGGGGCCAATATGCCGAACAGAAAATTTAGCCTTTGTAACTATACTTACATGCTTGGAACGACTTCTAAATGAAGAATTTGTAATAGTTAAGCTAAGCAATTTTAATAAACACAGTTTTTTTAAGTTTAAAAACTTAAACAATTAATTTAAATGCAAATTGTGAGCTCTTTTTTGAAAGACGTTGCCACCTGGCTGAAGAAAAGTTGCCGTTTGCTTGAACGTTGCCAGACTTCGAAATTTGGAATAGATACTTGAACATTGTGAGATACTTTACCAAAAGTATCTTTTTTGATTAACCAAAATTCTTTGGCATTTTTAAGCTTCAGTAGAGTTTTGAAAATTTTTTCAAAATTTTCGTTAGAATTTTGTCTAATTTCGGATTTGTATTTTAGAATTAAATTATACAACTTGTACAACTCCCCAGAGGTGTTACGAACTTCCAACCTTCATAAAAATGAGTTAATACTTACAAATGTTCATCAAACTGTAAAATTTGTTTCAAAATTTTTGCTTAATGAACCAACAATAAGTTCACATTTGAATTGCCCGCCGGCCATTTCAATACCCGAACTGGCGCCTGCTAATCGAAAACCTGAAATCGATTTACATTGTAAATCGAGTGTGAGCTGAGTCAAGTGAACTGCATCGCTCATCGAAAAAAAAGTGTGGAACAACGGCGAAATTTAAAATAATAGTTAACGGTTGATACTCTACAAATTTTTAAATATTTGTTGTGTTGGCTAAAGTAGTTGGGATTTTCAACTGTTCTTAAAGTTATTATGTTATCTTAAAGTGATAAGACTTTATTATCTGCATCACCCAGCTTCCAATGTGATGATTCATGTATATATATCAAAGTTTTTAGCATACGAATGTGCGTAAGTACGTCATTAGATTACTCAAGTTGTGATCAGAAACAACAAAGACAAGCGAACTTTGTAAGTCTTCGACAAATGTAAGTGCAGATGTATGAGTGAGAGAGCTTTCCACTAGTCATGCCAGAATCATGACGTAATCTATGACTAGAAAGCTCTCTGAGAGTTACATTGACGGCAGGGCTGCGGTGCTGCTAGTTTAACAATTATATTTACGTACATATGTTTTTATATTTAATTACTTGGTTGAATTTTAGAATTAAATTATTTTTTAAAATTTATATGAGTGTATACAAGATCTTTACCCTTACATGAAAAAATGTAAAGATATTATTACGAATGTATACATTACATTTCTTTAGAACTATGTACACTATTGCCTACAGTTCCGCTATTTGAATGTTGAAACCCTGCCAACGCCTCCACCCATTACTCTCTCGCTCTCATATTCAACACACCGGCTTTTTCAGCACATATAAAACTAAATGCCGACCGCGAATAGCGTTCAGTATTTATTTTAAACGCAAAGAGTCCACATCGCTTAGCGGAAGACTTTGTACGTATTGTGAGAATATCACTTGGTAAATTTTTAGAATTCCTCTCTAGTTTATATTTTGTTTATTTTCGTTGTGCTTTTTGCATACATACATACATACATATGTACATAATCAAATATAAAGTGCCACACGGTTGTATCTGTTGAGACCGCAGTCAACAACAAAATTAAGTGAAAAGTAATCAGAAGTGCAAACAAAGTGTAGAAACAAAGAATTTTCGCATTATAATTTTTGGGTGCGGCAAGGGAGCAAATATTTTAGAAATATGCTCGTACGTGTCCCCATATCAATTGTTTTCTTTATTTCAATACAAAACACCCACACACACACATCTGTAAATGTTCTTTTGTGTTATTTTGGCAAAGTTGTATAAAATCAAAAGTTCGCTAGCAAAAGATGACATCATCAATGTTCAAATGAAGCTGCATAAAAACTTTACTGCGCTCTCTCAACGCTCTCTTCTCATTCGCAGACGCGTGTGACTTTTCCAGGCAAACTTTGCAAGTGGCTAAGCTCAATAATTGTTATATATTAGTATATACATACATATGTATATGCAAGTACATATATGTATGTATTCTCTATTTCATCTTAACTCAACTTGATATCTCGTGTGCTGGTCTGCCAATCAACTCAATTACTTTCAACGAATCTGTGGCGATTATAGTAAAAAACCGACCGCATTCTGAATTTTAAGTCGATGAATATAATTGTATGCCCACATTTATAGAATGCGTCATTCAAGGTTTATTACAGAGCTATGTATGTATGTATATTAGTTGACTAACTATGAAATACAATAAGAAAATATATAAAACAAAGCACATATTAAGGTACAGTCAGACACTTTTTAATACACATAGCCACTAAGCACTTGAAGAAGTTTGAACAAGTATTTTTAATTTAGCTACGCTTCAAATTTATTCACACATATTATACTGTCACGAGCTTTTGTAGCGTTAGGGCCAAAGATAGATATCAAAACACTACCATTTGAACATCGGGCTCTGTTGAGCATTGGGGCTAACTTGAAACTTTCCAGAAATGTCAGTTTCTTTTCTCTTTCGACGCTCTTTGCAACGTCACTTTCCATAGATAGAGTTACTTCGGTCCAGCAGCCCACGAATTGACGTCACAGATTGGACGGTATTGAAAGTCAGCTCATGTGCGACTATTTACATTATGATTCATGATCTGAGTTTCAATTGAAAGTGTACTGATTCTACAACTATTAATAGACACTTTATTAGCTTTCAGTATTTCATTCTGTGACACTTAAGTGCAACTGGAATACGAAAGTCTAGTTGTGGGCATTCCAATAATTTTACTGGATTTTCTAGCGGTTTGTCCACTTTCAAATTGTGTTGTTGCGTGTTCCACAAAAAGAACGATAATTTATGCCACAAGAGAACCAACAAAACAAAAGTCGATGTTTGTGTATGGATATGCTATACACTATACAACACATTTCAACCGGTTCCAGCGATAGCTTTTGGTAGTGCTTGCTGCCTTGTAAAACACTTTTGTTTATATGTAAATATGTATGTATGTATGTATGTACTGTGTATGAGTATGTGTGCAGCTCTCTGAAGAGGCGTTGTTGTAGTAGCTTGGAACACCGCCACGTCATGTTTTTTTCTTTTTTTTTGTTGACTTTCTACATTTGGCACTAGCATACAAATGTTGTTGGCTTGCTAAAAGAATTTGTATTTGTAATTTATCGTCAAAATATTGTAGCCTATTGATTTTTTGTTATTGTGTAAGGCCAACAAACGTTGATTAGAGTAGTGAGTTTTTATAATGACATTTTCTATGGAAAACCAATTGACATTAGCTAATTCATAAGGGAACTCAATTTTATAGGATAGTGCAATGAGCTCATCCAATGTCGATTATTTCTTCTTCAATGTTACGCATACGCACCGTTAACTGCGCCCAGAGCTATCAACTTATCAACCGACCAAGCCCACCAAACCACTTTTCTATTACAAACTTTCACTTTTACTCTGTGCGTTGAACTCGGTTAAAACAGCTGCAAAAGGAAATAAACCCACTTGTAAACTTGTCGCTTTCCAAGCAACCCATTTGGGCCGTGGCGCCACAAATACTACGAGGCGTATGTGTAATGACGCAGCTATAAAACATGCTATGTTACCCCAATGTCTGGTGATGTCATCCGGGCGGCAGGTTCATACCTATATGTATGTATGTACTATGTTTCTATAGCTATTGTAGGCCGTGTGTCTGACATTCTCACAGTCAAAATTCAAATTATAGGCCTCTTCTCATCAAATCTGACTGCAATAATTAAGCCATTATTAATTATGTTTTCTGCTTCGCATTTACAGATTTGATCAACTACCAAACAAACAAAACAACAAACAATCATGAGCTCCGCTGAGTACTATCCATTCAAGGTAAGAGTCCACACATTGATTGATGATAAACCAGTCTTCATATTGTACTATATAGTTGAGTGTAATCGGTTAATTATTGATAATTATAAATCATCAAGTTTTTATCGGCCCGCTTCAAGTGTAATTATCAAGTACCTAGCTATACATATAATATATACAAGTATATGTTGTCTTATCGGTTAGACGTATTCGATAGGAAGTCATAGAATATGGATTAATAAATTTGCATAAGAAGGCAGCCGGAATTCCGTGAAGCTGAGTCAAAATATATATAATAATATTCCCGTAGTTGGGTATACAGTACGTGATTATGAATCGATTAGTCATGACGAATTCATTGCATCTGGCACACAAGGTTTATTTCTATTTATAATTACTTATTGTATGTTTACTCATTTCAATTACAGTGCACACCCACTGTCTACCCCGCGGATCCCTTTGATCCCGTCGAGGATGCCGCCATTCTGCGCAAGGCCATGAAGGGTTTTGGCACCGATGAGAAGGCCATCATTGAAATCTTGGCCCGTCGCGGCATTGTTCAGCGTCTGGAAATTGCCGAGGCCTTTAAGACCTCCTATGGCAAGGACTTGATTTCGGACTTAAAGTCTGAATTGGGTGGCAAGTTTGAGGACGTTATTGTGGCACTGATGACGCCGCTGCCTCAGTTCTATGCACAGGAACTGCACGATGCCATCTCTGGCTTGGGCACCGATGAGGAGGCCATCATTGAGATTCTCTGCACCTTGTCGAACTATGGCATCAAGACCATCGCTCAGTTTTACGAGCAGGGCTTTGGCAAGCCCCTGGAGTCCGATCTGAAGGGCGATACCAGCGGTCATTTCAAGCGTCTGTGCGTTTCGCTGGTTCAGGGTAATCGCGATGAGAACCAGGGTGTGGACGAGGCCGCTGCCATTGCCGATGCACAGGCATTGCACGATGCCGGCGAGGGTCAGTGGGGTACCGATGAGTCAGTCTTCAACTCGATTCTGATCACACGCTCGTACCAGCAGCTGCGTCAGATTTTCCTCGAGTACGAGAACATGGCCGGCAATGACATCGAGAAGGCGATCAAGCGTGAGTTCAGCGGATCCGTCGAGAAGGGTTTCCTGGCTATCGGTGAGTCATTATATGCCTTGTATAAAGAGATGATGTTTACTTATTGTGTTTGTTTTATTATTTAGTCAAGTGCTGCAAGTCCAAGATCGATTACTTCTCCGAGCGTCTGCACGATTCCATGGCCGGTATGGGCACCAAGGATAAGACGCTGATTCGCATCATTGTCAGCCGCTCCGAGATCGATTTGGGCGATATCAAGGAAGCATTCCAGAACAAATATGGCAAGAGCTTGGAGTCTTGGATCAAGGTAATTACATTGTCATTTCACTATCTATCTATCTATCTATCTCTCTATCTATCTATACTTACGTTGCATGCTTATAACTTATCTGGTGTTTGGCACAAATATAAATACTCATTGTAAAATTAGTTAATATTCATTTAGTAGTTTGATTCACTCACCAAATAAACCATTCAAGTTCTATTCAATACCATAACATACCCGGGAAATCTGCTCATTTAACAGCGTAAAAGCTTCAACGACATAATACAACTTTTAAAAAGCTTGTGCGTTAAGTTAACTATCAGTCAGCAGCGTGTACAGTTGACACAGCTCACACATAGTTTCAATTCGCTCTCTACTTTTAATCAATTTCAAACGTTCCCTCTTAACGCAGTATTAGAAATTATCGGTTAAACACACTTGATTTACATTAATTACTTTCATTGTGTGCATACAACATTAAAACTTGCAATATTCTATATTTTTAGGGCGATACATCTGGCGATTATAAGCGTGCCCTATTGGCCATTGTTGGATTCTAAAAGAACTCACTTATCCTCCAACAATAATATTGTCACTGTTGTGTCTGTTCCATGCCTTAAACTATTTTTTAAATGATAAACACAAATTGTACAAAAGTTCGACCATCGAATAGTTAAAGTATATACATACATATATACAAGAATATTTTATTATATACACGATATATGATCTATTGTACAAATGCAAAAGTGAAACATTTTTGAAGAAGCAACGAAATGCATTTAAGGCCTTCAAAGTAGCAGTCGCATCACATGTTAATTATATATACATAATTAAGCACACTCATTGCACATAGTTTTATCTCAATTTATACTACAACCATATATATGCCTTGCTATATTTGTAGCTTATGATTTTTGTTTTTTCGTTTGTCGAGTCTCATTTAAAATATTGTTAAAAAAAAAAACCAACCGAAACAATAAAGTAAAAGCAAAACAAATTAGGCAGCATTTTGTACTGTAAATATTTGAATTGTTTTGGCCGTTGCAAAAGCTGCTTTCTGCAAAGCTTTCCATGTTACTAACAGCGGTCTGTTATCGCTTAACATAACTCTAACACGGGACAGCGGTTAACTAAAACCAACTTACTACAACAACAACAACTACACAGAATGTATACAAAATAACGCGTTTAATGCTCTCTGCTCTCTTTACGCTTCTCTTCGCAATTTTCAACAACTACACAGGAGGATTTAAACTCTGAGATTGGATATTTGCTAGAGACACTCGTCGCTTGGTAGATGATGTGGCCGAGTACCCAGCAAACATACAAATAAATGTTGATTACTTGATCAATTGTGCAAATGCAAATGCCAAAAAGTTGCATTCTCGATGTCAACAAGAACAACACGTACTCTGAAATTACATATTAATGTTGTGATGTGCTAAATTTCCAATTTCTTTATTCTTGAAATGCAGCCTCTATTCTGTAATAACGTTTAACGTCTATACACATTTCTTTATTTTGCGAAATTAATTTATTATAACGTCTTTTATTTTGTATACATTTTACTTGTAAAAATTATTTCTCGTAGTATTTTGTGCTTGCTATTAACAAATAAAAGTTAGCCAAAGCCAAAGGAACGATCAGTTTCAAGATTATAGTTTTAAAAAAACACATATTTCTTTCGTTTCATTTACAGGATGATATATCCGGCGATTATAGCTACGTTTTGCAGTGTTTGGCTTCTTACTAAATCAATTGTAACATTTTCAATGAAGTTGCAATAAACATTTAATTAATTTTTGTATTTGTAGCAAACTTTTTAACTTAATATATAAAATTGTTTTGGAAAAATCATAACTATTTGTGTTTTAAATCAATACAAAATTCTCCTGTCTTTTAGCGCTTAAATATAGACCAAAACCATAAATTTAGACTCTAATTTAATGTCTAATTTAGGAAGCAATACAATTAGAGGTAAGTTGTACTTTGATAACAAATGCCACGCCTATTTGGCAATACGTTCGGTGTAGGCGGCCCACAGGCGATCACGATAGTTGATCGCAGCCTGCTGCACATTGTTTGCCTGCAATATGCCACGTCCGACAACGCCAATGTCAGCACCACGCTCCTTGACCGCCGACTCTGGCGATTGATATTGCTGTCCCAGCTTATCTACACTCTCGTCGATCTTAATACCCGGCGTCAACTGTATCAGACCGGGAAAAGCAAAGCAGTTTGCAGACTGGCAAACGATGCCGGCTACAAAATCCACATCACCTCCCTCAGTGGCAATTTTGCTACTGTTTTCTTTGTACTTGTCGTCGATTAGATTTCCACTGGACGACATTTCGGCTAGGAGGAAAACGCCTCGCTCCTTGACAGCATCATCACCATTTAGAGCTGTCTTTAGTCCCTGTAGAATACTGCGACCAGGTAGCGTGTGTGCCGTCACCAGATCAGCCCAGTTTGATATCTTATAGATGCCTTTGCTGTACTGTAGTGATACTGTGTTGCCAATATCCACGAACTTGCGGTCCTCCATGAGCAAAAAGTTATGACGCTTGGCCAGCGCTTGAAGATTGCTAATGAAACTATCACTGAAATCCTCGACGATGTCCACATGTGTCTTTAGCACGCAAATGTACGGTCCACACTTGTCGGCCATGTCCAAAATGTCATCAGATTTGGTGAGATCAGCGGCCAGACAAAGATTTGTTTGCTTGCTGGCCATCAGATTGAAAAGTCGCTTGGCAATCGCACTTTTGGCCAAGTTGGCACGACTCTCATAGGTCAGTTTAGTGCGAGCAAACTCATTGGCTGGCAAAAAGAAGAGATATGTATTATTAGCTAAATACTGAAGTACGCTATCTTTCAATTAGACAATGACACAGTAGATCTATTTTTATGGTATCACTCGAAGCACAATCCCAGTTTCGAATAGAATAGATAGATAGGCAATTTATTAACAATCATTCATTCACATATTGAAAGGCTGACAGAAAGTTGTTAAACTAAGTATCTAAATAGTTAGATTTGATGGAAGTATGGCTGGCCCAATAATAGATATGATTATCATGTTGAGCTATGCCAAATTAAAGTAAATTAGCGGATTTACGACATGGGCCTAACAACCAAAATAGAAGTGCCTTAATTGGAGCAGCTCTCATATCTGCAGCTGGGAATTGGGGCTACATCTAATCAAATTCAACGGGCTTTACTTAAATTGGCACGCACATGTGTCATGTTTTCATTATCGTTTCATATCTAAGGGCTTATGTGCTCCACTTACCTTCAGCGGGATCGCGCTTATCGCCGCCAATAAATGTCCCATCGCTGTTTATCTGCACCGCCGCAATATACTTGGCCACCGCATCTACCGTTGTCTTCTCAATACGGCCCGCCTCAAGCAACGTGTTCAGCAGGAATGAGAGCGTAAAAAGAGAATGCATGCGCACGCCGTGCTTGGCTATGTTAGCGACTCCGCCTTGTTCACGATCCACGACAACGACGGCATCGGTGACAACAATTCCCTCGCTCTGCAGATCCCGCACGGTGTCCAGTATACTGGAGCCGGAAGTGACCACATCCTCAACAATCAGGCAAGTGTCGCCGGCATGATAGATGCCCTCGATGAGCTTCTTGGTGCCATACGCCTTGGCTTCCTTGCGTCGGACAAGCATCGGCGTGTTCTGCTGCAGCGACACAATTGTGGCAAGTGGCAGAGCCGTGTACGGTACTCCGCATACGTGCTGTGAGCTCAACTCCAGCTCCTTGATGTGCGCCACCAACAGATCGGAGACTGTTTGCTAAAGTAATGAATAACAACTGCCGGTATAAGAATGCCAACTGTTTTGTAAACCATTAACAACTCACCATAACATCTGGATAGCTGACAATCACACGTAAATCAAAGTAAACGGGCGAATTAATGCCGACTTTCATTTTAAAATCCCCGAATTTGAATGCATTGATTTCAAACAATTTGAGCGCAAGCGCCTTTATTTGATCAGAGTTGTTGGCGAGCATTTCGGATTTTCTTCTTATTTGCTTAAGCAAATGTTTAACCTAGACTTAAGTCAGCAACCACGTTTATTACACACGTGTAAGTTGGAACACAACTTGAAATCACGTCCGACTGCCGCGAACAATCAACAAACAATAAACTAGTAGAGGTTTAACCGAGTTGCCACCCAGCAAAAAAAAACGTCTGGCAACGCTCTTCACCAAAGATTCAAAATTCATATTCAGTGCTTTTTTCCAAAAAGGATCTTTCTATAAAAAGTATATATATATATAGTATATACTTTTATCTGGGTTTCTTCTAGATTTCCCAGCCTTTTCTAGCTATTTTGAAATGTTGATATAGCCTTTTAAGGCGTTGATGAGTTGGCAGCACTGGTGCAAAAGTGCAATGCTATCGATAAATCAATCGAGTAACTTTCGTTCACTTTTTCTTTTTTCGAGGTTTCGGCGCCCAATTCAAATTTTTGCTAATCATAAAATTGACAAAAATCCAACAAAAAAATTTTGCCAACATTTTCAAAATTTTAGCTTCAAAATTACAACTATATACAACAGTAATCTAGTATTGATAATTTGAAATATTTCTAGTAGTTCTTTTAACTTAAAAAAAGCTAGAGCGCGATTGACATTCAAAAAACTCCAGATGTGGCGGAAAAAGGCTGTATACGAAACCGACATTTGCGCCCCCGCGAATCTAATTTAATTTAATTTTTTCCGTCAACTCTGTTTTTTTTTAAGTCCCATTGTAAAAAAGAATTGAAAGCTGGAGTAATTGTGATTACCCTTATTAAATGGGCTTTGCTTTCTTCCCATTGTCGATGGCTTGTGGCAGAAAATGACAAACGAAAAATTTTATTTTTTTGGTGATTATAATTTATTAGAATTTTTATTGACTTAAGGTATATATATATATATAAATAAAATATTATTCAAGTACAAAGTTATATATACTCATTATTATTATTTAATTCAAGTAAATATAATTCAAAGTGTGTGTGTTTTTGCTTTCTTTTTTTTCTTTGTTGCTATATTAGATAAGTACAATTTACTGTTTCTGCTCTTCTCTTGCAATACAACAGCAGATCTTTCAAGTTATTTATCAATCATTTGTTTATTATTTTTATCGCTTTTTTCATTGAATTTAGATCACAAACAGTAAATGTAAATATAAACGAGTCAAAATTGTATTTAAATTAAACAAGGTTAAAACAAAGTTTAGTTTAGTTTTGTAATTATAAAAAATATTGTAGCTGCTTCTCTTGTGACTTGTTTTACTTTTTACTATTATTTTTTGTTGTTTAGCTCGAAAATACATACGTATGCCTAACCTTAAACCAATGTCGTCTCCAACCACTCGGGTTTTTCCTTTCTTTCCTTTTTTTTTTGTTTTTTGTATTTATTTTTGTTTCGTTCACGTCCATGTCCATAACACTCGCAATTTTGTTTTTAAACGCTACGTTGCCTTAACTTCAGTCCTTTCGCAGAAAACCTAACCTTAAAATGTATTTAGCTTTTCAAATATATTCTTTTTATTTATATTCCATTTCATTTTTATTTAGTTGCTGCTGACACTTAACATAAATACAGTACGATACATATGTACATACGGTATTTGTATTTACGATTTTCATTAATGGTATATAAAAAGTGTTTACATTATATAAACTTTACTTCGCCGCCTACCTTCCTTGCCGCCTTCCTGCCTGCGATCCTACCTTCCTGACTGCTTCAAAATGTTCCTTCGTCATTTAATTTTTTGCTGTACTTCTAACTACAATTCTAATCTTCATCTTTGGCCGCACACTTCCTACGCACATATTCCATCCTTCCGTTAGTTATTCTGTTTTGTATTGGTTTTTTTTTTGTAAATATGTAAATTGTAATACATTTCATTTAAATTCACTAAGAGTTGCACGGACTGTTTTTTTTTTCTTTTCTTTTGTTTTAATTCAAGATTTTAAATCAATTGTTTTACATTTTTGCCTGTTATACCTTCGCTAAACCAATTCGTTAAATATTTGGAAAAATATGTTTGTTTTTGTTATTATTTGATGTTTACTAAGTTTATGTTTTGTTGCTGTTTAATGCTCTCTTTTTTTTTTATAAAATGCCAAAAATTTGTGCAAATTTCTAATGAGTTTTTATATTTTTCATTTTATTTCGTTTTTTTTTCTTTACACTAAAATTTTAAACTTTAAAATGTACCATTTTTTATTTTATTTATAAATTTAGTTTACTTTTTTGTTCGTTTCATTTAGTTTCATTTAAAATATTGCATTTTTTCTTTATGTTTTCGTTATTTGGTTTTTCATTTCATTTTGTTTTGTTTGTTTGGAGGCTTCATCCCTGAGTGATTTAATTTCCTTTGTTTGTCATTTATTGCAATTTTTTTCTTTATAAACTTATTGTTTTATAATCTCTTATGTGATTTATATATGTATGTTAGTATGCTAAACAAAAAATTGCGAATTTCTTAAAAAGTTTGCGTGGGCTTTGAAGGTTGCTTATTACTTTATAGATTTAATTGGGGGCTACAGCTTTGGATAGTTGCCGTCTACGCTGTGTGGCACTCGGAGACACATTTTGGGGAACTACGAAAACGTTTTCCAAAATGTGCCATACTAAATTGTAGTAACTGTACTTTAAGCTTCCTTTCCTTTCTATGGTATTTAATATGTTAGTTTTGGCTAATACTTTTTGTGGCTTACTTCTTGTATTCTGGGTGCTTTTCTTTTCTTTTCTTTTAATTATTATTATTTAATGTGTGTTTGAGAGTGTTATTTGTATTTGTACTTTACTGTAAGTATTTTAATAACTTTCTGTATTCAGAGCAACGCATAAAGCCAACTTTGAATCTTTATTTAAGCTTTTTTGTTGCACACAAATAACGCACATATTCATAACTATGCTTTAGAAAAACAACTGAGCATATTGTTAATATGTAGCACACTGATTACTACATAAAGTATGACTACATCAATTATAGGGTATGGTTAGAAACCAAAACGCAAAACAAACTGCATTTATTTCAAATGATTCAATGGCCACCAAGTTATTTCAGTAATCGAAGCTTCAAGAAGTTTCTGAACTAACTTTGTGAACAGCGATCATTTGTGTGATAATTAATAAAAGGAAAATAGGATAAAAGGATAACACAAACCATTACAACTATTTGTATTTATGTATATTAGTTTGAAGCTTTCGTATAACTATATGTAAATATGTATGCTGGTACATATGATAAAACGTATATTGGTATTGTTTACACCTTTACTTTATCGTTAATCTCAAAAAATGCTATGTATTTGAACAGTAAATTACGTTTTCACTTGCACGAAGTGTTTGCACTTTATTTCGGTTATTGTTTTATGCCTTTCATTCATTCATCATTTCATATTCTTGCATATTGCATTTTATACTTCTTACGTTTTTTTGGTATAAGTCTGTTTCCTTTTGCATTTATATAAAAAATATTCCTTTTGTTTATTGAGTTTTATTGCAGTTATTGTTTTTGGTTAGCGTTTTGTTTTCATTTAGAGCTGTTCAGCGGTTGTTTTTTGTTGTTTTGTTTTTCTTTTGTCGATTGGTTATCAAGTTTAGTATCTAGTATGTATATATATATTTGTTGTATTGTTCTTATTTTGTTTGTTTGTTTTGTTCTTTTTTTTTTTTTTATTTTTGGTAAGCATGGTAAGTTGGCTATAGCTATAGAGTATTATATGGTATATTGTAGTAATGTTTGTTTGCTGTTTATGGATAGGTAGTTTTGATCTAATCGACGACTGGAAGTTGGGCATGCAAAGACGCAAGCTTGGATTGCATATATCTGTTTAGTGTTTGCTCACTTCGAAGTGGTTTTTGTTAATCTTTAAAAGCTTACGATTAAATGACATTCAGGCTAATTACGAATTCCACTTTCGGATCTAATTTGCTGAAATACCTTAGGCATAAATTAACCTTAAAGTATACTTAAAACAGTTTTTGCAAAATTGATGCGAAAGTGGAACTTGCAACAGGGCTGATTATCTCAAGTTACTCATTCATAATTGATCAAATAAAGTATAAGACTAGAATTATATATACCCTTCTCAATTCGTACAATTTTACTTATCAAATATGCGCATCAAATTGAATTTCCCAAATGAATTTATAAACTTATCCTAAGTACATTTATTTAAGATGATCAATAAACAAAAGCTGGCGAAACAACGGAATATGCAAATGATAATGTAATGTGTGTAAACAAATTGCACATAAATTCTTTAAAAATTATTAGCTTACACTTAAAAGCTTAAGTTTCTCTCTTTTCCCTTTCATTCTTTTTAGTTTATGCAGCAAAGATCACAGATCCTCATAAAGAAATGAATGCAAACTATGTTAGTTAGTAAATATATGCGCATATTTCATATTTTAAAATTATCATTTTAATTTTTTTTTTTTTGCCTTGTTTTGTTTTGTACATTTAAATTGCTATACTTTGCTTAACTTTTTTGTGCGAAAACTTGAACTGAAAGAACCAAAGCTAAAGAACTGAAAGTGTTGTAAACAAAATTTAACTAATACTTGCATATTGTGGTTTGTAAGTATAACTTGTTTTTTTTTGTTTTTCAGAGGGTTATTGGATTTGGGGTGACGCTCAGCAGGACCTTCGGTAAACTCCTTAACACATTTCAAAAGCGAACTTTGCTTTTCCAACACTTCGCAACACTGGTTGTCTGCGAACTGCTGACAAAAGCTTTGCCGCCCTTTGTGGCATGAAATGTGCTTAAGAATTTACCAAAAGTCCTTGTACGAACCTCAGGAACCATGCAGCGAATTATTCTGCGCATTGTTGCCAGTTGAACCATTCACATGCTGAGCTGAGACCTCCGATTTGACGCGACGAGCGATGTGCGAACGTGTGTGTTTACGCAAATGATCCTTGCGATAGAAACCTTAAAGCCATAGGAAAATAGTAATTAGTAAACAGTTTAGGTAATCTAATTAAATTAAAACAAGAATGAAAGCACACAAAATAATTTATATGTTATGTTTTCAATTGAAGACTGATCCTTTCTATGACAACTTCATAATATAGCAATAGCACGATCGACCGATCTTAGCTAAGGCAGTTATATCATATGGTGATCCAAATAAAACCAATTTCCGTCTGTGAGATTGGTTAAAATATGGCAAAAACGAATTAAGCATTTTCTATACTAAAGTTTCTTATGACTTATGATCGTTTTTATGACAACTATATGATAAAGTATATAGTATAGTACGGCCAGAACGTATGAATAAGACAATATCAGCTACACAATCTGTAAAAATGGTTGAGATATCTTAGAGAACACTTAAGTTTTTCATACTAAAGTTTGATTTGCGACCGATCATTTCAATGGAAGCTATATGATAGAGTGATCCGATCCTGTCGGTTGCACAAAAAGACGGAAATGCTGCAAGTTTCATACAGAAAACTTTAAACCACAGACAAAATGTGGCTATGTCGACTGATTCTTGATTCCTGATCAAGAATGTTTTATCTTAATGGAGTGTGCATTACACATTTTATTTAAATGTGTATATTCTCGAAGTGACTCTAAGCTGAGTTCTCACCTTTTCCACACTCGATGCAGACGTGCTTCTTCTCACCCGAGTGTATGACAATGTGCAAGGTGAGCTGTTCCTTGCGTTTAAATGACTTCATGCAGATCTATGAATGAATAGAGTATATATTCGATTAATCACAGTTTAAAATCAAAAGAATGGAGCTACTTACATTGCACACATGCGGCCTGTCCGGTATGTGAGATAGCTTGTGTCTGGTCAAGTGATCCTTGCGCTTGAGTGCCGCATTACAGATATCGCAGACGAAGCGCCGCTCCACGGCATGCGAGATGACGTGCTGCTCGATGAGACTGCGATCTGGATAGGCCATCTGGCATTCGGGGCAGCAATAGAGCGTGGATCCATCTAATGCTTTCGTTTCACGTATTTCGCCGGGCTTGGGACGTGGCTTCTTCTCCTTTGGGGGTTTCTTCTTTTTGGTTTTCTTGCCGCTGGTGGTGGTGGTGGTGCCACCTGTGGCATTTGTGGTACCCACCGCTGCAGTGCTGGATACAGCGGCTCCATTGCTAACCGCACCATTTGCATTGCCATTGACGCCATTGGTGGCACCGCCATTGGCCAATGCAGCGCCATTTGCATCCGTCATGTTGGTCATATGGCCACCATGTTCCATGCCAACTAAACCCCCATTGTGATGGGCACCAGCATTGGCACCATTGTTGCTAGGCGTTAATGCGACGCCTCCCAGCGCCAGGCTGGCCAAATTGGTGCCATTCTTAAGGACATCTCCGGAGGATTCCTTCTTTATTGTTTCCGAGTACTTGAGGAAGTGCTGTATGGATATTGGCAGTGTTGCGGATAGCAAATGCGATGAATAGTCGACAGTGTTGGCTGTATTGGCCAGCGTCTGCCACGACTGATTGACATTCTGTAAGATTTGCTGATTGAGCACTGTGGATGGTAATAGCGAACACAAATATCTGAGTTAATCATGTCTCATACATTTCCTATTCGTTTCTCATCATCTAATGATGATGATAATGGACACACCCAGACTCAAATCCTCACCCACGATATACTAACAGTTCATGCATTATCTAATGGCTTCCTGGATAATTTTCTGGCTTTGGCTTTCTATGAGATGAAAAAACCTACCCCAACAACAAACATCTTTGGCTTGGCAACACACACACACGCAATCTTATAAAACATGTGTCTGTGTGGGTGTGTCTGTCTGTGTGTCGGTGTGTGTGTGTTTAGGCTCAATTCTATTTTCTTGAAAATCCCAGGCTGCCAACATCCCAATCCCTCTCCCTCAATTTTACTGCCGCCAAGGACACATGACATTCCTCTTCCCTAACCCTCTCTTATACTCTCCCTTCTCCTCTCCTCTCCTCTCCCTTCTCACTCTCTTGCTTCGCTATGTCCTCCATCCTATGCCTGTTCCCTGGGGCTAAGCTCAAGTTTTCAGCTGCTCTTTTAAAGTTAATACGCCCACGTGGCAAATGTGAGGATAAACTTTTGGCTCGACAACAAGTAAACACAAATTCTCAACTTGTTAATAGGAAGTACATACATACATATATAGACTGCTTACAGGACCTATAAATTGGGCAGAGATAAAACTTTTTGCTAAAGCGCTGGACGCTCCAAAAAGTATGTTACAAAATCTCAATCCAGACAGGGCACAACATTTCATTTTTCCTTTTTCTTTTTTTGTTAGCTTTGAGCCGAACCAAACGAGCCGACTGTAGGCCCCTCTCCCGCTCTCCCGTTCTCTTGCCTCCGACTGCCGTTTAGGGAACAAGCGATGGGCGACGCACACGAAGAATAATGGGCGTCCTTGAAATTACATGCCATATACAGATAGCAAACCCAACAAAAAAAATACAAAAAAAATACAAAAAAAAAACAAACAAAAAGAAGGAAAAGCTAAGAAAATATACATGTTCATATGGCGTGTGCTTTATACACACTATTCCAGCTATCCTCCCCCCTCTGTCACACCACTCCCTCCTGCCCAGCCCTCGTTCAACGTACTGTCATGCGTCGCCGACTCACCTTCTTCCCGGTCACGTTCAATTTTTGGATGGATTTTACCCTTATGATCCGCTGCAGCGGCCGCATTCAAAAAGTTCAGATCACTCTGCGGCTGTGAATACGGTATGGATATATTTTGACCATATTGCATATTATTGGCCGCCGAAACTGCAATTAAAATGTATTGAAAACAACAATTAGTAAAACAAACATTACCAAAAGCAACTACATATACAGTTGGTCAAGTAATTGATTTGACAAAATAGAAATGCACTTAATTGGTTTTTGTTTTTTTAACTTGTTTATCTTTGAACTTGCTATAAAATTCAGAAGCAACTTTTTTTGTGAAATAAAATATTTGAATTTTTTCTTTGGTCAGTTTTCTTTAATTCGAAGATCCATAAGCAAATATAATAAAATAAGGAATAAATTGAGAAGTCACTATAAGTTTTATATATTTCTGGAAAATAAAAGATGTGAATTGGTTATAGGACAAAACAATTAGTTGTCTAACTGCATGTAGTTTCGATTGCATTATACGTATTAATATTTATTATTTAAATATAGTATAAGTATATTTACACATGCTCGAATTGCGCTACAATCACAGCCTTAGGTGTTTAGTTAATAAGTAATTTAAATGTATAATTTATTTTAATTCAATTGTATTAAATTTTGTATATTTTATTCTCTTTCTTAATGCTTTTAACGTTAATAAAAAGTGTACAACTTGAGGCCGACACACGCGAGCTCCAACGCACACCGACTAACTACAACTGACTGGGGCCTGCGTCTGGCCTGGCACAGCAGCTACAGCTGGCGTCTGATGGCGACACACACACACACACACGGATACACCTAGACACAGACACAGACACATGCATACATATATATGAGACAACGAATGAGGATCGGGTGCCGGCTAAAAGCAGGCGGCTGCTCGTCGGCTCAACGATGACAATGTCCCAGTGGCACACGATTTATACGCTATACATACACTCACACACTCACACACACACCGATACATACATCAAGTTACTGCCTGTCTGTGTTTGTGGGCAGCAACATTTTTGGTTGTAGTTGGCAACTCTGGCTGTTGACTGACATGCGTGTGTATTGGTATGCCTTATTGTTGTTGTTGTTCGTGTTGTTCTTGTTGTTGCTGTTATTGTAGGCAGCTGTGAGCTTGTCTGCCTGCCGCCTGCCTGCTCGCCTGTCGTCACCTCGCTGCCTGCCGTCTGCCAAGGCCAAATTTGGCACCCACACACACACACACACACTTATACATATATACTGGCAGAGACGCACACGTGCGAGCCACGCATACATAGGAAAAAGGAAATTAAAATTGAAAATGCCGGCCCTACCGAGGCGCCTTAAATGTATGCTACACATTTCTCAATATGCTGCTATATGTATGTATGTTTGAATGCGTGTGCGTGTTTGCCTGTGTGTGTGTGTGTATTTTTCGGCATTGCCTTTTGTGCTATCGTTTTGCCGGGCGCTCGTTTTTATTAATAAATATTTTCTGGCTGTTGCCAATTGGCCCGGTTTTTTCGTCAGTATTTTCTTTACATTTGCTTCCTTTTTCCTGTCGAAATGATTATGTACACACAATGGGGCGCGTGGCTGAAGGCGTGGCGGGACGAAGTCAGGCAGTGACATGGCCAGGCGAAAAAGGTTACAAATTTAATAATAATAAAAATAAAACGAAACTGAGCCAAAATCTTTAAAAGGAATATGTAAGCGGCTGTATACGTGTGTGTGTGTGTGTGTACGTGTGATTTTGTGCATGGCATCTGTGTGTGTCTGTCCCTTGTATAAATTAACTTGTGACCTTGCGTTATAATTCAACAAATTTCTTATGCTTTAATGCTTTTGTGTGAGGTGCCAGCGACGAAAAATAAACTCTAGCATACTTTTGGGTGGCATCGCATTAAATGTGCTGATCTCAATTAGGCAGGTCACATGTATACGTAAGTATGTAATTCTTTACGCTTGTGATGGTAAAGGAAAAGAGACAAGCTAATGGAGTTTAATAAAAGCACGTAAGTAGTCCACAAGGAGGATTAAGATATAAACAATTGACCAGTGAACCGTAAAAGATACCAAAAGGCAGCTTAAGAAAACACACATATAAACTGAAATTATTCCGGGAACGTTCATTTAATTTAAAGACAACAACTAAAGTAATTACAAGTTCAAGTGAGTACAATCGATGAAAAGTTGGATGAATAAAATACAAGAAAATTGAGTCTATTTTTATTTTTTGATATATTTATCTTCATATGATGCTAAAAAATTTAATGTTGATAAACGAATGTTTTACAAATCTCTAACAGCCTAATAGCAACTCAAAATATTTGTGAAGTTTCATAAAAAATAATCTGAATTAAATGAAATTCATTTTTCAATAGAATCAAAAGACAAAATACATACGTACATAATGTATAAAATATACCAAAAATTAAAAATCTTGAAAAGATTTTAAATACATTTTCGTAACTCCGAAAATATGTACAAAAAATTAAATCTGACATTTCAGGAACACCGAGAATTCTTTCGGTTGATTTTAAACGGTCATCAAAATCACACCTGGATATAATTCAATATAGTTTCTGACTAGACGTGTTCCCAGTTCTGCGTAAAATGGAAAACTTTTACTGCTGTTTCAATTCCAATTGTTACCACGTTTTTAACGTTAATGATAGCAAAACGAAATTTATTTTGATATTAGATCTCAAATACTCCCGAAACTAGAAAAATCTCGTTAATTAACTAACTATTAATTCTGTAATCACAAGAAAAAATTAGATCTTATGTATCTTAAAAGCATTATAGTTTAAAAGTGAAAATAATATATGCTTTATACTTCAATAAATAAGTCTGTATCTAAAGATCTAAAGATATCTAAAGATGTGGAAAATAGTCTCGTTGCTTACGCACGTTAAATCGATTTATTTGCAGACCCCGAAAATCTCAACATGCATAGAGCCCGCCTCAGGAAAGACAAGAAACAAAAAGACCGAGATAATCAAATATTATCCGAGCAATTAAATTGCCCCAAACCGATGAATAAACAATGGCAGCAGTTTGGCAAATGCAAGGCTTATGTACAGTAATTAATCAAGTGAACAAAATGAGCGCACAGACAACAACATCAGCCCCAAAAGTAGACAACGAAAAGTGACAGAAAAACCAACTGGCCATAAAAATGACAATCAACAAATATAAAAAAAAAACAAGTAGGAATCAAAAATTCGAGTCCTCAACCATAAAGATACCCGTTACTCAATTTATGTGTATTTATTTTAGCTAAGAATTTTAAACTAAGAGTATACAAATTGGGAGCTTGCGTTGATTTAAAACTTATAACACCCATAGCTACCGTTAAGTTTATGTGATCTATCTATCTATCTTTAAAACTGTGAGTAAAATTGAGTTATTCCGGTTTTTTTTTTTAAATTCGGTTATATGTTCGTAGGGATAATCGGTCGGTCGACTATAGAAATACACTTTACATACTTTTAGGAACTTTTTCTGCTTTACAAATTAAAACAGTCATTACTGCCGTTCTATTAAACCGATTTTGTTGCGATTAACCAGGATGAAAGATAATAATAATAGATAACGTTTATTACCAAGAAAAAAAATCGTATTATCTTAAAAACTGGGCGCAAGGGGGCGTTGCAAAAATGTAGACCAAATTTGAGCTGCGTGAGATTTATAGAAGTTTGAGTGCAAAATTTGATTGCTCTATCTCTTATAGTCTCTGAGATCTCGACGCTCACATGGACGGACACGACTGCAGAGTCGATACTGCTGTTGATGCTGATCAAGAATATATACACTTTATAGGGTCGGAGATGCATTCTTCTCCCTGTTACATACATTGCAACGAATACAATGTACCCTTTTACTTATTTTTTAAGTAACGGGTTTACAAAAAAGCTTTATCAGCGTGGGGTTCAAAGGGGTTATACAAACAGACATGACTGTATCGACTCGACTGTTGACACTGATCAAGAATATATAAAGCTTATGGGATCTCCCGCCACTTTCTCCGTTACAAATATTGCAACAAATTAAATATATCCTTGAACTCTACAAGTAACGGGTATAAAAACAAGTCGCAAGTTGACAAAACAAAAACGACCAGGAACATGGGAACGCGAAGAACAGGAGCAGAAGCCGGAGAAGATGTTGAGAGTAGGAGGAGTATGATAGACGCACGGAAATACTGGGCTAAGCCTTGTGGATACGAGAACGACAAACGACAACGTCGAATGTCGAATATCCTGACAACAACAAAGCTAAAAGCATGCGCTCCATTTTCGTCATCGTCGTACCCGGCATGGTCGTTGTAACATTTCACTTTTCACTTCACTTTCACATGGGTCACGACAACAACAACAACAAAGGAGAGAAGCAAGAGACCAGGACGAGACGCCACGACCATTCCAATGGCTTGTTGTTGTTGTTGTTGTTGCGAATGCCTAGCAACGAGTTAAAGTCGGTGAAAACTGAAACACGGCCAAGCGAGAGTGAGAGCGCTCCCAACTGCAAAGAGACCAGAGAGTTTTCTAGTATATGCAGAGACAGAGAAAGAGAGAGAGAGAGCGTATGACAATGTGAGAGAGTTGGGCGCACGCTCTCCAACCCACAATATGGCGGCCTTTGACAGCTTGTCTGTGTGTTGGGTTTGAGTTTCGATCCAAAGTGGAACAAAATGGAAAGGAATTCGCTAGGTTTGAGGAACGTTTTGGAATACATACATGGCGCTTGGTTCGTCTGTCGTCTGTGTTCCTACTTTTAAGTGTGTTTATAGTGCCGGCAACACACAAATCGCTCGTGTGAGGCAGTGAAAGCGGTGAGAGCGCGCGCGCAACAGAAAGAATGATACACACACACACACACACGTATATACACGTATATTTGTCATATACATAAGTACATATGCATGTAGTATATAAGAGAGAGAGTGAAAGAGAGCGTGAGGCATCAGCAGTCGGAGAGGGAGAGTAAGCCTAGAGTGGCGTTAGGTTAGGAAAAACTGCAACCCCTATTAGAGTTGGGGGTTATTCGCCCGCTGTGCGTTTTCGAGTTTGGGTTTTCCGATGTGGCATGGGCTGGACTCATGGGTGTGGGCGTGGGTAGCGCGACGCGGCGCGGCGCCAGTCGACAGAGTTTGAGTCATCAGCGCCCAGCAACAGCAACAAGAACAATATATCGCTCAGACCACATCAAAGTTGGCAGCACAGCTTTAAGCCTTAAAGCTGTCATACGATAGAAAAAGCTTCGTTTTGGCTTTATTATTTTACACTTGCTTGATTTTTGGTCGGCTTTGTTAAGCCTAAAGGGAGTCAAGGGGTGTGGGGTTGGTTGGGGGTTAACTCAATTACATAAACACCCATACGGTCATATATCAACATGATGTGTGCTATGTAAGTACGTGTATATAAAAACACATATATACAAATATGTATACATATGTATATCTACACCTATACTCTGACAGACTTATAAGCACGCGCATTTTTAGTGTTGCATAGAGCCAGGCGCTGGTTCTCGTCTCGCAGTGGGGGTGTAAACCAGCTAAAACTCACCCCACACTCACTTACACTCACACCCATACTCACTTACACTCATACTCACACTCACTCTCACACTTGGCCACACTCTGTTATGTACACATAGAAAATATGTACATGAGTGCAAATTATTTATGGGGTTGGGGGGTGTGATAGAAGAACGACCCTCTAGCCATACCGCAATATTATCATATCCATTCGCTTGACTGGTCATCCACATGGAATACAAAATTACCTTTTTCTAATTCTGATCATGACATTATGATCAGCATACAATTTTAAATAGAATTTGCACATGTCTAACAGTTTCTACAACCCCATTTCGGTACTCGCCCAATCTCCCACACCCACCCCCACTCTCTGTCTCTCTCTGGTACTCATACCATGCGGTTTGTTACTCATCCTTAATACAAAATACGTCCCTCTCACACTGAGTCTCCTCGTCGTTGTCGTCATCGCCGTTGTCGTCGTCGTTCAAACAGAAAATCAATGAGCTTCGAAAATTGTTTGTCTTGTGTTTTTTCCTTTTTCATTTTCTTTTTTATTTTGTTTCCTTTTCTTTACTTTCCCTAAAGAGAATATCCTTTATGATTTGTTTAGGCAAAGTGAGATTGAGATTTCATCAAATCATTTTGTCGTTAAAGCTTAAGACATTTCCGGCAAGAAATGAAAAAATTTACACAAAAAAAAGCACAAATATTTTGTATTTAAGAGGCGGGTATTTCCACTCCTACGCTCAAAACATGTAAATAAATAAGAAAATAAGACATTGTACGGTTTTACTGTTTACCATGCAACTTTATAAAAAAGAAACAAGATTGATTTGCTTAACAATCGATTGTATTCATTATAAATAATAATATTATAATGCACTATAATATATTTAATATATTAATATATAAAAATTCAAATTAATATTTAAAATACATTAAATATTATAAATATTAAATATTCCCTTAATAGTATCCGTTTTTAGAAAAACTATCATTCTAAACTTTTTGCTAGAACATTACATATATTCCATTTTTCATTTTGCAATCTCAATTTACCAAAAAAGTAGATGTCTTTTCTTCTTTGCCAACTAAGTTAAGCTTCTATAAGCTGACTTGTAAAAATTGGAAAAAATTTAATTACAGATAATGATATTATTTGCAAAATAAAATATGATATAACTTAAAGAATTCTTTCAGTTTTGTATGTATGTATAATATATTCTCTAGTTGTCATTCTTTATTTACTTTCCCATCACATTTTTAGTCACGTTCTATGAAAAACTCAGCTGTTATAATATCAATGTTAATCCAGCATTTTGCTAAAATAAAGACATTTCGTTATTGAATCCCCGTCAGTTATCGTACTAATTGGCGCTGCAATACAAGAGTCTGTAGATATCTTTGATGATTTGGTCGTAGAGCAAATAAAAGACACGCTATCGGGTCAAGTTATCTATCTTCCGAAAAAAAAAAAATATATAAAAACTGGACTGTGGGACAAGTTACGGTCGTGATAAGCCAGCTAATAAGTGACGAGAAAATGCAGTAGCTGGATGAGCAGGGAACGCACCGTAGGAGGGGAGTACAGTGGTCTACCTGCATTGGCTGACTGCAGCCACACACAGATATAAATACAAATACAGATACAGATACACTCACGCACTGTTTGATAGATAAAAAAACACACACACACACGCATAGACACATTTTCCTGTTGTTGACCGGGTGCAGGTAAAAAAAAAAATGAAGAAAAATGAAATAAAATAAAACGCTAAACTGGAAATGTAATGCGTAGAGCTGAAAACCTGGGATCAATGAACCTCACAAACAGTGGCAGTTGGCCGTTGGTTTCGAGTCTGGAGTTTGAGTTTCAGTTCGAGTTTGGGACTAGGCTTGAAAATTGGAATTGGGTTTGAGTTTTCGTTCTTTAATTTCCAATAAATGCGAACAAACAAAGAATGGACAATACAATGCATGTCTAGAAAGAAAGAAATTAAATATAATTATGAAATGCAACCTGATGAACGGTTTGAGAATCCAATTAAGCAAGTGAATGCAACTAATTAATATTAATAAAGATGTGAGACTGGCCTGAGATATTGAGTGTTGGTTTAATGTGTTGATGCTAAAAGGGTTTGGGGTGTTAGGCCTGCCTTATGTACATGCTTACAACAAGGGATGGTAGAAGGGGGTTTGACAATCACCCCTGCCACAACTTGGTTGCAACTTGGCTAAAGGAAGTCAGTGCAATTAAAAAAGCAGCGCCGCTTCCTCACGAGGGGGTTGGGGTTGAAAACTGCGCACGCACACACACACACACACACACACACACAGATACGCTCAGCTACTCAAACTCCCCCATTGTAATTGTATTTCTATGTGAGCGTGTGTTGAGTAGCTAACGACATAAAACCCACCCCCGGGCTATACAAAGTAAAATGCAGCAAATTCAAAAGTTATTTGAGTTCATTGCATTTTCAAGCGAAGCTAAGCAACAACAACAACAAGAAAAACTGGCAGCACACCGAGCACACCAATACATACAACACACTCTCACTCATACACACACACAAAACAGGGGTGGGTGGTAATGACTCAAAACATAGCGCAGAAATAAAAAAATAAAAAAAACAGCAACGCAGCAGCAACAACAAAAATCGTTATATTCGGTTATGATGACAGTCGTTCCCGCTCCCGCTAACAAACTCAGGACTCGAGTACGTTAATTTCCAGAAGGGTTTGCTCTTTTTTTAACACTAGGAGAAGGGATGGTGTTGGTACAATTCATAGGGACTGACTTATGGGTGAAAACAAAATGCGAGATCGATTAATAAAATTTAATTGCTATCCTAGGCAATTTAACTTATTTTTAGAAATTCCTAATTCTGTTTTGACCAAATCCAATATTTACATATATATATATTTTTCTACTTTTTGTTCTAAGATCCATAAGCAACTATAATAAAATAGATTAATATAATAAAAAAAAGAGAAGAAATTTGACTTTTTATTATTTGCCAAATTAAAGATGGGAATTTTTATTATGTCAAAGAATTACTTGTCTAACTTTATAATTATGGCGATTATTAAATTTAACATTGTCGTTTCATAAGAATATTTTAATTTCGCTAGCATAATATTCCAGTATTTTTAAAATGAATTTAAGCAAATACAAAAACGACTCAAAAATGGAAAAATGAAACGATCATTATTTAAATACAATATCATTCCTCTCCTAACGATAGTTAATTAATTTTATACATTTTCTAATATTGTTTATTTATTTGATAAATTAGATTTTAATGTAAATTTATTATTTATTTTATTTCTTTTTATTCAAAGAAAACTCGTTTTTAATCAGGTGGCAACCCTCTAGTAAACGCAATATTGATGAATGCATCTTTTCGTTATGAACCAGTTCTGGAACCAAAAAAAAAAACAAAAACTACAAAATACTAAGCGGATGATTAAACGCTTCTGTTATCTCGCTCTAACAAATGGTCTTTTGTTGACTGAGAGCATAACGAAACGAACAAATGCAAGCATTCAGTTCTCTTATACGCTCTCTTTCCATTTGTGATATTGCTTCACTCGATCCTCCATTCTCTTCGAAAAGAGTCAATCAAAACAAGAATGTTGTTCTAGTTACACATGTTCAAAAGACCCCAAACGGCTCGTTGTAGTGCATAGCGTAGGGAAAAGCAAATCGTCGCCGTTTGCGTTGTTGACGCCAACGCTGGCGTCGCTGGCGACGCAGACGACGACGGCGGCAGCAAAGCAAAAATAAATCGATAAAAATAAAATAAATTTTTAGTGATTATGTTGTACATACAACCACACAGACAGGCTTACATATGCAACGCATATATTTACATACAAATGTATGCATATAATTGTGTATATATTTGACTTAGTATATATGTAAGTATGTATGCTTATATTTATTTACGATTCTGTTCACTTACCGTTGGGCACATTCTGATTGAAATGATTGCCATTGGTCTGATAGCGCTGCACATGATTATCGGTTCCCGCTGCAGCGGCAGCAGCGTTCACCGGCGGCGTTCCAAATGCACCCGGTGTTTGTGCATCAAATTTAGCGGCAAACTGATGAATGCCAGAGAAGGGGCCGCCAAACGCGGAGAAATTCATCATGACAGTTTTTAATATTAACAGGCTTCACCATACACACAGGCCACACACACACACGCGCACACACACACAGGCACTGTCGCGTAAACAAACAATCTCACACACACAGGCAAGGCTGGAGGAGCCTGTGTGGATTGCCGATTGGTTTTTGGAGAAGCGACTCTTCGATGTCACTTTTTGGGGCTTGTGTAACACTTTCGCTTTTTCGATTATTTTGGTTATTTCAATTTGCACTAACCAACACTAGCAGTAACTGTAACTGTAACATTAATGATGCGTTCGCTGAGCCTGAATGACTGAAATACGATCGAAGTAGAGAAGGAGAGACAGAAACAGACGATGACGATGACTACTAAACGGTGCTTCTCAACAGTGGGTGGTGCTAACTTGGTTTGCTTTGTTGTTGTAGCAGTTGTTTCTGCTGTTGTTGTTATTATTATTGCTGCTACTCCTGTTGGTGGGGGTTGGTTTTTGGTTGGTGTGGCGTGGTGTGGCACACACACACGTATGAGCGCGCGATTGTATGCAGCGCTTTGCTTTTTGGGGGTAGCAAAATGTACAACTTTCAATTTCGCTTAAACTAAACACACACAGAGTCACACAACACCAACACACTCACACACGAGGCAACGGCGACCGCGACCACGACGACGACGACGTCGACCGCGAACAACAACAATAATAAAGTAGAATTAAACGAAAGTCACGCTTACAACCGGCTCGTCGAGGCTCCGACATCAAACTAAAAGTAACATTACAACGAAAGAAAGCGGAAACACTGGGGCAGGCAACGGCAATCAGGCGCAGGCAGCGACTGCGACGCCGACGGCGACGCAGTGGACAAATGACAGTGACAGCGCAGCTCTCTTTTTTGTATTAGTTCGCTAATATGTATGTGTGTGTGTACATATGTTTATGTGCATGTGTTTCTATGTGTGTGTGTGTAGTGTTTGTGTTCGCTGCTTTGAGGGTGGAAGTTTTTCTACTTCTCTGGAAAATGTGCGTTTTATTTGTATGTACATTCTTTACAATGCGTTTTTGGTAGGGCATATGCGACCTGACCTTACGTTTCAGTAAATGAATTCACAAAAAAAATAAATTTATATAATTATAATATGCGAATAATGTATGGGTAATAAATAAATTAAAAAATCTGAGTTGCTAAAATAATTCTAAATAAAAATAAATAATTCACATATGCATGTACATTAATACATATGTATGTACATATTGCATGCTCAGTAATAATTGATAATATAGGACATTTGTAGGTCGACTATCTCTAACCAGAAGACTCACAAACAGCGTGCCTTGTATTCGTATTTTTATTTGGTTTTCCAACTTTTGGGGTTGTGTGGCCTGGCAGTCGCAGTCGCAGTGTTCGGCCAGTGCATTTATACATGTAGCGTGTATTTGTATGTACCCATGTTTGTTTATACACACGTATCTATGTAAGACTTACTGTATATGCATTCATACGTAGATATGTACGTATTTTTTTTACTTACATATGTACATTCGTATTTATGTATGTATATGGGATGTCTAGAAGCGCTCAGCATTCGACCGCGTCGCAGTCGCTGCATTAAATTCTGCTGCCGCTGCGTTCAGTGCTTGTGTTAATGAAAGTGAGTGCAGCATCAGCATAAGCACTTGCCTGTATGCGTGAGTGTGAGGACGGGACGCTCTAATAAGAGAGCAGTAGCCTCTGTTCGCCTCAACAGCAGCAGCCTCTCAGCCTGAACATCGGGCAGCAGCACTCACATGCATTTGTTTTTGTGCCTGCGCTTGGCCTGCAAGTGTTTTATTGTTTTTGCCAATACCCTATAACGTGCAAACTATGCATTATAGAGCGTTTCAAAGCGCAAGAAGGCCATACAAAAGCATATTTCATAAAATTAGTCTGAGTAGAATACGTAATTTTTATTATAAATATCACTGCAGAAGTACTTAACAATATTATTATATATTTATAAGATGCATTATGTTATTCCAAAACTGGTTTTGAAGCGCACGAAACAGTCGCATAGAATCAAAGTTGCTGAACCGTTTTCCTTCTTTTTATTGTTTTTTTCTCCTTGCTGTAGTCTTCCATTCGTTGACTTATTATGAGGGTTGGAGTTTTTGACTTCCATGCGTCGTTCTTACCTCGCATTCTCTCATTCTCTTTCGTTTCTCTCGCCTTTTGGTGTCTCTTTGAATGCAATGCTTTGTTTAGCTGAATTTTAGAGCTCTTATTGTTACATGTGTTTATCTTTAATTTGTATGCATATTTTCCAATTATGCATTTGCTCTCCGGTTATAAAAGAACCTACATATGTATGTAATCTGAATATACTACTTGCCTCTACATACGTATGGATATTAATTCCTATAATTCGATCAGTAGCATACTTATGTATATACATACATATGCATACATAACTACATTTGTATAAGAGTTTGCATGTGGTATAACATATGTACATACACATGTATTTGTGTAAGTGTTTATGATCCCATGCTGCAGCAAATACAGACCCCCATCCGTTAATCAGAACTAAACATCATACCATCATCGAGACACTCACACCTTAAAAAATATGCATTTATATAAATATGTACATATGTATGCATGTATTTAAGAAGAAATGCATGTGTTGTGTTAATACCATTTACAGAACTCTTATACCCTGTACTTAAAAAGTGCAAAAGGTATATAAGGTTTGTCAAAAAGAGATATATTTTTAATAAATATTTTAGCAACCAAACAACAAAAAAACTGCTCCTATCATCTGCAAAAATAATTGAACTTTACTATGTAAATCTGACTTGAAGTATAAAAACGGGGGACATTCAGGGACTGTATTTTGCTTGATCAGCATCTTGACCTTGAGTGCTCGTTTTTGTATTTGTTTTATGCAGATTAACTACAGGGTCTCTTACAGTTGGGTTCTCTCGATTGTACCCTTTTCTACTAATTAGTTTTTAGTAAACATTCTAAAGAGAGATTTGTCTTAGGGGACTGAGGACACCCTACTCACCTGGTACACTTCCCCAAACCCAATGAGAGAAGCCCCAACTCGTTTTGCAAAGCTGTGTCAAAGGTCATCAATCAGGAGACTTATCGTTGAAAATAAAAATGCCCCACTACAATTAGGTTTATTCATTTTATTAATTAATATGAGCTTTTAGCTGATGTTTTCATACAGCTTATGGCTAACTAAAGGTATGAGATATTTGAGAGACGTGGACCTTAAGCCTTACTAATTGAAAATGGCATAAGCAAATTAAGAACAATGATGGGGCGACATTTGCCGGAGTCCCTATTTAAGCCTTTTCCTAAGTAACTGTATGCTTACAATTGTAACATATGATATCCACGTATTGTCCGATTTAACATCCTATTTGGCAAATTATAGGTACAATTTCTATTTGTAGGTAGTATTTATAAGAAACTTAAAGTAAAGGCATTTATGCACTGTATGAAAACATCAGCATTAGAATGCATTATATATTGTATTGTATATTGAGAGGTTACATTTTATAAATATATTTAAATACTTTCATGTCATTTAATGTCACTTCATTCGATCATGCACCAAAATATTCCGCCCATACATACATATAGTGTATACGAATATATATATGGATTGATTTACGTATAATATCTTTTAGCTAGAGTATATATTTATGTATATGTATTTATGTTTGTATATATTGAACTGATCAATGATTTGCTAACGTTTTGGTTGCTTTCTTTGTAGCTCTTAACGAATGCTTACAAAATATTATATTTTTTATATACTTTTTTTGAGATATCAAAAAATATTTTACACATAGTAAAGCCTTGGGATTGTTTTTTGTGCATATTTTCTACACGGTGTTTGTATAAAAAAAAAAACAAACTTAAAGTACAATTAACAAAGGTTTTGTAAACGCAACTAAATGTATATAAATCTATGTCAATTGGCAACTTAAAAGATAATATCACACAAAATATTAGATAACAGCGCAAATGAATTAATGAACTGATCAAGCGAATGTACAAATTACAAATCATAATACAATAGAAATAGCTACAAAATGTATGTTATTTATATATATATAGAAAGAGATATATATGCAGATACCGATAGGTTTGTTTTTCAGCAATTTTGCTCGAGTATTACAATACAATATTAAGCTTTTAGTTGTTTGCGACGTTTGCCAAAAATATAGCAAAATTATCAGATATATAAGTATATATAGAGTATATTGATTAGCTGCGCATTTAGAGGGGATAGCCCAGGGCAGCCGATAGAAGCGGCTCCCAGGCGCGATTTATATCCAAATACAGCATTGTGCACTGTTCCGCGAGTGTATCATCATCGTCCAGTATAGTTATTGGGAAGAGATCATTCTGTGAACGAGTAATATATAATAAATATAATCATAGCTCTAATCTTAATCATTTCTCACATTTTTGGCCTGCCAGAGTTGCTCCAACAACCGGAGAAAACGTTGCATTTCCATGCTGCTCGCAAAGAATATGACCAAGTCATCCTGGCACTCCACAGGCGCCTCTTGGCAGGAGAACTCTAGTATGCACCACCAGGTTTCACTGTGCGAGGGTATCTTAATGCCAGTCATCGCTTTAATGTCCGCACAGGTGAGTATTTCGAGGCCAGAGTTTTTTCCATAAACACTGCTCATGTTTTGCGCTTGTCCCATTTCTGCGGTCTTCTGCACAGCTTTTGACGCCTCCTGTGACTGCCTTGTGGGGGTGGAGTTAAGCGAAGAACAGGAACGCTGTGTGCCACGCGTTGGAGTGCTCATCGTGGAGCTTAACTGCAAAGAATTGCAACATATTTAACTATGGTTTAACTTTAAAAGAGGGGGAATCTTACCAAGCTGCTGGTCTCGAAGATGCACAACATTTCGTCATCGCGCAGCATTTGCTTAGGCTCTGGAGCTGCAGACGGTGTATCCACCTGCTTGTTGAGCTGACGCAGCGGTGCACAGAAATCTTCACGCAAGGTAATCAAATGGTTTTGTGTTACAATCAAAGTGCAACCCAGGGCCTTGTGCCTCTCTTGCAACTCAAAGAGCTGAAAATTAAAAAACAATTCCATAGAATACATAACAATTCTTATTATTATTGCAACTTACTCCACTTGCCGACTGCAGGAGCGCCTGTAACCATTCCGAGGCCACATACTCATCCGGCGCTGCCATTTGCAGCAGTTCGCCCTTCAGCATTATTTCAAAACAATGTGGACGTGCGGACTTAACAGCGCGCCTTGCCCCTTGACACTCCGCCAAAGCCATTGCCCAGCTGGGTAGCTTTTGTGTAGAATCATTAAACATATACAGCACGCCAGCTCTGCAAGATTGATATTAAGATACAAATATATACATATGTATACAGCAGCTATCATCTTATTTACGCACTTGAGTAAGAAGTAACCTGGCTGCCAGTTAATCTTAGATGCTGCAGCTACCGTTGACGTTTCTCGCACACGTCGATGCATGAGAAAACCTTTGACGTGCGGACCAAGCGGCTCCTGTTCGCCGGCCAAGCCCATTCCCAATGCACCGCCTGCAGGCATATTAACCACCGCATAGAACATCCAGTGCTCATCTTTGCCCACACAACAGTTGGCTCGAACGAAGGCCTGCAATGGAGCCAGATGCTCTAATGTTAGTTGACCCACAGCGGGCAGCGTTGAACCGCCTCGACGTGCACAAAGCTCTAGATTAGCCACCAGTGCATCAGCCGGATAAGGTCCGCCGGCAAGTAGCACCTGCTGCATGTCCCGCATGCTGTTGCTAAGTAGCACCGTGTTACCAAAGGGACCCATCTGTAAAAAGCGTCATAATTAGTTTATTTGTTGATGTCGATCTTTTTGTTATACCCTTGCAGAGGGTATTGTTATCGGTCAACTATATTATATATCTGCTATATATAACTTTCAGTCGATAATTAAAAACAGTGATCTGCAAGGGAATCAAATCTTCGAAGTGCCGAAGATAACTTTTCTGTCTTGTGAGGTTACCAAGATGACATCGAGATCCTTGTAGGCGAGCACGAACTTGGCGCACAGGCAATTACGCACTAAATCGGAAACATACAGTGTTCTATCGGTTAGTAGCACCAGCACCGGGGTCATGAATCCCTCGCAGCTGTAGCCAGTGTACAATTTGAATACCTACAGGGAAGTAAATATAAATTAATGTTTAGAAATATGTAACTTTCGTTGTCTATGGTTTACCTTTAGCAGCTGTTCATCGGGTTCACGAAATATGGATAAATTCTTGCCACTAAAAATGTCGATGGATATTTCGCCAATGCCCATCTCAAACCGTGACAAATCGCCAGGCAAATCATGATCGATACCCACAGCCAGCTCTCGGCGTGGTGAGTTAGCTCCGGACATTTCAATCTCCATGGCAATTTCAGCATTTAAATCGTCAATCAATTCGTAGTTCTTGGGCCGCATACCGCGTACATAGAGATGTGATCCTAAATGTTTCTGTTCGCCGCGCAGTTTATCCGCAAAGAAATCATTCTTGCGTATCGAGGATTCGAGTATTTTCTTTTGGGTTACATTACGCAGAAATCGATTGATAAGTGAGGTCTTTGCCGCTGGCGTTGGCGGTTTCAATAGTTGTGCATAGTCAACGTCTGTATAGTCCACAATTACCAGATCGCTCTCCGTGGATGGCCGCTCATTGGCTGTATCCGTGGTGGTCGTTATGGTTAATATGTCGTCAAACTCATCGCTCAAAATTGTGCTCTTTGAATCACGTCCACTGCCACCAGGTCCACATCCGCCCCGTGCTCCCAAATAGCTGCTAGGACTATGAAGACTTCGACTGTGCTGTTGTTGATCGCCATAACGAGGCGGCTGCATCGGCTGTCCACGCTTCTTCAGCGGCGAGGGTAAATGCCGTGACTGACGCTCCACACTGCCAAGCATCATATTGATCTGCGGTTGGATCTTGGAGCATGAATTTGAGTTGCTATTGGTGTTGTTGCTAATGGAGCTAAGCTCGGATATGGTGGATGATGAGTGTGTAGTGGGAAGCTTGGTAGGTACCGTCTGTGGCGGCTGCTGATGTTGTGACGTCTTGGGCATTTTAGAAGCTGTGGAAATAATAAAATCTATTTTCGTAAAAATTACAAAACCAAAGATTACAATCTAAAGATATCAAAATAAGGATGGAAAGACAAGAATGCAAAGATTAAGAAATTCACATAGGAAAAACATTTAGTGTACAAGAATTATCCTTTTCAAACGTCACAGTCTATGTGGTAACTGGTTTGACACATTAAGAAATTCGCATATAAATTTTGTTATAGACTCATAAGCATAATTTTTAGAAGAAAAAAAATAAATAAATAATCAAGATCCATTTTAAAAAATAAAAACGATATACATTAACTTTATTTTTGCAAAAACTGTTTCTTAACATATTGTATATGTTCACAAATATTACAATAAATAAATGTGCTGGTTTCTTTCTTAAAATATTTCAGGAATCAGAATAAAACATAATTGACTTCGGATACTCGTAAGTCTTGCTATACCAATTTTTTCCCCGTTTTTAAATTTTCCCAATTAACAGATGCCTAGATTTGTGATCCTAATATTTTTCGCCAATTTCGACTAAAATTTCGATAGTGAATCTTTTGTATATATTATACAATCGCTTACCAAAATAGCTATCTGTTGCTGCCTGTTGTTGTTGCTGCTCCTGCTGCTTTTGCTTCTGTTCCTTCTCCTTCTCAACTGGTGTATTAACGGAGTTATCCTTAAAACTGCGAAAGAAGTTGCTGAACGTCTTGGCTATGGGTGCAGTCATAAATGAGCTGCGCAGTTGACTCGCTGGCTGTGCTATGGGTGTGTCGCGCTCCAATAAACTGGCCACACTGCTGTGCTGTGTTGGTGACATGGACAGCTCAAGCTGTTGCGGCTCGCTGGTTTCATAGGAGACACCCGTATGCTCAAAGACTGTGCTCTCACAATTTATAATAAACTTGCTGCGGAATTCACTTTGTGTGCTGGTGACAATTGGTGCCTGTTGGCTGGTAGCTGTTTCCTTATCGAACTCATCTTGGCGTCGTAGCACGTGCTTGCCGTCCACGGGCGAGGCCTCTGTCGAGCTGCTTGGCTCGTCGTTTTTGCGACGCAGCTGCTCGTCCACATTGTGTACAAACTTCTTGACGCCTTGCGCCTGCTTGTTGCCATCTAGACTCTTGCTGAGAAACGGTTTGGACTTGAGCGGGGGCGAGTCGGGCGACTGATACTGCAATATTTGTTTGGGCTTATGCTCTGGCGTTTGCTCCAGCTCCGGCACACACTCCACCACCGACTGTAAGTCCTCTGAGCCCTCGGGTACCCCGCGTTCGGGTAATGGCATTGTGAAGATGCTCTTTAGCGATCCGAATATCATTTTACTGCTGTTATCTAATAGTTGATGCTTAATATCGTGGACATTAAACTTCTTGACGCGATCACTGAGATCCTGCTCTTGTATGATGTTCGTATGTCGTTTGGTTTTCTTCAAGCAGCTCGACTTGGGTTTCTTCTCCTTGTTCCACACTGATTTCTGCTTTGGACTGCCAGCGTCGCCAATGTTGGGCTCCGAGTAGTAGCAATTGTCACCTATTAACAAAAATAGAAAAATTTAAGTGTGTTTATAAAAGTTAGAATATAATTTATAATTGAATAGAAAATGAAGAGAGGACTCACTTACCAATTAGATTATTGTTGGCATTGCTCATGCCAATGCAATCGCAGGAGCTGCTCTTCGCCTGCTCGTATTGTTTGCGGTTGGTATTTGTGTTGGAATTGGTATTTGAGTTTTTGTCCTGCTCATCCGAGTCCAAACTTGAATTGGAGCTACTGCAGGCACAGCGATAGAGGAGTCTCTCATCTCGCTGTTTGGCTTCTGCTGATGGCGCATATTCAAATACGCCCGAATTATCGTATTGCAGGCCCACTGGCTCATTGGTGTCGTAGATATCCGTATTACCGTAGTCTAAAACATCGGAGCATGCGTTGCGATAAACCAGACGCCGATTACGTCCCTCAGCTTCACCGCCAGCCTCTTCAGTATCCCTACCGACTGCATTCAGTTCACTGGGTCCATGTACTCGCTCTCGTTCCGCGCACCACGAGTACCGTCCGGCAGCACCAGCGACGCCTGCTGAGTTGCGGCCCACCACAGCCAACTTGCGTCCATTTTTGTAGGTAATAAAGCCATGTTCAATATGTATGTTGTCGGTGCGCGTATTCTTCAGTATATCCTCGTGAAAAGATACACGTTTCTTGGGTGCCTTGGGCGTGGACGAAGTTTTGTGCACCTTGCGCCTGTATACGATCTTTTCAGTTGTGTCAAAGGTCGAACAAGCGCTAGTGGTCATCGTTTCATCTGTTGCCACATTCGAATTGGTGTCAACAGGCTGTTGACTAATGACAGCAGCCGGCTTTAATGATTCCTCAAATTCAAGGCCAGCTTGAGAACTGATGGACTCAATCATAACATCGCTATTTTCCGAATCCATTTGTACACCCGAATCACTGGGCGTAGTATCGTCCAAAGTGCTGCTATTCATGCTAGAGCTCATCTTGTCGCCGCTGGGCGACACCTTGTTGTTTAAATTGTTATTGACCTTGGGATTTAGTGGCGACTCCATTACGACATCGTATGCATATGTTGCCTGATGTGCCAAGACTAGCGTCTCTGGTAATTAAAGTGTTTAGCACTCGTTTAGTACTATGACTTAGGTGTGTGCGGGGTTGTGTGTTTATGAAGAAATGCTTTGTATTTTATATGCCAATTAGTCGCGCTTTAACGATAAAAATACAATTTCAAAAATGTCAATTTTTTCGTATTTCGAGTTTTGTGTATCTTGATTTTCCTGCAAGTAATCAATACCGATACAAGTTGCACACTGCGCCGCAGCCGCATCACGTCACTGTGCAACAAAGAAGTACGGATGACCCCACGACCCCCTCCCACAACACTAACCCGCGATTGCCCGTAGCGAAAAACATTTACCGCTTCTTTAGACAGCTTACCTTCGATTTGTTGAGGAAATTCCATGCTCAACTTGTGTTCTACACTGTTTATTAATAATGTGACTAATGCTTTAAATTTAGTTTGTGGTTTAACTGATTTTTTGCTACATTTTAAAAAACAAGTACACACAAGTAAAACAAATCAATATTTATCTTAAGAAGCGCGATGTTGCCACTATTTGCGAATTTTTATTTTATGGGCAACACTATTGTACAGCTGATTTGTCGCATGCAGATGGCAGCACCAAGATTTTAACAACAGGTGAATAAGTATGGCGGTTCTTTTCAAACAAGTTTTGCATTTTAATTCTTTTTACAAAAATAATATTTGATTCCTCTGATTTTATTCGATTGCATAATATGTGAAGGTTGCTTGAGTTATGAATACGCAATAGCAGATTTGTCAATTATATGCCAAGCATTACGCATATTCATTTGCACACTTTTCAAAAGAGGTATAACTCGTTTATCGTTATGTTTGATGCAACCGCGACAAATTTATTTAGAACGTACAGAGCTTATTGCACATTACACTTATTTACATTAGTAAATCAGAAGCAGCACAATTGCAAGGTGTATTTAGTTTCGGCTTGTGAAAAATATGTTGCATTTGTACTTTTGTTTGGCACACACTACACGTATCTCGGGCATGTCAATTTTGAAAAGTACAATAGCAAAGAGAGGAATGCCAATGAAAACGAATGAAACCTTAGAAATGTATTTATCATACCTTGAACAGCGCACAGCAAGCGTCTATCTACATATATAACTCTTTTATTATTTGTTTGGTTTTGCCGTATAAAAGTAAAGAAATAATCGTCTTGCATTTATTAAATAATCCAATAAATTACAATTACATGCGACAAATCGGTTAGAAATGTTTGATTGCGTCCATTCATTTGAATAATGTCATCGAAATCGGAACAATGTGCACTAAAATTATGAAATTAAAATTCAAACGTAAAAAACAATACGTGAAAAGCGCAAAACTATGCAATACATTTAAAATAAGTAAATAGCCGTTACATCAAAATAAATAAATTATATTGGATTTTCGAAAAAATCAAACGCATCGGTGTGTTGGTGTGTGTTCAAAATGCAAATGCCAAACATATTTAGACAATTGAAACAACATAATTTCCTGGTTGCCGTTGCAATCTATTTGCATATACTAGAAAAATCAATTCAACTATGTAATTGTGTTCATGGTTTCAGGTAACAAAAATAACAAACTACTATAACAATTATTTTTAATAATGGGCAACTTTTATTTGCCAACCTGGCGAAAAACCATTGCATCAGACAAGGTTAAAAAATAACCTCTGAATTTCAGCATGTCGCTTTTGTACCCTTGCAAAGGGTATTATAATCTTGTCACGAAATGTGGAAAGCATTAAAGAAGGTATTTCAGACAAATAACGTATATATATACATATGTCCATAAGCAGGACGAAGAGCTGAGTTGATATAGCGATGTCCATCAGTTGTTATGCAAAATTATCCCTCAGTTTTGAGGGATGTACAGATGTCAGATGAGCCCGGGTCAGATTACTATAGCTGTCATAGGAATAATCCGTCGAGAACCAAATCTTCAGATGATTTAACCAATCTCACAGATTATATATTTATACACATGCTGACCAAACCTGTCCCATTAACGATCGGTCTAATATCGAGTTTTGTTGTTCTTTGAGATATCTCAACAAATCTCAAACAGTCTGTATTTGTCTCATATGTCCTGGTCAAAATAGGATAAAATTCGATAGTTATAAACTGGAATTGAAGGCTGTGCAAGGACATCAAATCTTTGACGTGCCAATAACCATCATCTATTATTTGCCTTCTCTTTTATACAGAAACAATACAGAGAGCGCCGAACTGGTATCTCATTACGAATCAAGTCTATCGCTGCCAGATATATTGCCTATACCCTCAAAAACCTATGACAAGAATCGTGCACCCAAACTGCTGGGACAACCAACCGTTGTTTATTTTCATGTCACCGTGCTCTCACTGGACTCTATTAATGAGGAGTCCATGGTAACTACGAAACCAGAAAATTGATTTCATTTGCTCAAGATGCTTTCCCATTTACAGACATATGTGACGGACATATTTTTAGCACAAAGTTGGCGAGATCCCCGATTGCGTTTGCCGGAGAACATGAGCGAACAATATCGCATCCTAGACGTGGATTGGTTGCACAGCATTTGGCGTCCCGATTGCTTCTTTAAGAATGCCAAAAAGGTCACATTTCATGAGATGAGCATACCAAATCACTATCTCTGGCTATATCACGACAAGACGCTTCTCTACATGTCTAAGTTGACGCTGGTGCTGTCATGTGCCATGAAATTTGAATCCTATCCGCACGATACACAAATCTGTTCCATGATGATAGAGAGCTGTAAGTCCAATACTCTTATATGAAGGAAAGTAATTGACAATTAGCTTTTATAGTGTCTCACACAGTGGAGGATTTGGTATTCATTTGGAACATGACCGATCCGCTGGTGGTCAATGCTGAGATCGAGCTGCCACAGCTGGACATATCAAATAACTATACGACCGATTGCACCATTGAGTACTCAACGGGTAAGTCGGTGGACTATGTCAAAGTTCTATAAATCTCATCACATATATATTTAGGCAACTTCACCTGTCTGGCGATTGTCTTTAATTTGCGTCGTCGGTTGGGTTACCATCTATTTCATACGTATATACCATCGGCGCTTATTGTGGTCATGTCGTGGATATCGTTTTGGATCAAGCCGGAGGCTATACCGGCACGTGTTACTCTTGGTGTTACCTCGCTGCTCACCTTGGCCACACAGAATACACAATCCCAGCAATCGCTGCCACCGGTCTCATATGTCAAAGCCATTGATGTATGGATGTCCTCCTGTTCGGTGTTCGTTTTCCTGTCTCTCATGGAGTTTGCTGTCGTCAATAATTATATGGGACCGGTGGCCACCAAGGCAATGAAGGGTTACTCTGATGAGAATATCACAGATATGGATGACTTAAAGGTAAGTTTGTTCATGGCATTGACCAATGACTGAAAATCTATTGCGCTTTTTGCAGCATCATCATCGGGAGTCGATAATTGAGCCACAATACGATACATTCTGTCACGGGCATTCCACCGCCATTTATATAGATAAATTCTCGCGCTTCTTCTTTCCGTTCTCATTCTTCATACTCAATATTGTCTATTGGACGACGTTCCTATGATCTGGATGAACTTAGGAGTTGTTTAGCAATTAATAAAATTATAAATACAAAGCGCATTTGTTTAAAAATGTATATAGTTTGTAAGCCACAAATAATTGCAGTAAATTATATAATATGTTATCGTATAGTATAAATAAAGAAAGGCGTTTATTAATTAAATTTAATTCAAAGGAAGAAATTAAGAAATGCATTTTAATTGCGCAACAAAGGTGGAATTATCTTTGGTATTTTTACTATATAAGTATGTATGTATCCATAGATAGACATAGATATATGTGTACTATATATATATATATATATATATATGTATATAAAAATGTATATAAAAAGTTGCTATCGTGGCTTCCTTTTTCCTTTTGATCATCAATCATATTCGTATTATTCGTATAATCACATGATATTATAGATTCTTTCTTTATATGCACATTTACTGTTTTTTTTACTAGTTTTCTTTTAGCTTTTGTCGCTTACGTTAATTGTTGCTAAATATTCATATAATTAATGCATTATGCGAGTGTTAATAAACAACTTTTTGACATTAAATCAACTTATATATGTAGAAATGATTATGATATAAATAATACACACAGAGCTACAGATCCAGAGTAATACGCGATTTCACAAATAAATACACTCTCGCATATTCACAAAAGAGAAATGTTAATAATAACGTTAATGGATTTTCCTAAAACAAAACGAAACATTCAGCATATAATTAAGGAGCAGAAAGCGAAGAGTGCATAGAGCAAATGTCTATGCCGAAGCCACGGGAGAAGATTAGTAGACTATGGTGAGTGCCAGGTTAAATAACAATTGGTATTTGTTGCTGCGTCTGCTGGATGTGTCCTACTGCAAACATGCCTGCAGCTTTTCAGTCCACTCCTGTGCTAGGTTTGCATTCATGGCGTAAAAGTTATACGTTCGTTTTGATGTCTTAAGCTGCCAGAATGAAATGAGCATTAAAATTAAAATAACTTTAGGTGAAAAAGTTCAGCTTACATCAAAGAATCCTTTCTCATCCACGCCCTTTGTGCCAATTTGTGCGGGTTGAGCGGCGGTTACTGACTGCACCTCGGCTAACTCTGTGAAATGAGCAACAGAAACATAGAAATAGTTACGATTTGAATATAGAAACAATATTTGATACCCTTGCAGAGCCCTGTATTCAATTTTCGACAGATAGATAGTTCACAAACTGTGAAATTTGCTCATATATCTCAAGAAATTCCAAATTTGGTAGACTGAAGGTTGATTTTGAACTGATCGTTCTCATGACAACTATATGATATTGTGATCCGATCCAACCGCTAGAAAAATAGTCGAAACAAGTTTCATGTGATTGAGTTGCATAGAAACAGACGGACATGGCTTTACCGACTCAGCTTATTCCTGTCACATATACTTTACACATTTCTGCACAAAATTGGAAATCCCTCTGCAAGGGTATTATAAATTATACCTATAATGCCCTTTGGAGCTGTATCATCGGCGGTGTCATAGTAGCGCAACTGATGCTTAATTGAATCGAGAACAAACCAGCGCTGCTTCCAGCCCTTAAGCAAAGCACCGCGCTTATACAGATGCCTGAAATGGATCATGATGTTATATAGGAACAGTTGTTGGATAATTTTTATAAAGCTTACCCTTCGTGTGTGCGATTCTCGGCAACATTGCTGCTGAATTGATTGTAGAAATGATGACTGGAAGTGCGCGCCGTGGTGGCTGCACTGGAGGCAATGCTAGCCGTGTCACCCTGCGACATATTGACATTTGGGGGCCCAACGGCACCATCTATGGCCTTGTATTTGGTGCAATTCTTCATTGAAAGTTCCGTGCACTTTTCATGATAGGAATTGCCGCAGTCCATGCAACGATAGCCGACGGGTCCCCAAAGCAGTTTCGTGCAATGATTGCAATTGGTGGGTGTTGTATATGGATGCTTCTCAAATCGATGTGGATGAAAGAACTTATCCTGATAGCCAGCCAGACGTCCCTTAATGATAATCTCGAGTGTGGATCGTTTAAGTTGTTGCGTTTGCACCAGCATGCTATTCAGCGAGGTTTTGCGTGACATGGGCTCCACTGGTGGCACCACCAGATTGTTCCACACCTGTTGCCACTTTTGCGGTAAGTGGCCGCGTTCCGTTTCCGCCTGCCTAACTTCACTAAGCAGGCAAACATATGCATTGGGATTGCACTTCTCAATGTTGTCATAGCCAGCACTGATGACCATACGCTTGCCCTTAATTTCGGATAGATCGATTTCGTCGTCGACATTGGTCACCTCAAGATCGTAGGGCGGTCCTTGTGCTAGCTCTTCGTTTGTGTAGAAGGTCCACAAGTCTAAGGCGGCAACGCTATTCTGCGGACGCAACACCACGTCCTTGTCGGAGGAATACAGAAAATTGTAGAAGATGGGCGATTTGGTGTGCTGTCGTTCAATGTAGTCAAAAATGGAATGGCCAATGCGATTCAGCTGGGTGGGCGTGCGTGGACTGCGTATATCCAAGGGATAAACATTGCACTCATCATCTGAGCCATTGGCAACGCCTCCACCTCCAAACAAGTGCTTGGTACTCAGAGAGCCGCGCTTATCCTCCATGGATGCAATGCCAGAATCATAGCGCTCCAGCTCGCAATCGAATAGGAACGTGCGAAAGCGGCAGGACACCACATGGTAGGCCAGGAAACGCAAATAGAAATCATTGAATTCAAATGCCATTGGAAACTGTCGCTGCAGCTGATAGACCACATCCAGAAACTGCAGAAAGGTGGGTGCAAACGCAATATTCGTGCTGGCATGTGACGGTTTTAGATTGCTGCGATGTGCAAATCGATGACCAAATGCCAGCCACTCCTTCTCGATGAGCACGCGGAAGCCATCCAGTGTACGATAATAGGGATCCAGACAGAGTTGTGCAATCGCTGATAGTTGCGCGGTCACATCTGAACCGTCCTCCAACGATAGCATTACGCTGCTCTCCTGCAAATCGATCAGATCGACAACAGCTCCCGATAGCTGCAACAGCGTTGAGATTTGCTGCAACCAATCCGATTGCTCCACCATTTTGGCGAAGCTCTGACCATCCGCATCATTTGCATTATGAGATGGCATGCAGGCGCGCATAAGTTTCTTGAATGCCGATCGCGATTGCCGAATGTCCGGATAGTCCACGGGTATGAAGTCCGCACAGAAGTCTCCATTCAAATTCGATTTGGCCTGCGATTTCTCACCTGTTAGGGGAAAATAAATATACATAATAAGATAAAATTTTAAAATCCATAGAGAAAGATTTTGATTGGAATCGCGGATCAGATCTAGATTTTAGTTCGAACCTCGGACAAAACAAGTATGAGCCCTTTAGTTGAGTTCACGAATATATGATACCCTGTACAATTTAGATTTATAAATAAATATTATTTTAGAATCTTAAACTCCAGTGGTATTACTTAACTTAAATCAGCCATAACTACGGGCATATTTACTAAATCTGGATGCGATTAAGAAGCATAATTGATAATAAAAATTTGTCTAATAGGATTTCTGTTATAGTCGCTGAGATCTATCGACTCTGCTGTTCATGCCGATCGGAAACTGTATGTATTTCCCATAGTGTTGGAGATGTCTTCATTGCAATAAATACAATATACCCACATGATCTCCGAGTAACGGGTATGAAAATCATTGCATTTTTCCAATAGTCTGTATTATACCTTTGCAGAGGGTATTATAATTTTGATACTCACCCAAAGCATAAAGTCGCATCTTGCGGAAGGCATGCACGGATGTATTGCTGACATTGCCCTTCATGGTGCCACCTTTGTTGCCAGCAGCGCCTGATTTGCTGCCATCGGGAACATTTAGATTGGACCTTTGCTTACGCATCAGTTCTGGCGTCAACGATTGATGGTCCTCGCCCACAGCTCCATGGCCGAGCAGCGAGCTCATCGAGAGATTCATACCCGTGTATTGATCCAAAGGTGTTAGCTTGGGCATTGTATTGATCAGCGCCATAAAATATTTGTCTTGCTCCGGATAGTGGGTGACATCATGATGCGATATGGTATTTGCTCCCGTTGTATTCTTTATCATGCCGATAACCGACTTGCTATTTGGCTGGCCACCACGTATAAGAAGTGAACCGTTGGCATGCCGCCAAGTGGGCAACGGTATGCGTTGTCCCTTAAAGAAGCGTCCAAGATGCGTCATGGCGGCATCGCTGCACTGCACGGGCGCCACAATGATGGCCGGATAGGTGCGACAGGTTACATAATTGGCGTTGGCATTGCTAATGCGAAAACCGCGTTGTCCATCCGCATCGAAACCGAGACGCTTCCAATCACGCACATAGCTGCGTTCACGCATCCTTTCAATATCCTTGCTCGTCAATAGGCGTGGCAGAGCTTCGTTCTGTTGTGTCTCAAACTCGTCAGCATCCTCGAGTTCATCGTCAATGGAGTGGGTTTCCAGTGCATCGGCACTGCCGCCGCCTCCACCAAGTTCGTATTCCGGCATTAATTTGCGTTTCGTCTGCGCCTTCTGCTTGAATCCGGCCTTCTTGGCGGTTCGGAGCAGCGTCTTCTTTGCAAAACCCTTGAGCGTGGAGTACTTCTCCTTGGTCTTTAGCGGTACGACGCCCTGCAGCATGGTACCATACGACTGGAAGGCGAAATACTCGAATTCATCGAATGGATGTCGCGCTTTGCTCAGAGTTTTTCGAAACGTTTCGATCTGTTCCAGCGTTACCTCCGTGTCGAAGGCAATCTTGAGCAACTGAAAGCAGCTTGAACGCAGCTGCAAGCCTTCCGGTAGTGTCTGATCCAAATGGGCCAGGTACAGCATCGAGATTTTCTTCTCCTTCAGCAGCGATGCAATGGGAAAGGCTCGAACTATCGTTTGCTCGCAAAACAGCGGATCACAGGGCGAACCCTTAAAAACGATTCGATAGTTGGTTAAAAACAAAGCGCCTTCAGCTGGTATCAAGCACTGGGTGTCATCTTCGCGTCCGTCCGGCATTAGGAAGCATCGCAAATGATCTGAAGCAAGCTCTTCGCCTGGCAGCAAGCAAGGTGTTTGGATTTTGGGCTTTTGCACATGCGGATGCCGTTTCGCCTCCTGGTAAACTGGATCAAGCGACTCGATATGCATATGGACCACGCCCGGTACCATGTCGTGCAGATTGCGAATGTGCTCTGAAGTAACACCGCCCTCGGTGCAAACGCAATCAATGAAGCGAGAAATGGTCTTACCAACAGTAACGCCAATCTCCAGAGCATCGTTTTCCTCAAAACCTTCATCGGAATGTTCACTCAGGCTGTGAGAGCCCATAATACTGAAAATAAATCACAATATTAGTCTAGAATAATTTAAGGAATTTTTGTAAACTTGCAGGCAGAGGAGGTTAAGGGAGTCAATTAAGCCATGTCCGTATGTTTATCTGTCTTTCAGGCTTGAAGCTATGCTCTTGGAACTACAGCCGCAGGGCTGTATTTTTGCTGCTTGCAATATAAATGCGAATCACTATTTCAAATATGAAAAAGAGATTTGTTTGGGATATCTCAACCAATCTCACAAATTATGCATTTGGTGCTATTTGTCTAAAATCGGACTACTATAAAACTATTAAGTATCAAAAAACTATCAGTTAAAAATGCAATAAATCGCTCTGTAAAGGTTTCAAATCTACGGCTGGGCAAAGATAACTTTTCTTTCTTGTCAAATAAAGTTCACCTATTGGAAACACTCTGGTTCTCCTCGAGCCGAAAGGCCAGCTTGGGCTTGCTGGCCGCATCCACGTTGACGTCGAGCGGTATCAGCAGAGAGACCATGCGATTGGCAAAATGTATGGCCTGGCTATAGAGCGTGGACTCCTCCGATTTGGCCAGCTCAGCCTTTTTCTCCTCCTCAATGGCTGGACTCTTGCGCAACTGCTCGGCAGTGATTTCTAATGCTGTTGGCTCTTCCAGTGGCACTTCATCCAGTACACAATTGGCCTCCTTGTTGTGTTCGTTTTGGCGACGCTGCAGCAAATAGAGCGCCTTAATTTGAGCTTGCACATCTTGAAAAAATGTCGATTCCCAGAACTGTAAATTTTTCCATATAACATGATCCTGTATCTCCGTATAGGCAAACTGAACCACGCCCATAGACAGTTTCCTGCAGAATATTGTCGACATGGGTAAAAGCGCTGCCGCTACCGTGTACTCATCCACTCCTGACGAGTTCTGAAGAGCTTTGTTCATGAAGCGAACTACCAAATCAAACTGTTGATGATCAAGCACCGCTTTGTTGCCATGGACATAGCCAAATAGTTCACGACACAGAATGAGCCTGGCATCTCGATGCTTCAGCGTTCGCATCACTGCCGGCAGCAGTTTTCGGGCATCCGCAATCCGATTCTCAAAAATATAAGACACACAGGTGCGCAATACTTCCAGTCGTCTGGCGGAGTTGTGTACCGTTGTGGGACGAACGTCCAGCGCCTCAGGTAGTCTTGGTCCCATGGGTATAATGCGATGCTGATTGCGTGTGACATGAAAACGTTGCGACTGCCCATTTTTGCGTATGCCATCCTGTATGATAAGTTCAACTTTATCGGTGCTAATGCGCGGAAAGGCAGGCTGATGGATTCGCTGAAAAGCACCCTCCGGTGGCCGCAGCACTTTCTGGGCGTACGTGACGTGCGCGTTAGATGCTTCGTTCTCGTATAGAGTGCGGCCTAGCTCCTGGATATGTGTGAGTATCTGTGGGGAAGAAAGAATTGGATATTTCATTAATATAGTGCAATAATAACATTTTTCATTTTTATAATATACATTTAAAAAAATTGAAATGTAATTATTATTTATAATTTTTAGGATACAAAAATAAGAGTTTAATTTACTATGTATTAGAATTTAATAACTCACGAGATTCCGATTCTGCGCTTCCGATTTGAGCAACTCGTTCATGGAGCTATATAATTCATCCCAGGCATCAGATGCACGCCATGGCGGCCCGCGCTCGTTAACAAACGTTGTGAAGAACATGCTGTCCAAAACTCGAAACAGAAACTCGCTCTCGATGAGATCACGAGCACCGAGGAATCCAGCCTTATGAAATGTTATGACGGTCTTGGGATGAATGCGTATAATAGTCAGGCATGAGCGGTAACCCTGAAGCAATTGTGCGAACAGACGCATGAATATTGCCCGCAGCTCCTTGTCAATTTGTGCCTCCGTCTTGGCAAGAATGGAAGATGGGCGCTCGTGATTGGGAAATGCATGATCTGCCTGCGCCAAATTGGGAAATAATATCATGCTGAGCAGCTCCTGAGTTTGCTCCCACAGGGGTGATGGAAAAATGGGCACTGGTGGTGTTAGAGCATCCGGTATGGTAACTAAGCCACCATCCAAGTCCACAACAATCACATCCAGCAAGTCTGTAATTTCCGTTTGCAGCGAACTATGTATTCCCATAATAAATGGCGTTGGAGTTGAAAGCACCTCAGTGAGTGGCGCTGGAAGTATTGGTATATACACATGAGTATATCGAAATGGATACATAAGTGCAACCAACGCCCTGCAGCTGTCCGTCAAGTGCCAGTAGCACTTGGAGTGAAAGAGTATTTTGTTTTCAGTCATCACGGCACACAGCAAAATCAACACATTCTTAATGCCCAGCTGTTTGAACAAAAAGTTAACACCGCTTCCAGTTATTGGTAGCGAGGAGCTCTGCGGCGGCTGCAACGACTGCTTGTCACCGGCGCCAATCGAGAAGCGCACCTGTGGTCCGCCCGCGGGCGGAACCTGTATACAGCCAAGTATGTTGCCAATCAGATTCTCCATTGCGTATGGCAAGTTTTCAATGTAAACCGTATAGATTGTGCCCAGACAGTTCTGTAAATTGACGAATATTTAGACGGAATTTTAATTACTCAAATGTTAGCCTTACCTTGAATGTATCTGCACAATCCAAGCGGGATATGAGCACCAAACATTTTGGAGCATACATAATGCTATGGTGGGTTATAGGCTCCACGGCTGCCGGTGCCGGAGGCCCTCTACTGCTGTTACCTATAGTCTCATCTTCATCGTCCACGCTGCGCGTCTGTGTTATGGCCAGAGTTTCGTGAAAACTCAGGCAGGCACAATAATGCTTGTTCGCATCGATGTCCGTGAGCACAGAGATGAAAAATTTTGGTTCTTGTTTCTCGTACGATAAATTCCAGCCGAGCGGCTGACAGAACTGTGCCCCGCCGACCCGACAAAGATAACAAGCATAAGAGTATATAAAAATGCAATGAGTAAAAATGTGTATGCGTGGCGAACTAATTTAAGAAACTACTCACCCATTCGATGCCCTCGATGAAGGGCGTGTCGGGCCAATCTTTCTCGGGAAAGCGTTGCACAATTTTGCCGCATATTGGTTGACCGCTAACATTGCCGGCAGTTTCTATAAAATTCAGAGAGGCATTTAGGAAATGTAATCAGTTGCATGAATATACAGTTAATCAAGTAATTGTTTAAACAAATTACAAAATATTCACATATTTTATATACATACATTTGTATTTTTTTGTTATTTCATTAAAGTTGCTTAAGGTTCTTAGAGTTGTGATGTGAATTTAAAATACTTGACTAACTGTATGAAATACATTATTGGCACTTACTTTCTTTGTCGTTATCGTAGCCAACAATTACAAAGTAATCAGCGAGCCGGGACATCTCGTACACTTACACTGCAGCTGCACATTGCAGGCTAACTTGGGAGTGGACAACTGGGACTGCTGCTTGCTGTTTTTTGTGTGGTTTCTGCTTTAAATTTCTTCTTCGCAGCACAGTTTGCCAAATCTACGAAGTAAAGGCACAAAACGCAAATCAAATAAAACCAAATTGTTCTTGTTGCTATGCTTGTTGTTTTTGTTGTTGCTGTTGTTGTTGTTGTAGTCTTCTTTTTGTTTTCATATACACACAATAGCAGTCGCTGCCGCTTTGGCCGCCTGCCACAAAAACACTGGCACTCTCATCTCATTTGCATAAAAATTGAGCTTTCAATTAATATAGCGCGTCATTTTGTGTTTGGCATAAGTAATTAGCTCATTCAAGAGTTTCTGGACATATTGTTCTTGTGCACTTCAATGGCAGAAAACGCCTTCATTTGTAAAAAAAAAAAAAAAAAAAAAACATTTAAACGTCCTCAATTTCAATCACAACCACACCCCGCCCCTCGCAAACGTTATATAGCATACGTGTCGTTTCGTACGCTGAAAATGTATAACAGAATTAGCAAATACCGTTGAGCTGCAGCCAAATTTTTTTGCGAATGGTGTCTGGCACTTTTATTATAAACAAATTACTTTAACTTTGAGATTTTTCATGCCTGCGGAATGTAGGGTTGTTGATATGCTATCGATAATTTGAGATTAATGAATCGATATATCACTCTAGTGTTAGTAGACGAAGAAAATGTAGCCTGCAACATTCCACAGCACTTGCAATTGTGGCGCAATCGAGTAAATAAATCAATTTCAAATAGAATTTCTCAATTATTGTTACGAATTGTCCAAGTCAGTATTCAATATACCCTCCACAAATAAGTGTTATTTTTTAAATTAGCATTAAGCTTTTATTTGTATGTCGACGCTTAATCGTGGACATTTATCGATACAAAAATAATTAAAAAGTATCGATCTATCGTAATCCATGATAGTCAGTGTATGTGTGTGATTTTTTCGTACGACGTTCATACTTTTGTGCTATTTTTGCGATTTTAGAACCGTTTTGGAACTTTAAAGTGCAGTTTTATATAATTAGAACGGTCCCCAAGCAGTTACTACATGTGTTTGCTACGAAAATACACCAAACAAAATGACTATGTTATCTGCAAATTAGCAGTTTCCTCACTTTGCCATTAAGGTGTCTTGTCGGGCTTCGGGCAGCAGGTAAGCTCTTCTCCCTATCCCCCCGTGCGATTCATGCTCTCCCTCTCTTACTCACTCTCGCTCTCTCTACCAAAATATTTTGCTCTTTCTGTCTTATTCTACTCACAGCTGTTTCGGACCAATTCTCTGTTTCTTATCATCTGCAAAGTTTAATGAAATTTTAATGCACTACCTACTGCAAGTTTCATGTAAAAATTTAAATGTGTAATCTACAATACATGTGTAAATTTAATGCATTCATGTCGTCATATCGTATTTTGCATTAAAGTGAACTTTCCATATAGTGAACTTATTTAAACGAAAGACGTCAAACACAAATGGAGTTTTCATTGTGTCATATATAAATAAATATATGTACATATATAATATCATGAAATCACTTGAGCATTGCCGTTTTGTGTCAACATTAGTAGAAAGTCTGGCCATAATATCAGAAGTTTAATTTGTTTGTTTACTGTCAAAGTTTCAAAATTATGTTCGAGTCTTTGACCAATTAAAAGATGAATAACACTAAACTGATGAAAAGCAGTTCGGCAACATTTCAATCAGAATCATTTCAAGTGTCAAATCGATTTGTATATTATGTTATAGCCCATAGAACGGGAATTAAAGTATTATAAAGTTGTGATAATATATGTAACTGCAGAAGAATTCATGGCCTTCGATTAAAAAATGTATATATATGTAATTATAATACCCTCTGAAAGGGTATATAGATTTGTGTAGTAGGCGGACAGATAGTAGATATTCGAAATTTAATGTTTTGTATTTGTCATAATACTCAGATTTATGTGATCGCGTACACATTAAAAATTTTTTCTAATTTATGTTTCTCTTTAAAAGTAAAAACAAAAAAAAAAGCGAAAGCATGGAAAATGAACAGGATGAACTCAGACACAGACATTTGCAGGATCAGCATCGAAATCAGCATCAGCGCGTCTCACTTGGGTACTCTGATGTGATGCTTCACGTTGGCTCCAGGGAGACGCGTAAGTTCAATCCAATGCAAATATTGTAAATAAAAAGTATTGTATTAATCGTGTTGATTGGTCTTTATAGAACGCTCACCATATACGGTTTACTTTGAACAGCCTCGTGATACGCTGTCGGATAGCTACATGCTGATGCCCTCCTATTTGCAGACATCAGACATAAGATCAGCACAGCAGCCGACAGGGAACAGTCATAGTCACATCAACAATGATGCCTCAACTACCGCTGGTTATGTGCCCATGTTTCAATATCAGCCGGCGACAAGGTCTTTGAATCGGGAGTCATATGCAGAGCCGGCAAGCTCAAATAGCAGTCTAACTGGTGGAAATAAATGCAGAAAATGTAATGGAGTACGTGAAGTGTGTCATTGTCATCGGTTGCAGGATCATGTGCATTCCACACAGTCCACTGTCAGCGGATCGGCAGAGCCAACACAGTTCTTTGAACTCTCCTCAACATCGACGGCAGTCACATCCACACTGTCGTCGAGTGCCAGCTGTAGCATTAGTAGCGGAGGAGATAACGCTGCATCGCAGTTCATTCCAAATCACACACAACGTAAGACTGAAACGGAAACCCTGACGGAGGAGCAAGAAAATAACAATAACAATAACAATAGCAATAACAACAATAGCAACAGCAACGAGCGACTTGTAAGCATTTGGCCCGCCGCTATGGATGACCATGCCGTCGATGAGCAGCTGCTGTTGCAATCCAGCAACGCATCGACAGTGGTGTATGAGCTGCCCTCCAGTTCCCTGCTTAGCTCAAATGCCAGCAACACAAGCAGCTCCTTTGAGGCGAGCAGCAGCAATAATGTGCCGTTGGCGATCAACAATTCCACTGTTTATGATGATGTTACTTCCAGTGCGTCGGACACGGAGCATGTGCTATTTGCCAATACGCGCACCACAAACACAACCACAACTACGTCGGCGCAAAAAAAGAAACATTCACAAAATCGATCTCGGAATTCAGCTGCTGCTGATGCGACAACATCCTCAGCTTCCACGGTTATTGAGCTGGATGCCACGCCCAGCACCAGCGCCCAAGCGCAGCATCAGCAGCAGCGGAGACAACAACATCAACAGCAGCAACAACAGCATCAACATCAAAATCTTTATAATGAATACTGTCCGAGGCGCTTTAACCAAGTCAACAACAGCATCAATATTTATGAGCTCGAACCGAATGGAGACAACAGCAGCGACGATGGTTGGGATCTGCGTACTCATAATGCACCTCTTGGTCCACCAGCAGCATCCATCCGTTCACGACCGCAAAGCAGCAGCGAACTGGATGCCCGTCATGCGGATCATACGTATTATAATAGTCGTGGCTATGTGAACGGAATAATTGCACTTCCACTTCCACCGTTGCCGCCTGATGGCAATTTTATGCGTTCCACGTCGGCGTCCTGCACAACAGCCACCCATACGACTTGTAGTGTGGATTATGGTGGTCGCGATATCTGTGGTGTTCACCGTCTGACCACCGAGAGAGGCGCTGCCACGCCCATATCGGAGCAACAGCAGCAACAACGGCAACGACCCGCAGCGGTTCTCAAGGCATGCTATAACTCGGGACTGGGTAGTGGAATTGTGCGAACACGCTCTCGAGTGCGCTCCATGGATGAGGCAATGCCCGCCAACAGCAGCAGCAGTAGCACCAACAGCCTCTGTCAGCCACCAAGAAAGCTTGCGCGTCTGGACGCGCACAATGACATGCAATTATCGCCATCCACAATGTCCAGTCTCTCGCCAACAAACTTCTATGCATTTCAGCCGGGTCGTCATCGGCATCGCACGTACGCGGAATTGGCGAGAACAAGCGATCTGCAGGTGAGATGATAAGTAGAAACTTGGTAATCGGGCTGCGATTTTTATGAATTGTCATCTTTTTTCCATCTTTCTATATACTCGAATCTACTAAATCCCATTCTCTCCACTTTGTAATTGCAGGTGCAGCAGTCGACGGGTCAAGCGCAGCAGCAAACACAGCAGCAACAACCCCAGCAGCAACAACAACAGCAGCAACAACAACAGCAGCAGCAACCACCACAGCAACAACAGCAGCAGCATCCGTCAAGCGGCGGCTCTTGTGTGATTGCTTATGTGGGTAGACCACGTGAGACTGATGGCAGATTGGCGCCAGGGTCAAGGGAGCTGCACAATCTGCCCTCCACCTCAACGGGCAGGCGACATGGCAATGCAGTGCTAACAGCACCCGATTTGCAGCTGGATGATTGGTCATCCGATTCTAATGGCGAGGATGATGATGTTGTATTTGTGCATTCCACACGTGAACCGATACTATCCATTGATCTGACATCGGATGATGATGGTTTTGGTGGCAGCAACGAGGCGGGACTGCAGCAGCAACTCCAACAGCAGCAGCAACAACAGCATCAACAACAGCAACAACAACAGCAGCAACAGCGCCAGCGTCATCTACGTGAGGAGTTACTAGCCACTTGTAGTCGAGCCGTCGGCGGAGCTGACGGACTAACAGCATCTGATACAAATGGAGTAACAGCTGCCACCTTGTTGCCCCGCCCTAATTCGGCCAATGATTATGAAGATCGACGACGTCGCCCAACAGCGGGTGCGGGATCAGGAGCGGGCACATCCTTTGCCTTCTACAGCGGCGCTTTGGCGGATCGAGCGGCTATTACGGATCACAACTATAGCAGTTACAATCATAATCCGGCGCAGGCGCCTACTATTGGTTTCAGAGATCTGATAGATGCAGCTCCATACTCGCGAGGTCCGCCCTGTCCAACACGTTGCCCCCGTATGGAAGCAGCCGCAGCTGTGGCTCATTCACAGCGGTACTTTCAGCCCATTACACCGCCGCCCATTTGGCATTTTGCACCATTGCCAGATCAACCACCACCACCACCGCCGCCACCACCGTCACCACCGTCCACTGGTTATTCTGGCAGTTATGTGCGCCTGCCACGTGGCAATGCAAATGTAGGAAGTGGTGTTGTTGCAGCAGCAGCACCACCATCACAACAACAGCAACAACAAGCGGAAACGGCGCCAAGCGGTGGCAACAGTCCGGCTGCATACTATCGTTATCAGCCGTATTATGTGCCACATTATACGATTACGGCATTACCAGCGAGTCGGAGCAACGGCGATTACTCACCGGGACCGCCCAATCCACATTATCAAGGCGGGTTGAGCAACGCCAATGGCAGCAGTCGCAGCTCATTCAGTGGGGCAATGACTGCCGCTGCTGTGGCAGCTACTGTGGCTGCGGCACAGGCACAATCGTTCCATGATCTACTGTCGTTGGCAAATGTGCCCACTTCACCGGTGGCCAGCATGGAAGGCAACGGTCTGGATAATGACTATCATCGTACCGAAACTCTCAACATATTGAGGCGTGCCACAACTCCAGTGGCAGCTGCTGTTCCCACTGCAGCCGGACCACCGCCTGTGATGTCATCGATAGTAACTGTGGCTGCTGCCGTTTCTCCGCCGCCACCGCTGGAAATGTACTCGGGCCGCACAACGATGCCGTATTGTGGATCGCCGCCGTTTAGTTTGCGACGCTCGGAGGCATACAATAATCAGAGGCAACATTATCAGCCGCAGCCGCATCAGGGCCATCAAGCACCACAGAATCAAATGCACGCTCATATACATCCACCGCATCGGGCAAGCGCCATTGTGGCAACATCATTGACTCCGGCACCGCCGTATCCAGTGCATCAGAATCTGTGGTATCGACAGCAGAACATGCAGGAGCTGCATCGTCGCCATATGACGCCCACACCCATTGATCTCTCTTCCAACCCGCTCAATTTGACAAGCAGCTTACGCACACGTTATTTACACAGCATCTGCAATTGTGTACATGCCCGGAATGGACCCGTCTCCAGTCTGGATCCCGCCTATTATCCGGCCTATGATGCAGCTGTTCAACAGCAAAGCTCTTCCGCAGCAGCTGCACCAATTGATGCCCATCAGCCGCATCCTACGGCACCTCAATATAGCAGTATACAATATCAGCATCAACATCAGCAACCACACCGACAACAGCAACATCCACAACAACAACACCAGCAACAACAACAACATGAACAATATCAACAGCGCCGTCGCGCTGCAGTCCATCATCATATGATACATCATTATTCGCCGTTGCATCTGGAAATTGGCTTGGCCACGCCCCTCTCGCTTGGCTCGTCACGCATACTGATCGGACCACCGCGTCCCAATCGTGGTGCTACTTTGGTAATTGAATAATCTGATTAATTAAATTATCATCATTACAACGAATTCATTAATTTCCACAGGAAATCATCGAGCGCAACACTTTGCCACATAAATATCGTCGGGTTCGACGTCCGAGTGAAACGGACGAAGACGCTGAAAAGTGCGCCATATGTTTGTCCCTCTTTGAGATTGAGAATGATGTGCGGTAAGTGAATGTCTAGTGATCTCTAACAGCAATATAGAATGATATCAATTGAATTATTTGCAGCCGTTTGCCCTGTATGCATCTCTTCCACACGGATTGTGTTGACCAATGGCTGGTCACAAACAAACACTGCCCAATCTGTCGCGTCGACATCGAAACACATATGGCTAAGGATGCACTGGTGCCCAGCTCAAGTGGTGTCGCTTCTGCTGCTGGCACCGCTGCCTTATGACATTGTGTACATGGCATATTTATGTAAAGTGGTATCCAATCATCGCACGCACACGGACACAGTTCATTCAGATTAAGTTCGTCATATTAGTCTATTCATTTAAGGGTTAAGCAGGCAGCAGCAACAACAACAACAACATTAACAAGATTATCGTTAAACTATCTAACTAAACAATATGCGATAATATTGTATGTCGCACACACATGATAAACACACAGTTGCCACTTGTGTCCATTTTCAGTGCTGTTGCTGCCTAATGTGATACAATGGGCAAGGCATCTTTATGTTAAATGGCTCCCAACTATTTCGCACACAGGGAACCCTTTCAACTGAGTTCGTCATGTTCGTCATGCCAGCGATAGGCAGGCAACGGCAAGCAAACATATTTTAAACACAAATTTAAAACTTGAAAAAAAAATGCAAAAAATGAAAAATATTATCAAAAAGTTAATCCTTCATCCGGGAAAACTTGAAACCCACCAACAGGCCAAGCGAGAGTAAAATTTTGGCGTTGCGTTAAAATATCAAAACTATACTAACTAAACTAAAATTACTTTGCTCAAGCTCTACGTAAATACATATAATATATAAATTAATTGATAAATGTTTCGGCAGTTAATCATTTCCTATATACACATATATATATATATATAAATTATGTCCATGTTTTGTAAAACAAAATTTTTGTGATTACACATATGTATATGTAACTACGTATTGTTAAAGTGTGAATGCCGCCTCCCCTATTGGTTAATTATTCAATGTACCAACTGTAATTCTTATTGTATAGCCATATTTTACAATTTGTCACAAAATTATAAAGTGTGGTATCTATCAACACAACGATAAACATTCAATTGAAATGCATTTTATTCATACATTTTCAATCCTTATTATCATTATTTTTGTTGCACTCAAATTTTGCAGTTCAATTTCTCACGTGCCATAATTCTAATTGAGTTATTCGATTGATATGATCTGATCCGTTGTGTGGAGCTCCGTTGAATCATTGAGCCACTTGAAATATTTTTAAATTACGCTTAAGTTTTTGGTCGATACCCGAAACCAATTAAAAGTTGGACATAGGATAGTAAACATTTTTGTAATTATATATATTATATATTAATAATTAAACTTGAATTGAAAATCAAATATATCAAACAATATTAAATTTCAACCACATTTTTAATAGATCAAATTTCTAAGCTCATCAACTTTTTGATATGCGAATTGATCAAAGAAGTTATATTAATAAAGGTACATGCTAACTTTATTTAAGATTTTACAGCAAAAAATCTATGGCTAAAAATTGTTAAATCTTTAACAATGATATATATTTATGTATGTATAATGACAAACTATAAATTTGTTTGTTTGTAGTTTGAGAGACTTCATTATCTAAGTAATATTACTGGGACCGGCTGCTGTATCGTTTCCTGCTTCGTCATCGTTGTCATCATGCTCCTTGGTCATGTCCGCAAAAAAGTCTGATGCATTTGTGCACTTTGATGAGGGCAAATTGTGCCGTTTATCCTTGTAGGCATTGTGTTTCTCATTGTACTTAATGTCACCAAAGTCCTCAAAATATTTGACATTCCAGAAGCGCACATCGTTATTGTGCGATGAGGATGCCAAGAGTTCACCGCTGTTACTAATATCCATCGATTCGATGGGCATATTATGCTGTCCCACAACGCCCAGATTACGATATGGTGCAATGTGGCATGCCCGTATGTTGCCATCCTCACCAGCCACGCACGCAATTCGATCCGTTATGGGTATCATCAGACTTATGGGGCTTTTAATGCCTGGATACATGTCGCAATGGTAACCAAAGTATCCCCAATTGTAGGTGTATAGTCGTCCTTTTGATGTGCCTGCCACCAGCTTTGAACTGCCACGATAAACACCCATGCAGTTGAGCTCCTCCTCGTAAGGCTCCGATTGAACGTACAATTTGCGAGCTCCAATATTGTAGGTGGTTAAATAGCCATCGGCACTGGTTGCTAGCAAGAGCTTATTTTGTTCATTGGTCAGCATTTGTGTTATCTGGTCCTCCACCTCCTTCAGCTCAAATATGGCATCTTTCGTACGAAAATCCCAGAGCTTCACGGTGCCCGCATCGTCGCCGGTGGCAAACAAACGCTCGTCCAGGACATGCAACTTATTTATAGCATCATCATGAGCCGTTTCGTAAAGCTTTTTCAACTTCTCCGTCTCCATGTCAGTGACCATAACACACTTGTCCTTGGAGCATGTGATCAAACTACGCCCATCCTCTGTGAACTCGACGTCGCGACAAGATTTGGCATGCACTTCAATAGAACGTAACAGCTTGTTCTCCTCGTTACCGTATTCATACAAATGAACATCACCTATAATGGTCGCCAAGGCGATAATGTCGCGTTGCGGATGGAAACAAATGTCGGTGATGAAATCCTCAAGCTTTATCTCGGGCGGAGCACTGCGTGGCTTCTTAATGGCCGCTATGATCGCACGGACCGTCTCGTCTGTTTCGTCGTCCTCATCCAAATGTGAATAATCAGCAGCTCCACTTGCGCCAGATCCACTGGGTCCTAATCCATCATTAGCAGTCTGTTCTTTGCGCCGTTTGGCACTGCTTGCCCCTCCAGTCGTCGCCTCGTCGAGCATCGAATCGTCCGAGTCGGAATCTTCTGCATTCGGATCAAAGCTGCCATCACTGCTGATGCTATCGTCTGAGCTGCTGTGTCCATCGTTTCGTTGCGGCTCTGGCGCACCCATATCCACCAAATCGTATTCGTCGTCGTCGCTCTCCGACTCGTTTAGAACTTCCTGTTCAATTTCAGCTATGACTCCCACTACCATATCGTCATCAATATCCTCAAGCTCGTCTTCATCCGCTGGCGTCTTGAAATGCTCATGCCTGTCCACAAAAAAATGACCATTATTAACTGTGGTGTCCCAATAATATTGAATTGCTTACGTATGCATAATCTGAACGATTTAAAATATGATTTTTCACGCTTTATTTTACAGAGCACGCTTTTTTCCGCCAGATAATACCAAACCAAGCGAAGAAAGAAGAAGCACTACAGACAACAAAACACATGCTAGGCGCACAGCTGATTCCATGGCAACAACAACATGAACAGCAGCAACAACACATGTTTTGAGGGTACACTAAACAATTTCCTGTAATCTACAACAAAACTATTAGACGCGCGCAATAATGTTAAGTTGCTGTTCCCGCATTCACACAGTATACCAGTCAACCTTTAATGAAAATGTTTTAGAAATGCAATTCCTCTAGTCTTAAAACAAACATATTTTCAACTGTACCTGATACATTTATTTGCGTAATTCATTAATCCCATTAAATTTCAAATACAGGGCATTATAACAGAATAAAGGACTGTGTTGCCAGACAGTCGGAAAGCAGCATTTCAAAATAGTCGATGCATAAATAAATAGATGCTATTATTTTTTGATAATTATTGATTTATTTTATTATTTTCAATGCATAACTGAAGAGAGACAATATTTATATTGATAATATCTAATTTACTTCCAACAACGGTGTTATGAAAAAACGCACATACATTTCCTCCTGATCATCAGACTGCATCATAAAATGCAGTTCCAGCAGACCACTGGCATCTGTTTTGATAGCCACCTTTGTGGCCACCTGGAGTGCCTTATTGGTCAGCCGTATCTGTTGACTTTTGTACTGAGCCACTGTTGTCTCGCGGCAGTTGAACAAAATAATCATGTCACTTGATTTGGCCACTTCCACGCTGGATTCAGCCTGCATGACGCCGAGCGTGGCAATCTTGAAGTGAGGTTTTAATGGCGAAATCGTAAATTCATATTCCTCAGCAGCTTTATCCAGTTCGTGAAAAATATTGGACAGATCTGGACCACGCATAAATATTGTATTTAAACTAGAGCTATTCGAGTCTAGTTCGTACTCCATGGGCTCCTCCACGTTGGTTGTCTTAATAGCGCACTCTGTGCTCACCTGCTCGTCGGCGTGGGGCTCCAGCAAAATCAGCAATGGTGAACCTTCGCCTTTATACAACATTTTTATTCCACAGTCCGCCAGCCCAAAGAGACTCAGGCACTCGGCTAGCACATTGATCTTCACACTAAAGCTTTGAGAGTCCTGGATGTGAAATTCCGCAAAGAAAGCTGGCGCTATGAATATTGTCGCCTGAATCGATTTGCCCTGTTCCACAGTAATGAGAAGTCCATCCTCACTAGCTTGAAGTGTACCAAACTGTAAGAGGGAGTACACATATATATATATATATATTATATTGTTTATAATTAAAGTATTTACATCACTGAAACAGATGGACTTGATAGCTGCGTAAAAGGTCTTTATGTGATCCAAACGGCACACAAATTTGTAATCTTCATACTGTGATTGTGTCAGCATTTTTCGATTTTTAATGATACCCTTCGCGTAGAGCAACTTCGAATGCTGCATTAATCCAAATAAATGTCTTCGTGAAAGTATCTAAACTGCTCCAGCGTCAATATCTGCTCCCGTGGTACTAAATTTAGTACCTGGTGCAAACGCTGGGCCAGCACGTGTTCACAGGTGAACGAAACGCAATCACTGTCGGAGCTTGATCTAGGCTCCTGATCTTCTGGAAATTGCAATTGAAGGACACACCGCTGGAAATAACGACACTTGCAATAATTAATGCCAGGCAAAATGCGCATGACATGCGCGGAGTTCCGCTTGCTGATCAACTCCACAATTTGGCGTAATCGATCAGGTGTGTAATAAATAATTATGGCCCATTCATCGAGCAGTCGAAGTGCACGCTCCAATAGATCCTCTCCTAGTAGGGCTGTCAGTTCAGTAAACAACTGCGCTCGTTCATCTGCTGGCGAATATTTGGCTTGAATATGTGAGCAATGTAAGAACAGTTTAAATTACCTGTGGAAAGGCTATTGCCATCAGTTCTCTGATATTTACTAAAAACCTGCTGTACCAGTCCGGGTAAAAATAAATCTGCTGATGTTATATCCTTAAAGTCAAGCGCCATTTGTGCTAGTGATGGGCGACATCGATATTGATTGACGATATTTTAGCAGGAATCGACATGATACTTAATGCGATATTGTCGATTATTATTTCTGATATCAATATCGTCATTCCTAATTTGTGCTAAAGTTGTATCAAAATGTTCGAATTAAGTTCAATTAAACTATTCCCTTAAGTGTAAAGCGTGCGCCGTTTTCAATGATCTTAATACTTGAGTCTCGAGACGAATTATAATCGGTTAAGTCGAATTATAAATCGATTAGTTTTGAATACATTTTTTTTTGCAAGGTTTTCTAAACTTCGATAAGCGTTTCCTAGATAATAATGCAAACTCCGACAACTCTTATCGATAACCAATAGATGAAGAAGTGTTGCCCGCGTTTTTATTTTATATTAGTTTGTTTATGTTGTACGATTCAGTTAATCTAGTTTTTAAGTTTAAATAAGAAGTTGTGACAAGCTGTGAATGTCGTTACACGATGTCTAGGAAACCAATTGTTCAAAACAAACAGCTGTCAATGACTGCATTCCTTGGATTGGAGGGAAGCAGCCAAAGTCAATCGTCGCAATCTAAAAAAGTAGCACGAAAAAGTTGTATAAATCACTCACAAAAAAAGTCGCAAATGAAAACAATAAGAATTTAATTTATTTCAGATATTTTGGAGGCAAAGACAGCTAAAGCAAAGTTCTACAATCCCATTTATTTGGATTCTTCATCATCTGATGAGGATGATGCGGAAACACAAAAACAACTTTCTACTACAACGACACTGGCAAAGAATAAGGCGCCGGATAAAGACGCCAATGGCAATGCGCTTATCAAAAGGTATAGCTTTGATAATGTTAAGCAATCGCCATTAGCACCACTTCCCGCGGCAACAGGATTGAGCATTGGCTCGGGTATTAAAATGAACTTTGATAACTTTGAAGAGGCATTGAAACAGGACGCAACTTATCAAGCGTCATTGTCAAAGCTAAATGGTCACATTAACAAGCTGTCCATGTCCCCACATAAACCAGTCTCACTGTCATTATCGCCGCTAAAACCTTCCGCCATTGAGAAACCAACACTGAATATTTCAAATGGAAGCAGCTCCCAAGATAGTTTTGATATATTAGTGAGTCAAACGCAAAAGGAGAAGCCGACTCTAAAAATAGAGCAATCCAGCAACTCGGACAAACTAACGCCAGATCCGATATCGTTGAATTTCGCTTCAAGTGTAAAGAAAGAGCTGGACTTGAGCTCGCCAGTGGTGTTACCAGCGCCTCCAGTGAAACCCAAGCTAAAGATCGTCTTTAGCAATTCACTTGCCGATTACTTACGTGATTTGGGACAGTATGATATTGATATAAGTAAAAGGGACTTTGGCCAACAGAATGAAACATTATTAAAGAGTACAATGGGCTCATACAAGTCAAGGTACATTGAACTGATGGAAAAGTATTGTGAGGTAATTGATCAAATACCCGCTGTTCATTTCAATGAAATCGACGGATTTGAGGCAAACACATTTCTTAAGCTTAAGGTAATGCGTCAAAAGTTCAAGGCGCGAACTCAACTACTTGAGAGGCAAATAGAGCGTCAAAGGCGGGAACGTGAGACGCAGGCGGACGAATGTGATTTTGATGCTATAGAAAGGGAGGAGCGAGAAATGCTGGCAGAACTGAAACGGGCACAAGCACAAACACCAAGTAGCTATGCAACTGTGCCTTCAGAGGATCAAACCGAAGAGGAACCTAATGATATTGAACTAAACACAAAGCCCACAACATCCAAAACAAATACAAGCTATACCAATGGTCCGCCAGATGATTTTGATGATCTGGTACCCGTGCCGAGTCCCCAACACGATATTGACGAAGATGATTACTTGGCTCAGAGCATGCGGCTTGATGATGATAAAATTTGCAGCTCTACACAGTATACAGAAAAGCTTGTCCAGCCCGCTCAGTCCATCAAAAGCTTGCCGAAATCTAACGTTGATTCAGATGATGATTTCGAGGATACTTTAAAGCAAATACGGGAAGAGCATGAAGCTTTACAAGGTCGTAAATCGCAGTATAATAACTATGCCTATGCCGACTTTGAGGCTGTAAAACAGCCAACCTCTAAAAAAGAACCGGAGCCTGCACAGCGTATTAATTTTGCTGACAGTAAACCGCCTGCAATCAATCTCGATGATGATGGCTTTCCAGAGTACGATCCGGCATTATTTGAGCAGGCGCATGCTGAAGCAGCTTCCAGTATTGATTTGACCATTGATAGACCTAGTACAAGTCGGTCCATCAGCGTGTCAAGTAAAACTACTATGCCGGCTACTGTACAAAAGATATCGGGTAATTTCCATGCTAATGTTCATAATGATGGTATCACCGGAGAGTTCGATGGCCAAAAATTCGAGCATTCAACACGCTTGATGCAGGCACTCAGCTTCAGCTTTGGCTTGAGAAGTTTTCGACCAAATCAATTGCAGGTGATTAATGCGGCACTGTTGGGCAATGATTGTTTTGTGCTCATGCCCACGGGAGGCGGCAAATCACTGTGCTATCAGCTGCCCGCCATTCTCACTGAAGGCGTCACCATTGTCATCAGTCCGCTCAAGTCCTTAATTTTTGATCAGGTCAACAAACTGGCCTCACTAGACGTAAGTATCACCAAGAAGAAAAGAGTATCTTCGGTACGTCGTCTTTAATTCCACATTATTCCATTTTAGATTTGTGCAAAGTCAATGTCCGGTGAGCAGACCCTGGAAGAAGCTATGGCAATTTACCGCGACCTGGAGATGCATCCTCCACTGGTCAAGTTGCTATATGTAACACCGGAGAAGATTTCTAGTTCTGCGCGATTTCAGGATACTCTGGACCAACTGAGTGCCAACAATTATATCAGTCGATTTGTGATTGACGAAGCTCATTGTGTTTCCCAGTGGGGTCATGACTTTAGGCCCGACTACAAGAAGTTGGGAATTCTTCGCAAGCGCTTTCCCAATGTGCCATCAATGGCACTGACTGCAACAGCTACGCCACGGGTCCGCCAGGATATATTACAGCAGCTGAATCTCACGCATTGCAAGTGGTTCCTCTCGAGCTTTAATCGAAGCAATTTACGCTACCAGGTGCTTCCCAAAAAAGGTGTCTCAACCGTAGACGACATGCGGAGTTTCATACAAACGCGTCCTTCCACCTCCAGTGGCATCATCTATTGCCTTTCTCGCAAGGAATGCGATGAGGTGGCCAGTAAAATGTGCGCGGCCGGAATTCGTGCGTCTGCCTACCATGCTGGGCTGGCGGACAAGGCACGTGAATCTCGCCAAAAGGATTGGATAACGAACAAAGTGCGCGTTATATGCGCAACAATTGCCTTTGGCATGGGTATTGATAAGCCCGATGTACGCTTTGTGCTGCACTACTCGCTGCCCAAGTCCATTGAGGGCTATTACCAGGAAGCTGGTCGCGCTGGCCGTGACGGAGAAATAGCCGATTGCATCCTTTACTACAACTACAGCGATATGATGCGTCTTAAGAAAATGATGGATGGTAAGTGGCAAATAATACTATCCATATTTCTTCTAATGATATCTACAATTGCAGCCGATCGAGCGCTCCAGTATCATGTGAAGAAGATTCATATTGATAACCTGCATCGCATTGTGGGCTACTGTGAGAATATCACCGATTGCCGTCGCGCCCAGCAGCTGGACTATTTCGGAGAGCATTTCACCAGCGAACAGTGCCTGGAGAATCGACAAACCGCCTGTGATAACTGCTTGAAAAAACGTAGCTATCAGCAGATCGATGTCATTGAGCAATGTCGTAAGGCGGCATGTGCTGTTAGAGATTTGTGCAGTGGTCGCTCACGTTTCACGTTGCTCCATTTGGCGGATGTCCTAAAAGGCTCAATGATTAAGAAAATTGTCGACTTCGGACACAATAAGACGCCGCACCATGGCGCACTTAAGGACTGGGACAAATCAGATGTGCAGCGGTTGCTCCGCTTAATGGTTCTCAGAGATTATCTTAAGGAGGACCTAATCTTTTCCAAGGATATTCCGCAGGCCTATCTGTACCTTGGCAACAACATAAATGGTCTAATGAAAGAGACGCCCAAAATTGAGTTTGCGCTCACACGCAAAGAAAGTGGCGGCTCCAAAGTGGTGGCCACCGTCTCAGAACCGACTGCAGCTGGAAATAGTGATTTGCGACACATCCACGAGCGGTGCTATAGCGATCTGCTCGATTTGTGCCGCACTATTGCCGCTGCTCGTAATGTGACAATGGCCAGTATAATGAATATGCAAGCTCTGAAGGCCATGGCCGAGGAGTTGCCGACTACCGAGAAGGATATGTGCGCCATTCCGCACGTTACTAAGGCTAATTTCGATAAATACGGTGCCAAGCTTCTAGAGATCACAAATGGCTATGCCTTGGAAAAGGATTGCCTGCAGGTCATGCAGGACATTGAAGCCACTGAAACCTCTGTGGCCGTGCCAACAACAACAACGGCACACGACGATAACGATTGGGAGCAAGCGGCTGCGTCACAAGGCTCTGGTGGATCAGCTGGTGGAATGCGCGGCGGTAAACGCAAGAGAGCCTGGAGAGGACGTGCCACTGGAGCTGCCACTGCCAAACGTTATAAGGGGGCGTCTACTGCTTCTCCCGCAGCGCGTAAAAAGGCCACACCAGCTAGAGCCGCTCGTGGAGCCGGAAGTAGCGCAGGATCCAAACGTGGAGCTGCCCGTGGTGGCTCCAGCTCATGGTTGGGTAAAAAAACGGGCACCAGCACTGGGTTCCAACTAATGCCTTTGCCTGGATCAAGATAGTTAAGTTTGTGAAACAATAAACATTTTTTTATCACTTTCAAATAATAACAATTGTGCTTAAACCGTAATTATTTTAGTCTCCAAGTGGAATTTTCAATGAAAAAAAAAGTACTATATATAAGTATACTTGTATATGTTTGCTGACAATTTATTGTGCTGTAGACCGTAGTTTCTCCTCAAAATCGTATGCACCCATTGACCAAATCAAATTGCTATCTGTCTGCACTTGAACAAACTCTGTCGAATAAGTATTCGATGTGCTGACCATGCCACCAAACTCCATCTGTGCGTGGTCTGCAATTAAAGAGATCAACTTGAAGTTATCCAAAATTTTAGGTGATGCCATAACACTTACACAGATTCCACTTAAGTCCCGTTGTGGTCACATTGTGAGCTGCACTGCCCACTGGCATTAGAGAGCACCAGCGTTGATTAGTTACCAGATCTAATGGAACCTGGATTGTATGCTTTCCTGGTCGCAGCAGCCATGTTATGGAATCACCACTGAGCAGATACACATTGCAGGTGTCCTTTTGCATTTTGTACAATGTATTTAGATTGGCCATTACCTGATCCAATCGACCCGAGGAATCATGAAAAACAACCACATCGCGCACTTTGCGTTGTTGCATCACTGGTTGCAGCACTGTAAAGGCTTTGGTAAAGTCTGTGGCATCCTGATCGGGTGTGTTGATCTTTGGTGTTGATTTGAAAAACTCGACCGTTTCTTCTGTTATAGAATCAAAGTCGCCTGTTATCAGATCTGGAGGATCTACCATTTCTGGCGATCCAGTGTCATTATTGCTCTTTGCCTGTATACTGCCGGCTGCCTGTGTTGTTATAAAGTTGCGCCAGTGATTGGATCCGCCGTCCACTGCGCATCGTATGGTTGCTGGTTTAAAAATTTGAAAGAGCTAAGTGACTTTGTTGTTGTTTTTATTTTCGTTTTATGGTTACCATTCTTCCATAACTGCTTGACCACGTGCGGGGGAATTTGAATTTGTCTGTTGAGTACAATGCAAACGTGACCATTGGGGCCCAGCCGAAAATTCTCACTAATTAGATTGCTGGGCATCCATTTGTATTCCTTTGGTGGAACTGTGTGGTCCATTTGTTGTCTAAAGCCGATTGTTGTTTTGGTGCAGAAATTGCGTGGGTGAACCCCAATGCTGCCAGATTGCTTAAAAATGTGCCAGTCATCTGGCAACGTCATGCCAATGCCCGCGCTACGCAATAATTTGAATGTTGCATTTTTGATAGCTACCGCTGCTGCCATCTTACGGCAGCGCGAGCCGTTTAATCTAACGAAACTCATAAAATTTGAATTATTATGCACGGCACGACCTGGCATATTTCATAATTCCAAAAAACAATTGTAATACTTGAACAGCCACTTCGTCAACAAACAACGCCGTCGCAATACTGATTATTCGTGGCTTGCAACTCTGCGACGCCGCAAACAAAATGGCTCTGATTTTTGCAGACTAAAAAAGTTTCGTTTGAATTTTCGCAATTGAAAATCCAAGAAATCGCAGTGAAATGAAACAGTAATAATGTAATTCTCAAGTGCCATGTGCGAGTGTGTAGCCAAGATGATGATGGCTCTAAGATTTGTCAAGTGAAATGATGCCAAAGTGCGTGGATGAGATTTGAATACGAAAACTAGTTCTTATAAAACTTCACGCACACACGCACAGCCTCCCCAAAAATGGAAGGTATGGACTTGTGGACGTCCATGTTTTCGACTGACTTTGATGAGGAGGGAGGGGACGGCGAGGGAGATAATTATAATCATGGCAACAACACGCACGCAGACGAGTTTATGGGCGAAGATGAGGAGGAGGCGGAGGAAGCTGGTATAGACGAGATTGATGATGATGATGATGATGATGGGAAACGACGTAGAAAGCAAAAGGGACATGAGCCTGATGACGATGCCATATTTGATTTTGAACTGCAGCCTATTGTTAATATTGCCGAGCCAGAACCAGAGTCTGCGCGAAGAGGAACTGTCGCATTGGCGCCACCAATACCATCCGGACCGTCTGTAAGGGCGACGCATCGTCAGTCGCTGCCATCATCATTTGGGTCATCACTAATGCCACGAGGATCTGGTGTTGGAGCAGCCCCAACGCGTCCAACCACATCCCAAATCAATGCTACCGATGAAAACGGAGTTCCAATTAATTATGAATTAGGTGTTATTTACATATGTCCCGCATGCGGTGCTGAATACCGACAGCAGGATATGTGGAAGCGTCATATGAACCAAATGCATCAGTATAATACACGTAAAGGACTCAATTTTGTTGCCATCGATAAACTGTATCATCGGTGTCTGGAATGCAACAAGCGCATTGCCATGCACAGTCGGGAGAATCTGCTTAAGCATAAGTTTACCCATTTGCCATATCGGTGCACCAAGTGCTATATATGTAAGCGAGAGTACAAATACAGGCAGGACCTGATGGTGCATCTGCGTATGGTGCACTGTGATGAGGTCGTGGCAATGATGCGGGAAGGCGATGGCACCGCAGGACGGAAGACGCGTGTCCGCGAACCGCGCACCGAGCCACATCTAGCACTTCAGACTGCCCCAGTCCATGACGATGACGACGGCCTGGAAGCGACAAATGAACTTGTAGAGACGGACGGTGCCACAGGTGTTGAGGCCAACATCAGTTTGGATGACGATCTGAGTCGCAGCTCATTTGCCAAGCGGAAAGGTAGTAATCCAGGTGCAGGCAATGGGAATGGCAGTAGTGCTGCAGACATATGTGAGGATTACATACACTACATGTGCCCGGACTGCAGCACCGACTGCGAAACTCATGCACAATGGAGTCAACACATTGAATTCGTGCACGACTATGTCAGTAGGCGAGGCCTGAACTTTCGTTGCGTGGATATGCAGATGCAGTGTCTGGAGTGTAAGCAGGTAAGACATTGGCAACCAAGGCAGCAAACCTGGCACGAACCAGAGAACATGATTTCGGTACGGTTCGGTACGAGCCAGAGAACATGATTTCGGTACGGACCAATCTCAAAAGTCCCTCAACGAAAAGTTTTGGTTCGAAACTTTCAATTTAATAAACAACAAATATTTTATTTTGACAATTGTTTCAATATTGTTAACATAAATATTGTCGAGAAAATAAATAGTATCAACTATTTGAATTGAATATATTTATTATAATTTTTGTATTATTTTTTTAATATTTGTCTTATTTTGTCATGATCCGATTCAATAGAAAAGTTTGAGGTTCGGTTCAAAACTGGTTTTCAGCCTTGTTGAAAACTCTCAATCTTGTTTGACAACATTTCTAATAATGTATAACAATTCTCTTTATTCTGCAATCCATAGTTTGTCATACCGAACACAATCAAGACATTGCGGGCTCACAAATTCAGTCATTTGGCGCAACCGGAATGGATGCGCTGCAAGCTGTGCTTCAAGGGTTATACGGAGCATCATGAACTCGTTACGCATCTGCTAAAGCATCATCATCTGGAGACTTTAATGCCCGACGCTGAGGAGACCACTGAGGAGGAGCCGATGCCCAGTGCCAATGCCGGAGATGATGGCGAAGATATTGAAAATGGCAATGACTGCGATGATGATTTGGAGCATTGGGACGAAACACCACGTCGTGGAGGTCGCATAAGTAGCGATGATATGTACGAGCCTCACATTGACTATCTCTGTCCACAGTGCGGCAGGGAATTCATCGAGAAGAAACACTGGCGGACTCATGTCGTCCAAGTGCATGGAATGAACGATCTGGCCAAGTTGAACTTTGAAGTGATCAACGATAGGCAATTGAAATGCACCGAATGCGACAAGATAATCACGAATGCATATGGTATACAGAATGCACAACAACATAGGATTACGCATCTGCCGTACAAGGCATACGCACGCTGTCGCAAGTGCCATAAATCGTATACGGACCGCAAGGGTCTTGTCAAGCATTTGGCCACATATCATCGTGTTGGATACGAGCCGCGTAAAGTTGCAGGATGTGCGGGTACGGGCAGTGGTTTAAGTATGTCTGCAAGTGGCCAGGCATCATCGAAGTCGCAGACGCCGCGAAAACAAATTGTCACTGTTGCAAATGAAACATATGAGATTATATATTTGGACGAGGAGCAATCATCGCCCAGTAACAATAACATTAACGAGGAGAACGATTTTGGCGAACAAATGCAAGGAGATGACGATGAATATGTCCCCACTTTTAGCAGTCGTCAATTGCCGCCTGCTGTTGCTCCTAATCCTAGTCCCACTCCCAATCCCAATCGCTACAAGTGTGTTGATTGCGGCTCCTTGTTTCCCACACAGGTGGCACTCAAAACGCACATTAGCGAGGAGCATGATTTTATGGATACACAATATAGTGCCAAAAAGTTTGATAACTCCGAGCCGACTGATGAGGCAGCATCCGCATCAGTTGCAGCTTCAGTTTCTACTCAAGTGCCCGTGGTAACATCGGTTGCCACAGCAAAAACATCACCAGCGCCAAGTAGCAGTAAGAAGATGGCACGAATAAATAGTTCGGGTGCATCGACCATAGAGCAAAATTATATATTCCTGTGTCCATCGTGCGGCAAGGCATACAAGACACAGTTTGAGTGGCGTCGTCACATCAATGATGCGCACAATTTCGATAAGCGTCAATATTTGAATATGCGCCAGTTGGATAAGTATCGTTATCAGTGTACCCAGTGCAAGGACATTGTGAGCAGTTCGAAATTGAAGGGTCTGCAAGATCATCACTTTCGCCATCTTCCCTATCGATTGTATCTGAAGTGTCTCGTCTGCGGCACCTGTTACAATCACAAGCCCAACATTGCGGCACATTTGCGTACACGCCACAACATCTACGAACGTGATACGCCGTGGCGTGAGATGCAGCCGAAACCACAGTACAACTATGTGATTATGAAAGATAAGGATAAGGAAAAGGAATCTCGCGGTATATCCTCGTCATCATCATCGCCGACACCTGGCAGCAGCAGCATTCATGTGGGACGATCGTTAAAACCACAGCCTGGCGGGCTGCCCACTCGACCGGCTGGGCTGAATACGTTGGAGGACAGTATTTCATATCATAATGCTGTGGATATGGACTTTATTACGTACTATTGTCCCAAGTGCAACAAGAACTTTGATTCGCATGCCTTCTGGCGGAAACACATCGTGGAACAGCACAATTTCAACAGTCGCCAGGGTCTGAACTTTCGTCAGATCGATATGCATCACTATTTGTGCCTCGAGTGCTATAAGCGTGTGACTGTCACTCATACCAAGGGGGCCATCGGGCAGCTGCAGTCGCACAAGTTCCGACACTTGCCCTATCGCTCTTTCAAATGCTTGACCTGCAATGGAGAATTTGTGCGCAAGCAAATGTTCTTCAAACATTTGAATCGCGACACAAATCGTTGTGACAACAAACCACTCAGTGCCCAGGACAACGACGATGATGGTGTGGAGCAGCATGTAAGCATTACCAGCGGAGATGATGCTTCTGTTTCAGCTGTAGTGGAAGTTGATCCTGCTGCTTATCGGCTATGGTGTCCCCAATGTGGCGATAACTTTATCACCAGCAGTAAAGCGCTTTGGCGAGAACACATTAACGCACATCATGGACTGGGAAAGCGGGAGATGCTCCATGTCCGAAAAGTGGTTGATGATCTGTACCGCTGTACGGACTGTGACGAGCAGTTGCAAACGAAGCATCTGAGGGTGCTGCAGGAACATCGCTTTAAGCATCTGCCCTATGCCGCCTATATACGATGCCAACTATGCGAAAATCAGCAGGATGAACTGGGTCATGGGGCTGTTGCAGCTGGTCTGCACAGTATGCAAGAGTTGCAGCAACACATACGGGACAAGCATCCCGACGTATCCGAGAATGATGAACAAATGCAATCGCTCTTAAATGATGAGGATAGCCAGCTGGCAAACAATGAATCGACAGGCAATGGCCGCTATATGCCACTGCCACCGCATTTGCTGGATGATGATGCCGATGACATGGATTTTGAGACACAGTATCTGCTAGGCTAGACGTAGTTTTGCAAATCTCTTGCTTAGCGCTCCTAACGGGAGACGCCACTCATCTATGAACTTAAGTATTTATACATATTTAATGATATTATTTTACACTCATGTAAATCTCACATAAACAATTAGATATTAGATAACTGACTATTTATTATTAAATCTTGGGTCGACCACCAGTTTCCCTGTCCCGCTCATTAACTATAGAACTACCTTTAACTAAAGATAAATTAAGCTATTTGAAATTTAACTAATATGCTATTTAAATTTAAGCTGCTGTACATTTATTCATTTATTGAGATTTTATAATAAGTTTGATCCCAGAAGATTTAAACTATAATATAGTTAAACCTTGTATTAGCTAAACCTTTTTACTTATGAACAAATATTTTACATGGTATTTTTGGTTAATGGCAGCTTTAAATTTTAATCCGCCCCTATTTTTTTAAAGTTTAACACGTAGACTTCGTTAAATTATATACAAATAAATATGAAATTTGATCAAGAAATCATATAAACTGAATTTTTATTTAATTGTTAAGGTTTAAATAGATGAATCTTTATCTGCAACTAAAGATTGTGTTCCATTTTACTATTGAATGTTTATCGCAAAACAAAAGGGACCCTTCTTATATTTACATAGTAAGGCTAATTAGCGTTGACATATTTAACGAAATTAAACCAGAAAAAAATTATATGGATGAATGAGAAAATCGTAGATTTTTGGATGGAATCGTGAAAAAAAATAAGTTGATGTTTTCAATTTTTATAATAAAAAGAAAACTCTTATTTTTTATCTAAAAAAGATTCATAAAAAATCTTATATTTTCAAGATTCATAAAATAACTTATATTTTCAACTTTTATATTATGTATATTAAAAATTGAAAAAATAAATTATTTAAGATTTGTATTTCCCAACTTTATTAGTTGTATCAAAATATGGATTATTTTTTAAGTTATTGTTAAAAATCAACAAAGAATTATATTATAACTTTTATTAAAAAAAGTTTCAGTTCAACAGTGTTACAGATATTTCTCAGTGTTCATTGTGAAAACGTATACGTTGATAGTGTGGGTTACTGACCGCTGCTCTCATACATGACCTTTATGTGGCCGGAGCTGTCTGATAAATGTATATCCTACTGTGAGTCTCGACAGTTCCTAAGTTATCTGGAAATTTTGCAAGGAACAGCAGTCTAGTGACAAATGGGGAACATATAATGCATTTATATTTATATTTTATTAGTATTAGTGATATATTTTTTAATTATTTTTCATTTTGTCTAAAAGCCCCCGAATAACGCCCCACAAAGTTTAGACAACAAAAATGATATCAACGACATATTTGTATTGCATATGATGGTTTTACGTGGTTTAATAAACACGAATTAAATTGAAAATCGACAATAAATATATAATTTATTTATACATCTTTAATACAATTAGAGAATGCTTGTTTACTTCTGTTGATTGACCTATGTATAAACATTGCAGCTGCCAATAAAGTGTTTGTTGTAAGAAATAATTCAATTAGTATGATAATAATACGATATGTTTACGGGTTGTAAAACGCTAATGCTAAAAATGTTTTAATTTAATGTAATACATACAATAAATAATAATAAATACTTTTGAAAAGCATAAAAAAATTGCACGCACATAATAATTGCAACAATATGAATTAAATTAAAGAACAATGTTTTAACCTATGAAATATTAAACAAACTGTTTGCCAAATACATTTCGTATGCGCATGGAATGAATGTTATCTAATTGACTGTTGATTAAACAGTTTTTTGTTATTCATTTTTTTTTCCTTTAATCGTTTTCGAAGTTTACATGTTTCAGTTCCTTTCTCTTTTTGTGCACGCTTTCCTCTATTCGACTTTGCATGTTTATGTTTTCTACACATAAAACTTTTGCATTGTGTGTGTGGTGTGTGTTTATGAGTGTCTGTTGTGTGTTTAGTAACAATTTGTTGCTGTTGTAGTAGTAGTAGTGGTAATAGTAGTAAATAGTTGCTGTGTGTTGTTGTGCACCTTCATCCTCACAGTGTGGGCATGTTGCGCCTTCCATTACTTGTGCTAGATTCTGCCCCACTCGCCCCGTCCTGTTGAGCCTTCTGTTTGGCACGTCGCGCCTTCTGGCGCGTATGCTCAATTTGAAAGTCCTCGACCCGCAAATTGAGACGCATCATATTGTTAATGATGAACTCCTCTTCCATAATGTGCTCCGGGGGCGATCGTAGCACCGCTAACGTTTCGCAGAGACCCGTGCAGGTTTTGCGCACCTTATGTCGACTGAGGGAGGCACCAATGATGACAAGCGACACTTTGAATATGACCCTTATGCCCTCGGCGAGAAAGCAATCCCATACACGCAGCAGCGTCTCCCACGGTAGTGTGCGCGTCAGGGCGCATAGAAACCAATCTGTCATATAGAGCAGCGGCTCCACTTTGTGCTTCTGCAGATGACGGTAGACGGGCGGGCAGGTTTTCTTAAGCAGGCCCTCCAATATGCCCGCATCATTTTGTATCACTTCGAGACCAGGTATAAAGTAGTCCTGCAAATAGCTGTAAAAAAAGGAACACTCATTAAATGCTAAACAGTTAGATAAAAATTAGACTTACACATCACATACGCTCACAAATACCCAAAAGGCATCCTCTGCCGGCAAATGCATCAATAGAAATGCGGCTATTGGCGCTTGCGCTTGACAGAATCCCACCTTGGGATTGTATATCGAATAAGCCTTCAGCACATTGAACAGCTCGATTTGTCCCACCTTCTGTTCGTCCAGAAACATTTCGTGAAACGGAAACTGACGATGCTTATCCTTTTTGATCTCCTCAATGGTGGCCGGATTGCCAGGCTTCTTCAACAGCTCCTCGTATACATCTGGATTCTTTTTCTTTAGCAAATACGCGCCAGACAAATAGAACCAGGCCCTGGGACGCACCGATTTTGGTATACCCTTGCGACATCTATCGCGAATCTGTGGAGCAATGATTTGATCAAGATTATTTAAGTTTTTTGATAACTAAATACTGGATTTACCTTTTTGTAGTTTTTGGACATGTATATGGACCAATTGTCAATCATATAGAGCCATTTCTTTTCGCGCGCAATGATCTGTGCCTTGGAGAGAGGCTCCTTTGGTTTGTCCGTGCGCTGGAATCCGCCATAGAAGCCATTGCGATCTGGGCAACTGGATACGGTGGAGCACAGCGAGATGGTATCCAATGCACGCGGTGGTGTTGCCATCTGTGATCACTGTGCTGGCCAGAACGATAGCAAACTGAATCCATAAATTATTACAAACTAAAATACGCCCACTAAAAAGTCAGCATGTAAATACATACAAGTATGTACATATGTAGGTGGAACAATTGAGAGAGAGCTAGAGAGATATATATGTACATATAGAGAGGTAGAATCACCCAAGTACCAGAATCCAAGACAATTTGCATTAATAATTTGCTGCCCTGTCTGTTTGTTTATAATGAAAACTGCGCAATTAAGTGCGATCAACGAGTGTTTGTCGGTCTCTCAATTTGTCTCGTTTAGTACAATTTGGCAGGCATTACTCAGAAATACACACATACAGATATATCTTAACCTTAACTAAAGAGATATGATTGTTATTGTTTATTTATTTATAACTATGTCTTATCAGTTAGCACACATTAAATAGATAGCATTGCCTTGAAGATCGTGATGTAATAACTTTACTCTCATTAATGTATTTCGGAGCAACTCCTGTTCTAAAACACGCCAAGGATTACAAATAACTATACAATTTAACTGATAGATAAAGTGAATGAGACAAGACCAGACTGCACAGCTGTTTTTTGTTAGTATATAAACAAATCGATTGAATAGCGAATGTTAATTAATTAGTCAGCAAACGGTTTAAAATGGTCAGTTCTGTTTAAGAGTGTGAGAAGAATTAAAGCCCAAACAAAGAGACTTTCCAATTCTGATTCAGTTAAGTGTATTTCTTTTGGGAAATCTAAATTAAAAGTCAATACAATTTATATATTTAACGACACAATGTGATGTGTTTTTATGGTATAATCATGATTTGCAATTAGGCTTGTTTCTGCTTTAAGCTTAATCAGGAAGTGCAAAGTTAGCGACATCTCAATTGTTTTGTCCAAGTGGTCGCCGGAAGCTTGGGCCCAAGCTCGAGTTGAAGTTTAAAAGCTTAATGACAACGACTAAATAATTGAGGCAACTATGCTACGCTTTAATAGCAGACTGAATGCTTAATTGCAAAACAAAAAGCGAGAGGGCAAATGCAAAAAAAAAATAAAACTAGTAGGCAATGCCATAATCGAGCAAACTCGACTGTGAGAGACCCTATATTTATTCAGTTAAATAATGCAATTTAACTATGCATATACAAATTGTAAAAATATTATTTATTTTAAATTAAATAATCACAAATGCGAAAAATTTCTTGGCCCGCTTTTGACAAACTTAATAGACTCTTTGTACTTTATAAATACAGGGTGTAATAAGTGCAAATGCCTTAGCTGCGGGCCAAAAGAAAGTCACTTGCAATTCATAAGGGCTGACGAGGTCATGTACATTACTGAATCAGTTAATATTCTTATCAGAATGTCACATTTTATAAATCTTTAAACTGTTCTAGTTAAACGGTATGTTTTCATTGAGTAATAACTACACACACACATACGTATGTATGTACGTCAGGGAGAGGCACAGGCCCACCCACCAAAAGCGCAAATTCAGCTCTTGGCTGCCATTTTGCCTACGCGCTCCACAAACAAGTGTCACTGTGTGCCACTATGGCGGCTGTGATTGCCTGCGTGTGAGCGTGTGTTGGTGGTGTGTGTACAATACCTAGCAATTGTTATTATTAACGGCGCAACGCCCTCGCCTCCACATTCACATTCACGTACACTTATTGCTTACCTTTGAGCTGCTAGTTCTCGCTGCTGCTTATAGTGGTTATTGTTGTTGTTGTCGTTACTGCTAGTACTGAACTGCTGCCGTGGAATGCGCAATACTCGTTTTCACGTTAACTTTCTATGCTTTCTTACGTTTTTCGATTTATTTTACACTACTCCCGCACATTATTCGTGTTATATTTATTGTGTTGGTTTAATAACTAAATTCCAATTGGATTTTTGTTTATTTCCTACACAAACTGGAAAGGGAGAGGTAGCCATTGAGAAGAGAATTTCTTGTTTTTCATTTGTTTCGCGTTGAATATTAGTATCGTTTGGCCTTGCACTTGGAACTTTGGCAGTACGTTAACCAAAACAGTTACTTTGGCACACAGTGATTTTTTATTTTCAGCGAATGAATCAAAATTGGCTCAAAATAAGATTTTAGGGGCACTCTCTAAAAACAGAGGCAGCCGCGTTGCCAGCCCAACTCAACAAAAAACCAGCGATGGCAAGTTAGCTTTTTTCCGTCAATGCGGAGTTTTTCAAATGTCAATCGCGTTCTAGCTTTTTTTAAGTTAGAATAAATACTACAAATATTCCAAATTATTACTAATATATATTTAATTGTAATATAATATATATAATCATATAGTCAACCTAAGAAGTTTAAAAATTTTTATCTGCTAGCTATTACTAGCTATTTCTAAATGTTGATATAGCCTTTTTAGGCGTTGAAGTTGGCAGCACTGCAAAAAACACAGAAAGTTTAACATTTATACTCTTCTGTAGACTTTACATAGAGCTTTTCTGTAACATGACATAAAATAAACTATCGAAATACAACAACAGCTCGCTTTTAACAACTAACAGCAAATATGTTAATAAACGAGGTGTTATAAGTTGCGGGCGCACTATTCAAATATGAACTAATTTTTAGTTAATTTACCAATAAATAACAATAAATTATGAAAATTGTGAAAATAAACTAGGATTTTGTTTAAAAAGAAATGTGTTTTCACTCAAAATATTGTAATTAAATAGAATTATTATCTAAAGTCGATAAAATGCTGATCGACAAATCTAATGCAATGCTTAAATATTTTTAAAGTTTATCAACACTGTTTAAATGCATAGTGCTCGACAGTTTCGAACAGCTGACACTTTTGTAATTTTTTTAGCTGAATAAAGAGTTCGCGCGGATTCTTATGATAAAAATGCAAAGATTTGATTTTCTTTAAAACATAATTAGTTTATTTGTTATAGAAGTTAACACTTGTGCACATTCCAATTAGGAATTTCCAACGATTGCTTTCTAATGTCACCCACCAACAAATTCGCCAAATTCATCATCAGCAGCAATACAAATGGTAATAATTGCACAAAGATGAAGGGAACAATTCGAACACCAATTTCGCAAAACGTATCGCGCACACGGAAAAGGCAGACGACGGCGATGCCGTTGCACATGGCCAGCAGCTTGTAAAATATATCACGCCGATTCGCCCAGGCAGTCTCACACTTTGAACAAATGACGCAAAGCATAAGAAGCATCGGAACGCACAACTTCAGTGCAACAACAAACGCATTCATTAATGCCGAATATAATCCAAATCCTGAAAATGACATAAGTATCCGAAATTTGCCAACGTCCGCGACATTGCCAAGGGCAAAAAATGAATAGAAGCTGTAAATTAATATGTACAAGGCCAATGTCTGGTTTCGAGCAATGCAGTCGCCTTCTATTTGGTTCTTCAGTCGCAGCGCCAGTTGGAGTTCCAAGGTCAGCAGCTGGATGATCAACGCCTCATAGGATGTACACAGCAGAGCGTATAACGTGCTCAAGTTGTATATGGTGAGCTCAATGCCTTGATGTCCACGCCGTGGATAAAACACATAGCACAAATACGCTCTGGCAATCAGATGTAAAAGTCGAGGACGCGCGCTGAACCAGACATGGATCATAGCCATCAGCATAACGATACCGTTGAACATCAAATTCTTTCTGTGCGGACGGGAATGCGATTGGCCGAGGAATGCTACTGGCTGAACCCAGGTTAACATTATGCTGAAAACGAACGAACCCCAATGATGAAGTCCCAGTGTCGGCGGCAGGCAACTGAGAGACGTCAATGCGCAGACCAGAATCATCCACGCATACGACTTCAATGATCGTTGCATAATGACGCCTCGATTCTGGCAGAATGCAAATAACAAGTAACAAAGAGCCATAAGGCGTCGATCAATGAAACCTGTGAGACAGCATACGGACGCCAACAAGGGGACACATGAGGATAATTTAGCACAGCTCTTGTGCGCATTTAGCGCCAACCTCCAAACGCAGCCAGGCAGCAACATGAAGCCACTAATTATCCAGGGCACTCGCTGAAGCAGCAGAAATATAATCGTCAATATAATTATTAAATGCACTAGAATCTTGGCCATCAGCAGCTGTGGTCTGCATGTACTGGATGTCTGCAAAGGTGATGTCAGTTGGCAGCGTAAGTGATGCTGCCAGCCAAGGAAACCAAAGGTGGTGGCCACCAGCAGTGCTCTGCGGTAATAGTTTTCATAGTACTCGAGGCACTGCAGCAACACCGGCATTATATTACTGCTGTACTCATTCAGCGTTAGAAAACGCTTTTGCTGCCACAAAAGATTGCCACTATACACAAATTTGTCCAGCTGCTGTAAATTCATCCAATGACTGGGCATATAACTGGCTAGCAGTCCACGCTCATGATGCTGCAGGCGCTGCTTCGCCAGATCCATTAACTGAAGCGCATTGGTAAATACGGCATGTGATTCACAGCGATCACTGACATTTAATAGACCCGATGGCATCTGGCCACGATTGTTGACAGGCGGCGGCAGTCCTACCAATGTACTCATTAAAGGTGTCAGCTGTATCTGTTCCAAGATGTTCAGTGGCAGGCGTTTCATTTCTTCGTTGGCCACAAATGTGCGACCTGAACTAGAATTTGTGTTGGATACGCCGGCGCCCCATAGAAAAAATGGAGTTTCAATCTCCTCTTTACTGTTGCCGTCAAAGAAACCTGATGGAAAAAATGTTAACCTAAGAAGATGCAGTCAAGTTGGAGCTATATTTCTTACCACTGTCTGTCATGCCATGATCGGAGATCAGCAGATAGGACGTGCGTTGATCGGGAAATGTCTGCTCAAACCGATTGTAAGTTTTCCAAATGCCACGCTGAGTGTAGTTGATATTCTGGCGATATATTTGCTTCCCATTTGCCTTAAGTAATCCCACCAGATGCACGACAATCACCAGGCCCCTAATACTCTGTAATTGTTTCGATTCGCTGTCCAGAAATCTGTCAATATCATCAAATACCCACTCGTCCACTTTATATGAATCCTTCGCGGCGCTTGAAATGACATCGTAGGGCGCATTTAATTTGTTGATGACCTGAAGGTGCTTTAATAACTTGGCCGATCCCCATGCATAACTGAGTGTGCTCCGATTGAAAAGCGTGTCGAACGTGACATCGTTCCATGTCCAGTAATCGAAAGCAGACGACGGACTCTCATAGAATCCAGAGAATAAAACAACTTGTGCCGACCTGCAATTGGTGCATCCCAGAGTACGAATTATACCCACTTGACCCTGATGCAGGAATATCTTGCTCAGCTCCTGCACATTGCTGCAACTATTTTCGAAGAATGACTTCGCACTCATGCCATCGACAATAAAAATGACCAGACGATCGGCGGGTGCATGTTTCATCAACGTTTCTTGCGGCTCCAAATGCGTAACGATATTTGAATGAAAGTAGGTGACGTAAACTGAGCACATCAGCAGAAACTGCAACGCGAATACATTGCCCAGAGTCCACATTATTAGTTTAATTTGATTTGATTGAAATAATTACTAAACTCAATGAATATCGGGACAAATAATGAAGCTTAACACATGTGTCAGCCAGATAAGCTTACTGTGATTTCATTAAAGCCTGAAAACATTTACAAAAGTATCGATCGAAAATAATTGTGATATGAAAAACTCAGGAAATTCAGAATATAGAATTAATTGACTAAATTTATAAAAAATCGAATGAATAAATATATGGTATGAAAAACTTTTTTGTAGTTAAACATATTTTAATCCAACTCAGGACTAAAACTATAGACTGCTATTATTAAATTTGATGAAAATCAGATAAACGCCAAAATCTTGGCTAAATAAGGTGATATTTGTCTCCAAATGTTGCCAATTTTTATTAAAATCGTAAGTCTTTCAGTTGTTTTAAAAACTATAGATCGAATAATTACTACAGTTGTGCTATGGACAACTTTTTGGTTTTTTTTTATAAGCAAATCCTTCACTAAAGGTCGACAAATGGTTTTTCATTAGGAATTTCATTCAGTAATCTCTCCAATATTTGTGATCAATCGATCCATGATTAGTACCTGCTGAATGACATGAAAAAAATGTCTGATAAGTTCCAGGGATTAAAACCGAAACGAATATCGGTTTCAGTTACGGTTTCGGTTATGCTCGAATTAAGGTTTTCGGTTATCGGTTATGCAAAATCTTGGAGTATCGGTTTCGTAACGGTTATCGGTTTTTTAGAAGTTTCGGCTTAAAAATACCGGTATGGTTTCGGTTCACAAAAAAATAAAAATTAAGGTTTTCGGTTGACCAAAATAAGTAGATTTATTCATTGTTTTACATGAAAAAAGACTTAATGCTCTTTTTAGCCTGGAAAATAATGTTATCTGGTTACTGAAATGATCCAGTGTAATGTCGATTTTATTATAATTTGATCTCACATAAATTTGGTTCATTTGGTTCATTCGGATTTTGATGATTTTACTGAACTTTGATAACTTTGAACCGCCATAACTTTGTCAAAAGTCAATCAATTTTCATTCGAAATGTATATTTAAGCATAATTTTACCTCTGAATTCGTTCTGTATTTACATTCTTATCATTTTAGAAAATTTTGGAAAATCGAATTTTTTCGAAATTTTGCAGTGTTACCCCTTCATCTTTTTTGATTTTTTCGTAAAAATTCGAATTTTCATAATGAACAAAATTTAAATGCAGAACGAATTTGGAGGTAAAAACATGCTCTAATTTACATTCCGCATAAAAATTGATTGACTTTTGACAAAGTTATGGCAGTTCAAACTATCAGTACCTGGGACGGGCAGTACCGAAATTAACACTTATAAATCAATCGGTTACTAAACGGTTATTTCGGTTAAAAGAGTTTCGGTTTATGGGTTTCGGTTCAGCGGAAAAATTTATTTCGGTTACGGTTTCAGTTACGGTTACAAATTTCAATCGGTTATTACCGGTTAAAGGTTACGGTTTCGGTTAAGGCTTTAATCCCTGATTTATACGAATCAAATTCGGAATGTAATACATTTTTTGGAATACAAATGCCAAAATTGTATAAATGGGGATCCAAATTACCTAATGAATTTCAGCAATATATTTTACTTAAAATAGGTCCTCCAAATTTAAGAATATCTTACTATTAAAAAATTGTCTACAATGCCATATAGCTGGTATAGAAGGTAACCGACAGTTACTATATGACATTAAGTACTCGACAGTGCAAAGATATATTTTTATTTTCTTTCCAAGCAAGCGATGATTTTTTAGATGAATACAGTTTGACTTCAGTTCGATATGATCAGCGACAGAACACACATAGTACACACAGTACAGGTCTAGTTTTAGTTATTTTCCAAAATGTGGAAAGTTTTTGCTCTTATAGTGCACATTTTGATGGTCGGATATTTATCGATGATATATTTCCAATCAACTGTTCTTAACGGAATGCGTCCACAAGCGACACATCGGGAATTGGGTCTGGAACCACCAGCGGATCGTCTTGTGGTCTTCATAACTGACGGGCTACGCGCCGAATCATTTTTCCGTAGGAGCTGCAGTGGCTTGCCGAGCATACAGAATATTTTATTGAACGAGGGTTTGGCAGGCATATCACGCACCTGTGTCCCCACTCAATCCCGTCCCGGACACATTGCCATCTTTGGGGGATTCAATGAGGATCCTGCGGCAGCAATGACCAACTTTCAGAAAAATCCCTCGATATTTGACACGGTATTTAATCGCACATCCGGCACCTGGGGCTGGGGAGGTAGACCAGTGATAACAATTTTCAAAGATTTGGTAACTGAAGGGGGTCGAATTCATTTTGAAATGTACACCTTGAATGAAGAAATGGGAATCTACGGAGCGGATAACTGGGTCTTTAACAAGGTGCGACACTTTTTGGCCTCGAATGATAATATACAGATGGTAAAGGAGAAGTTGCCATCGATGTTCTTGGTGTATTTGGGTGATCTTGATCTCGCTGGCCATTCGGCAAAGCCGAATACCGATGATTACCTCAAAATACTGAACAATACACAATCCGGAATTGGCGAGATGTACGAGCTTTTTGAGAGTACCTTCAATGACAAGCGAACGGTATATCTAATGACATCTGATCATGGCATGACAGATTCGGGTAAGTACTTATATCTTCCAACTCAGAGATTACTAACATATCTTGATCGGTAGGCGCTCATGGAGCCGGCAGCCAGCAGGAGATTGAAGTGCCCTTCATCTTGTGGGGAGCTGGAGTCAAACGTGTGGCCCCCAATGCTGGACAAACCTTTGGGGTTGGCAAGGATGGCCTACAGTTGCCGCTACATGAGCTGGACCAAGTGCAGATGGCACCGCTGATGTCCGCGCTAATTGGACTGCCGCCTCCCATTAATAACATGGCCATGCTCCCGTTGGGTTACCTCAATGTCAGCGCCGAGTACGAAGCGCAAGCATTGCATCTGAATGGATTACAATTGCTGGCCCAGGTGGAACGGATGCAGCAGATCCATCAGCGGGATCGCTTAACCGATTGGATGCCAATCTTTGAGAGACTCGACAAGCGTCGAATTCTAAACTATAAAAATCAATTCGAGCGCTTGATGAAGTTGAACTGCATTCAGGAGGCGATGCAATGTAGCCAAGATTTAATACGTCTGTCTCTGGATTGTCTGGAGTATTATAGAGACTACTATCGGATTCCATTGTATGTTGCCTGCATAGGAACATATCTGGGCTGGTTCTACTATTTGCTGGCCAAGCAGGCGCGCCCAACAAATGCCCCCAAACAAAACTGGATCTCCATACCCATTATCATGCTCTTTCTGCTGGAAGTGATGCTGGCCGTAATGTTCTATTTGCATAAGATACCTTGCTGGACAAGCTTCTTCTTGCTGGTCCCCTTACCTGTTTGGATGATGGCCTTGCGGGAGCGTGGACTGCACAGCAAATGCGTCGAAGCTCCATTCATGCAGCTGGCTTGGATTGTGTGCACCGCCGGATTGCTCATATCCACAACCCACTATCGAGAGCTCGTCTCTCTGGGTTATGTGGTTGTGGTGTGTGCCAACAATTGGCGAGCATTCACAAGGCCCACCATGAGGTTCTGTCTATGGATTGGATTGGTTGCAGTCTTGACTGCTTTTTCGCTGGTGAGACCCAATCTTGGTTACCAGAACAAGTGTTTGCTCTTCGTAAGCATGGTAGTGACTCTGCTGCGTCCCCTGGTGCTGGGTGAACCTCACAACTGGCGAGTGTGGATCAGCAATAGCGGTGCCTTGCTGATTGGAGGCTACATCGTGCAAAGGCTGCTGTGCGAGAAACCTGTCTGCCCATGGTTACATGGCGCTGCCTGGTGCTACATGATCTATGCCCTAATCTCGATACCATATAGCAGTACGAGAACGCCGCGAAGACGTCTCCAGCTGATTCTATTCAATCTGAGCACAATTTATACACTCATGTGCCTCTCGTACGAGTCGATCTTTATACAAGTGCTCTGCACAGAGTTCCTGCTGGGCATGGATGTGCATGATGATAGCAAGAAGTTACAGGAGGACAGTGACAGTGACAGTGATGAGGCGGATAAGCCAGCCAGGGCAATATCCTCAGTCCAGCACATTATTAGCAGCTATCGCTATGCCCTGTTGATTCTATTCTACTCATACTTTTCCATCGTTGGCACTGGCAATCTTCCGGAAATTAATTCCTTCGATCCAGAGACGGCACGTGTGTTTGTGAGAGAATTATCATCGGCTTTGATTGGACTATTGATTGTACTGAAGCTCTTCATACCCAACATTATCATCATGTCCAGCTTGTATGCATTTTGCGCAAGTGCCCGCCAGAATGTGCGTGGCATCTTCATCTGTCTGTTCCTCATCTGTGATGCCATGTGCCTCTACTTCTTCTTCTTTGTGCGCAATAGTGGCTCTTGGAGTGGAGTTCGTGAGTCCCTATCGAATCTCCTCATTGCACATGGTCTTCCCATCCTGTTGATTGTCTTCTCGTGGGTCCCCAAACAATTCCTTAGCGCCATTCCCTTGACTACGCTGCCCATGCTCCGTTGGAAAAGTGATGTGCACCTCTCACAACCAGGTCAGAGCCTTGCCTAAATCTGTGGACAACGGTCAATTGAAAGGTTTACAAATTCTTTTTGGTGTAATACGAATCAAATAAATGGCTATTCAAGTTTAAGAGATTTATTTAATCTTTGCATTACACATTGCCTCTAGGCGGTTTTTGATTTCTGGGATTCCATATATGCCTGCAAGCGATAAATCGGATTAGTTATGCTCTGCTTTATCTAATTTTGAGCTTACCTTCTCCGCTACCTTAAGTAGACTATCGAAGCTGCTTTTACCCGTTTCCATGACCATACTGTGGAAGATTTTCGACTCGCACTCGGTTAACAGCTCATAGGGAGAACCAAATTCCACCAGCTGGCCAGCATCCATGACTAGCACCTTGTCCGAATCCATAATCGTATTCAATCGATGGGCGATTGTCAGCACTGTGCATTCCCTGAACTTGTTCCTAATCGTCGCCTGTATGAGGGCATCTGTCTGTGGATCCACATTAGCTGTGGCCTCGTCCATTACCAGAACGCGGTTCTCGCGAAGAATAGCCCGTGCTAGACACACCAGTTGTCTCTGACCCACACTGAAGTTGGTGCCTCCCTCGGAGATATTGCTTTGTAGTCCACTCGGCAGCTCACTGATGACGGGCTTGAGTTTGACTTCCTCCAGAGCATCCCACACCTTCGCATCACTGTACTCCTCGAAGGGATCGAGATTGTAGCGCATACTTCCTGAGAAGAGCACCGGTTCCTGAGGTATAATGGAGATCTTGCTGCGCAGGTCGTGTAGTCCCAGTTCATTGGTATCGCGACTGTCAATCACGATAGATCCATCGTTGTAGGATAAGCGGAACAGGGCATTAATGAGAGAGGATTTGCCGGCACCTGTGCGACCCACGATTCCAACCTTTTCCATGGGCTTGATCTCAAAGTTGAGGGACTTGAGCACATACTTCGACTGTGGATCGGGGAAGTATCGTAAACTGAGATCGTCGGCCACGATTTTTCCTTCTTCTGGCCATGTGACTGGTGGCTTCTTATCTGGCGAGGATTCATATTCGCCTTCAGGTTCAATCTCATCATACTCGAGGACGCGTTCAACTGCAGTCATGGTAGTGTCCAATTCGGCGGATTGTGTCATTCCAAACTGAACCATGCCCGCCAAGCTCATTGCCTGAGTAATTGTAAGTCCGACCTCGCCAGGATTGGTGGGTGGATTGATGAAGTAATTTACAACAATGACGATGGTGTACAATGAGCAAAAGAAATCTACATAGTAACCAAATGCTCGACTCGTGGACAGGAAAGTATAGAAACTCGAGCTGTGCAGATCCTGTAGATTATCGAACTCAGCAATAAGTGTTTTCTGTGCTCCCAATGCTCGAATCGTTGGAAGTCCATTGAGAGAAGCGCTGAGGTGAGAGTAGATCGGAGATCTGGCCACTGCCTCCAGTCGCTTCACATCCCTAGAGGTCTTCAAGTAGAATTCTCTTATGTAATAAAATATGAATCCCAGTATAACAGTTAGGATCAGGTAATAGGGATTCATAATGCAGATGACAACAATAACGCCTGTCAGAGTGAGGAAGATCTGCATGACATCCAACATGATAGTTGGCAAGATTTCATCCAGCTGACCCAGATCTTTTGAGAATCTATTCAATATTCGACCCGAGGGATTTGTGTTGAAGAAGTACATTGCCGCTTTGGTGATGCCACGGAACATGGCGTTGTGTAAATTTGTGGAACTGCGCCTGGCCATCGTATAGAAAAGGATTGGGCGCATCACGCAGAGCAGGATTGAAGCGACGTTCAGCGCCGTGAAATAGTAGATGTCTGTATGGTCGTTCATACCTGCATCATTCTTGTTCTTATCAACCCTGTAATAGAAAAGACACGATTCATTAGTACAGAGTATAAGAAGAATTGATGGATTGCTTACCAGTAGGAGAGAAAGACATCCGAGCAGGAGATTACGACTTGTGTGCCAACGCAAATAAGCAACAAAGAACATATTAACAAGCAACCACTGCCAGCGGCGAAGTACTCCTTATAGAGACCCAAACCAATCTTGCCTTCGACGCGAGTCTCCTGGGGAGACATAGGAGCGTCTAGGGTAATGGAATCGGCCATGGAGCTCAATGAGTTGAAGCTGTCCGTTCGTGATGTTTGTCGACTGCTGCTAACACATCTTTTTCGTGAGGTCATGCTGTGATGATCTAAGGCGTCACCAGCATCACTCTCATGGTCATCCATCATGTGTTCCTTGATATTAGGATCGGACAATAGTTGGGCAAAGTCCAAACCGCTACGCTGCATCGCGTCATATGTTCCCATCGCACTGATTTTACCCTTGTCCATTATGACAATGAGATCGGCTTGTTCCAGAAACTGCAGCTGATGTGTTACCAGTATGACGAGTTCGTTTCTAAGATATCCTTTCATGCATTGGTCAAACAGTTCTCGGCCCACGTGCGTGTCCACAGCACTGAGTGGATCGTCCAGCAGGTAAATATCTGCCCGACGGTACACAGCTCTCGCCAAGCTAATGCGCGCCTTCTGTCCCCCAGAGAGTGAAGCTCCCCTTTCACCTACGATCGTCTTATCCCCCTGAGGGAGTAGCTCAAAGTCACGTTCCAACGCACACTTCTTGACTACGGTGCGATAGCGATGTTTGTCCAGAGTCAATCCAAAGAGAATGTTCTCCCTGACGGTTCCAGTAAAGAGCCAAGGCTCTTGGGTGGCAAATGAGAATGTACCATTGACTTTCAGGCTGCCCTTGTCAGCGGGAAGTTCACCGAGAATGGATTGTATCAAACTGGACTTGCCTGCACCGACAGGACCAACCACAGCCACCAGTTGCCGACGACCCATCTGCAGATTGATATTATCTAGGGTGTTTTCTGCGGATTTGATGCTCCATTTGGCATAAAACTGGTTAAATTCAACGAGAGTCTCCTCATTGCTATCGGTTTTTAAAACGTCTCCATTGCTTTGCTTGATTATTGAGCCATGTTCCTTATCGTATGATGTCCCAATCTTATTGGGTTTGTCACAAATTTGCGCGACCTGAGTCTCCTCCCGATGCATAAAGGTTTCCAGACGCCTGATCGAAACTAGAAGCTCTGCAAACTGAGTAATTCCCATTGGGAAGAAGTTGGTGACTGCTCGTTGCAGCAAGTTGTAATAGGCAGTGATAAAAAAGGCCTCTCCGGCAGTTAATTTGTTTCCTAGCAGCACGTAGCCCACCAAACTGACGAAGATAAACATACGGGATAAGGATATGCCAAAGGCAATAAGCATTCCACGAATATAGTTGACTTTCTTGATGCAATTCATCTCCTTGCGTCGCGCATGCTCCACCAACTTGCCAAACGGTTTCTCCCAGGCGTACATTTTGATCACCTGAATGCCCGATATGATCTCGTTCATCATCCGTACGCGCTCATCTGTCCGCATAGCCGTGCGGAGTCGCAGTTCCGATGTTTTTTTCGCCAGATAAGCTTGTAATGGCAGAAAGAGCAGCATCAAAGCGACGCCAAAGAGGCAGGCAAGTCCAATCTGAAATTCAAGAACAAATTATTATTAGAATATTTTTCGCACACTTAGAAAAGAGAGTAGCGTTTCATACTACGCTGGGCTGATAAGTCTTTGGGCTAATAGTTTTCTTTAAGAGCAATGGACAGGGTGACAAAATGGGCATTGAAAAGAAGACACTTGCTTCTCTTTCGATGATGGACTTATAAGTCGATGTCATAATTATGAAAATGATCTCATTTTTAAAGGAAATAAATTTTCTATTCAACATAATTTTCATTTAAAGCAAAATAATAAAATTTGGTCCTTAAATTTAGACTTTTCTTTTTCACAGATAGCCTCCTTATTTGACTAAAATCTCATACCGCCTAGTAATTTATGTAAATTTGGATATTCTATATCTATAATAGACAACAATTTTTACTAATTCAATAAATTTTATATTAGTAAAAATGAAAATGAAAACTTTTCAATTTTTTTTTGTTAATATTAAACAATATGACCTTACTTGATGAAACTTGATGATGAAACCAGCCATCAGTTAATGGATTACAATATTCAACAAAATTAATTGATTACAAAAAATTATATTTTCCTTGCTCTTTAGACCAATAACTTGTAAGACGACCCTCGTATGATCGAATTTACCTTTTCATACATAAAGTAGGTCACCACAATCAGTTCCAGTGGGGCCAGCCATATGAAATGTACAATGAGCAGGATTCCATCGAAGCGCCCAACATCATTGGACAGCAGATTCACCACCTGACCCACCGAAGTATCCGACAGAGCAGTGCGACTCAAACGTAACGATTTTCGATACATTAAACTGCACAGGGCGATACGCATTTTCATGCCCAGATGCATTTGTCCTAGTAAATACGGATGTCCACTCATAACTGTAAGCAAGGAGCATGCAATGAGGCCCGCCGCGTAGAGTTGAGCTTTGATTGGGTCTGGATCCTCCTCCGAAAAGTACATCATTATGCCATATAAGCAAATGGGCTGGGTAAATCTAAAAAAGTTACCAAAGGTGAACTCAATTATCGCAGACAGTGTATCAAATTCACTTACTTTGTTAGAAACTCTCTGACACCTAGTAACATTCCAGTCCAAAATAGATGCCAGCCAAAAACGCGCAACACAACACGGCCCAGACGCGGCGGTTTTTGTTGGCCAGATCTTTGTGTAACCTCCTCATCCCATGCTGCGCTCAAACGATCACCAAGCGTTTCTGTTGATATTAATTATTGTTTTTAGTTTCACATTCGACTTTTACAGGACTCCACATTGTTATCGATATATTAGTCATCGATATCATAACTGCACAAATGCAGTCTAATAAAAACTAGTTCACTTGAAAGGATCAGTTCTCAATTTCTTGAATCTAAAATTTAGTTCACTTGTAAGAATTAGTTTTCAGTTCCCTGTAGAAACTGAATTTAGTTCCCTTTATGATTTTCAATGTTGTGAAATCTCTTAAAGACTTTTTTAAATGTTTACTCACCTGATTTATGCTCTTTTAGCGGTCTGTATAAATCTGGTTGCTCCAGTGTCTTTTTGCGACCCTTTAACAAGACGGGAAAGGCAAAGCTGTGTAGATTACAGACACATTAGAAGAAGTGCAGATAAGTAAAGAATGAACATAAAATTGTTATTGGATTCAAGCACTGATGACGTGCGAAAATCAAAACTTGAGTCTATTACGTCACGCGATCTTCAATTCTCAGCGAACGAGTGCCACGGCCACCTTATAATTTGAAATCTAACTGGAGGCAACAAATGTTTTCACATGTCTATGTAGAATATCAGTTTCTAAAGTTGATTACTCATTTGATTATACTCAAAGTAATTCCTCATTTATATCTTTAATAATTTATTTAGATACCAAACAATTTTCAAGGAGTATTTCTATCTATTATCGCCTTGATAGATAAGATTTCAAGAAATATAGAAATATGCAGTATCATCATTGCGTTGATAATATCATCGTTGTCTATGGTCTTAAATACTTGTATACCCAATTAAATGACTTGGAGTTGTGTTCATCCTCATTTGTTTAGTCACCCATTCATTAAAATAATATTTATCTTTGCCGGTTTTTGCATTGTCATGAAATTGTACAAATCTTACAAGACTCGAAGAACTCTAGCGTGAAGACTTACCAGAGCATAAGTTCCGAAATCGGGTTACTTCGCTCACGTGGATTCTCCGGGAACTCATCGGCTTTCAATGACTGCATGTTGATCTTTTTCTTATTTATTACTTTTTACATATATACATATATTTAAGTACTTTGATTCATTTAAGATTAGAGTTGAAATTCTTCTCTTATTATAGTATTTTCACTTTCCTCGCACACAAAGAGAAATTCGCGTTGTGTTCGCGCGCACACCGATTTGATAGATATTTCTTTTTATTATTACAAAAGTATTCCACAGTGCCTTCTGGCAGCTGTTTGTGACAGTGATGCTGCTGAAATATCATTTATCACATAAGCACAGATCAATATTAGTTATCCCATTAAGTAACAGTTTGAATACAACACAGGTCTACAAAATTTTGAAATTTATGATTCAATAAACGTTTTAATAATCCACAATTTTGACTGTGTAAAAACAAAAATTGTTTGATCTCCATTCACTCTCAGCTGTTTACCCTTCGAACGTGGAACACGTTCTAAAACACAGCTGACCAGCACTCGCTTTTTATGCGTGCTTATGGAACAAAGCTACACAGACAACTGTTGCTCAAAGCTTTTGCTCTCTGCGATAACACTTGCGTTTTGTATTTTTGAGCTTTTATTAAGAGCTTTGCATATGTAATCGTCATTTGTTTTACCAGTGTTTTCCTGCACTGCTTTGTTTGTGACTTGTGTAAATGTTATAGTAAAACTCGAAAAGTGATTTATCTTATCTTTATTATCAGCAGACACATTTGACAAAGTCAGAATATGTTTATTTAGATAAAATATAACAATTTAAATTTATTTAACGTACACAATAGAAATTTGTTGTCACTTAAACGACATAAGAAATACTACACGATAATCAATGTATCGAAAGCTTGTTTTTGAGAGGTTAACTTTAAAAATTTGTTTTAAATTATTTAAAACATAACATGGCAATCTAAACTAAAATGAAATAATACTTTATGTATTAAAGGCTGTAAAATATTCATTATGATTTACGCTTAAAGCTAATCAATTTTTATATGTCCACATTCGCAGTTTTCAGTTTCTGTGATTACAAATTTGCTCGCAAAGGTATACATAATTGTGATTGCTTTATTATATGTACATATATACTTATTTAATATTAAATATATACCATGTAAATGTAATGCAATAAATATGTAAGCAATCACTGCTTATATATTCTTGAATTTACTTTCTCTGCTATCTTAAGTAGACTGTCGAAGTTGCCTTTGCCCGTTTCCATAACCATACTGTGGAAGATTTTCGACTCGCACTCGGTTAACAGCTCATAGGGAGAACCAACTTCCACCAGCTGGCCAGCATCCATGACTAGCACCTTGTCCGAATCCATAATCGTATTCAATCGATGGGCAATTGTCAGCACTGTGCATTCCCTGAACTTATTCCTAATTGTCGCCTGTATGAGGGCATCTGTCTGTGGATCCACATTAGCTGTGGCCTCGTCCATTACCAGAATGCGGTTCTCGCGAAGAATAGCCCGTGCTAGACACACCAGTTGTCTCTGACCCACACTGAAGTTGGTGCCTCCCTCGGAGATATTGCTTTGTAGTCCACTCGGAAGCTCACTGATGACGGGCTTGAGTTTGACTTCCTCCAGAGCATCCCACACCTTCGCATCACTGTACTCCTCGAAGGGATCGAGATTGTAGCGCATACTTCCTGAGAAGAGCACCGGTTCCTGAGGTATAATGGAGATCTTGCTGCGCAGGTCGTGTAGTCCCAGTTCATTGGTATCGCGACTGTCAATCACGATGGATCCATCGTTGTAGGATAAGCGGAACAGGGCATTAATGAGCGAGGATTTGCCGGCACCTGTGCGACCCACGATTCCAACCTTTTCCATGGGCTTGATCTCGAAGTTAAGGGACTTGAGCACATACTTCGACTGTGGATCTGGGAAGTATCGTAAACTGAGATCGTCAGCCACAATTTTTCCGTGCTCTGGCCAAGTGATTGGCGGCTTCTTGTCCGGCGAGGATTCATATTCGCCTTCAGGTTCAATTTCATCGTACTCGACGACACGTTCTACGGCTGTCATAGTGTTCTCCAGCTCCGCAGATTGACGCATGCCCCACTGCACCATCCCCGTCATGCCCATGGCCTGGGTAATGGCTAATCCCACCTCACCCGAGTTTTCCGGAGGATTGATAAAGTAGTTCAGTATAATTATCACAATGTAAAGCGAGCAGAACAGATCTAGGTAGTAGCCGAAGCCACGATTAGTAGACAGGAAGATGTAGTAGCCGGAGCTATGAAGATCCTGTAGATTATCGAACTCGGCAATAAGTGTTTTCTGTGCTCCCAATGCACGAATCGTGGGAAGACCGTTGAGAGAAGCGCTGAGGTGAGAGTAGATCGGAGATCTGGCCACTGCCTCCAGCCGCTTCACATCTCTCGAGGTCTTTAAGTAAAATTCTCTAAAATAATAGAAGATGATGCCTAGTCCAATAGTTAAGAGTAGATAGTAAGGATTCGTTATACAGATAACAACAATTATGCCAGTCAAGGTGAGGAAAACCTGCACCACATCCAGCATGACGGTTGGCAGGAGCTCATCTATTTGTCCCAGATCCTTTGAGAATCGATTCAATATTCGACCTGAGGGATTTGTGTTGAAGAAGTACATTGCCGCTCTTGTGATTCCACGGAACATGGCGTTGTGAAGCTTTGTGGAACTGCGCATGGCCAACTTATAGAAGAGCATAGTGCGTACCAAAGTGAACACGATCACGGCCAGGTTAAGGGCAGTGAAGTAGTAGATATCGACTGGATCCGAATCTTTGCTTGCAGAGTTTTTGTTCTTGTCCACCCTAGGATTGGATATAGACTTTAATTTTTATAAGATTTTCTCGTTTATAACTTACCAATAAGAAAGAAAAATATCGGCCGCGGAACTCACGATCTGTGAGCTTAAGTACAAGAACGCTAGCAGACTTATTGTGAAGCAGCTGCTGCCTGCGGTAAAATATTCCATATAGAGGCTCCATCCAATCTTGCCCTTAACTCTTGATTCGTGCATACTTATTGGCGTTTCTTGCTCAATGGATTCAGCTTTGGAGCTTAAGGAGTTAAAACTATCCGTACGAGAAGTCTGACGACTGCTCTTCCCAATGCGTATTCTTTGTAGGGCTGCGTTATGATGATCTAAGGCGTCTCCAGCAACGCTTTCATTGTCATCCATCATGTCCTCTTTAATATTGGGATCAGACAATAGCTGGGCAAAGTCCAAACCGCTACGCTGCATCGCGTCATATGTTCCCATTGCACTGATTTTTCCCTTGTCCATTATGACAATGAGATCGGCTTGTTCCAGAAACTGCAGCTGATGTGTTACCAGTATGACGAGTTCGCTTCTAAGATATCCTCTCATGCATTGGTCAAATAAATGTCGACCCACGTGCGTGTCCACAGCACTGAGTGGATCGTCCAGCAGGTAAATTTCTGCCCGACGGTACACAGCTCTCGCCAAGCTAATACGCGCCTTCTGTCCCCCAGAGAGTGAAGCTCCCCTTTCACCTACGATCGTCTTATCCCCCTGAGGGAGTAGCTCAAAGTCACGTTCCAACGCACACTTCTTGACTACGGTGCGATAGCGATGTTTGTCCAGAGTCAATCCAAAGAGAATGTTCTCCCTGACGGTTCCAGTGAAGAGCCAAGGCTCTTGGGCGGCATAAGAAAACCTTCCATTGACCTTTAGGGTGCCTTTGTCTCCGGGTAATTCGCCCAGAATGGACTGCATCAGACTGGATTTGCCAGCACCCACGGGTCCAATCACAGCAACGAGTTGTCCTCGATCTAGCTTCAAATTGATACTATCTAGGGTGTACCCTGTGGTCTCGATGCTCCACTTTGCATGGAACTGGCTGAATTCAACAAGAGTATCCTCATTACTTTCGAGTTTTGGCAGTACCTTATCCTTAACACAGATCTGAGTCTCCTCCCTAAGCAAAAAGGTTTCCAAACGCTTAATGGACACAATAAGCTCTGAAAGTTGAGAAATACTAAACGGAAAGAAACTGGTGACCGTTCGTTGTAGCAGACTAAAGTAGGCAGTGATGAGAAAAGCCTCCCCGGCGGTCAAAACGTGCCCTAGAAGGACATATCCGACCAAACTGGCAAAGGTGAAGGTGCGAGAAAGGCACATTCCAAAGGCCATTAGCATGCCACGAATATTGTTGACTTTCTTAATGTATTTCATCTCCTTATATCGTACACTTTCCACAAGCTTGGCAAAAGGCTTCTCCCAGGCGTACATTTTAATCACCTGAATGCCCGATATGATCTCGTTCATAAGTCGCACGCGTTCATCTGTGCGAATTGCCGTGAGCAATCGCAACGCCAATGTCCTCTTGGCCAGGCCAGCTTGGAGAGGCGTGAAAATTAACATTAGGAGGATGCCAAAGAGGCAGGATACCCCAATCTGCAAGGACACATGAAACATTAAATAAACCCCATTATCCACCTATTAAATTCCTATGTTATTTACCTTTTCGTACATGATGTAGGTTATAATGACCAGCTCAAGTGGGCCAAGCCATATATAATGTATATTGTCCAGAACTGAATCGAAACGTCCCACATCATTGGACATCAGATTCACCACCTGACCTATCGAAGTGTCAGACAGAGCAGTAAGACTTAATCTTAAGGCTTTCCGATAGACTATACTGCAAAGTGCAACCCGCATTTTCATGGCCAAGTGCTGAATTCCCAGCATACAGGGATGTTGCCAAATAACTGTGAGCACAGAAGCCGCAATGAGTCCCCCCGCATAGATGTAAGCCTTTATTGGGTCAGTATCAGTTCCCGCAAAGTATGCCATAATACCAAAGAGACAAATGGGTTGAGTGACCCTAAAAGAAGACATTTATGTTAACAATGCTTATAGAATTCATTCTGATGAATATTCACCTTGTTAGCAGCTCTTTAAATCCCAATAGCACTCCAGTAATAAATAAATGTAGTCCAAAAACCCGCATCACAATGCGTCCCAGACGAGGAGGTTTCTTTTGGCTTGATCTGTGAGTTACCTCTTTATCCCATGCTGCGCACAATCGATCACCCAGTGCGTCTGATTATAATGATAACATTAGCTTGATATATTCGAAATCTATAGTTTGATAGCATTGTAGTGCAAATTTACTTACCTGACTTGTGCTCTTTTAACGGCCGATAGAGATCTGTTTGATCTAGAGTCTTTTTCTGGCCCTTCGCCAATAGAGGAAATACAAAGCTTCACGGTTGTAAACATGGTAAAAATTAATAATAAATAGAAAAATGATACTGTCAAAAGCCCACAAAGGAACAATTAAAAAAAACATATTAGCGATAATCGGTTAAAAAATAAAAAAAATCTGGGCCATACACTGAATGTGCCATCACTTTCCAATTGGGCACCAATAATTAATGCCGTGCACTTCTTTAACCATTACTTTTCCGATACCTTTTGAGTAATCCCTGACATTACTAATACTAATTCTTATGCTAAGATTAATACTATTACTAATGCCAATATTAATATGTATCGATCTGATTGTGTTTTTCTGGATTTTCCCCCATTAATAAAACAAATGTTGGCCGTTTATACCTCTCAATATTTAATATTTTTTTATCATTTAAGTTTCAGTTTTAGTTTGAATTTTAAATTTTTAAATTTAATTTTTATTTTAAGGCCATTTTACCTAATTTTATTTTTATTTTTAAATTGCTTTAGGTAAACTGATCTTAGTTGACATTAAATAAATAAATAAAATATCTAACTTATTTACGTATCAAAGCTTTTTTATTTTGTTTTACCCGTTACTTAAAAATGAAGTAAAAGGTTATATTGTACTAGTTTTTCTACTATTGTATGTTAAAAATTTTGAATTTCGGCAATCTGTCGTGTTGTATAATGATAGTTTTCACTAATGCTAGCTTTGATTTCGCCATCGCTGAACTTATACTTCTTACTGCCTAGATCCCGAATATTTCAAATACCTTGAAGGCTTTCTCTTGATTTTCACTGATTGCTGGTCAAAATTTAAAGCAGTTATAATTGGCATAATATTAATGCAACCGTGTTCTCTAAGAACATCGGTCTTAATAAATTTTATAAGATAACAAGAGCTTAAAATAAACTAAATGAATACAGCGTACAAGAAAACATTTCGCATTGAAATTAATTTTGTTTTGACAACATGGAAATTGTAAGTCTTGAAGAAAACTTGTAGGGCCTCCTATGTGTAGACTTACCAGAACATGAGCTCCGAAATTGGATTGCTGTGCTCGCGGGGATTCTCCGGTAGCTCATCGGCTTTTAATGATTGCATGTTGCTATCGTTTCTTTTAATCACTTGTAAAAATAGACTATGACCAAATATGTTCACTTTATTGCATAGTTAGACTTATCATATAAATTTGTATTTTTTTTATTTTAGTTGAACTCTATCGCAATTGTTAACAGTTTGGCTTTAACGTTGGAGAATTTGCAATAAAAACTTTCCACTGTCCACGGTATCAGAGATGCTGTCGCAATATCACTTATAGCTTATTTATTCAGTGTACAACAAGAGACCCTGAGAATACGTTTTACTACACAACGTATTTTGTTCTCTTAAATATTACAACTCGGTTTCATCATATGATGAAATAGTCAGATAAGAGAATTTTTTAATTGTTTTTAATGGCTTCAATTAACGAATTTTCGAAGATCGGCTGTCATCAGTTTGCTGTTTACACTCCGAGCGCGGAACTAGTTCTAAATCTCAATTGACCGGTTGCTTCTTTTTTATCCAAATTCAATGAACATACATAGTTGTTGTGCTTTGGAGCGATATATTTAAATACCCTCTCTCTGAGTATTACTAAATTGTTGAGACATACGTAACGCCTCAGATATAAGGTCGGATTACTACTATACCTTGTAATGATCGGTCGAGATTTGGATTTCAGTAGAAAAGATCTTACCTATTTCCATATTGTACTAACAATAATTTTAAAATCTATTATGTTAGATCGGATATCCAAATAGGAAGTGTATTTAACCGTCGATACCTCAAAGAATAATATAGCGCATATCTTATCGTCAATGTGGGTAGGCGTAGGAAGCATAGTCCACTATCTTATCAGTTACCACGTTTTTAATTTGGAGAATTAAGATAGTAGCAATTATTTTAAAATCAGATTACACACAAAAATCTCCTAAGTAGCTAAGTAGCATGCAGCATCCATGACGTAAAAAATATTATAAAAAGAAAAGTTTCAATAAAGTGAGAGGTTCTCACTTATATTATTTTTATTTTTAGATATTTATTAAAAATTAATTAAAATAAAGCATTAAAATCTAAAGTTCGTAGATATAATACTTTAAGTAGCAAATCAAGTGGAGACTCATTATTCAGCATTCGGAGTGGAATTTAAATGAGACTTAAGCTTAAAACAAATCGATGAGGATATTCGGTGATCCTAGGCAGTTTTAAGTTTCTGTGATTCCAAGTGGGCCTGCAAGTGAATAAGTCAGATTATTTATCTTCTTACCAATCGTAATTTGTATTTACCTTTTCCGCTATCTTAAGTAGACTGTCGAAGTTGCCTTTGCCCGTTTCCATAACCATACTGTGGAAGATTTTCGACTCGCACTCGGTTAACAGCTCGTAGGGAGAACCAACTTCCACCAGCTGGCCAGCATCCATGACTAGCACCTTGTCCGAATCCATAATCGTATTCAATCGATGGGCAATTGTCAGCACTGTGCATTCCCTGAACTTATTCCTAATTGTCGCCTGTATGAGGGCATCTGTCTGTGGATCCACATTAGCTGTGGCCTCGTCCATTACCAGAATGCGGTTCTCGCGAAGAATAGCCCGTGCTAGACACACCAGTTGTCTCTGACCCACACTGAAGTTGGTGCCTCCCTCGGAGATATTGCTTTGTAGTCCACTCGGAAGCTCACTGATGACGGGCTTGAGTTTGACTTCCTCCAGAGCATCCCACACCTTCGCATCACTGTACTCCTCGAAGGGATCGAGATTGTAGCGCATACTTCCTGAGAAGAGCACCGGTTCCTGAGGTATAATGGAGATCTTGCTGCGCAGGTCGTGTAGTCCCAGTTCATTGGTATCGCGACTGTCAATCACGATGGATCCATCGTTGTAGGATAAGCGGAACAGGGCATTAATGAGCGAGGATTTGCCGGCACCTGTGCGACCCACGATTCCAACCTTTTCCATGGGCTTGATCTCGAAGTTAAGGGACTTGAGCACATACTTCGACTGTGGATCTGGGAAGTATCGTAAACTGAGATCGTCAGCCACAATTTTTCCGTGCTCTGGCCAAGTGATTGGCGGCTTCTTGTCCGGCGAGGATTCATATTCGCCTTCAGGTTCAATTTCATCGTACTCGACGACACGTTCTACGGCTGTCATAGTGTTCTCCAGCTCCGCAGATTGACGCATGCCCCACTGCACCATCCCCGTCATGCCCATGGCCTGGGTAATGGCTAATCCCACCTCACCCGAGTTTTCCGGAGGATTGATAAAGTAGTTCAGTATAATTATCACAAGGTACATCGAGCAGAAGAGATCGAGGTAGTAGCCAAAAGCTCGATTAGTAGACAGGAAAGAGTAGTAGCCGGAACTGTGCAGATCCTGTAGATTATCGAACTCGGCAATAAGTGTTTTCTGTGCTCCCAATGCACGAATCGTGGGAAGACCGTTGAGAGAAGCGCTGAGGTGAGAGTAGATCGGAGATCTGGCCACTGCCTCCAGCCGCTTCACATCCCTCGAGGTCTTCAAGTAGAATTCTCTTATGTAATAGAAGATGATGCCTAATCCAAGAGTTAAGAGTAGATAGTAAGGATTCGTTATACATATAACAACAATTATGCCCGTCAAGGTTAGGAAAATCTGCACCACATCCAGCATGACGGTTGGCAGGAGCTCATCTATTTGTCCCAGATCCTTTGAGAATCGATTCAATATTCGACCTGAGGGATTTGTGTTGAAGAAGTACATTGTCGCTCTAGTGATTCCACGGAACATGGCGTTGTGAAGCTTTGTGGAACTGCGCATGGCCAATTTATAGAAGAGCATAGTGCGTACCAAAGTGAACACGATCACGGCCAGGTTAAGGGCAGTGAAGTAGTAGATATCGACTGGATCCGAATCTTTGCTTGCAGAGTTTTTGTTCTTGTCAACCCTAGGATTGCAAATTGTACAGACTTGTTTGAATATTTCTCACTTAGAATAAGAGGAAGATCACTTACCAATAGGAAAGGAAGACATCTGTTGCAGAGCCCAGAATTTGTGTGCCTAAGCAAAGGAACACCATGAAGCTAATCATGAGCAAACCGCTGCCAGCAGTAAAGTATTCCTTATAGAGGCTCATGCTGATTTTTCCCTCGACGCGTGTTTCCTGCGGAGCTACGGATGCATCCTGAGCTGATTCTGCTAGAGAGGAGAGCGAGGTGAAGCTCTCATTGCGTGAAGACTGCCGACTGGTTTTGCTACCCCGTCTGCTTCTTGAGGCCAAGCTTAACCGATCCCATATATCGCCGGCCTCGCTCCCATTGTCATTGAGACCGTCTTCATCCTTGTTAGGATCGGACAATAGCTGAGCAAAGTCCAAGCCACTGCTTTTCATCTTTGAATAGGTTCCCATTGCACTGATTTTTCCCTTGTCCATTATGACAATGAGATCGGCTTGTTCCAGAAACTGCAGCTGATGTGTTACCAGTATGACGAGTTCGCTTCTAAGATATCCTCTCATGCATTGGTCAAATAAATGTCGACCCACGTGCGTGTCCACAGCACTGAGTGGATCGTCCAGCAGGTAAATATCTGCACGACGGTACACAGCTCTCGCCAAGCTAATACGCGCCTTCTGTCCCCCAGAGAGTGAAGCTCCCCTTTCACCTACGATCGTCTTATCACCATGAGGGAATAACTCAAAGTCACGTTCCAACGCACACTTCTTGACTACGGTGCGATAGCGATGCTTGTCAAGAGTCAATCCAAAGAGAATGTTCTCCCTGACGGTTCCAGTAAAGAGCCAAGGCTCTTGGGCGGCATAAGAAAACCTTCCATTGACCTTTAGGGTACCTTTGTCTCCGGGTAGTTCGCCGAGAATGGACTGAATCAGACTGGATTTGCCAGCACCCACGGGACCAATCACAGCAACGAGTTGTCGTCGACCCAACTGTAGATTGATATTGTCCAAAGTATTATCTGCGATTTGAGTTGTCCATTTGGCATTGAATTGACTGAATTCCACGAGAGTCTCCTCATTGCCATTGACCTTTGCTTCATCCCCATTAGTATTGTTGATTAGGGAGCCATGTTCCTTATCGTTATGAGTTTCAGGTGCAGTAATTGCATTTGATTTGTCTTGAACCTGAGTCTCCTCTCGGTGCATAAAGGTCTGAAGACGTTTAATAGACACCATAAGTTCTGCAAATTGGGAAATGCCTTGTGGAAAGAACATTGTTACCGAGCGTCGCAATATGTTATAGTAGGCAGTGATGAAGAAGGCCTTCTCTGCAGTCAAAATGTGACCTAGAAGAACGTACCCTACAAGACTCATGAAGGTGAATATGCGCGATAAGAACATGGCGAATGATATGAGGATTCCACGTATGTAGTTGACTTGCTTGATGCAGATCATTTCATTGCAGCGGGTGAGTTCGACTAGTTTGCCAAAGGGCTTCTCCCAGGCATACATCTTGATCACTTGGATACCAGAGATGATCTCGTTCATCATCCGGACGCGTTCGTCCGTGCGAAGAGCAGTTCGTAGTCGTAGCACGGATGTCTTTTTACCCAAATAGGCTTGAAGAGGTAGAAAAAGCAACATCACAGCGACGCCGAAAAGTGAGGAAATCCCTATCTGCAATAGAATCCCGATTCATTAAAGTACAATCTCACAGTATGAAATCTTAAGCCTACTCACCTGTGCATACATAAAATATGTTACAACAATCAGTTCCGCGGGAGCAACCCACAAATAATGGACATTGATCAGCACGGTATCGAAGCGTCCCACATCATTGGATAGAAGATTCACGACTTGACCGACAGTCGTGTCTCCCAGAGAAGTGCGACTTAAGCGTAACGCCTTCCGATAAATCAAGCTACAGAGCGCAACGCGCATCTTCATTCCCAAATGCAGCAGACCCTGCATATAAGGATGTCCCCAGAAGACTGTAAGCACCGAGCCCGCTATAAGACCTGCGGCATAGAGTTGCGCCTTGGTCACATTTGGATCATCGCCCGCAAAATATGCCATAACCCCAAATAGGCAAATTGGTTGGGTGACCCTAAAAATCGAAACCAAAGCCATATGTTAAGGTGATTCTTAAGATGAAACCCACTTTAAATTAACGTAGGCGTACATTCAGGATTTTAAAAGTTACTTACTTTGTGAGAAACTCTTGAGCGAGTAACAAAATTGCAGTGAGGAATAGATGCCAACCAAATACCCTTATTACAACGCGCATCAAACGGGGAGGTTGATTTTGAGCCGATCTTTGAGCGACTTCCTCATCCCAGGCTGCACTCAGTCGATCTCCAAGGGTATCTGATGATAGGATTATAAGTTAGGATCTTAATAATTTACTGAGCGTGCTCACTTATTTTACATTAATTACTTTACTGAACCTTCTTCAAAATTTCAGACTGGATTCTTAGTATAGTAAATCTATGTATGTATAACTCACCTGACTTGTGATTCTTAAGGGGTCGATAGAGATCGGTTTGCTCCAATGTCTTCTTGCGACCCTTGAACAAGACGGGCATGGCAAAGCTATATGGAATTGAGGTACAGAATATAATATGTAATTAGAGATAACAAGAAAATTATCAGATAGCAACAGACAAAAATAACATAAACAAAGCAATTAAGGCTACGTGAGCTGGATAACGATGTTATGACACTTCAACTATGGAAGTGGAGGTACTAACAATATTTCGAATAACAATAGGAATAAAGAACTTTTGGTAAGGTTTCTTAGTTAAAATATTAGGAAAAGAAATGCGAGGGTATCACATTTTTATGGTAGAATAATAACATAATAGTGGTATTTATTAGCACCTTGAAAGATAACATTCCTTTGAGTATGAATATTTTATATAATATGCTCGTAATACGTTTTCAGAAAATCATCGTGCAAAGTCATGTCGTTTTAATGTTTAAGAAATGCCAATTTGCATCAAACTTATTAATGGTAAGTTTGCCACACGATCGCCTTTTATTACAGGCTTTATTTGGTTCACAACGAAATTAAAGTTGCCTTATGTGACAACCAATTGAATAACTTGAAATACTTCACGCAAATATATTATATATGTATGTAGGCATGCTCACATATGTATGTATGTACACGAGAATCTATGGATTCCATGGGGTGCCCCGAGTATAGCTCTGAAGCGCTAACTATGTAAATTAAACAACCCATTGAATATAATAATAATGAACTCGTCGCAGTTGTCACGTTCTCGAATCTATCCAATGGAACGAAGAACTCAATAGGAGGCATGATATGATATGAATTGACTGCTTATATAGAGTTTGACTTACCAGAACATTAATTCCGACAAACAATTGGCCCGTTCGACGGGATTCTCCGGTAGCTCATCGGCCTTTAGTGACTGCATTTTGATCTTTTGATATTTGATTAAGTGGCTTATTTTGTTTTTAAATAAATAATACACTTATTTTTATAGTAATAATAGCTCACTCGTACTTTTAAGTCGAACGTTCAGTTACATGAGATTCCGACGTGACATTTATTTATTTACCCGTGGATTTACTCTTAAGTTTAGGTGACTATTTCGATGCGACTTCATTAGCACCCAAGAGGGATGTGGACACGCGCTTATCGTTAATATAATTATGATTATTTAGGCATTAATAGATTGTATCTTGTAGATACATTCGATTAAAACATACGATCTTTGGTTGCTGAAAATTTTCCACTCACACACACTCTTTGATTTTCGATATTTACATATTACGATAACGTTCCAAAGTGCATTCTGATATTGAATGCATTCTGTTTTGTTTTGTTTTTTAGTTCACAATTATCTTGGTATTTTATGAAAATACTCCCGACACATATTTGTTCAAGTTCCACAACTGAATTTCATCACTGAAACATGCTTGCGTACACATGTATACATATGTCAAAGTGTGTATAGATAGTGAATTATATTTTTACTGTGGCTCTTTTGTTGAATATTCTACCGCTACGTTTGGCGGTCAACCTTTTCAATTATCGCAATTCTCTACGGACTAAGCACTCCGTTGTTCACGCGCCGATCGCACAAATCGTTCTAATGCTCAGTTTACCAAATCGCTTTGTTTTAGAGGAAACAGTTTATAACTTGTACAATGCAAACGTCTACTTTTTACTCTCCAGAGAGCTTTCGCTTGCGCAACTTTGTTTCGTTCGCATTTCTCTCTCTTCTCTTTCGTACACACATTTTCTCTGTCTCTCTCTCTCTCGGTTTGTAAATTTGTGTGTAACGTTTGTTGACTTTGGCGGCTTTGTTTACCGGCTAACGATAATGCCGGCCGGTGTATTCTCTAGCCTGATTGACACTTGGGTTTTTTATAATCAGTCATATACCCTAGTAATACAATATCATTATCAATTCATTTTTTTGCATTAACTTTATCAGTTTTCAGCTTTAAATAACATTTTGATAGCATGTAACATTATATTACGCACTGCTTGGAGTACAGTCTTTTGATTCCATGCAGAAAGCAGTTGATCAACACTGCTTACTGAACTGCGTGTAAACGAATGAAAGTATTCCTTACACTTGGACGGGCAATTTCAATTTTCCACATGGAAGTTCCAGACTTCTTTAATTTTCTTATTGTTTATTTGGATACTGCTTTCATTAAATTTATTTAACTATTAATTCACGATCGAGACAGACCGGAGTGGGTGTGGTTTGTGTATCTGCTAGATTGCACTGCTTGTGTCAACTGCTTGAAAGCAGAACAACAGTAAAATTTAAAAAATATACGAATAAACTCATTTAAATACGGAAAGAAAATTTTAAATTTCTAAAAAATGAACACGAAATCACAGCGGTAGTCGGATTGTACGTGGGGTCTAAGGACTTAAAAAAGGTCCAAGTAATTGCAACATTTTTGGCCAGCTTTCGAAAAAAATTCAAAATATATTAAGTTTTTGTTTGAATATACTGTTTTATAGTTTTCAAAATGGATGGTAAAATCAAATTGAGCAACCTCGAATTCTTTCTATTTGAAATGCTTAATACATTGCTAACTACAAGTATAAAAATAATAAATGTAAGAATTAATCATCAGGTTGCATCCACATACACGGGCTATAAGAAAATAAGTTATACTGTATGTATGTATATGAATTGATTCAAAATCCATCGAATGATTTTTAGCTGTCAGTAGTGCTTTACATTTAAAAATAGAGATCATTTTAAATTTATTATATTATAGCCACAAATTAAACTATCCGGTATTCTTTGAGATGTATGATAAAAACCTGTTTATTTTTATGAAATTAACGATATGGATTCGGGACAGCTGCAATGTATAATGGTTGAAGGCGCTAATTGAATTAATAAGATAAGAAAGCTAGCAAACCATCAAACGTGTCATAAGAACTTTGTGTAAAATTGCATTTGACTGCCTTTTATGGAACATAATGGTCGATTAGATTGCTCAAACAATTCTCAATGTCGCATGTTCATATACAAAATATACTAAATATATATTATGAAAGATGTACATATGTGCATATGTCTCAAAGTAAATTTAGGCGTTTCCCGAGAAAATACTTGTAAAATAATGTATCGTGAAGACTCCCACGGTGTCAACGTCCAGTAACCGAAATATAGGTACCATTAATATTGACTCTCAAGAAGAGGTTTTGCTGTACATAGGGTCAAACAATACAGTTTTCATAGCACCGGATTCCTGGCACTTGAACTTGCGTTTCTCACAGCACACGATAGGTGCTGAATTGATGTATGTATGTATTACTTTATATGTCAGTTATAACTTATACGACCGGCGTGTTTGAGTCAATTAAAGTGCAAGAAATTGATCGTGTCATTGGATGAGGGGTGGGACGAATATTGTCATAAAACTCTCGTTGCCATCAAATATGTATGTATGTATGTAGGTGGAGCTCAGCTTTATATTATAAAGTCCATTTAAGCAAACCGAATTTTAGTACTTCAAAATTATTAGAATATTTAAAAACGATTTTATTTTTGCGTACTATCGATTATTTTCGATTGTAAATGCCCGACAGAAAATGTTTCCAATTAATTGAAATCTTGTATACACAAACAATTTTATGTTCGTATATAAAATGTATATGCAATGTTTATTGTTTACAGTAAAAAAATAATATACATACATATGTATATACATATAGCTTTGTTATAAATTGATATCAATGTAGTTATATCGATATTGCATATTTGGTGCCATCATAAATCTTTAAGTGTGAGCGCGTAAGCTCTCTCTCTCGCGCATAGCCAATACGGAAGAGTAAGCTTTTGTTCAAATTTATGTATCTGGCAATGCCGAGCGCGCGTATAAAAGCAGTGTGGTGGCGTGAGCTTTCACGAGTTTAGTAGTGTTCGCTGTGCAGACCTCATTGTTCGTTGAGCTTAACCAAATAAAAACAAATTGTTCAAAATGGCATTCGTTGGCAAGAAATACAAACTGGACAAGTCCGAGAACTTTGATGAGTACATGAAGGAATTGGGTAAGTGCACAACTAGGATATGACTTGGAGTGCCTAAGCGAAAAAGTATTACGTACGTTGGCACATGTCACAGAAGTTATCAGAGGGAGAGGGAGAGAGTGTGAATGTGCAAGAATGAAATCGCTAGCCGGCCGGCATTTTTTTTTTGCAGATGTGCAAAAGAAAGATGAAAATGCCAAAGGAATAAAAGAACACGAAAAACGTGGTTATTGGCAAACTTTTGGGAACATTAGGTGTTGAGCTCCACTTTCCCTTAGGGCCCCTAAGAAAAAACTTAAGGTACAGGTGAAAAGAGTTCAAAATACAGTAGAGCTTATCGGCCCAAGTTATGAGGTAATAAACTTAAAAAGTAATTAAAGTATAGTCTGTACTTTGGTCGCAAGCACATGGACTGCATTATTTATCTATATACAGTTAGACAAATAATGGTTGTGACAAAAGAAATAATGTAATAGTTTTTTTTTTTAAAAACATAGTTGAACCATTTAACAATTTACTTTCTTTACTTTAACATTTAACAGCATAAGTAATAGCATAAACAACTATCATTAAACACGGATAAAAATAAATAACGAAATTTAGTAATTACTTGACTGACTGTACATCTTACATATAAAGTATGTCAAGTAACTGATTTAACTAAAAAAATAAAGTAAAATAAAATACATAAATAGTTGAACAAAGTAGATGTTGTTTATTTTCAACTTATATAATTATAATATAATATAATATAATATAATATAAAATATCCAAGTTTTTAATTTGTCGAAAAAGTGACTTGAAGAACTGTATGCATAAATTTTGAAATTAGTCTGCGCTTAGTCATTACTGTTAATGTTGACAACTTGGAGCCCTTTATAATTTGTTTAGAACATGCAAACTCCCGAACTTTGGACGCACACTTGGTGTAATTATACAACCTGATAGATGGTTTATTGTAACAGTCCAGAGTCTAGGCAACGCCGGGGAATTTGGAAATTTGATTCGCTTCGATTCGGTCGGTATACGTATTATTGGTGCATTTGTGTGGTGGGTCTGTTATTATTTGCGGTCTTTTGCGGTTGTAAATCTAATACTGAACTACGGATCCCGTACAGCCCAGACATTAGTGGGGTGGAGGTCTCAATTTTCAATATGTATGTATATCGTGGCATGGATTTAGATTGAACGACATTTTCAGGGGGTTTTGGATTACCATTTTAAAGTGCATCTGATTGGAATCGTTTGTTGGTTCCTTCAAGCTATGTACTTTTATCAGCCTTATCTTGATTGCTCGATGTACTTGGACTATAAATTTATGTATGTGTGTATGTATGTGCAAATCCATACATATAAATGTGATAAACTGAATGGCATATATTATAACAAATAAAGTGATTGTGGTTTTTTTTTATTGCGATTGCGAATTTTGCACTTTGCACCTTATCAGTAACCGTATAGCAACAATAACCGTAATAATACCGAATCCTAATCTATGCGAAATGAAATATAAATAATGTAATATATTGATGAACAGTTGGAAAGGTTCCCAAATTGACCGAATGACAGTGGGAACTTATCGAGCTGCAAACACTTGACCAAAAGTCAGACCACTTAAGAACATTCATACATATATGTACATACATACATATATTCATAATTGAACATAATTGATTTGTCTGTTTGATATATGTACATATGTCTGTATGGTGACCAAGGGGCAAAGCTCTTTATAAATGAATATATGCATACATACATATGTATGTATATATATTTATATGTGTTTGCAGTGCGATAAGGCAGTCAAGTTGCATTTACTTGTGGTCTTTGCTATATTTAGGCTGACCAATTGATAAGTACGGATGCTGTTGACTGGCCCCCGGTCCCGTATTGTTAACCTTGAGCACGACTCCGACGTCTGTGGTCCCGGGTATCGGGTCTCGTCTGGGAAACTTGAAGGGGAACTTCATAATTCAGCTTTATTATTTCAATTAAATACAATATGATTTGCATTGTGTGCAGGTCTTCAACTTTGACGGGCTAATTCAATTAGCTGCCATCCAAATCTTCTACTTTTATATGTGTATGTTTATATAAAGATATTATATGATATATTTGTATTTTTCAGGCGTTGGCATGGTGCTGCGCAAAATGGGCAACACTGTTAGCCCCACTGTGGAGGTCACCAAGGAAGGCGATACCTACACCTTGACCACCACATCGACATTCAAGACCTCTGCCATCAGCTTCAAATTGGGCGAGGAATTCGATGAGGAGACTCTCGATGGTCGCAAGGTTAAGAGCGTGATCACCCTCGATGGCAACAAGCTCGTGCAGGAGCAGAAGGGCGACAAGCCATCGACCATTGTTCGCGAGTTCACCGACAACGAACTGACAACCGTAAGTTTGAATTCTACAACATCCGGCCCTTGATATCTATCATATTAATCGCATATATTCTTTATTCTTCTCCACAGACACTCACTATTGGCTCCGTGAAGAGCGTGCGCATCTACAAGGCTGCCTAAGTGTCTTCTGATTGCACAATCTCATGACTGAATTAAAAACTGTCTACGAACTAATTCCCAGTTTAGTAATATTGTTATTGATTAACAGTTAATGAAAGAACTGCACTTTAATTCTAATGCTTATTTATAAACACATGCATATACACATATACATAATATATGTGTGCATGTAAATGACATGTGAAATATTTCAAAATGCATTTGAATAAATCTATTAATTCGCTTTAAGTCTACAGAGTTTGGTTTACATAGATATCGGTATAAATGTAATTGATATCTGATCTGTCGTTTAAGTATTTACGCGGCGGACTTGATTGAAATCGTCTCGACTGTCATTAAGATTTTGCTAGTCAATTTAATTGCATATTATATAACAACAATTCTGTGAGAATCGCTATTTTGCTGATGCATAAAGTTATTACACTATGGGGTACTTTCATTAATATTATGGCTTAGTTTAATGATCAAAGTCTATACTTGACAGTCTCTATTAATTCACTTAATGTGAATAGTCAAATATTATCAATCAAACGTTCAATTAATTGCTTCATAACCTTAGTAGCAGGTATTAATATATTCAATAAAATTCGTTTAGACTTTAAACTATATTCCAAGTACAGAGTCTCCAGCAATTCCATAGACAACTCTATAGCTCTTCATATTAGGGAGTCTTCACTGTATTCGCAAAATTATTATATTCGTGACGGGCCCCCATACAAATTTGAGCGGTCGTTATTTATCCGCCATATGCCAGCACATAAACAGTTTACGTAGCGTCTGTTACCAAGTTTATAAGATGACGAAACCTGATTTACCAAAATCAGTGTGACTTAGAACAATTTAATTTGCCACTTCATCACCTCGATTTTTTTTATATTCCAGCTTAATTGTGAAACAGTGAAAAATATATAAAAAATTCAATATCTTAAGTTAGATTCTTTAATTCACAAATTATTTTAATGAATTACTTTATACTTATATAATAAAAATGGAAAACATTTAAGAAAATTAAAAATGTTTGTATTAACTTAAGTTAATAAATCTTAACTTTTTTATTATATTTTCAGTCGTTATCTAAAACCGTTCATTTTTCATTGTTCATTTTTATTTATGTAATTCTTTTTTATATTACATTCAATTTAATTTGTAATTATTACCTTTTAAAGATAAATAAATAAATATTGAATTCAATCCAATCCGATTTCATTTAAACCGACTTAATCTGCCGTATAAACTTGATACATATGTACATACATATACATACATATGTACATATGTGTAGGTGGCTCGGGTGGACCTGGAGCATGCGCAGAACAGGCGTTAGGAAGCAGTTCCGCTGTAAGCAAAACCAACCATCATTTAATTTAGTTAACATTCAGAGTTTGCCGGTTCCAGTTTGGTATTAAAGGCCCAGTGTTATCTACATGGCCGTAGATTAAATACAGAGGTTTCTTAATTAAATACGTTTATAAAATGATAACATTTATATCGATTCGTTGAATAAATAATACAAGTATGTAGAGTTGGCCTAATAAACAATTTGATAAATAATACATGCATGCTTGTATACGTAATACCATCTATTCATGTGTGCGTTATACGTAGTTGTATAGTTGACGTAATCAAAATGTTGTCTACTTTGCGGCTATTTAAAAGTTTATAAAACTCATTGGTTTTTTTCGTTGACTTGCGTTTGCCCTTAAACAACGCGAGGGAGAGCTTTTCCAGCTGAAAAAGCTTCGGTAAGTTTTGTTATGAGAAACGGGTTTCGCTTATTAAGAGACTGAGATCGTTTTGTTGTTGTTTTTTTTTCTGCCGCGTCGTCATAAAAATCCAGTATCACGCCATCGCCGTTACTTTTGCTCTTCGTCGGCACTCGGTCCCTCTCACTCGCGCTCTTGCTCTCGTGCTTGATCTTAGTGGAGAAGCAGTTGGTTGTTTACAAATGTGCTGCCTATTTGAATTTGTTCGCTTTCTCTGCGATTGGAAATTGGAATTGGAATTTGCTTCATAGCGTGAAAACAGTTGACTCGCTGCCCTAGCCGCGATCGCGTCGCTGTCGCATTCCAATCAGCTCAGTAAACAACCAAAGAGTTTAGCAAGAGTGCTTAAATTTTGCATTTAATTAATCGTAACTATAATTATGTGAGTAAATCAAAATTTGCATTCATAACTGCTGTGCTTCCAATCAGAATTGCGGCTGCATTTTTCCAATTTGAACCAACCAATTGATCGTCGTATGTGTGTGCGCGTCTGTGTATATATTCATATATATATATATATGTGTGTGTGTACACTTCCAATGAAAAGTTATCATAAACTTTGCTTATCTTTATCAGAACTGTGTTAAAGTTTTGTAAATATTTAATGTACATACATCTCAAATAATTCCATATAAATAATTATTTTTCTGCTAATTGTATAATATATTTGCTTCATGCAAAACTTATATAATCGTGTCAAGTGGTTTGAGATTAAAGAGAATTCTTGTGGCTCTTTCAAACGTTACTCGAAACTTTTCAATTGTACACTATCATACAATCTTAAGTATTCACAATCATTGCGGATGATTTTGAATAGAAAATGAATGTACTTACATACATACATACATATATTCGTTTGTGTGCCTGTATTACATACAGTCTGTGACAAACATTTACTTATGTATATGTACATAGTTTTTGTTTGAACTTTGGTTTCAAGGTGAAAACAGTGCGATAAAATCAAGTATTGTCAGGAAACAAGTAGCCGGTCTATAGATTAGCAACTAACCTAACCAAACTTAATACTCTCAAGAATGAACATATATAAGAAATGGAAAATATACATACATATATATTTGATACTGTTATGCATTAAACAAGTTGCATAATTTCTGTTTTTTAACGACAAATGTTATTGTAAACCAAAGAATTTGAAAACGAGATGTTTAGAATAAATTACATATGTATGTACATATGAATTTAAATTTCAAACTTTTTAATTCAAAATTTTTAAGTGATAATGTTTTCAATATGTGATCAATAGTTTTTCTTATGTTGAGCATTCTTGTCGAACTTCAGAATAAGTAAATCGACGTATTTTGGTTAAAATGTATTTTTATCGTCCCCGACACACACACACACACACACCCACCCACACACACACACAGGTGTTTGTTTTGACAAGAGACTCCCACACGTATTGAATTTCTATTAATAACAACAACAATTAAAATCAGATAAATACACAATTTTATTCGAGTATTATTAAATTATAAAATGCAACCAATTTGTCTACAGTACGAAATGGATCGTCAAAATTTGGCTACCTTTATAAGCCCGTACAAATCTCGTCCCTGGATGATCAACAACGGGGCCGCAGCGGCAGGCGGGGGTGGCAGCAAGGGACTCAAGGGTATCATTGCCGGAGGTATTACCGGAGGCATTGAAATCTGCATAACTTATCCCACCGAATACGTGAAGACACAGCTGCAGCTGGACGAGAAGGGTGTCAATAAGAAGTACAATGGTATTGCCGATTGTGTGAAGAAAACTGTGGCAACCAATGGTTTCTTAGGTCTATATCGTGGTCTCAGCGTGCTCCTCTATGGCAGCATACCAAAGTCGGCAACCAGGTAAGTGACAAATAATTTCAAAGATCTATCTTTGTGATTTATTGATTATATTCCATGTCTACAGATTTGGTGCCTTCGAGTTTATGCGATCGCATATCAGTGACTCCAAGGGTCAACTGAGCGCTGGAGGAAAACTGCTTTGTGGCCTGGGCGCTGGTGTCTGTGAGGCCATCTTGGCGGTGACTCCCATGGAGACTATTAAAGTGAAGTTTATCAACGATCAACGCAGTGCGAATCCCAAGTTCAAGGGATTTGCCCATGGTGTTGGCCAGATTGTCAAAGCGGAGGGTATCAGTGGCATCTATAAGGGATTGACGCCCACCATATTGAAGCAGGGATCCAACCAAGCCATACGTTTCTTTGTTGTCGAAACGCTAAAGGATATGTATAAGGTAAAAGGCCTGCTCCGTCCAGTTGGTCATAATTATGAAAGTTTTGCTAATATTCCAATCATTTTATAGGGTGATGATATCAACAAGCCAGTACCCAAATTGATGGTGGGCGTGTTTGGTGCCATTGCTGGAGCTGCCTCAGTTTTTGGTAACACACCGTTGGATGTGATAAAGACGCGTATGCAGGGCCTGGAGGCAGCAAAGTATAAGAGTACAGCAGATTGTGCGGTTAAAATTCTTAAGAACGAGGGACTCCCCGCCTTCTACAAGGGCACAGTGCCCAGATTAGGTCGTGTCTGTCTGGATGTGGCGATAACATTCATGATCTACGATTCCTTTATGGACCTGTTTAACAAGGTCTGGAAGGATTAGACTAACGCTTAGTGTTACGTACCGCTGTGCATGTTATTTTGACCTATTTTGACCTAGTCAACTGTTGCTATAGTTGATAATCCGAGTACTTTACACATACACACACTGCAGACAAATTCCATGATAGCATTTTTGTATTACGTTTATTGCGTATAACAAATTCTATGTAGTAGAGCATTTAGAGTCGATTTGTATATAGTCTTTTAATGTTTTAAATTTGAGTCACGTGTAATTGAAATCAATAAATTATTGTAATGTGTTTAATTAGATGAAGGTTTTCTATTTTTTGAAATCATCAGTAATCAAATTAAATTCATATATATAATGCACATGAATTAGATTAAACAAGATTGCAACTGGATAAATAATACAATAAAAATTGTTATTGAACAACATTCAATATTTTATTCAAATTGTTTAAAACATTTCAAACAATCAAATGTTGCTTTGAAGTTTAAAAAAACAGAATCCGTTACGCTACATTGTCGTGTGAGTTACATAGCAGTCAGCTTCGAATGGTCTTTGATTGCGACAACGCGCAAAATTCAAAATCGAAATGTAACAGTTTTGGAAAGTTACGATTTAATTATGCTATTTATAGGGTAGTATATAAGCTTGCACCATTAATAGAGATTATGCTAGAACTAGACTAAACCAGTTAGCGTATCACGTTTAGCGGTATGGAACCATGCTTGCTGCCCAATATACGTGCCAGCGTCTCGTCCAGCGGAGAACTGAGCTCCTGCCAAATGCATTTGCCGATCAGTGAAATTTCCTCGAGTGCTGGCCTAAAAGCAACAAGCAAATTCAGACAAATGCCATCGGTGACGTCATTGCTGGATGGGGCATGCTCCATGCTAAGCAAGCCATGTGGTCGATGTTGTGGCAGTTCCGCTCCAAAAATCTCAATCATAAACTTGCGTAGCGTTGAGTGAAGACTGCGATTTGGATGCATCTCCACCGTGGGAAAATGATGGGCATTCTTCTCGCTGATGAGAATATTCATGGAGTTGGTGGCACGTTTACGCACCACCGCCAGCACGCGAAGATAATTGCGTTTGTGGGGATGTCGTGTAGGCAGTACATTGCTATGCCACACTGGCTGACGCACAATGTCCGCTTGGTTCATTTTCTGATTTTGATGATAAGCGCGTCCAATGTCAATAATGTTGAGTATGTCGTTGGCCCGCAGCGCCACTTCTTTGGGATTGCGCAGCCAGAGCGCTTGTATGGATTCAGCATCCGCTTCGGCGGGCGTTTTAAGACGTCCCCCTGTAATCCGGCCCGTTAGCACAAAACGAAACCACGAGCCACCAGCGGATTCCACGGCCAGCAGCGTTGTCATTTCAGCATTGAGACCCGTTTCTTCAAACAGTTCGCGTGCAGCTGCCTCTGTGATGGATTCACCGTGTTCCATGCGACCGGCGGGCAGATACCATTTACCTGGAAAATTAAACATGTTTAAACTACTGTTCTCTTAAGATTGCCAAAATCGTTCTCCACTCACCGGCACAGCTCGGTTTGGCCTCCTCGATCATGAGTAGCTCGTCGTGCTCATTGAACATGACACAGGCCACAATGTAGTTTATCGTCTGGCCGACTTTTGGCTCAAAGTCGGATGACGATGATGGTTGCACACCTTGCGCCTCAGCTGTTGCATTCTGCTCTTTGAGCGAGAAATCACAGAGCTCTGTCGTTATGTCGCCTAGATCTTTGGCGTTCAATATGCAACGCACTTTCTCCTCAATCGAAGTCATCTTTTCATATAGAATCTATGGCTATATATACTATATAGTTGACTGCTTCAATATACGAGTACACACCTAATGTAAAGAAAGTAGCATTAGAATGATTCGATGTAGAAATTCAATCATGACAATCAAGAATCGACACTTACGTTCAGCACAAAATTCCGTTGCGTTTGTCTGTTAAATGACTCAATATGACAAACATGCTCGACTTGAGTTATGCATAAAGTCAGATATATGCAAATTTCGAATTCTTTCAACGCTTCCACGCGAGAGAATCGAAACGTACTCAAGAGTGGGCAAGATGTGACTGTTGCTGCTCCATTGTCGCGTCGACCAGGCCAATAAAACGGCAAAGACGGCAATCAACTGTTGTTGTTGTAATTGCTGTTGTTGTCGATGTTCAAACAGCACACAGGTGCTTAGTAGTCTGCTAACAACACAGACGCGACAACGACCAGTACGATTTTGGCCTGTATTTTTTCTATTGATATCGAATAGATGTCAAAAAAGCCGCTCGACTGGTTTTACACCATATGGAGAAAGTGCAGTGGAATTCCTGTTGTTGTTGTTGTTCGGGTTGTTTTAGTTTATTAACTGGCAGACAGAACAAGGAATTGTTATTGCTAATTATTTACACATTTACTAATCACACACACAATTCTTTGACTTGTGTTTGTTAAACTTTTTTGATAATTTTCTTCTTTTTTACACAGCTGCGATGTGTCTGGCAACACTGTGCGTTTGTTTACAAACGTCAGGCAGTGTGACCGAAGAGCAGTTACACAAAAAATACCAGACTGGCAAAATAAATAAACTAGTATTTTGAACAGCTGTTTATATTGTGACTGCGTGGAAAATAAGTGGAGGAAGTGTGTCATGGCGGGGGAATCTGATTACGGCCAATTTTCAAACGACTTCAAATTATGTTAACTTTTAGCGCGCGTGTTAAGGAGCAACACTCGAGCAGTGCATATATGTATGTACCTTTGGCAATGACAACAACAATCATTCAATTTCAATTGAAAATTAGCTAGCAAACATCAAAAGGGCGTCACTTGTGATAGATTAATGCAATTTAAGTAGATAATGGGTATGTACGCGTTATTTTCCATTACCAACGTTATTTATTCTCGTACATGGTAGCTGTATGCACAGGAAGCGCTTCTGATTGCTACCAATAAAATTTGAATGCGGAAATTTCATTGTTTACCCAAATCGATCATCATTAAAAGCGTTTGCTATTGCAAGTGCGAATTGCTCGATTCCATGGCGTATACTTAACATACTCATCGAGGGTGTTTCAGAACGAGAGACAGTGGGAAATATTACAAATCTAGCGTAATTTTTTCTCATTTCAAATTGTGAATTGATGTCATATTTTCTTTGTAATCAATTATAATCGATTATTTGAAATTATTAATTATTTTAAATGGGAACAATCGATCAAAAATCAAACTTTTATATGAACAACTTTTTTGTTTTTGTTTTTTAAACTATCTCAACCTAACTCGCAGGAATCCAGGAACCAAAAGAAAATCTTTCATCTAGTTTTATTTGCTTTGCTTCTTAAAGTAAGCTTAATTTATTAATTATTTTCCAGTTATTAATTTCGACACGCAAAATCAGTCAAATCGCCCGCTGTGCAAAGAGCGGCTGGAATTATATGTAGGTAATTCAATTTCTCAGGGGACAGGAGGAATGGGGCGGGGGGAAGTGGTGGATTCGTTAATAGCTTGGTGTTTCTTGTTTTCAAGAAACCACAACACATGGTTACATATGTATTCGTACGTAGTATGTACATACTTACATACATACATATGAATGCATGTTTAAGCATATGTATATAAGACTTTGTCATTACATAGTTAATTTGTTTTAGTTGTTTTTTAATTTCCTTAGAGAGTCGCAAAACTCATAGATGCGTGCATGTTACATGTGTGTGCGGTGGCGGTGTCTGTCTGTCTGAGTGTGTGTGTGTGTGTGCTAATGTAGTGAGTGTGAGCCGAGTCTGGTAATAACGGCTAAAGTAAAATGCTGATAAAGTGGCGAATGTTTTGTGTGGAATGCGTTGCGAATGTTCGGCGTGATGCGATGACAAGCAAAAGCGAACACAAAACGTTCATTTCCCACAAGCACCATTATTTGTTAAAACCCGTAAATTTTCTGAAAACGAACAGCCAGCAACATCAGTAGCAGCACCAAAAGCAACAATAACAACAGCAACAATAGCAACAACAAGGCAAGAAGCTGCTAAACACGAATATAATGTTTAAAATGTTTATTATGTGTGTGCAAGTGACGCGCGCTTCAGCTTCTGCTCCTGCTTCTGGATGCGATGACAGCCCGTCGCCAGTAAGGCCAGACGCACACGCATATGTTTGCCTATATAACTGTATTACATGCCAGCGCACACTACACTACAAAAACACACAAGCACAAGGGCGTAGTCAGGATATAAATTAGCGGGATATATGAACAAATATTTTTAATATTTATATACATACAGCTGCGAAAAAAATAATAGCACCACCCTCCTACCTTCTCAACCCTCTCAACCTTCCAATTCTAAAGGAAACCCAATATATATTTTATGTATTAGATATTCAAGGCTTTATGAAAAAAAAAGTTTTGGAAAAATCGCTGCTCCAACTATATCTTTTTTGACTCGTAAGACAAAGTCTTATAGTGGTGCTATTATTTTTTTCGCAGCTGTATATACATATGTGCATTGATATGTGTATGTACATACATACGATATATGTAATAAATATATATTTGTTATTAAAAAAATTATTTTAATTTTTATTGAAAAAATCTAATTTTATAAATCAGAATATTCTGTTCCTTTCTTCGTTACAGCGATGTCTATTATACTATATTAATTACAATTTGCATTCTAATAAGTTTGCTGCTTTTTTTTAATAGGTGACTTAACTCTAAAGCAGGGATTAAAACCATAACCGAAACCGTAACCTTTATCTGATGAAAACCGATTGAAATTTGTAATAGTAACTGAAACCGTAACCGATAAATTTGTTTCCACTGTACCGAAACCCATAAACCGAAACTCTTTAAAACGAAATAACCGTTTAGTAACCGATTGATTTTTAAGGGTTAATTTCGGTTCTGGCCGTCTCAGCAACTGAGCAGCTTTGATAACTTTGAACTGCCATAACTTTGTCAAAAGTCAATCAATTTCCATGCGCAATCTAAATTTGAGCATGATTTTGCCTCTTAATTCGTTCTGTATTTAAATTTTGTTAATTTTAAAAATTTTGAAAACATCGAATTTTTCGAAAAATACAAATCGAAATTTTCGAAAAATTTAAAATTTTCATATTGAACAAAATTTAAATGCAGTACGAATTTAGAGGTAAAATCATGCACAAATTTAGATTGCGCATGGAAATTGATTGACTTTTGACAAAGATATGACAGTTCGAAGTTACTAAAAATTATTACATTACAATGAATCATTCCAGTAACCAGATAACATTATTTTCCAGGCTTAAAAGAGCATTAAGCCTTTTTTTTAAAACAAATTTCGTATTTTGGTCAACCGAAAACATTAATTTTTATTTTTTTGTGAACCGAAACCATACGGGTATTATTAAACCGAAAGTTATAAAAAACCGATAACCATTACGAAACCGATACTCCAAGATTTTGCATAACCGATAACCGAAAACCTTAATGCGAGCATAACAGAAACCGTAACTGAAACCGATATTCGTTTCGGTTTTAATCCCTGCTCTAAAGTAATGGTAGAAGTACTAACCATATTTGGGGAAATGCAATGTTGCAAATATTTATAGAAATCATATCTTATTAATAACAGCATCTTGTATTCATTATGTAAAAAAATTCTTGTGAACAGATAATTAAAAGTATTCCTAATTTTTATTTTCGTATTAAATGCTTCCAAGTTTTGTTTTCCGAATATTCGTTTTCTGAATAATATCTTTTTCAATATCTTTTTAAATTTCTTAGCTTGTTATGGGTATCATAGGCAATTGTAACAAAATAAGAAAAATAATAGAAGAATACCAAGAAAGGATATTTTTAGCAATCTAAAATATGTGAATTATTTAAATTCTCAAAGCAATTACTTGACTCACTGAATGTAATTGACCTACTCATCCCTGTGTAAACATGACTACGCCCTTGCACAAGCTTGTACTCTAATTTGTATGTGTGTGTTTGGGTGTGTGTTGATTTTGGTTTTTGCCGGCAGCGACATTGACGCCGGATGTGAAACAAGTAGCCCAAATAACCCGCAATAAGCTTTTGTCACGATTAACAAGGCTTACGCAAATGCGTATGTGTGTGTGTGTGTGAATGTGAATATGTGTACATTTGAGTGCGTCTCAGTGTGCGTATGGTTGAGCATAATTACATGCACATTGCTGTGCTCTTGTGTGAGTGTGTTTGTGTGTGTGTGTGTGTGTCCTTTGCGTGCGTGTGTCTTTGCCATATTTTAGATTAATGATGGCGTCGACTCGTATTAGGCAAATGAAGAAATCGACATCGACATGCGTCGTGGTGTATTCGTATTGTGGTGCGATGTGGTGGGATGTGGCGCGGAGGTGTAGTGTGTCTTGAACGTTCTCTGGCTGCGGTTTCTCGCAGCATTTCCGTTAACAAATTTGCCACAACAATAAGTGCATATCATTATGCTGATTTAAGTGGCAACTCGGCACGTAGTACCCTCCACACATCTATAGCAAGTTATTACGCGCACACCTGACCCACACACACACACACACACACTCACACAAACACACGCACACACAAATACACTTTGTATATATATATATATGTATATGAGAGTATGCATATGTATGGTTGTTACTTGGGTAGCTATGAGTATGCATGCAAGTGGGTACATAAATCTTTGTTTAAAGACACATGCACAATGTAAGTTAAATTGGCAATAACGTGCTTTTCTTTTATACGCCAGCTACAGACATATACAAACACACACACGCATACATGCATACATAACGGCATAACGGTAACGGAACCTTGTTTGCAAGGAAGTAACAACCTGTTTTCACCCCATGTAGTGGGTTTCGCTTTTATGTGCGCCTCGACTCAACTCTCCTTGCCTTGCCTTGCCTTTGCCTTGTCTCACCTTGTCCCACCTCAGCACAACTTGCCTCACATTGCCTCGCCTTGATCCTCATCGCCTTGGTTAAGAACTGGTTCGGGTTCGAGTTTACTGTAGAGATTGGCAAGAGGGGGAAAATGTTGGGTACGTTCACTGGGCGTTGCTGTTGCTGCTGTTATGCTTTAATTATGCCCTTGTCAAAAGGTGGGTTTTCGGCCCGGTCGCCATATACTGGCCGAAACTTTGCTCCTTTTGTTGTCCACACAACATACACATGTATAAATGTATGTATGTCTGCGGGCCAGTCGACGTTGTCCACACAAAGCTTAAAAATATACGAGTCTGTTATAAAAGCAACCGAAAAATATGATTTGGTAATGCATTAAATTTTAAGTAATAATTGGAAATTTGAGTCAATAACAATGTGACTGCATGTGTGTGGAGTTATGTATGTATGTATGTATGTATGTATGTATGTATGTATGTGTAGAACGCACAAAAGAATGTTATAATAATAAAAGCAGAAAAGAGTTGTTTGCAAAAACTTTTTACCAGACTCACTTTAGCTTTAATATACGACAACTTATATTCATTTTGACAACTTGAATATACGCTTATAAATAGATTTTATCCTTTTTCTCATTCTCTTTCAATTGTGGTTTGTGCTTTGGTTTGCTCTTGGGGTTTTGTTGTGTGCGATTTAAGGAACGCCAATGCCGGATACACAGATTTGTTAGCATGCTTAAAGACATTGCAAGTGAATGCCAAAGCGTAACCGCATTCCAATGTGCGTTCAACTCTCTCTCTCTCTGTCTCTCTCTGAATTGAGTAAGCCACCCACTGCCCATGATATGATATATGACTAAAGATATATGTATAAATTTATAAGCATGTATTCATAGTACGATCCGTGTGGCCTTTGTCTGGCATTCCATAATCTTATCTCACAAAGCGCGCGCTTATCTCATTAAATGTCAGGAGACGCCATTGAATCATTTTACAAATGGTTGAGTACATGTCGCATGTACTCCTCGTATGAATATGACACGGGGGGGGGGGGGGGGACACGGGGCAATGTGGGCTCTATCCGGAATATGGACGTAACGCTCAGTGTTTAGTCTAGGCGGGCACTTGAGTCTTTGGGTGCACACACACACACACACACACACACACACACACACACACAGACAGACATCTACATACATACATAGACATAGACATATTCGCATACACAGCGCAATTGCTGACAAATGAGATAATTTACACGCTGAAATGAAGCCCATAAAGGCTCATTTAAAATTCAGCGGCGTCTGGGGCATAATTTTTTTTGCTGCTTTCATTTTTTTTCATTCTTGTTCCGCTCTTTCATTCAGCATTGGCTTTTACTTTGCTAGCTGACTGTTTTGCTTCGCATTTTGTGCTTAATGGTTTTGTGCCATGACATACGTGGCTGGATATTAAAACAGAACGCGGACCCCAGTAGCACAACCAGACCCAAACCCAGAACCAAACCCAGAGTCACAGCCATAGCCAGTGCCATAGCCCGTGCCCATGCCCGTGCCCATGCCCGATCCCGAGTCCGTGCTCGAGTCAGTGCCGTGGCAAATGGCTTGGGGCACGACAGAAAATCTTTATTAGCATACGGCATAAAAATTTATTAAAGATGAACGCGCGGCAAAATGAGAAGCGCGCCAAGGATTCGAGTGTGTTTTACACTTTTAGTTAGCCTGGCTCTTTGGCTCAGTGGATTGTTTTTGTTTTTATTGTAAATCGATTTGAAGTTTTTGATTAAACCAAAACACAACTTGGGGCGTAGTTGCAAGTTATGTAGTTTGCTTATTTTTTTTGTTCAATTTTCTGTATTTTGTTATTGTCATTTGTTTGCCGGCCGTTTTTATGATGCTCAACTTAATTTTATACAAATGACCTAAGGTCATATCACCATTTATATCCGTCAATCCCTTTTTGGTATAAGTTTTATATTTGCTTGGTTTTTCTCCCATTTTTGTTTTTTTTTTGGTTTTTTTATTTATATATTTTTTTTGCTTGTGTCTGTCTCTGTGTCGGCTTTTAAGGGCATTTTTATGTTCCCTTGAAGCGCCAACTAACGGCAAGCTGGCCCTAAAAGCCTTTAGCCAAATATCTTCAAGAGACAGAGCTTCAACTGTCTGACAGACAGACTGGCAGACAGACAGACAGTCAGTCAGAATCCCATATGTATATACATATATGTATGGTCTTATGTGTCAATGTATGCTCTCTCTCTCTCTCTCACTCTTAGTATATGCTTATGTAAATAAACAAACACAGTATTTGTTTGTGTAGAACGCTGAGTTTCGCTGAGTGACACCGGGATGGCAATAAAACAAGTAAGAATGCTCTAGACAAGAGTACGTGACTAACAGATAACCTGTACTCTCAGATACATTCGCAGTATTCTTAAACTTATTTAACTACTTTATGTGATACTTGTTTAATTTTCAGGCTTTTATAGTCGACATAACAAAGTTAACTTTTGAAGAATATCCAGGTTTTATTCTCGAAAAAAGTATAATTTAATGACTTTCATCACTAGAAAACATACATTTCCATCGCTGTCCAGCAGCATTAATCTGACTGGTAAGTAGATTTTTTTATCATTATTTGGTAATCACAATCACAATAGCAATTTCAGCTAATTTATTTTTAGATCTATAAATATTTTAAATGTTCATAAGTTTTTTAAATAAAAGAAAATAATAACATTTTTCAGTTTCTGATTTTAATTGAAATTTAATTATTAATTTTTATTTTAATTTTTTTAACCCTTAATTTATTCTAAAAGTTAATAACTATAAATAAATCTCATTTAATTTATTACGCACACTTTTGGGATTTCTTAAGACGCTTGCACACGTTTTGTATACCCTGTCAAGTTATTTGCAAGGGCCACGGTATAAAAAGCAAAGCCAATGCCACTTGCGAAAATGAATGGAAATTGTCAGAGTGAGAGACGGTGGCAAAAGTACATATAAATATAGATACGGATAGAGATAGAGCTGGGACACAAAAAAGGGTGCCAAAGCGTCCAATGGCCAAGTTTTGGCCAAAGTCAGAGTATTTCCTGGTTATTCAGCTTCCTAAGAGCCAAGCAGTCCGGCAATTGAGTTATATTTGATGCATATCAGATGCTCAATGTTCAAGTCTAAAGCGAAACCAGACAAAAGTCCTATTCGAGTGTGGTCTACTCGTATGTAAATGCTCCCGCGGGGTAAACGACAGGGAATTCAATTCAGTGTTGGCCAGTTAGGCTTAAGTGGAAAAAGGAAAAAGGATGCGAGTCAATGCTATAAGTCGAAGGAAGATACATACATAAATAAGCACACAAACATATACTTATAGTATATGTATATATATATATATATATATATATAGTACTGTCGCATCTGTCGCACATGCCCAAGTATGTAATTAATTATTATGTATGTACGTGTACTCGTATATGAGAGTATTGTATGCAGATTTCTTTGTTTGACCATTACATAAATCATTATAAAGCGGAAAAGCAATGTTAAAGTTTAACTGACCATGTGACATGTAAGTAGTTTGTAGACCGCAATAGCCGTAAACAAATCAAATAATCGTTAAACTCACTCTCTGCAAAGGAAACACCAAAAATATTGTATAAATCAGTCGACTAATGGAATATAAATGATATAATAAGAAGTGGCCAACTCTGCATAAAAGAATAATCAAAAAAAAAAAAAGTTTTCCTTTCTCAACCAAAGATTTAATAACCTGGCTGATTATAGCTATCAAATTATGCAAATCATTTGTGGTTTTTGTTCAGAAGCCTCTAGACAGATATCCACGTTATGAGTTTAGTAGTTCGTTTATGATAAAACTTTGTAGTGATATTTAAGTAAGGTTGAAGATTTTTCTATACCACAATTTCTTTACCCAGTTTCCCCAGTTAGTATGGATACACACATATAATGTTGACTTTTATATTGAGAGATAAAAAGAAAGAGATAGAGAGATGCATTTTCAATATTCACATTTATAATAAAATGACGGGAAATCGAACCCAGTTATTTTCTAAACTAAAGTTCTATTTATTTATTTACAAATTAATTTATTTTTTTAAATTAATTTATTAATTTATACAGCAGTCGACAAAAAGAAAATTGAGTTTTAAAAATATTAAAATTAAACTAAAAGTAATATTTAAAATGAACAATTAATTTAATATCAAATTTAAATTAAAAACTGAAACCAAAATAAGGTTTAAGACTTGGGTACAAAAAGTTAAATTGATTCAACATTTATCACAAGGATTGAGGAAAACCCAGAAAACCCCAAATCAAATCAATATAGAAATATAAAATATACGCGAAGAATTAGCACAGCTTTGGCCCATCTCACTCCCCAGTGAGATCAGAGAGGTAGTTAAAAAGAGAAGCTTTGATAAAGGGGAATATGTGACAGGTCGGCGACTCTAATTAGAGAGTCACGGAACTCACACAGTTCATTGTTAAATTAAGAGAGGACTGTCAGTCGCAGTCCAGGAATTAATCATGAACTAAAATTAGTGGATTTCTTTGTTGACATTGATGCATTGGTAGAATGCAACTCATGCTGTGATAGCTAGTGAATAATAAGGACAAAAGAAGGAACGTTATTTGAACTCATACGCATATCTATTCCAACATTGCAGGCGTTATAGCATAACATTTAACCTTATTCGAGTGTGAAGTACTTCGTTTGAGCTCTGTTTATTGCTTTTACAAAATAATAAGAATGATGGAATGGAATGATGGGTATCTGGCAAAGCACAAGGCAACAACATCAACATCAACAGAAACAGCAACGGCAACGGCAGCTCTCTCGGATCCTTAAGTACTCGATGCAATAAAATTGAAAGTGGTTTTTAATACTTTTCCGCTCGCTGCACAGATGCAAAGGGAAGTTCATATTGCGTCGCTCGTTATCTGGGCAAGAGAATGCTTATCCTTTATCGCCAGAGCGTGTACTGGGGAATGTGCATATATTCTTTAATGAGTGGCAGACATTAGCTGGTTTCTCGCTTTCCCATGCAAATCAAATAGAAGTCATAGAAAATCGGGCATAGAAATCGATTCAGAAAACACTAAGAGTCATTTCAACAACCTTGGGCAACATTCAGGCTGAATGAAGCTGACTTAATGGCAATTGAAGCCATCTCAGTCAGGTGACATTTGAAGTTGGTTACAAAGGGAATCGGTGATTTGTATGCCATAGGTCAATGGATGCCAGTTAGTTATGCCCTTTGAAAGGGCTGACAAGATGACTAGAAGTCTATAAACACCTCACTGACAAACACTAAAGGAGTATATCGAGATTGCAATCACGTCAATAATGAACCGTTGCAACCGTTGGCATTACAGTTGCTGTTACCATTGCTGTTAGCTGGAAACGGCCTGCCATCGATGTCCCAATCAGTTGCACATCTAAATACACCTCAAATTGAATAATGAATGCAAAGTGGCTGAGTGGCCGCCCATTGCTATCGCTGCTCAATGAAATGCATTAAATCAAAGTATCGTTGAAAGCAATTTCTGGCTCCTCCTTTCCAACAATAATGGCAAGAGTAGGAGTAGTAGCTATTGGACAGCTGCCCTGAAAAGTAGGCAACAAAATGGAAATTCACGAAATGTGAGCAACTCTCGCTGTTCGTTTCTCGCTGCTCGCAACTGGAGAGCTAGAAAACTGGTTACTGGTAACTGGTAACTGGGCTGCTTAGCCGTAAACATCAATTACGCCGCCCAAAACTATTCACGCGATTAGCCGCGTTTTCTAGTTATTGGGTAATAGCCATTGCCACCGTTGGTAGTTGCCAGTAACCAGTAACCAGTAACCAGTAACCAGTTACCAGTTACCAGTTGGGCTATTCAGGTGGGTCAGAGATGTAGACGTAGATGAATAGGCGCACCGAAAAAGCGTTACGCTGAATTGAATTAACGGGTCCGGTGTGATGTTGCGTTGTAAATTTTCAACGGTGCATCTGATAAACGTGGCCGTGCCGACATGCGGGGCCATAAAAAGGCTGAGCTAGTGAGTCAGCAGAGTTGGGCCCGAAGAGTTATTTCAAATGTTGAAACAGTGCGAAAAACAGAGCGAAATGTAAAACAGACAACGCTGCAAGGCCTGTTTTGTATATGTGAATGTGGTAGAACTGTATTTGCTGTTCTGTGTGTGCTGTGTGTTCTGGCTGGTCTTAAAAGCGAAAAGCCATTTGTATTCATTTGAAATTAATTTAGCATTCATTCACGGCATGAGACGAGACGAGGCGGCCGCAGGAGACGCAACATCAGCAATAGCATGAGGGGCACAAGACGAAGCACCATGGGCTGGAGCTTGAGCCGGAGCTGTAGCTGTAGATGTAGCTATAGCTGTAGCTATAACTGAGGCCAGAGCCAGAGCCAGAGCGAGAGACGGGGCAATATATGGCGGCAACGCTGAGCGGCAGCTAAGCAATGGATAAATACGTGTACGTGGCATACATTTAGACACAATGCAAGACGAGGCAACAAACAACTTGGGTCCTAGGGCCTCGTCCTTGTTCACCTCGTCCTCGGTCGCTTATCGATAAGCAGTTGACGTCGCGCCGTCGACTGGGCCAATTGAAACTACCGCAAGCCACTAGGCGTGCGCTTTCTCCACTAATTTTAACAAATTAATTGGCAACAATAAATTTACTTGCAAAAAGGCGCTCGGATAGCATCTCGAATAGGTTGAAATAGGTTGTATTGTGAGAATAGGAAAACTGTGGGGGTTAAAAGCTATAGATTGTTTCACTAATTTGATTCTCTCAATGACAGACACTTAAGTACCGCTATAAAGCTAATATATTTAAGATACCCAGCAGACAATATCTTGGGTTACCTTGAAGCATACAAATAAGACCAAGTAGTCTTGGTTCGAGCTCTTTTGGGAAATTCCACAAACTCAACTTTAAACATCTCGTCATCTCGCTGGTTGATAATAATTCCTCGAATTTCGCTTTCATTGAAATTAACATACACTTTGAATGCGGAAAAGTCTCAGTGTTTGACAAAACTTTGCAAATTTCGTGTGAAATGCTTTTATGCTTTTAAAATTTCCTAAATTACGTAGTTTCTAGTTCGTGTTATAGCAAATCTTAAGAATTCCACTTTCAACTACCTTTAAACAGTATGGAAATTATAAAGTTAATAATTAATGATTTTGGCTTAATCCAAGTTAAAATATACTCTTTGGATGCAAAATGCGAAGGTTTTACGCGGCTCCAAAAGTATTTTATTTAAAAGTGGAGTACTTAAAAAAGGTCTCAACTTTTGTTTATTATTTAAGCATCAAAAAGATTTCGAAAATTGTCAACTGGTTAACTTTGCTCGCTAAAAATAGTTTTAATATTTTCATTGGAATTCTATGTGGATTTTATATATTTGGGGAATTTTAGATAAAAGTATGTTGTTGACTACTAGTACTTCTCTTGCTGTTATTTTGTCTTTCTCTTGTTTTCTAGTTGCTAGGTGTCGTGGTGGGAATTATGCATTGTTCTCTCGATTCGCTGAAATTTACATTCCCAAGCGTACAGAGCGTTTTTGTAGTCAAGCACTCTCTACGCTAGCAAAAATTGCGCCACTTTATTTATTAGCTTGTAAGCCGCGCGTTGAAATTCCTCGACCTCTGCCCCGACCCTGGTCCCGGCTCCCGGCTCCCGGCTCCAGCCTCAGCCCCGACCAGGTCCTGGATGAAGTGTAAGCCCCAGTCTGGGCGCGTTCTTGTGCTGTCCAGCACATTTTGGGTAATTGCGGGAGGATGAGGTTACGGATACGCTTTCGACAGCAACATTTGCGGGCCATAACACGCAACATTTGACACGGTCGGCCGTGGAGACCAGAGCAGCAACAGAAACAGAAACAGCAACAGCAACATCAACATCAACACAGCATGTATAGTTACAGGTGCAGGTTGAGGTAGTGGTACAGGGACAGGTACGGGTACGGGTACAGGAATACAGCTACATTTACAGGTGTTCAGTGATGGCCCCAGGCGGGGCGGCCTCACAAATCTTTCATGACTGCGACGCGTGTATATAAACTGAAATTGGCCTATAACTGTCTGTTCAATTGTTTTTGTCGCATGCGGAGGCAGGTGTCGGAATTGTGTAGTGGGGTGGTAGAGGAGAGGGGGAGGGGTAGGTAATCGTTGGCAAGGGAAATGGTTGGCAACGCTATGGTAATAGTACATACCTACATATTGCGGTAAAAATCACATTTCTGTGGGCCAACGTAAATCATTCATGTGCGATCCAAAGCCCCCAAATGTCGACTATATTAATATGCCAAAACGAAGGCGTGTGTATTGCGAATATTCATTTGTACGTGACTATTGAGCACATTATGTTCGGGTTCGCTTTCGATACGATTTCCCGACGTTGCGACGCGACGCGACGAGTTGAGTTAAGCTCAGTTGAGGCAGGTTGTGCTAATAACCCAGATAGCCTAAGAGTTACACTCTCTATTTCGTTATATTTCGCTCTCTTTTGTTCGCGCTCTCTCGTAATTGCTTCGGCTCAAGCTTTGCTCTGCTCTGCTCTCCGACTTCGGTCTCACTGAATCGTTTACTACCTGCGACAAAGTCAAACCCTTTGCCAGAGCTTTAAGGTATAATAACAAGTTGCCCACTTTGTTGCTTATTAAAAATGTAAAGAAAAAAGAACGCAAATTAAAGTTTCATGTTGTCACCTCTCGCCGCGACTGCGCCATGAGCTTTCGGAGAGCGTATTACCGATTGCGAGAGCTTCGGCAAACTTCGTGAGATTTACTCTCTCGCTGAAGGTAGACATCGATACGCGATGTCTGCTGATGAATCAGTTCCAGTACGTGAATCCTGCCGTAAGGATGCACGTGTCCGCACAGTCGCTACTTTTGATTACTAACATTGTGGCACATTTAAAATAAAACAGCTTAAGTAAAAACGGCCGAAAATAAAAAAGAAAAAGCAACGGCTATTTAATAACTGAATCGCAGTCAAGAGCAGCAGCAACAACACCGTACGACTCACGTACGAGACGGATACATAAAAATGCGATGCTCGTCTGTGTGAGTGAGTGACAGTGTGCGTGTATGTGTGAGTGTAAGTGTGTAGTGTAGTGCTTATGTGGCATACCTATAGAGCTGTACCTAATGTCATGCATACATATACATATACATAAAAATAATATAATACAAAGGCATCGTTGTCGTTGTTGTCGTCGCGTTCCTGATCCCTGTCTCTGTCCGTATTCATTGTCGTTGTCGTTGCCGTTGCCGTTGTCGCTGGTCGAGTGCTAAACGGAAATATTTGGTAGTCCAGGTTATTAACATCAAGGAAAGAAAAAACATACACGGAATGAAGAAAGGAAAAGCAACAATGGAATCCAAAATAAGCGGCAATTGAAGCGAGAAATGTGTGCACACATAAATGTTGGAGATTCATTAATTATTCCGCATTGCGCAATCGATTGTCAAATAAATCAGCTCTGAAAAACGTACAATAAGCCAATTGAATTGGCTCAATATGGAGCCAGGATCATGGGAGGAATACTCATAGTGCTTTTTAATACAGGTGCTATTTATGGTAAGTGTATAATATCCCATAATAATGACGAACAATATTAAAAGTTGAATGAATGATACAATGAATACTTCGTATACATAGACACAGCGGCATTTATTGCTGGAATTTTGCGGTCCAGGAATTCAGTTAAGCGATGATTAAGGCTTGACTTTTGTTTGATTTCCTTGAAAGCTGACGTTTGCGGGACAGGCGATAACTCTTTGTAATAGCTGTGAAAAATGTTCATGCAGAAGGGACAGCGGTCAGAGGAGCAAACAAATAAATACATACACACACACATATATACTTATTCATATTCACCCACACAGATACACATTCATATACACATACACAGAAAGAATGACCAAAACAAATAGCGGGCCACACGAACCCCTTGACCCGAGTCACGCAGCTAATTGGACTGACAACGAATATATTTTTGAGTAATGGCCAGGATTATGAATATTTTCCCGTGCTAAATGTATTTCCATGGAATTTTTCGTTGACCCATCCAACTGGGTGGGCTTAGACATAGAATGAATGGAACAACAACAGCAATAACAAGAGCTCCATCTAGAGCTAGAGTTATAAGTGGTTGTAATAAATTTCGCTATAATTTATAACAAATGCACTGGATATTACGAGTACTTGCTGCTAGGCAAGTATTAAAGCGTATAAATAAGCACTTATTGAGTGATAAAGTAGGCTCGTTTATCTAAATGCTTAGCTCATACAACTCCAAATAGTAATTACAATCATTTATTCAAGTAAGCACATTTTCCAGCATTTACTGCCTTCAAATATGCTTCCCAGTCGCTTAATTTGTTAATAATATTGTTGAGGAGAATCGATATGCATTACCAATTTCATTTTAAATAAGGACTTTCAGTTAAGCAAACCTCTCACATTTTATAATCCAAGCATGCCCCAATAAGTATGCTATATAAAATTCAATGCAATTGATTCGAAAGTGAAATACGAAGTACTGCAAATGGTGGATTATTGAAGAGCTTTTGTAGACAATTGAAAAGTTCAGCATCTGATTGATTTTACATCACAAAGAAGCTCAATTAAAGCTTCCAAGCAGTTGGGAACCTTATAAAATTCTTTCTCTTATCACTTTTCTTCATTCTTTCTTCGCATTCAATACTCGAGCATTGTATACTTTAGTTTACCAATTAAATGAGAAGGCTGTTCAAAAAAGTGGAATTGAGTTAATTAAAAAATTCTATTAAAAGTAAGAAATAAATGAACATATATAGAAGTCGGTTTAATCCTAATACATGTTTGTATGGTAAATTATTAACTCTGATCCGACGATATGATTGTCACATGGCTAGGTTTATAGTGCGATTATTAAGCAGATAAAAAACTTAATTAAAGCAAAATAAATAAATATTATCTTTTTAATAGGTTACGTGTTCAAAAACCAATAAATGTTAGTGCTATTAATACACTAGGGGGGATAAATACTCGTATGATAAATGCAACAAATATTTGTATATTCATTCTGTGGTCGTTTCCCAACACTGAAAAGAGCTTAACTCAATGACCTTATATTTATAGAAACGCTAAACAAAGCCCCCAAGGATGTTCATCTATGTTGAGGCATAGGAAAAGCCATAGAAAACAAATATTTAAACAAAAGGAAAGTCAGCTGGCAGTTCATCGATCAACTTGGAAACATGTCGACGGATTACTCGAGGCCCCCACTAAAAGTGATTTGGTTAATACAACTGTGGTTGCTACTGCTGCTATTTGGTAAGTTCAGGATCAAGATGCAATGACATGGCGTTAAAAATCGACACACGCCAAGTTGAGTCCATAAACAAGAGTGTCATGACCTGAAATTGTTGTTCTTCTTGTATTTATTGTATTGTTGTTTGTTTTTATACAGAAAGCGGCTTGGTCATCAGCGAAGTGCCTCCACATTACTGGGAAACACCGTATTCCCAGCCCTACTTTGACAACTCCTCCCGGCGCGAGGTCACGGCAACCGTCGGCCAAGCTGCCCTGCTGCATTGCCGCGTACGGAATCTGGGCGACCGGGCGGTAAGTGAATGATGTTGGTTGCCGATTCGGCTATAAGGCTATAGGACTTAAGGTTGGGGTCGATGTTGGGGTCGGTGTCGGTGACGGTGTCGGGGTCGGGGTCGTTGGTGAGGTCGGTGTCGCAATTAAAATGCGCTTCGAGCAAACCAAGCATTATATATGTATGCGTGTGTTCCGCATAAAGCATACGGTATACGGAATGCGAATATATGGTATATGGGATACGCTATACGGTATAAGTACATATATTTGGTATAGGGTCTAACAAACGACCTGCGGCGGCCTCGTGGCAGATTTGTAGATTACTTTTAAAAGATTACGCCATAAAGTTGGCGGTCTAACCGCCTTTTCCCTTTCCCCTCACTCTCCCTCTATCCCTCTCACTCTTTAGCTGTCGTTGTCTTTGTCTCTCCCTACTTATTCAGTCTCTCTGTTTCTCTTTCGCCCATTCTTGTTCTGGTTCGCGCATTTGTAACACGGCTTCACTTCCGCTCTCAGCGATTTGTTGGCAATGCAACAACAGGCGCTTCCTTCATCTACCACGCCTTTTACAGACCCCCGTTACCACCACCCCATAACCCTGCTCCACCGCCAGCTGGCCACGTTGAATCCTACCTCAAAACGCGCTGTGGCTGTGCAATTATGCGGTGTAATAAATTTAGCGCTGTCCGTGTCCGTGTCTTGTGCTGTGCTGTGCCCCTGCCACAGTTCCTGAGCCAACGACAACGATGTCAGCGACAACGACAACGACAACGTTGCTCGCCTTGCGACACTCAACCCAACAACTTTTAGCGAGACAGTTGAATTGAGTAATTAACGCTCTGAAAGTGAAAGACAAACCACGGCACACAGTCAGACAGTCAGACAGTCCGACAAATGGACAGACAGATAGTCAGATTACTAGTCATTCAGCTAGTTCACGATGTGCTCTAATCCAAGTCAAGACAAACGCATTGTCTCGTGTTATATGCAGCTAATTGGAGTCAAGTCTCACAATGCAGCGTCAATCAAGGATGGGATTAAAGATTCTTTTCCATTGTCTCTTTCTCTGTCTCCCTCTGATCCATACAGACATCACGTATTGTTAATTATTCAACTCATTCTTTATAGTCGAGTATATGACCTCAGTTTCTCTTAGTTTTCTTATTCAGCAGCAACAGCATTTTGAAATAGACAACTTTTCTATTCGCTTCAATTAAATTTGAATTTATTTTGACAGCTTTTGCTATTAGACAGACTTTCATAAATATCTCTCTATCTCTTTTGAGCATTTATGAAACAATTCAAAAATAATTGCCAAATAGTTATTCACAGCATTGCATACGTTTTCAAGCCATTCGCATAATAATAATTATATTTATTCATAAAATGAAATTGAAAAAATATATTATATATGCTAAATTTTTGCATTTAGTATAATGGATTTAAAACGGATAAATAATCGCTGTCTGAACATATGTCTAATTACAGCTTAAAATCAATTGGTTTATGTACAGTGAGCATCGTTCACTTAGTAAATCATTTGAAATGTGAGATTATGCAGCTGACAGAAGAGAATTAATAATCAACTAATGAGCACCCTGTAGCTAATATCTTAGAAGGTGAAGTATTTCTTAGCCTGTCAGTCTCTTTTGGGAATTTACTATACTTACTAATCAATGACCTGCGGTGACTTATACTTAATTGAACTTGGCATGTGAATTCATTCAAGTTTCTAATTCCACTTTCAACTCAAATCGAAAGAAATATTTATCGCATGCACTTTGGATTAAAACTAATTATATAATTAATCTGAAAATGAAATTCGAAATAGCACAATTCATTAATTAATGCATTTTATTGACAAAATGATGGATTCAATTGAATAAAATTAAAAATTCAATTGAATACTTTCGATTGGAATTTAATTGAGTTTTGCGGCTATTTGATGTCGTCCTTTGCAGGTGTCCTGGATACGCAAGCGGGACCTGCATATACTAACAGTTGGTATATTGACCTATACGAATGATCAGCGCTTTCAGTCGTTGCATTCAGAGGGATCCGATGAGTGGACGTTGCGGATATCGTCGCCACAACCTCGGGATTCTGGCACCTATGAGTGTCAGGTGTCTACAGAGCCAAAAATCAGTCAAGGTTTTCGTCTGAATGTTGTTGGTGAGTATGCGGGTAGTCTCGGGTGTGTGTGTGTGTGTGTGTGTGTGTGTGTGACAGCGGGGTAGTTTGCTTTTTAAGCAAGAAAGCAATTATTTGTATTGTGCGGTTTTACAGTGTCGCGTGCTAAAATTCTTGGCAATGCCGAGCTGTTCATCAAGAGCGGCAGCGACATTAATCTCACCTGCCTGGCTATGCAGTCGCCGGTGCCACCATCGTTTATCTACTGGTACAAAGGCAAGCGGGTCATGAATTATTCGCAACGCGGCGGCATTAATGTCATCACAGAGCGCTCGACGCGGACCAGCAAGCTGCTGATAGCCAAGGCCACGTCGGCGGATTCCGGCAACTACACGTGCTCGCCAAGTAGCTCAGGTGAGTTGTGCTTTCTTGTGCTTCTTGTGCTGTTGCCTTCAGCATCTTCATCTTCTTTAGCCACAAAGTCCTTATCCGTCTGAGTATGTGTCAGTCGACAGTCTCGTTCTATTGCCGTTGGCAATTAATGTGACGTTTCTTGCCAACGGCATTTCCATCTCCTCATCTCTCTCACTCACTCACTCACTCACTCACTCACACTCTGTCTCTCTCTCTCTCTTTCCTTTGTGTCTCTTTATCTTTATCTATGGCACAACCTATGCAGACTCCGCCTCGGTGGTGGTGCATGTCATAAATGGCGAACATCCGGCCGCCATGCAACATGGCAACAGCAGCGCCAGCTCCTTGAGATGGAGACCCGTGCCTTTACTTGCCATCACGACGACGACGACGACAGCTGCGTTTGCTGTCACTTGGAACTGGAACTGGAACTGGAGCAGCGTCGGTTTGTTTGTAACTTGGCTACCCGCGGCGCTTGCCAACTCCTGGAGACGCCACTGGAGCACTAGTTGGAGCTGATGTTGCGGCAAACTGCTGAATGACAGCCCCGGCCTAGTTGGGGCAGTTGCAATTACTCGTATCTTCTGTTTAGTGTTAATGATGATGCATTTAATGTGTGTGTATGTGTGTTTGAAAGTAGTTGAGAAACTGTGGTAAACTTGAATGTGGTGTACATAATGCAAGTCCTTTAACGAGTATTATCTATAAGAATATTCAAAAATTAAGAGATCATTCCAATGCCAGCCATGCTGACTCAATGAAAGTATTAAGATGGAAACTTTTTAAAACAAACCTAAACTAAGATTACATCGTATATAAAATATCAAAGCAAATGATAACGAAAGTAAAGCTAACGAAAACTTTAAAACTTTTCCTTTCAATGCTCTCCATTTCATTCCGTTCAAGCTGAAAAACATTTTCTTTATTATTTCGAAAATTTCTTTGTGGGCTTCATAAATTAAATATTTCGATATACACAACTTTATTTATCATAGAAATTCATTCAAGCAAAACCAAATAAAAAAGTAAAAAACGCAATGTAAAAAAAAACTTTTCCGCACGTGCCGCAGAAAGTATGCAATATAAAAGTTTACAAAATTGAGTTGAAAGCGCTTTTGACTAGAACCGCCCAGCCTTTTGTTCCACTTTGTTGTTGACAAACTCATTAGTTATTCTTTCGTCCCCATATTTGACATGCACATAAAATGTTTATATGGTATATACATACATACATATGTATGTATATGTCTATAACTAACAGTCCAGCCAAATTACAAATTATGCTATTTAATTTTCAGTTCACATTTAGACATAAACCAAAATTAATAAAAGAACAGCAAGAAAAATGAAATGTGCCCTTGCTACTGTGTATATATATGATATATATTTTAAATATTTACATTTTTGGCTTGCCTCATTCATTATTTAAAAACAAAATAAATACCTTTTAATAAACACACACACGCGCAACAGAAGCAAAAATAATAACAAAAACCAACAAAAACAAACAACCGTTTTTCCAATTCAAAAACGAATCATAAATATTTATCAAAATTCTGTGTATAATGTATTTATAAGTTCGTATCTGGTTGTCTGCCATAAAGTTCTCTGTAGTCAGTCCATCAACGTGTAAAATATTGATTAAAGATAATTGATATACCATATATATATGAATAAATATATATATGTTTATAAATTAATAAATAATTGTAAATTTAGCGCTCGATTTTAAGCGGTCTTGATAAGACTTTTAAGCGATAAGAATAAACGCCCAAGTTGACAACTTTCAAATCATATAAAAATACAAAACAAATAATGTTTTCTGTTTTAAAACAAAATGACAAATGTTTCTCCATAATAAAAGTATGGTTATGGTTAAAAAAAAATACAAAAAAACTTGTTTATTTATTTGGATCGATGAATAACCTAATACTATTATCAATTTAGACGAGTTGGCAGCATTGGCATATTAGTTGGCAGCACTAGTGTTTGGAGTGTTACTTGGCATGTGATTCCAAACACGTTTTTATCGATTTGGATGAGTTGGCAGCCCTGGCATCCCCCTAAAAGTCTGGTCATTAATTGATCAAAGCTAACGAGCAAAAAACTGGATGCTTCGTTTATCGTATTATGGCAATATTTAATTAACGTGGCAAATCTGATGCTTCATTTGCTTTCGATATTCTTCATTATGTATACGACATGTTGGCCACTTTGACCCTTAAATCCGACAGTTTTTGTGGCAACAATACCCTCAAAATGAAAGACTAATTAAGCGGCTTATTTGCGCGTATTAATAGACCAACTTGTGGTCAACATATGGATTCGTGTGTGCAAATGTGTGTGTGGGTCAACACCAACAATAACAATGAAAACAATAACAACAGAAGTAGCGGCAGCAGCAGTTGCACAGCCACATTCATAGCCAGAGCTGTAACCATTTATTTATATTTCGATTTAAAAATAGCAAACACACAAATGGACTTATAAAACTCTCTAGCAGCTTACGTGTCGGCGCCAAAGGGGATTGTCCAACCTGGGGGGAAGACGAAAGGGTGAAAAAGTCGAAAAGAAATAAATGGTTTTTCAATTCTTATTTACTCGAGAGAGAACTGACGCCGCATTCGTTGGCAACAGAATCAATGTAAAGGTCACAATTTATTCAATTGCCCTGGCCAAGATATTTTTATAGCGTGTTCATGCGCTACATCTGAGGCAACAACAGCGTCCTATGGCCGAGACCTAATCCCAAATCACAACGGAATTACAGACTGGTAATGGTTATGTAGCGGATGAGGCGTCGGAACTGCGACCGGGTTCAAGAATCCAGCGTATAATGGCCAATTGATAGCCAAAAGGCATTAACACGCCAAAGAAATTCCCCTGGCTAAGACCAAGATGCTATTGCTGCTTCTACTGCTGACTCAAAGAGAGCAAATTTTTTGCACACACAAGCAAACACACACAGACACTGACACACACACACACACACAGACAGACACACACACTCACAGACAAAAATATTAAGTTCAAATGTAGCAGAAATCCAAAATACGTGCCACGCAGTAGTAAACAGGCACCAAGGCGACCCCTGGCGACCGCCCTTAGAACCTGCCAACCCAAAATTCGAACCCACATCTAACTGGTCTTGTTTAGGTGTGGCTTATGTGTGTGGGTGTGTGTTTGTGTGAAATGAAAATCACGTCTTATTCAATGCGTTCGCATGAAATTTATTGAGGAAAGGTCAGAATATTCATACATCGATATTTTTTATTTTTTATAAAATTTAATAAAAATTGCTGCCAGCGATGCGATGCAGACGGAGACAGAGACAAATGGTGGTGTGTCCATTGCCAGTTGCCAGGACTACACAGATTCCAAGGTGAGACGGAGAAGGGACAGTTATATTGCTAGAATAAAGCACCTATAATACGTCCACTGCCTTAAACAAGAGGGGCAATCACTTAAAGCTATTAAATATTTTACGATATATGTATATGAGTATTACACTGAGAAAGAGAAACGTATATATATATTTAGAGAGAGAGAGAGAGAGAGAGAAGGAGATTGAGTGAGAGAGACACTGGCAAAGTTAATGGTTTAGAAACGAAAATGCGAATGTTACGTAACGGCATATTTATGAAATTTTTATCGTCATTTTTCAAAGCCGGCAAGAATTCAGGTTCAGTTCGACAATGTGAAACCCCTCTCGGATTGGGCTTCATAAATACCTTTCATATTTGGTTTCACCAGCTTAACAAATGCGGCCAACAGGCCACAAGATGTAACTCAGAAACTAACCACAGTATTATCAGGCAAAGTGCTACACTGGCAGATACCCTGTAAATAATTAGTTGATAAAGAACTTGAGCAATACATTTATTGACAGTGTATATACTCCCGTTTGATATTTTGTAATACGAGGTATTTAGACATTTATAAAAATGAAATAAAATGAAAATTGTTTAAACGCATGGAAAGTGCTTGTGGGATGTGCACATAATGTTACTGAGCTACTTACCTAGGAGATGGAGAAGATGGAGGAGAGGAAGTTTGGTAAAGAGTTGCAGCTTTGAGCAAGACCATAAAAAAGTAGGATATAGATGAGCTTTAGCTAAGACAACAACGAAAAACAACAACAACAACAACAACAGGAACAAAACGAAACTAAAATTGCTCAAGTGCATGGAAATTGCTAATCGGATGTGCGAGAAATTCTCTGAAACGAGGTGACGGCAATAGACACATACATCGTACTTCCCTCCCACTCTTACCCATAGCCCAAGGCGCAGATGTCAACGGGGTGGTGGGCGAATAGGGGGATTTTCGGGGAATAGACAAGACCACATCCAAATGAAAATTGCTTAAGCCAATTGCATGGAAAGTGAGCCGAGGATGTGCCAAAAGTCGTTGCGACAGCTAACCAGGCTTAGACAAGAATCAGATTACTTAAGAAAGATACATGTCCATTGACACATACATACATCTAAGTAGCTTTTGACAATCGCATTAATCCAGCAAACGCAATCAAATTCAATTATATTTGTCAACTGGATTTTTATTGCCAATAATAATCAGACATAAATAATTAATATACACTGCTGATACCATTTACTTTTAATATACAAGTTGCAAAGTTTACAATTTCTTTATATTCTTAAGCTCAATATTTATTTAGTTTGTTTTATTTGCCTTTTAGCTTGGCTTCGTTCAAGGAAATATTCGATTAAAATATTGCCAAATATTGCAATCTTTTTAGATTTTAAATATGTGAAAGGCATTCAGCTTGTTTGAACTGAGAGTAAGTTAAGTTTGAGTAATTCACGTTTTAAAAATATTTTTCTTTTCTTTATTGTTAAAGTGAAAATAGGTAAAAAAACGATTTTTAGTTTGTACTACAATAGAATATAATTGCTTTTCGCAATTATACAAATAAATTCTTAATTAGAATCCACAAACTAGTCGACATAGTGACTACAAGAGCTAGAGATACAAATACATGTTCAATATCCTATGTACATAGATCAAGTAAATGCACATTTAATCTATTTGAAAATGTCACAACAAGCGAACAATAATAATTAGCTTCTCTTGGTTTAAATGTGTATAGTTTAAGTATGTTCGTGTGCATAAAAACAATTTAAAGTTTATAATAACAAATATCTCTAGTAGATCAAATTAATGTTTAGGTGCCGACAACACTTGATTGTTGCTTAATAATACACTTGTATTCCCATTGCAGAGGGTATTAAAATTTCATCATAATATGCTTAACTCATTCAACAAGACATTTCCGATCCCGATAATCTACCAGAGTATTAAATTTTCAAGCACTGTGAAGATATCTGCTTTTTCTTGTTAATTTATTTGACAGTTTAAGCCGTGAGACCAAATAGTCTTAGCATAACATGATCTGGAAGAATGGAGTTTTGTCCACTCAAAAATTGCAATAATTGAATTTTAAATTTCAGTTTAAGCCATGGCAAATTGTAGCTCAAGTTTATTGCATACAAAACGTGATGCGCAATAAAGAACAATAACCGCTATAATGAGATAAGAGTTTGAAAAGCAAAACAAAACCAAATAAAACCAAACAAAATACAACAACAACAACCAGACTCTCATCTTAGCCTAGATAAAGGGAGAAGAACTGTGGAGGTAGAAACATTTGCCTAGTTTTGGCTTCTCTTAGAAGCCGCAACAGCTCGCAATGAGGTGGTCGCCAGCTGAGTTGAGGCATATTTACTAACAATGGGGCCCAAAGCAGTTGGCCATTGTGCGCTGAGAGATGGAGAAGGGACAGGGAAAGGAGGAGACTTTTCGACTTCTCGAATTGTGCGCAGCGATAAGGAGCCAAAGTGCCAATACACCTGGTAAAGTAGGAGTTGGAGTTGTGGGAGCAGCCTTTACCTTGTTCTGGTCTATACTTTTCTTTTGGCCATTTGCAGACTGCATAGAAAATGGGCAATGACTTGCCCTATAGCTCATTTGTTCACTCTATATATGAATGTGTGTGTGTGTGTGTGTGTGTGTGTGTGTTGGGTGTGCGTGTGTGTGTGATTTTGTCCATGGGACACGTTTTTATGACTTAATGCTAACAAACGCGCCCACGTGCCAAAATAATCGTCTGCCTTTTCTGTCGACTCGGCTCATTGTGCAGCTGTTTCGCTCCGCTCCGCTCCGCTCCCCTTCCCCTCCCCTTCCATTCCCCTTAGCTTACCCCTGTTATGCTTTGCCCAGCTTTGCCATTTTGTTGCCAATACGTTTTAACCATGTTTGTACAAAACGCAAACGGATTTGCCAATGTTTATGCCGGGGATTATTGCGGCGTGCGTAAATGCGTCTCTCGTCTACTCTCCCTTTCCCACATCCTATCTATCTCACTCCCTCTGTCTCACAGTCCCTTTGTGTGCGTAAATAGGTGCGTGTGTGTGTGTGTGTGTGGCCAAAAGAGTGGCCACGCGCATTGGGCATGTCCAGGTGGCAGACATAGTCAGCTAACGGGTAAAAGTAGAAAACCGTATTAAAAATTTATGAGCCAAAACCAAAGCGAAATCTGTTAGATGACTTTAAAATTCAACTCTGTCCCTTTGACTGCTGTCGGTTGCCTGTTCCGGGAACGGATTTAGCTTGCAGTCATCTAGTGCACTTCAAAGCTGCCAATTAGTGTGCACCGAGCAAATTGTCTTCAACTGAGGCGTAGTTATAATGCGATGTTACAATAAAAATGCTCCACTAAGCTGACATGCAACATTGCAACAAATTGCAGCAGCTACGATGACGAATGGCAGCACCAACCTCAACCTCAACACCAACCCCAACTATCCCAGACCCAGCTACAGCACTCAGGAATTGTGGATGGAGGCGAGGCTGGTGCTCAAACTGTAGTTGCAGCTTTACAAGCAAATTGAGCCGGCTGAATGTGAATGGCAATGAGGCAGCTTGTCGCTTAAGGCTTTGACAACTTCTCGAAATTCTCGATATCCTCGAGCGATTGAATCATTAAGCAGCTTAACCCAATAAAACTTTTATACCAACTACTTGATTACTATATATTATATACAAACATTGAATGCATATAAACATATACCTATGAGTAAATATGTAATCCATCTGTGGATTTTTAATTGATTTTACGTGACATCGCAATTATGGTCGATGGCATTCAGTTTTGGTTTGTAATTAACATGTTCAAAAAATAATAACCTTTATTATTCATTCATCATATTTAATTTATTTTGGTTTTATTTAATTTATTTCAGATAACACATTCGAGTGTAAGAGATTTATTTATGCAGTTGCATGCTCATAGATTGAGGGCAAATTAGTTTCATGTTGTGTTTAGTTTAGTTGCAAACTAAATTCTGTTTAACATGCCTCACTTTAAGCTTATTAATCCAAATAATAACATTACATTAATTAAATTTCCAATTATTTTTCATTCAAAATAATAATAAAATCGCCAAAAAGGATCGCGTTGTATAAAATGTTGAAATGTTGTTGTTTATAATATACTACTGTAAGTAAGTGGCGAGATGAGGGACCCAGTATAGAATAGTATTGTAAGGGATAGGTCTTGAAGCTTATCAGCTCTGATATCTAAAATATTAATCATTATTATTAACAATTTTCATTCAATAACGAATTATTACAAAAATTCTTTTATTTTTTGACAGAGAATAAATTTTTAAAATGATTTGAACTATACGAGTTTAAAATATAAACTAGAAATAGATGGGTTTAATCAATTTCTATTTGTTGGGTTGTCAACATATTGTGATATGCTGATGCAATTAATGAATTTTGTTATGTACATTTTCTAAAGCTTAAACTTTGATTTCTTAAAGTTTCTTGAGGTTTCTTTCGACTTATTTGTTTGTTGATTTTTCATTCTTTTAGTCAGCTTATCGTAGTCCAAAAATTGGATTCAAACGAGCAAGTATTGGGCGAAGATGTGAAATGGGTGCAAGCAAATCTGATTTGTGGCACAGGGTTGTCAACATATTTTGCTGATGCTGTTGTAATATAATTGCAATCAACAAAATATATAATACAACTTTAGCAAAGCTTCAACTTTAATTCCCCAAAGATTCTTTAGTTTTTCTCTAACTTATTTGTGGTTGTTTTTTTTTTGGACAGCCAACAAGTATTTCGAGATTCGTACTCGGAGAAACATGAGATGGGAGATGAGTGTAAGCTAAACTTATTTGATGGCATAGGGTTGTCAACATATTGTGATATGCTGATGCTCTTGCACAGACATCTATCCAGTGAATTCAGAAAATATCTTCATGGTTAGTGGGTTAACTGCCTGTCGGAATCGCTTTATTTTACCCGACAGTTTGAGGACGACCAAGTGAGGAACATAGATTGCAGCGGGCGGTGGGCGGAGGGCGGTGGGCGGCAGGCGTGGTTGACTGCCTTAATGTCAGACTGACTGGCCCAAATGACTTGGCAAATGGGCTGCCGTATGCTCATTTGTATTGGCTACAAATACAATTTGATGGTCCTGCTGCCTGTGGCTGCAGGCGTAAGGATATTTATACACACATGTTCGCTTGCAAGCAGAAAACAGTTAAACACAATTCATAGACCAAGGGGCTACAGGGGAATGGATTCCAACAGATGGCTGGGGGTGTGGAATTCAGTAATATTATTCTCCTGCTGCTATTCTGTTCTGTTCTGTTCTGTTCGGTTCTGTCCCGTTCGGTTCGGTTCGGTTGAGTTCAGTTCAGTTCAGTTGTGCTGGGCTGTGAGAATGTCTCCGGTACACCTAGGCGAATGCGTTATAATAATATGTATACGTATGCACATAACGACGAGTCCAAGTGCTGGACGAGAGGGATGGGCACGGGGTGGCTAAGATAAAAAGTTGAAAATAAATTTTTATTGTTATGGGGCACACACGTTCTTCTTGTTGTCCTTGTATCTGTTTGCGTGTTTGCGACACTCATTTTCTGCAGATGTCTTTTATGTGTATGCTAGTGTGTATATATGTGTGTGTATGTCTTAGTCGGTAGGTGTGTGTGTGTGCAATGTGCAATGGAATCCAATGAGAACATGTGTACTTAACATAAATCGCTCACTCATTGAATGCAGTTGCATAAAAACGAACACTGTATTCGTGTAGGAACGGGAAACCCTGAACAGGATCTCGTAACTATACACAAGTATATACATATATATGTAACTAGCTAGTTCCTAGCCAACCCAGGCAACCAGCCAACGTGGCAACCAGCCGGGCATCGAGTCAGCGCTGCATTTACAAACATTTATCGATTTCTACCCAAAATTATCTATGCAGATTTCCGCACATGCGAAGCGCAGGCACTAACTTTCCGTTTTCAACCTATCCCCTATCCAACCTATCCGCCAGATCCACCAGATCCGCCAGTCGTTGCGCTCATGGGCCCACGTGTGCAGAAAGTTTTGCCAACAGTTTTAATTTCCCATAATTACACAATTACAAAGCGTAAAGTTTTCCAGCACACGCCACGCCTCCAGCCCCCACTGGGCACGCCTTACACAATGCCAACTGCGCGTCATGGAAATGAGCAGTCGAAAAGGAATGCAGCACAAAAAAATTAGTATACCCCACGAATCTGAAATGCTCTCATCGAGGATGAAGCTGTTGTGAAAGATGGATATCAAAATAGGATTGAAATATTGAAGGAGAAAAAAAAATAGTTACATAAATTCAATTCATATTTTACCAACTATAATTTAAATTCAGATTTGACTTTGAAACAGTGGAAAATATTAATAACTTTTATATCTTCCGTTTTTATTTCCGTTACTCAGTGAGTTCATGGATATATTGCAGTTATGTAATGTAAGTAACATGAAGGAGAGGGCATCTACGATCTTATAATGAATATATATTCTTAATAAGAAGCAACAACCAAGTTGATAGAGCTATGTCCGTAGGTTCGGTAATAGGTTTTAAGAACTAGAAGAATCAAATTCGGCACTCAAACTGCTATGACAGGGACCTCACAGTGTTTTCCAGAAATTGGAAAAATACCTCGCCTACAGATTCCAAAATAAAACGCTCCCTTGAGTTGTGAATGCTTTTTTTGACTACAACGAATTATCCTGAGTTATCGCATCAAGATCGGATAAATATAATTATATAGTTATGGCTGGTGGAGCTCACTCATAAATAAACGTAATGTATAATAGACCTAAATTCAGTAACGGGTATCTTATAGTCGGGGACTCCATGATATCTTATTTACTTGATTTTTAATTTAATAGGCGAATAATTAGCTAATTCTACTAACTTCAAATTGTAAGCGATAACCATAAACTCAAAACAGATACTTTAAAAATTAAATATGTAACCGAAATCAATTTCGTATAATCCTAACAATTTCTCACACAATATCCGGATTCTCTTTAAACAAGATAAGAAATTTTCTTTAGAAGTAAAATGTGTAACACGAGTATAAATTGTATCATATCTAAGGAAGTTGTTATGATTTATGTATAAAATGCGTTAAATTTATGGAATTGTCCATGTTTAACAATGCACCTTATAACTAACTAGTTTCTCCGTGTTGTGCAAATATCGTGATAAAGCGAAATGTGTTAGCCGCAACAAGGGTACAACTGAGAAACAGTCAAGCGAGCAGTGAAAAACTTTTGGCCACATCGACACACTCACACACATGTACACTACACACACACATGCACACACAGATACAAACACACACATAGGCAAAACTATTTATTGAAAACTGTTACCGTTAGCAGCAAACAGTTACCCTTTACCCCCGTTGGCAAACCCATCACCTGAGACCCAACTTGCAGCTCACAGAATTGCAATTTTTGTTTGCTGCACAACAACAGCAACAACAAAAACGACAACAACAACAACGACAACAACGACAACAAACTGGCGTTCACACTTTGGCAGTGTGTCGGTTATCGCCGCAGTGTGACAGAAGGGTTAGGGGGTGCATCAAAAGGATGCGAGGGTAGCTTTAAATGACATCCTGACAATCTGCTGCGCCGTCGACATCGACATCGGCATCGACAGCGACGTCAGCGTCGGCGTCGGCGTCGAGGACAACGGCTCTGTTGAGGGATTTTTTGAATCAATTGTAAATGCTAGTAATTCGCTTAAATCAGCGCCTGTCCAGCCTGTCAATGGCCATAATCCATGGCACTATTTAATTTTCAATTGAAAGACACGCAATTTATGGCAGTTCCGTTCCGTTCCTCCCCTTCCCTCCCCTCCCTCCAACGTTTACCCGCACTCTTTTGCAATAAGCTCCTTGCATAGTTCTTAAAAGACAATCAAAATTTTGCCAGCGGCTTACAAGTTTTCGGGGCTCGTTCAAAATTTATGCCTTGCCAATAAAAGATATGCGTCCGTCCGCATTGGCCATCAATTTCATGGCTAAAAGCGGGTAATGCGTAGATGCTGGTTGAGGCAAGTAGCAAGCAGTTAGCAGCCAGCAGGCAGCAGGCACAGGCGGCAGGCGAACTGAGGGCCACGTTAATTATGCAGGGGTTAGCTGAGCACAACCAGGGCCAAACTAGGCCACATGGTTGCGTCAGGATGGGGGCGTGTATTGCACCCGCAACTGGACTGGGTACCAAAATGTCGGAGCCTGGGCAACGCGGACTGGAGACTGGAGACTGCTGACTGTGGACTGCGAACTGCGGACCGTGCATGGGTTATGTATGTGCGGCGTGCAGCGAACTTTTAATCCGCTTTAACTAAAAACATTTAAATTTGCAAGGCAGCGCGCGGGGAAAAACCGCTGCTGCTAACCAGCCACCCGCCCAAGCCAAAAAATAATAAAAATGAAAAAAAAACTGAAATAAAAAAAAACTTTTTGCCACATGCTAATGCCAGAGCGTTAGGCATAATAACTATGCGGAAATGTTTGGAGTACTTAATGGCAGTTAAAACAAAGCCAACTTAACCCTAATGTTATCAGCTACAAATTATGTTCTTATTTTAACAGAAATTGTATCTTATTACAAATAATACAATTATAATAGTTAACAACTGGCCATTTTATTGTTTAAGCTTCAGTATTCACATTAATACTAATTTATCCGCTTTGGAATTAAATAAAAAAATAATTATATCACAGTGTAATGCAACATATAATTAATACAAATTTTTGAATTGTATAAAATGTTCGAATTGAAAGTCAGAGCACTTAAATTAATCGCTGAACAGATATAATTGTGTCTTATTAAAGTTTATATTTATTTACGATTCATTCTTCAGTCTCAAAACATTTGTAACTTTATTGATATATTTTTGATATCTTGAAGATTTATCCATTAAAAATGAATTTCACTGAATTAATTTAATAAAATCACAAATATTATCTCACCAAAAATAACTCGAATTTATTTTGCTTTAAAGTTTTGCCTTCTAACAAACATTTAATAGTGTATAAAATCTTCGGCACTCAGCGAGCAGCCTCATTTTTCATACGTTTTTTTTATTGGTTGTGAGTGGTTTATTTTTTTTTGTGTGGCTGTTTTTTTTTCTTTTGGCTGTTGGCTGTTGTGGAGAGGTTGAGTGTTTGGTTTTTCCTAATGAAAGCCGCGTCGCGTTGCAGCCACAAGCTGCTGTGGAATTTTCTGTGTGCTAATCACAACTTGCAGCTAAGCAGCTTAAAAAACTTGTTTTTTGGTGTAATTTTTAGTAGATTTTCTAGCGAATGGACCAAGTTTTTGAACTAAGGCAGAACAGCTGCAAAACATTTTAAAGAAATGTTTTAAGTTGTCATCACAAGTGTTGGAACCTTTGTTGCGTGTGGCTAACAGCTAACAGCTAACAGAGTGTATCTTTTGTCAAGTTCTTTAACAACACATTACAATAAACAATTTTTCATATTCACACACAGGCACACAGACACACACACACAGATACAAGCTTAAATACAATACAAGTCATGAGGCACGATCCGCAGGGAAACCGCAAAACAGCAGCCTGAGCCGCAACCATAACTTAAATTTTGACAAATGTATCTGACACTTACAATTAGTATAAATTGACTGGCATGTTGACACACGCACACACATATTAAGGCACAAGCTGATCCATATACGTACACACATACTTATGTACACACACTCATACACGTGTGTATACTCGAAGGCCTGCCATGTTGAGGAACAGACAATAGAGCAACGAGAACGCCAGACCACAACAGCACCACCACCAACAACAACAACGACAACGACAACAACAGCAACAACAACGACAACAACAATTATATCACGATATCTGCTATTGTCAGCTTATAAAATGCCGATTTGCATTACACTCGAGGGAAGTTTAAAGCATTAAGCATACGCTCGCTTTAATCACAATAAGTTTTTATATTAAGATATTTAACAGGCTGTTGACTTGATGACTTTGATGGACTTCTTATCTGCCATCTCTCGCATTCATGCTCTGTCAATCTTAAAATATATCTAATTTTCTATGATTATTGCTCACATCTTGCCATCTCGCTTTGCCTTTCACGGTAGATACATATATCAGACTCTCTCGATCCACTCAATTGAATTCTGATTGGCTTAAAAGAAAAGTTGCAAGCCACAAAAATGTTGGTAAAGGTTTGATTCAGTGGTTAAAGCCATAGAGCAAGGCTTAGGTTCTGTTCGCGAACCAGTTTACATACCTCCTGAACCTAAGGCCTGGGTTTTCTTATTTCTTATTGATTTTATTATTTTTTGTCTTTATAAACCGTTTACATTTTTTATTAAAAAAGAATCAAATTTTTAAAGTAATTTAAATATATTTGAAGATTTAAATATGGGCATTTCCACAGAAGTGTCAACCGCAGCAAAAATCAAAAAAAAAACGATCATAAACTCACATCTTGTGAAATTTTCGTCCAGAAACATTTTCAATTACTTATTTAAGCAATTCACACCTGAATTAATTCACTAGGATGACCATACCGACTGCATCTTTGAATGAATTCAGTTTTTCTGTAATTTTTTCCTGTTTTCTTAAAAATTGAAGCTGATAATTATGCAAAGAAAACACATAAATTCTGTTCATAAAACAAGATATTGATGAAAAAAGTTAATATATATTTCATACGAAGTAAACAAAAAACATAAAATGTTTGATGGAACAAAATGTCGCGTGCGAAAAAGATTAAAATTAAATAAAAAAAAAATACTTAATATTTTTAAATCAAATAAAAAAACATTATTAAGAAATATTAATACATAACATTTTAAAATTAATTGCATAAAAATATTCGTTCAGGTTTCGCTGAAATTTGTAATTGAACTGGTCGCCGGAAAAGTGACTTCTATTTAAGTCTCGTGCGAATTTCTTGGATATTTGTAAATATCTTGAAAACGAACAATTGCCCAAAATCAACCTTAGCACCAATTATAGTGCCAATCAAGAGCTATAAGTTTCACCTTTTGTCAAAATAAAGTAAAGTCTTGGCATATGTTTTTTTTCACATTGAATGCGTACGAATGTCGCATTCGACATTAGAGAATTGCCCACATGCCTTAAATTTATTCGATGTCTCAAAAATAGTTGCGCAATATTAGAAAAGCATAATATTTTTTTAATTATATTTTTTCTTAAACCGAACGTTAACTGAAAGTGGTTCAGTTTAGGTTTGGGTTCGGGAACCGATTTTGCAGTCTTGCTTAAAAGTTTTACTTATGTTATACGATCAAGACACGATTTATAAAATAGAATTTTCCTTTTACTTGTTTCGTATTGAATATAGATAGTAATTGTCAATCTTCCTGGACCATGATATACAAATTCGAACAAATTTACATATTTCCTAATTCAAATATATTATTTGACTAAACAGCGCGAAACAATCCAAGAGCACCTCGCACATACATTCACAATATACTCGTACTGTGAAGATATACGAATGTATGTTTTAAAATATAGCATTTATATGTACATACCATTTATATATATAGTATATTTACGTATATTACATACATATACGATACACAAATATATCATCGAAGTTTAAACTGGCGCAAAAGCTAAGGGCAATTGCTTTTGACAGTTATGTATAAATTTATGAGACTTAATGGGGAATTGGAACTTGGATGGGAGTAAGGGTATCCAATCTCTATACGCTTCAAGTTTGACTATGCTCCTGGCGGGGCTTTAGCTTTAATTGATTGACTGACTGCCTCTTAACAAAATTCCTTGACTCTTCCTACCAACCACTCCACAACATTTCTTCTCTCGCTCACTCTTCATGCTCTCTGTCTCTCTCAAGTATATAGTAGAAACAGTTCTACCTATTCGAAACGTAAGTGTGTAAGGTATCAAAAATTACTTACAATTCAAAACAAACTTTTGCGCCAAGCAACCTAAATTTGTAAGTCAACAATGGATAGCGGGATGGAGAGGGTGGTAAAGAGGGGTAGAGCGGGGGTAGACAGGCACTTCAGCGGGGGTTTTAAGCGTTAGCCGAAATCCGAAAATGTCGCAGAGCCAAAAGTAAAACGAACTGGTAGAAAAGGATGAGAATGAGGACGAGGACGAGAAACTGCCTGCTGCAAAGTGAAGAAAAATTGTAGAAAACTTTTGCTGATTTCGCCCAGTGCGCTTCATTTATTTCAACGATTTGTTGCCAGGCCAGAAGCCATTGCAGGAGCAGGAGCAGGAGCAGGAGCAGTAACAGATTCCTAACCAGAACCAGTAGCACGACCAGAACCAGCATTGGACTCAGACTCTTAATCGGACTCCCTGGCTAAGGCATTGTCCAAAGAGCAGCTGCTTTAGTTCTTGATGGGGCTGTCTTCTAACCGGCATTCTGCTCCCTATCCCCGTCCCTATCCCCGTCCCCCCACGACCATGCTGACTTTATCGCTTGAGTAAGTTGCCCCGCTGCCGTTTTATAATATTATAACGTGCGTTGTTTGTGCTTGAACAATTTTTCGGCGTTACCTTCGCCTCTTCTTATTGGAAAATTGCAAGTTCTGTTTTGTATGTGAGTGTGCGTATGTGTGGGGTGCACAACAGCAACAGCAACAACAATAATAATAATAAAAGATATGCACACTAGGTGGCGCTTGCACAAACTTTTTAACAGCTGAAGTTTAGTTTGCGCATAGGTATTTACCTTGCAGATTCCTATTTGAGTTATGTAACTATGCACATAAGTACGTTACATTGGCCAAGGCAAAAGGTTCAAACTTGCCAGCAGCTGGCTTGAAAAGAGGCCAAGAAAATTTTCAAAGAAAAGCTAGTAAACGTTAATTGAACAAAAGTCTTAAATTTCAGTTTTCCAAGGAATTGCGTCCGTTTTGCTTTGCATTTTTTGCTGTTGCTAATTAACAAAATGATCAAACGCTGTCAAAAGGTTGACAATTTTTAAAGTAGAACAAATAATTCGAGTGTAAGACAAAAAGAGCAAAGTTCAGCTTATCTTTAAGTGTTCGACAATGACACTCAATTTTTATTTTAATGACTTCAATTGTAATTTGTAAACGTTATCTTACTTTTTCACTTTTGTTTCTATTTCGCTCGACGTTTTGAATTACACTTTTTCAGCTTTTTCAGTTTTTAATTTTGTACTTTTCATTTACAATGTGTCCCCAAACAAAAGGTAATGACAGCAATTGAAAGGGCTTCAGTCAGCCCAACTATTACAATGTAACTGACTTGCCAAAGACTCAACTTAAATGCACTGTTGATTTAAAATTATTTTACACAATACGAGTACGATTAAGGGAAGGGTAAAAGTCAGAATAACCCTGTTTTTTATATTGGGTTGAATTAACTTCTATAATGGCTTTAGTTTCAGCTTCGCTTTGCGAATAAAAATCTCATTACTGTGAACAAGAAATATCAATTAACTTAATGTCAGCAATCATAAAAAATGCAGTAAAATTTTTAATAATTAAAAAATTACTATACAGCTATTTTTGGGGTTACCAAAGACAGAGATACATATGTATGTATGTCGTTGCAGAGTTTGATTAAGAAATCTGTAAAAACACAAAAAGTTGGCATACAACAAAACAAACTTTGCACTTTTCTAGTATTTATTTAATAAAGTAATCACATTTGACAGCTTCCCACGTAATACAAAAATAGCAGAAGCTGTGCGGAGATTCATCAATACACATTCAAAATTAAGGGATTGAGAAATTGTTGTAGAAAGGAAAAGACTTGACTTGATGCGGATTATCCGATTTTTTCTGAATTCCACAGACATGTGAAATCATGCATTTTTTATGGTAGACTTTGTAATTAAATTACTGCGAAATTGAATGGAATGTGAAATTTTAAAGAGGAGGACTGTGAATAATAAATAGGGTCAGAAACGATTTTATTTTTGTGAGTAACAACATTCTTGAGCGGATTATGCATTGTAAATGGAAATGGAAATAATTAAGAGCGACTGAAAAATTATAATTAAAACATGTAATTATTTTTGACAGGTTCATTCTGAACTGTAAATCAGATATACATATAATAGTCTGTCTGTACACATATTTGCATAACTTTATTACAACTATTTTTCCACATGATAATTGTAGCAAGAATTTTAAAAAGTTCTTAATTTCTGAATTTAACTGTAGCATACTTTGGAGGGCACTCCAAAATAAATGCATGAGGCGAAACGCTTGATTTATTCAATTACACACAGAGCAAAAGCTTCGCTGCAGTTATGAGTTTTTGAAATTATATGGCGTTAATGGTATACATGTTATAATTTCTACATACAAAGTATGTGTGAGTAGCAGTTGTTGAAACAATGTCTGTTTTCATAGTGCATACTTCATTTAATTCATATACTTATTTTAAGACAAACTTGCAAACTAATTAACTATTAATTTTCGTTTGCTTTGAAGTGCTTTTGCACAGTTTTAGAACTTTCATTATGAATAATTGAAGAGAGATTTCAAGTGTGTGTACTTTTTAGGCTTTAGTGCCTTTTAACAAAGCTATCAGCCAGTTATATGATTATAATAAAATCTTTTGAAATATGAGCACTACGCTGGCAAGTGGTTCATTAGATGCAGCCAGTTGGCGAACTAGTTCACTTTAATCATTTACTATGCAAATTCTTGTGTTTCAAGCATCAGCATTTTATGTACAGTGTCCCAAATTTTAAAGTATCTTCAAATGTAGCCTCCATTTTCCTCGTTGCTGTTGTTGTTTTTGTTGTTGTTGACGTTGCTATTGCCGTTTTAGATGTGTGTGTGTGAGTGTGTGTGTGTGTGTGTTTGTGTATTCTATGCCCCTCTGCACATTGTATGTGCATGTTTACACAGAAATAAACCATTGTAAAATTCAAGTTTGAATTTCTTGATTTTAGCATGAATTCTTTTAAGTATGTATTCAGGATATTATTGTAACATTAACACAACATGAGAATAAATGGCAACGACTCAGCATTAAAAAGTCAAATAAGCCTAAAATATTTGATCTTACTACAAAAAAAAATGTACAGAACTCCCGAAAGTTAAAATATTGCTGAGAAAAATCGTGCTTGAATCAAGTATTTTGAACATGGTTTAAGAAAATCCGGGATAACACCGCATTGGATTGATTTTATTCTGGTATCCCGGATTTTTTTCTGTGTATGTGTTGGAAACATTTGCAAAAAGCGACACAAGCTGCAAAACTGCACAATGGAGCTCCACAGTGCTTCTCATGGCTCCACATCGTGTCGCGTCGCTCCTCCTTGCAGCTTAACAAAAAGCATTAACACAATGCAGGCGCAGCATGACGACGGCCACGTTTCACAGCACAGGACATGGGTGTGAGATAGGAGCCAAGCCAGAGTCAGAGTCAGAGTCAGAGTCGGTGAGAGCCATAGCTGGAGCTGGAGCTAAAGTCATAGCCTTCGCGGGTCGTGTTATGTACCGACATTGTCGTACATAGAGAGGGGGCTGGCAATGGGGCAGGACTGCGGGGAGTTGCAGCTGTTGCCGGCGGGCATTGCGTGGGACTTCCGCTGAAATGTAACCACAGCAGAGCCAGAGCCAGCGGCAGAGTCAGCGATAGAGCGGCAGAGAGATACACATAGTAAGCGACCCCTCCCGCGGCGCGGATATGCATTGGGCCAAGGCAGACGAATTTGCAAGCTAGTCAGGAATGGGTCTGTGGAATGCAATGCCAAACTGGGTATGAGTTTTAGCCAAAACGAGTAAAATGGGGCAGAGTGTGGGTAGTTGCAAAAGGGTAATTGCTAAGCAATTACCTTCTTGCTAAGATTAATGGTCATGGCAACAACTTGAAAATGTTGCTGCAATGCTAACAATGACCCCAAAGACCCCCTCCTTACTCACACACACATATGACGTTCAGAGTGCTGAGAATGTGTGTGTGTGTGTTGGGCGTGTTGCATTAATTAGATGATTTTGGGCACGGCAGTTATTCATGCATAGTTGTGAGGAAAAAAAGGTTGAATTATATGCAAATTAAAATGCATTGTACTGTATTTATTATGAAGCAATTCAACTCCCAGATGGGATGTATTTGTAATTCGCACCGGATATATTTTCCAGGCATTTTCAGCTGCAATCGGCGCTGCCGCTGCCACATCCACATCCACATTCCATACCTTGGGTCACCCGCTGCGCTTTACATAAATTATATTTCCGCCGGAAAAATTAACATTTTTATGAATTTCCTTTCAGCAGCGCGCATTGTGGTGTCGGCAGCGGTTGAGATAGAGCGTGAGGAATAAAAGGGACAGAGGGACGAGAGTGGAAAGAATGACAGGCGGCGGGCAGAGCACAGTCAGCAATGCAATGCAACGAATGCGAATGCGAATGCGAACGCACACTGGCGCCAAGGCGCAACCCTCAAAACAGGCAACAGCTTTGGCTCCCCAGCGAGCGTTTTGAGGGAAACTGCGAGAGAACTCGGCTCGGAACAGCGAACTGAAATGTTGAAAATGAAATGTTGTTATTGAAATTGGCAAAGTTTTATGTGCGCTCGTAGTTTTTTTACATAGAAATGTGGCCATGACTTGCTGCTCAAATCTAGCCAGAGCCATTTTAGCCCATTGCCTCAAAGTCGTTGCCTATTTATGCGTTTTGAGCTTTAGCGTGCTACGTTTCTGTTTTGCCTTTTATTTCACTTGTTTCTGTTTTTTTGTTGTTGTTGCTTTATTTATTTTTATTTTTGCGCTCTCTTTCATTCTCGTTTTCAAAGTGATATCCGCACATTTGCGCCAATGTGCCGACGTCGATGTCGACAGCAACAGCGACAGAGACGTCGGCAGAGACGTCGACGTCATGTTGGTGTAAAATGGCACAATACGCCAACAACAGCTACAGCAACAACAACAGCTACAGCAACAACAATAAGAAAAACAATAGCAACAGCTACAGAATAAAGTGCCAGGAAACACATTTAATATCTACGCATAAAAATAAAAGTCTGGCAGCACCGGCAATGGAAGTGACCAAACGAAGCAGCAACAACAACAACAACAACAACGAGAACAACAACAGTGCCAAAAGGCTACCAAAGTGGACAGCAGAAACTGACGTTGCCGGGAGGGGGGAAAGCGGCAGCTGCAGAGACGACAACGACGGCGACGACGACGACGACGACGACGTTGGTTGAAGGTCTTGTTTATTACGCTCGCATAGCCAAATGCATAAATTTACGGACCGATGCGTGCAAACTGTAAAAACTTAAAAAAGAAAACAAAAAATGAAATGAAAAAAAATTATGGCAACCCCGATGCTGCAAATGAAAAAAGTGCCTCACTACAACAACAAACAACAACAGCAATAGCAAAAGCAACGGTAAAGGCAACAGCCACTTGCAAGCTTCGGCTTACATGCACTGCCAGAAAAAGCAACAAGAAGCATAATCGATCTGAGGCGGCCAAAGATTAAATACTCTTACCAAACACGAGTAGTACACACTCAAGGGGATATGTACATATGTATGTACAGCTGTGTTCATGAAAATAGCAGTGCTTTTGACCTGCACTTTTAAGATTGATAAATCCTATGATAAAGACCATTATGGGACAAAATTTGTTTATTTGTGCTAAATGTATTTATTTTCACATAACTTAACAATATTTTTTTTATTTTTTATATAATGGATAATGGACAAAAATTTGAACGTGAATATGTTAAGGAACATTATGTTGACATGCCAGTTGGAATTTGGCCTTAAAAAGGACATTCCAGCAGGATAACGATCCAAAACACCCCAGAAAATGTATTAAAAATTGACTTAGGCAAGAAAGGATCGATTTATTTGCACGGTCAGCTTAGTTCCAGGATCTCAACCCTATAGAAAACTTATGAGGGACAGCAAACGCTATGTCTGAAAGCATAGACTGCTATTTAAGACTGCTATTTTAGTGAACAGCCAAATTTAGCGTTTTATGTTATTATTCACCCATATATAAAAACTAGTGAATAAAAAATGAAAAAAATATTGTTAAGTTATGTGAAAATAAATACATTTAGCACTAATAAACAAATTTTGTCCCATAATGGTCTTTATCATAGGATTTATCAATCTTAAAAGTGCAGGTCAAAAGCACTGCTATTTTCATGAATACAGCTGTATGTATGTACAGTGGCTCCCAGCCTTTTTGACCCGCTACATTTTTAATTATGTCTTGTTTTTATTGCTTGTTTCCAGGGACCGTAAATAATGTTTATTATTTTTGTTTAAATAAAACAACTCCATTTTATAATAGGCCTAGAAAAAGATGATTCAAACAAAATCTTTATTGTTTTACAATCTCTGCATTTTCGCCATTTATAAAATTCTGATTTTATACTTTTAACTTCAATTAAAATCATTAGTTTTGAGTGATTTAATTAAATTTATCTTTTTATCAAAAAAATGTGAAAATCAAAAATGATGATCATTGATTAATTAGTTTAATTTTTTTCGCCCAAAATAAAACCCAACAGTAATTTACGGCTTCCGTGATCCTTTTACAAGAATATGCAATAATAATGGTAAAAAATCTAACGTCCTAAATGACTGTTGGTTAAGGATCATCATTTATGATTTTTATTTATTTTTATCAAAAATAATAATAATCACTCAGAACTAATCATTATCATTGAACAAAAATGTAGAAAATTTAAATATCATCATTACCAAGTAATTTTTATAATATAACTTTTAATGATTACGGTCCCTGCTAAATTCAGATATAATACATATAAAAATTATAATAAACACATTTTGCTTAAGTTTAAGCAATAATTAACAAATTAACGTTTAAACTTTATTTATATCTTTTTCCCGTTTAAAGTAAAATTCATTTGAAATCTGTAGTATTTAAGTGTAGTGGGTCTAATAAGCTGGAAGCAACTGAATTATATTATATAAATTATATAAATAAATAAAATTGTAATATTTTTTTAAAATAAACTAATTTAGTTTCTTATTTTGTCAAAATAATAATTTGACTGACTATATGTAAGAATTTATCAAATTTCAATAGTATTTGCAACAAACTAACAAATTTCAATTCCACATTTATATTTTATATGTGTGAAACTAATATTAATATGGAATGCGAAGTACACATGTTTACATACATATATATTCTGGACAAGGGATTTCGTAGAATTCTTTTGATAAAAAAAAAACAAATTAATCTGTGCAGTAATAAATAAACAATACTATTTTAAGCTTTACATAAATAAATAATTTTCGCTCAGTGCAGCATGTCCAGGAATGTGTATGTTTTTACACGCACACACATACATAGAGACTAAATTATGTAAGTGTATGTGTGTGTGTTTGGAAAAGAAATTATGTAGACAGTGAAAAGATAAAATAGTCGAAAAACAAAGCAAGCGAAGATCGAGGAAATGCAACAGAAATGAGAATTTATGTTTATGAAAGTATTTTTGCCAGCCCGTTTATAAATATGCATATTCATGTGTGATGAATGGCGCTACAAGAACATACATACATATGTATTTGTATACGTTTGTCTGTATGTAGCTGGTCTAATGAAAATAGCTTAGGTGCATATTTATGAACATCCTTGGTGCTACGGAAGCTGCTAATGTGCTTAGTGCTTTTGCCCCGTCAGGCTGTGGCAATAACTGGTTAATGGGCTGTCATTTGTACCAAGTTCACTCCAATAGTCCGGCTTGTCGGATTGTCGCTTTGTCGGCTCGCCAGCGGTAGGTAAGTAGTTACCGGAGTCGTAGTCCTTGCTGAAACAGGAGCTCATTATGCCGCAACAGTCTTAAAAGCTCTGTTATTAACGTATTTTGCTCAAAGCTTATGCTTAGCTTTTGTAATTCGGCTAAGCTTTTATGCTTTTTCAGTGTGGTGAGTTGGGTGCAAGCTTTAAAGCTTGCCGCTCACTTCAAAAAAGCTTTAACATATTTTTTATGGCAAGTTTTATAGGTTAGTTCTCGTCCTTTTGCTTTGGGTACTCTTCAAATAATTTACCCCGAAAAGGAATTATGTCAGAAAAATAACCGAAAAACTTGAACTGTGCGGCAAATTGCGTTTCTGTTTCTGGTTTTGGCGTTTCTTAAAATACAGATTTAATAATTCAAAGTTGACTGCTATAAAATCTCAGCGGGTGTCCATAATTCAGGGCGGTAATTTCACATTGTTTGGTTCGAAATCCAGTCAGCCAGCAAGCAAATGGTTGTCGACCCCCTAAAATGATTGTCCTTTTCATCTTGTTGTTTCACCTTTTGCCTTGTTAATGTCGAGGTTTACTTAGCGGGCTATTTTGCTTTAAGGTTATTGAGTCCTGAGTTCCTTCCTGGGGGAAATTAACCTCTTGCCAGGGGGTGCAATTGTAGTATGCAGTTAGCAGGCTTTGTCTGATGTCTCGCTTCCCCCTCTACGTCTCTTCATATTTTTCTGTTTACACCTTTTTGTGTTGACTCCCCGATCCCCTCTACTACTCTTTTGGCCCGATCCATGACTCTGACTCTTTTGCTGTCCAGGCTGAGGCGATATGGATCAAACGATTTTGCTTGTAGATTAAACTACATGCGGACTCAACTGCCATTTGCCATTGCAGCAAATGGAGTTTGAGCCGGTTTCATCGCTGCGGCTGAAGGAGAAGAGAGAGAGAGAAAGAGTGAGAATGGAGAGGGGTGTGGGGGAATGGGTTCTAAAACGGCCTACAAAACTATAGAGGAGCCCATCGCGTGTCGCATGCAAGAAAATGACAGCAACGCGAAGGGAAACAAAACCAAAAAACCAAAACTAAAAAAATAACCAAACTGAAATTGCTGTAAAATGCAGGCACTTTGCACTTTTGTGCGCTGTTAAAACAAAACTTAAATTAAACTCAAACCTAAAATCCAAACCGAAAATCAACATTTTGGGTGAGCTATTCAAATAGTGCCAGGCCATTTATTACTCGAACTGAGATTTTAAAGCCACTCAGCAAATCACTTAAATCTCTCTTTCTCTCTGCACTGTGCAAAAGTCGTGGCCAAGTAAAAGCTCCTCCGACTGTGCAAATCGCATGATAAATGTTATCTAATGCTTATTCCCTCTTGAAATTACATTTGTATAGGGTATATGAGTTCGTTGTGTAGCAGTTGCAGGCAGCATCACTGTACAATTGTCAAGTTCAAGGTGGGAAATGACCAAATCTTTTTCAAGTTCAATGATCCAAGTTACTTTATCTTCTCAAGTTTAAGCTTTCAAGTTTGTTTATCGCTACAATTATCTCACTTCTTCATTTCTTTGCAATACATTTCATTGAAAATTGATTCTAAAGTTGAATTCGACTGCAACAACAATAAACTTTAAAACTTCGACATGTTTACTGTGCGTAAAGTAATGAAGAATAAATACTAGGGTATCTGTGATTTAATCAGTTGTTGTTGCTGTTGTTGTTGTTTACGTAGTGTTATGAGTTGAGTTTGTGTGCGGTTTGCATTGTATATTTAATAAAATCGTTTGCATTTCTTATGTGTTGCTAAGTGTCAGCGAGCATCTAATTTGATTTATGACCCACAAAGTTATGCCCCAATAATATCGAAGATAAAGTTTTTCAGCTTCTTATATATGCTGATGTTCTTGTTCTGCTTTTTGTTGTTGTTGTTGTTGTTGTTGCTGCTGCTGTTGTTATTACTGTTTATCTAGGTTGGCTTTACGACAACGATGACTAAGGCCTTTTAAATGTTGAGAGTTGTCATTGTTTTTGCCAAAGTTGCGTGAATCCCAATCATAATTTATTCACATATGTATGTACATATATACTATTACATACACCGCATATACATATGTATATACAATTTGAGTATCAGGTGGGCCTCAATGCTGCGCAGCCAGGCAGCAAATATCCATTGGACGGACTGAATTCAATTGGTTGCCTTGGAACCGGTACAGACTAGAAATTTGTCAAGCATAATACCTGATAATCAATTGACTAACAGTGTCTGAATAATGAATTGTTTTTCTCATCGTATATGTTATACTATATATTTTTTTCCAGCCTTTCAGCTGGTCATCAATCAAATTGGCCGCATCGTTACCGTTGATGTCGTTCCTTGTGTTCCTGGCTCGCTAATTAGCAAATTAAAAATGTTAAAAGTTCGCTTTTTTGTTCGTTTTTGTGCTATGTATTTAAAATGTTGATTTTGCTGCAGCACGAAAAACTCATTAGTAATTAAATATTTTCCGACGCGACAACGCCCTGTAGTTTCTTAACACGCTGCTTGTTGTTGTCGATGTTGTTGTTGTTGTTGTTGTTGTCGTGTTCGCACAGTCGGAGCTTCCGCACATCCGTTCTGTTTGTTTCTGCTCCTTTAGCTTGTTCTACGGCTGCGGCTGCTGCTGCTGCTGACGCGCACACAGAGCGTATACGCAATATTTTTTTGGTTGTGCGTATTAAGCCCGTAAACAAGTCTACGGCTCTGGCTCCAACGGAGATGGGTTGCCTTGCTCGACTCTGGTCTGGGCTCGTTGTTATAGCTGTAACCCTGAGCATGATTTGTTACTGACAGCGTCTCAGGCAGCAGCAGACGCAGAGCTGGAGCTTCAGGAGCGTCAGCAAGCGTCGAGGCTGGTTTTGATTTATTTCTCGTTGTACAATTTATGAGTGAAGGTGAAGTAGCAGCAGCAGCAGCAGCAGCAGCAGCAGCAAGAACAGTTACTGGCAAGAGTATCGTGCCGTTAGCACTTGCAATTCATTGAGCTGAGACATTGCCCAATGGGTTATGGTTATATATAAGCAAATATATGCATATACTTTATATATTTGTATAAATGATGTACGTATATCTCTGGGTTGGCAAAGTGTCAGCGCGTGCATAAGATACGCAAAAATTCCCAAAAGATTTCAATTGCCAGGGGTATACTATGAGGCCATCATGTTAACTGGGCCTGCTCATCCTTACAACTGTCGAGCATATCTCAAATACTTTGCCCATTTCGAGCTATTATGATGGATGTTGATGGTAAAGTTGATGTTGTCTACTTTACGACCCAGTTTCTGATGTTTGGTGTTTGGTGTACCATTATCTTGGCTCCTGGCTGCTTTTATTTCAATTAGTATTGGCTCATGCAAAATTTTGCTTATCGTGCTAAACGTTGCCTGCCTCCTTTTGAAAGCAACTCTTCAAAAGTAACCCACTTCACTCGGCCTTCATTGTGTTACCTATTTTACGGCTTCTTTGATGCTGCCATGTGCATTAAGGGAACGCAACTTCTTAAGTTTAGTATCAAATTATAAGACCCGACCACACAAACCTTTCACAACTGCTTTAAGTTCCTAGTGATGCATATTTGAAGCTGGATTAAATTAAATTTTCCACATCTTTGTGTACTTCGTTTTCAATTTACTGAAAGAACAGTTGTGGTAGTAGCAGTGGCAGTGGCAGTTGATGTTGATGTTTCTCAGCTTGTCCAAACTTTCTTCTCCAACTTTTTCAGAGATTCAACAGAGGCAATGCCTTGAAGATGACCCTTATATAAAATTAAACAAATTAATGTAAATATTTATTTAGTTAATTTAGCAGATTTCGTGTTCCCTTAATATCAATAATCCACAATATTGAATCCACAACAACATCTTTGAAAGTGAAATTTGCGCCTGAAGCTTTTAAACTTCTCATACACTCAAGTGCAGTTCGTCCTTTATCGTTTTTCAATTACCGGTAGATACCCGCATACCCCGCATAAACTGCAATTAAGCCATATAATCTCGGTTATAGCCTGGGGCCAATCTACGGCGGAAAGTCAGAAACGTAAATGTTGTTAAATTGCTTTGGGATGGGAACGGGAGAAAGATACTGAGATTGTAAGTGAGGTGTATGGATTTTTAGCTGTTCGACTGTTCACATTCATTCATATTGCCATTAATCATTCGTTTTTAAAATTTAATTTTGCACTTGCTGCGCACAATTTATCATAATTAATCTAGATGACAGATAGCCTATATACGAGTACCTATAAACGAGTTCGAGTAGTCCGAGCACCTCTTCAACATGGTTTGCTTGTTTGTTTGTTTGTTTGTTAATTAAGATTAAACATTTATTTACAACTTCATTCGATTTCATGTTTGTATATTCGATTCATTGACTTATTGCTATTCGATTGCTCGACTCTATTCGATTAATCATTAACTCTATGCTTTTTTGAAGTACTCGCTTTATGGGTTTGTAATGCGTCTATTCACTTAATTACGTATAAAAATACTTAAAGCTGTTTAAACAGAACCTCCGATTTACATATATACAGGTGCATCAAATGCCTCCGTTGCAGCTATCCGTATGTACAGTGTGGGCGCTGGATGACAGTGGGCGTGGTGATGGCAGGTAATGGCTGTAATGCAGGTAATGAAATCAATACCTATGTAGCTCCCAGCTGAGTTGAGTCAAGTTAGAGTCAACTTACTATATGCCAAGGCTGCACACGACGCAAAGCAGACATCAAACATAAGTTAGCGCTCAGCTTAGGCCATGAACTGTATGGGGCGTGCCATGTGAATAACCGTTAGCAGCAGAAGGAGCAACCACAAACTGGGCATCTCCAGTCTCACGCCCAGTTCATGCTGCATGGCCGCGTGCTGTTCGCTCTTAATGATATGCACAAAGACGCTGTCGGAGTCTGCAAAGTGAAAGAGGAGGAGAAGTCTGACAAGTTAGGTATTTAATTTCATTTATGTGGCGCTTCTGGCTGGGGGTCAACACTCACTTGAGTTATCCGCGGAACATGTGTAATTTCCGGAATCCGTGTGCAGGACACGCGATATCACCAGATTGCTGGTCTTAATCTGTTGCTCGGATATAACGCGGATTCCTCCGCGTGTCGAATCGCTCACTAATTCCGTGTCCTTGTACCAAAGCATGTGTGTGTATAATCCTGGCGCCTGAGGTGCTATGCATGTCAAATTGATGTCACTGCCACTCTGAATGAACAGCTCGCGATTCGCCAGGATTTGGGCTTTGGATGCTATCAACGAAGAGAAATGATTGTCAATTGCAATACAACATGAGAGTACATTCAAAAATGGCAAAATGTCATTCGGTTCGTTAAACTAACTAGCTTTGTGGGAAGCTCATTAGCACATGCGTACAAAGTACATAGTATATATCAATTCCTCATTTTGCTGTTTCCAAATAATGAATTCTAATATCTAATAGATCCTCCATTGACTCATCTTCATAAATTTTAATTTAATATGCTTTTTCTTTGACTAAAGTTGTCAAATTAGTTATAAATTTACTTGCAAATTGAAAGCTGCAAGTTACTTTAATATTCAAAGTTCTTAATCCCTTAGCAAGTTTTTGTGCCAACAACAAAGTTTGACCAGGTTCAATAATATTTGAAAAAATTCGCAACAGTTTGCAAACTACATTTAACTAACTTGCAACTTTTGCAAATTCATAGTATTTTTTATATTGTTCGACAGCTACATTTATAGGTAAAAGTTTAATGAACATAAAATAAAGTTGCATTTTTCGTTTACATTTTATTTTTTCTTTTAATGTTTGCCCAAATTTAGCTTAATTTTCACTCTTCTCTATTTCCTCTTTGCTTTGCTTCACTGAATCGTTGTTATTTCGGATCCTTCCGGTTTTATATTCACCTCATTCTCATTCTCGACTACGTATTTTCTTTCTCATTAAACTTTGCAATATTTACAATTAATTCCGTTCTCATTTCATTTTTTTCCCAATCCAAACACTTTTCACATATATTTATTCGGCTGATGAATGTTTTTTCTGAAATAATCTTCAAACACATAATATGAATAACTTAAAATAAACATTGGATTGCTCGCGGATTAAAAAATCAATTATTTATAAAAACTAAAATAAATTATTTAAATTATTAGACGTCAAATGAATATCTAACTTTATGATTTAGAAGTTATTTTTCATTTAACTATTTTTTTTTAAGTAGGATGTGTCTAAATTTGTAACCAAAAAATGTAAACTTTAAAAATGCTAAAATATTCAATTAAAATTGTTTAATCATTTAAGATTAAAACAAAACTCGATGACAAATGATACTAATACTTTAACTATGAAATGATACGAGTACAATTCATACTTACTTACAACCACCAACTTGTAGGCGAGGCTAATTTTGGGTTCCGTGGAGACCTGGCACTCATAGATGCCGGCATCGCGGGGTTGCACGGAGACGACCTTGAGCACCCACTCATCGGAGTTGTCGATGTGGCGGGCCAGAAAGCGCTGATCATTGGTGTAGGTCATGATGCCAATCGTAAGAATATGCAGATCCCGTTGACGTATCCAGGACACGGCACGATCCCCCAGACTTCGCACACGGCAATGCATACGCGCCGTTGTCCCGAGGGCGGCAATTATCTCACGCTCAGTGTTGTTGTCGAAGTGCGGCTCATAGTCCTCGGGTATGATGTTGGATAGCTCCGTCGCCAGTGCTTTATGGGTAGACAGAAAGATAGTGGACAGACAGTGGATGGGTCAATAAACGCTTGAGAAACCACTCGAACAAGAACCCACAATGTGAGACTTGCCAGACACTCAATCAGACACACACACACAATCACACACACACACACACACACAGACACACAAGCACAAATACTTCAGAAGGGTATTAAATAACTGTATCTAAATGTCAATCTAAATGTATTCATGTGCATTTGTATTCACCATCACCATCGGCATTAACATCAACATCAACATCCACATCCACATCCAAGTCAAAGTCGATGTTGAAGTCTACGTTTCCATCGAAATCAGATGGAGAACATGATGCACAAGACAGCTCGGCAAATGGATATGAATGGACTGAATGGACTGAATGGACTAAATGAGTAAGTGCCACAGACGAATCAACATTCATTTGATTAACGAGTATTTGTGCTTAATTTATGCTAAAGTCTACCATCTTATTGGCAGCATATACTAAGTACAGACACTCTCATGCTCTCCGGTATAACCGACACCCATTCAGATTATGATCCATCATTGGGGCACCGCACTGTGGGGCAAGTGATTTATGTGGAATTGGGTCCACTTTATCAACATCAACGTATTAGCCAACTAATGCGCTAATAATCCACGACTGCCTAAACAAATACAAATATTAAGGCAAACACAAATACCAACACAAATATCAATACAAATACAGTGCCTACTAAACAAATATACATATAAAGTACTTGTTGTATATAAGTACGAAAGTATATATTGATTTATTGGCACATTCACAGTCCCATGTAACTATCAAATATCGAGCAATAAAATGCCGTTAAACACTTAATTGAAACTGTTGCTCACTTGACGCCTTCCCGTCATTCCGACTTCCCATGTTTCCGAGCCTTGGCCCATTTTGCCGGTATTGGCCAAACATTTTACAAATGAAATTGCTTTTTGTGCTGCCCACAAAAAAAAAAAAATATAAAAAATCAAATTTACACACACACACTTATGCACACGCATATAAAAAAATATAAAAATTTTTTAATAAAAGTTCTGTATTTACATACAAAGTGCGGCTCCGGTGAAAAGTAACCAGAGCTGAGTTTCGGGTTTTCAAATTGTTGTGTTTAACCACAGCAACAAGCTCGACCGACTCATGCCACGCCTCTACCGCCCCCATGCCCCATGCGGGCACTAAAAATAAAGGCAGGTGCCATAAATAATAAATGAGAAATTGCACTTGTTTCTGCAAAAAATTATTTCAAATACATGGACAAATAAATAAACCCTCATATGAATATCTCTTTTTCTTCATTTTTTACTCATCTGCAGAAGACATTTTAATTTCCCACACAAGTGTAGTTGAATGAAAAATGAGAGTATTTAAATGAAAACTATTTTGTGTTTTGTGGGGACCATTTGTTTATGAATATTTCAACAACATTTGTAGATTAGATCTGAAGACGAACTTTAATGATTTTAAGCTTTGCTGAATACTTTCCAGCTATTTATTTAACTGTGGATTCTATTCGAAACTTGAATTTTAATTCCAACTGAATTGAATTCTAAATGGTTTTTCAAAAGAACAATCAATAATAATTAGAATATGTATATCATTATACCAATTTTCAGTATCATTCAGTTATTAAATCTATTATTAAATCATAAAATTTGTGATTTACATTTCTATGATAATATTGCCAGACCTATTTCATTAATATATATGTACATTGTAAAATCCCCCTGATTTTAATAAGTTTTAGTTGGTAATTTAATTTGTTTCGATAATTTACATCCTCTTCAGCTAATACGATATTGATTTTCATAAAATTCAATTGTCTTTTGAGTACTTACCAAAGTGTGGCATATGCCTTGTGCTGTGCTTATCGAATGTTGTGGTTAATCCCATGATCACAAGCATCGCCATAAAGTATTCCAACAACATTTCATGCGCAATTTGTGACGCTGTTGAATTATAACTGCAACCAAAGACGACAACAGCAAAAAGTAATTAAAATAAATGATGGCAATCGCAAAACTCGAGACAAAGACACTGCCAAGGACTTAAATGAGTCAACGCCATATTGTTTTGCCATCCGCCATACTTAATTTATAAGTATTATGAGTAGACGGAGCAACCATCTGAACGGATTAGATTTTGAGTCCCAAAGTCTTATTCTTATCAAAGACGAGTCACGGACTGAAACGGAAACGGAAGAGGAAGAGGAGAGCGCAGCACATTCATTTGAAATGATGACAAGTCCGCAATGCGGTTGAGTTTTCAATCACCATGACGCCCGCAGGATTCGCGGGGTCGCTGCCGGGAAGAGGCCATTGGTGATTGGGTGTCTGTGTGTGAGGTTGGATGTGGAGGTGGAGGTGGAGGTGGGGTTGCTTGTTGGAGTAAAGTTGAGCAATTTCTTCATTAAGCACTAAGCTGTTGTGAAATTGGTCGAGGCAGTCGAAGATTGGCAGGGGGAGTAACGTTAACTTTTTGGCCAGGGGCTATAATTTCGGTCTGGTCACGTTTTGCTAATACACTTAATTGTAGTCATCTTCATACTCGTATTCCTATTCCCATTCCCATTCCTATTCGTTTTCGTATTCGTATTTGTATTCGTATTCGTTTTGGGTATTCGAGTTGTGAATACCTTTTGCGGACTAGAGCAATTTGTAAGTGATGCGTTTGGATTCAATGTAGCGCGAACTGCGTGCCGCCATTTCATGCGCAACGTAACGCATTCGAGCGCGTTTTTTAATTTCTTATTCTCCTAGTTTCGTTTTTTTTTCTTATTGTATTCTTTACTCCTTTTTTCTTATTTGACAAATTTTATATAACAACTTTTTAAAGTGTCGGTGTGTTCATTTCAAACTCATTAGATCCGGCACTACGTAACTGTCACTATGACCCGTGACCCGTGACTCGCAACTCGTGATACGTGATACGTGATAACGTGAAATCGTGATTGAAGTAGTGATAGTCACAGTGACTGGCAGTCACGCTTTACTGTTAACTGCGCACGCTGCGTTGTGTGTGGCTTGAGGCGCGTTAAACAACTGAAACTAACCTATCCTGAACCTGAATACCCGACGTTCATGTTCATATATGCAAATGCTGTCACAGCCAAGAGAGCGAGTCACGTCGCGTCGCTGGCGCAGGCGCATGTCAGCAATGTGGCAGCAACATGTTGCAGCAACATTTATTGAAATGTAATTTAATTGTAACATATACCGTTAGCGACCTAACCATCAATGGGCGGACCAATAGGGGCCATTGATACACATACTTATCGTACCTTAGTTGATGGTCGTAAGGCTATGCTTAAATTTCATTTGAAATGCTTTAGAAGTGCTTATGAAATATTTAACAAGGCATTGAATGTAACGCCAAAAACACTTACAAAATGTCGTTTGATTTGTGTCACGCAACATCAGCAACACCAACACCAACAACAACAACAGCAACAGCAACACCAACAACAGCAATGCTAACAATTGAAGCAGAAACAGGAACAACATTAATAAAAAGGCAAAATCGCATGCATGACAACGCGCGTTTTTACAAGTTTTGTCAGCGTGTCTCAATTGAAAGTGGAAACTCACACACACACAAAACCCGCACACACACACACACACACACACGCATGCACGTACATACGGTGACCCATTGTGCTGGAACGGAAACGGATATGAAGCCCAGGCCGGGGTGTTTTTCCCCCCGCCCTAACACCATCCCGATACAGCCAACGCCGTTGGCAGCTCTGCCAGCGACTTATCAAAATCGATGAGGCAACATATGGTCGATTTTAATTTTCTAGCACAGACAACGGCAACGGCAACGACAACGACAACATTGACAACGCAGTAGCATTTCCATCGACACTAACACACACACATGTACACTCACACACACTGCAAATTCGTTTAACATATTTTCTTTAGAAATTGAATTTCTAAGTTATTATAAATATTTTTCAGAGAAACGCAATTTCAATGAAATTTTCCATTTTACCTACGCGCATTTATTACAAAGCAACGATTTTGTTGACTTACTGGAATCGAGACAAAAAATAAAAAAAAAACACGAAAATAAAAATTAAATAATAAAAAAAACTGTTGCCCAGCAGCTTCTTAATATAAGCTGCCACTGTTCCTCTGGCCTTGCTTCCTTAACTAATGCCAAACCTACTCTTGAAGAATGTCATCTATTATTTTACACTAACAAGACAAACATTCCGTAGCTTCCTTTCGTTTATTCCTCACCATTTCCCTACTCACCAAGTGTCTTTCTTTCTCTCTCCTACCGCGAAGCTCATCACTCAACGCTCTAAGTGAATTTTTATGCACAAGTGGGTAGTTTTATTGGTTTTTAAGATTTCAGATTTTGCAAATATAATTATATAAATATTACATTTCGATTTTTCATCAATTTATTAATAAGTAGCAATTTAAATAATACGTTAATTGTTCATTGTTAATTGTTCAATAAGCATATTATATTTATATATCAATAAGGAAGCTGGGTTGATTTTAATTCTACAAAATGCTATCAAAGCTAATTAATAGCTTCAACTTTGAATAAGCTCATTTAATTTTGAAAATAATTGTAATATAATAATTTCTTTTTTCTCTTTTATATTAAAAAAGCTGCTGTACAAAAAGGATACAAGTGCTATTTACTTGCTAGTAAGTATGTTCAAGTTTGAGTTTGAGTTTGCGCCTATAACAACACGGAAGTGAAACCAAACATATTGCTGACCTGTACAAACTGTAAAGTACTTGAACAAACAAATTCTTTGCTGCTCTTTTTCTTCCTTTATTTTCTTTTTTGAGAATATGTTAAACAGCCCGCTGAAGCGACCTCTGATACTCTACTTGTTATTGTTGCTAAGAGGCTTCCTCGGTTTGTGTCTTCGATTTGGACATTGATTGCATACCGAATTGATGAAAATGCCGTCATGCGATGATAGGTGGGGAAAGCTATGAGAAGGGGTGGTATGAAAAGATGTTGTTATCCTGACGGGAAGCCCATCCACCGGGAAATTGAATGCGGGGCGTGTGTAAAATTGATAACTTTGTTTGTGTAAACAGCGTCGCGACATTACCGCCCTTCTTAGCCAGCATCCCCTCTGCCGACATTCGTTCCCGAGAGGAAGACCAACAAATTTCACTTGACATGATGTATGTGTGCGTTACGTGAGCGTGTTTATCGCGTATACGTACCATTGGCCATGCACGCACACACATACATGGAGATATCGAGACACACATTCACATGCATGCGAATTATCGGTGTCAATTTTTATGCTGCTACGTGTGCGAAATTTAACAGAGCAACTGATGATGAGTGGACCAGCTGAAACGCACGCCCGGCTACCTTTAAACAAAGACTGTAACAACAACAACAACAACAATAACAACAATAACAACAACAAATAGCACATAAAACGATGTCGCCCAATTTGGTATTACATTTTGGCCCATTGTTGTTGACATCGACTCGATAACGAAATGAATCCAAAGCAGAGCCAAACAACAGAAAGCAAAGCGCATAGAGGGAAAACAAACTAAAGAGCAACAGCTACACATGCTATACACCACACAGTCCAAGGAGACATTGACAAAAGTAGTGGCACGAATAAAAAGGAAATCCAGGACCTGGAGTCGGAATCGGACAGATTCAGGAGTATGGTTAAGCTTTGCTCAACTGTTCATCAGAATTACAAATTGTACGAGTATTCGATTTCCGGTATTTGTGACGCTTGAGTTAACAATCGCAGTAAGCATCCAAAATGATACTGTGTATTTTATTTTTCTCTATGTTGCTCCCCCAAATGATCACGCCCATTCCACGAAAGTGACAACGCCCTCACACAAAGACACACACACGATTTAAATGCCATATAAATTTTTATGCATATTGTGCACTTGTTGTTGCTGTTGTTTTTGTTGTTGATTTGTGCGTTAGTTTTATAAGCAAAAGAAGCAAGAGCAAAAGATTCCACAAACGAGCCATTTGATTCGCTCAGTTGTCAAAACGTTTGATTCGATTAGACCGATTGATTGTATTAACATAGAAAACGCATTGATTTCCCCCTTTGAGCACTTGAGCAATCATGAAGAAAGAACCATCCCCTATTCGTCCGGTTCTCCATTCTTCATCTCACAGTCGTCCTTTTGGCCAGCATGAGCAAAAATGGTCACCGAATTCCACAGTTATCGCTCTCGAAATAACTTAAATGCAAATTATAAACCTTTCTGTCAAAGGATTTTCATTAAACTCAAGTTTTCTCCTTTAGAGTGGTTACTTACCGAAACAATCATCACAAACTTTAAATACTACAAGGGCAGCACTTATTGTTCACTTTAAATTAAGTGCTTTGAAGTTGCATTTGGCATGTTGATTTATAATTGAATAATTACTCGTTCACATAAATAGTTCAATAATATAATAAATACATATTTATTAATATTATTTTTTCCTTTGTTATTTTTTTTTTTGTTAATTTAGCATATCAATTTTTTCACACTTTATTATGGTAATTGCCTGCGGCAAGTTCAAATATTTTGATGAATCATACAAAACATTTAATAATGACCCAAAGCTTTTAATACCCCGTACGATTATGAAAGTGAAAGGATTGTTGTATTCAACCCCAAAACAATTCCTGGAGATTATAACGTATAATTTGTAATAACTGATTTTGCATCGATTTTTTTCATGGACCGCAAAAAAAAGTTATGAATGAAAATTTTAACTAAATAAAACAATGTAAAGGAAATATGTTACGGCAGGAATCTACTTAAATTCATATTTATGTCTTAATTAGCGATGTCATCTAGTATCTTCTATTTACAATTTATATAATAAAAATCATTTTCTTTTTAATTCATATTTTTAATGTTAATTTAAAAAATTTTATTGGAAAAATAGATATTTTTGATTTTTATTTTAAAAGTTACAGATAAGAGTTATTCCTTAACTTTTATTTTAAAAGTCAAAAATAAAACACAAAAATAAAAGTAAAAACCTAAACTGTGCACAGGGCATTAATTGTTGAGAATCGTTGAACCAATAAATTAAGTTATGAAATTAATTTAATAGATACATTTTGTAAAGCCTCAATTGCATGCTGGATTAAAATTAATTTTAAGTTGTACTAAATTGTCAACTCGATATTTTAGGTTTCAGTTTTGCCATAAAATCTCAGTTGAATTCGACAATTACTTGGTATAATAACTCTTGGCTAATGAGGCAGAATTATTAATTCCATTTCCATTCATCACAAATTAAATATTTGTCTGACATTTCAATTAAATAATGGGAGGGTAAATTTTTTTTTTAAATATGAAGAATGGCCAACTGATTTTGTGACTGCTGAAGTGGTATTTGGGGATCGAGAAGTCGAATAAATACAGCACAATTGCGAGTAGTCGTACAACGAGCTGAGGTCATCGGCGAGGCGCCAGTTTAATGAGAGAGACCAAACTCATTTGAGCAGCATTCACACTTTGGCCATAAATGCGAATAAAGTTTAAACGTCTGTTGGCCATAAAATAAAGCAAACCAATGATTGACCAGCCATCACATAATGTGGCAGTTGGCTGTGGCAGCCACACTGACCAGAGGCCAGTAATTCGACTGGGAAATGGCCAAAGGGAAATGAATGCTGGTGACTGGTAACTGGTAACTGGTTACTGGGCGTTTAATTATGGCCAACATAATGCGCACAAATAGCAGGTTACATTCAATTTGACATGTAATTTTATCGCATCAAGCAAAAACTTTATGTGTGTGTGTGTGTGTGTGTGTGCGAGTGTATCTGTGTGTGCCGCGTCGCGAGCAATTCAAATACATATATTTTATTATTTTATTATCTACTGTTTTATAACTTTTTTCCCTCTAAGCTGGCACTCAAACTTTCCGCACGTTTTACGTATAAAAAATGCTATGGCTAACGTATCCAAAGCTTCCGTCAGCAGATTTTTTTCGACCACGCCCCCCTCCGAAAATCCTTGTTTCCCATCCCCAGCCCCCTTTGTCCCTATTGCCACCATCATAAGACGCGGCAAATGGCGCAATTGTGTGAAAGTTGAAAAACGTTTTTGGCGAAATGTGCGGCACTAAACAATGCCATAAAGCGTCAAACTTGTCGATACTTTTCTTATTTTTTTGTTGTTTTTTTTGTACATATCTACGAATACGCTGCTATCCGTATCCCATATCCGTATCTATATCTGAGCTGTATTCTTGTAGTGGTATCTGAGCTCGGGTTTTCCTATTGCCTGGCTGTCAATTTCAGTTGCTGGTTTTTCTTGTTATTTGTGCTACTTTGATTATAACAATGGAGAAATGGAAACTGAAACAGAATAAGAGACGTGGATTGAAGAATGGGCAAAAGAGGCAAAAGGGGTGGGTGGAGGGAAGGAGTGTGCCACTGAGACAATCGCTTACAATCTTGGCAGACAAAAGTTTTCAATTTGTAACTATTTGTTGTTCTGGGTTATGTAAATTGGCTCATGTTGTTGATTGTGCAACTTTAAAAACATTTTCATTGCGTTTGCATTTACGAATTCTGTTGACTAGTCACATCCCTCCTTCCCTTCAGCCTCCTCAGCCTCCCTCTCCATTTGTGACATTTAGCGAGTACTCGTATCTGCTTTACACTTCATTTGCACTGGCAACTCGAAGTTTGGGTAAAATGTTCAGGATTTGCCAAAAATTGTTATAAATGGCCATTAACGTGCATTCAGTTAATGTGCGATGCTTAGCAAAAGGGCTGACTAATTTCACGAGCATAAAATTACGAAAAGTGTTTGGGCCATCAGAAAGTGGGAGCCGAACTTGGCCCATTAATCATTTATGGGCGTCAGTTTTACAGTTTTAACAGTTTTACAGTTTTTCACTTATTCAGTCTTTCAGCAAGTTGCCAACTTTCTGCAACACAATGCACTTTTATAGGCCAGCATTGGGGCCAGGACGTGCGCCAGGACCTTGCTCTCTCTCTCTCTCTCTCTCAGTCTGCCCCTCTCTCGCTGTCAACATAATGGCAATCGGTAGCTAACATTGCAGTTGTTATTATTGTTATTGTTGTTGTTGTTGTTGTTATTGTTGTTGTTGCTGCTGCTACTTTGGTCTGTGGCCTTGCCACTGTGGCAGCAGCTATGGCAACAATTGTTTGCCCCAGGCGGCTTTTTCAATGGGCAATTTAACTCAACTGAGATACAGTTGTCCCTGGTCCCCGACGCTTGTCCATTGACATATAGACCATAGACTATAGACCATAGACCATAGACCATAGACCACCCCAGTGATTGTCCCTGCTGTCACTTGGCAACTATCTTGATAACTTTTCTCAATATCCTTTCGGCTTAATAAATATATTTCAGCGATAAAAAGCACAAACATGTCGTTGACAGCATCACACACCAAAATGCCAACCTAGAGGTAATAAAATGCTTCAATAATTTAATTCAATTTCTGATGGCGGCTCTAAAATGAAAAAACAATCAACATTTCAGAATTGTAAATACACTGCAGTCATCAATAGACCAACAGTTTAAAATATGTTTACTGACCAATAGAGCTTTAATATTTAATTCCGACTGAATAATTTAACTGATTAATAATTAACCAAACGCAATTTCGTTGAGCGAATATTCTATACATATTATTTTATTTCATTATATTTAAATACTAAGTATATTTAATTTTATATATTTAGTAGCTCAACGAGGAGGATGTCCAGCACATTATATGCCATGCAATTTTGTTTGTACGGCAATGTAATGACGCCCGACTCTCAGCTGATAAAAGTAAAAAACAACATCAAAATCAACAGCAACAGCAACAATAAAGCGAACACCAACAACAAAGTAAACATATGTCAATTTTCCACTCGAATTGCGATGCAAAGCTGAAGTGAAAAACGTAACGGAAAAAACTTGAATGAAAAGCAGTGAAAAACCGGAGACCAAAAGCAGAACCAGAATCAGAAGCAGAAACAGAGCCCGAGCAGAGACTAGAGACCAGAGACCAGAGACGAGAGACCAATGCCCAGGAATGTTATGTTCTAAATGCGAATGTGCTGTAATACATATACAATTGTCCTTGTGTGTATGTATTGAACATACATAGATACAAATGTGACTGTATTTGTACATGCACACACACACACACATACATATATACACGTTCTATGTAGTTTCATTTGGCTGCCAACAAAAGTCGATTTTATTGAAAATTTCTTTAGCTATTTTGCAACGTTTCTTTTCTAACATATGTATTTTTATTTGATTTTTTTTTCTATAATTCTAAAGCATTTTAAGAAGTTTTGCAATGCGCCCGACACGAACATTGTTGATAAATATTGGTTTACTCATATGAACCTATATATGTATTATATATCGTATAAGTGAGTACCGAGACGATGTAGTCACTGACTTCTCCCATTGAGAAGGAGAACTGGACAAGGACAAGTCCGACGACAAGTGGGTGGCTTATGGACCGAAAGGATAACATTGGCTGGGGTCTGGTTGATGGGTTGCCTTTGGTTAGATTGTTATGCAGGGACGTCAGGGCCATGTCAAAATGGCAAATTACTGAGAAACATGTCATTTTCATGGTTAGTTACATTTTTATTGTGACATTAAGTGGTTGGAGTCATTGCTTAGCTGCTCAGTTTTTGTGCCTATAAATTGATTGCAATAGCAAAATAAAAGGCCATTATCGAAACGATTATTTTAGACTGCCAATTTCCTAAGCAATATTTTGATTGACGATGCTTGAATTCGCTTTTATATATAGATGTATCAGATATCATCAATTAAGATTTCAATGCAACGCCAAAAAAATAATACTTTTTAAAAGAGTATAAAGACAGCCGGAAACTTGCGTATCAAGTGTTGACCATCATTCAATTGAGGCAATTCAACACTTCAAACACTTCAATACTGATCAACTCACTGACTGACTGAATGACTGTCTGAATGACTGTCTGACTGACTGACTGAATGACTGTCTGAATGACTGTCTGACTGTCTGACTCACTGCGATGTCATGCAGCTCATTGGCTTCGTGCAATCCTTCGAATCCAAATACATTCATCAAGTCGCAAGCCGTTCAGTTTGTTTTGCCATTTTGCTATTTTGGCTGTGTCATGTCATCCATTCTGGCCATGACTAGATGGTGTGCCTGGAGCTGGATTAGATCAACGTTTGTGTTAACGGTGTCTGTAGGCCCCATAGAGGCCATGACCTCAAAGCAGCAACACCCAAAACAACATCAAGCGGCAGCGGTAAACGTCAAACAATAAATCGCAGCTCCTTGTGCTTGCCAGCATAATAAGTACGTTAGCAGCCACGTTTACGTAATCCGTTGGCTCCTCGGCTTCCCCATTTGCGATTAACCCGCCCGCCTAGATGATGCCACACACACAAACACACAAACACACACACAGACACATCAACAGCAACAGCATAGACACTACAAAGCAGACAGCATCAAGTTGAGCTTACCTTTAACAAGCCAGAGCTGGGGAATATATTAGCAGAGTGAGATTGAAGAGGGAGAGAGGAGAGAGAGGAGATGGGAAGACTGCGGTATGTTAGAGTCGGGTGTGAGAAGTGTACTGCTTGTCGCTCCTCTTTGGCAGTCTCTTTGCATTTTATTGTCGAAACGTTGCTCTCATTGTTGTTCTTGTCGTTGTTGTCATTGTTGTTTATGTGCGGGTATCAAAACGCTATTATGGCATGACTATGACGTCTGTGCCTCTATACCTCTATAATTCTCTACCTACTTATACTTATGTAATGTGAAGCAGCCATGCCATTATCAAGCATTATCTGCTTCTCAAATACTCTGCAAAGAGTTATTCATTTACAGAGTATCATATTAAAATCAACTCTCTCTATTAGTGAATAGTATGTAGGATAGATCTCAGATCTAACCTAAATTATTTGTATAATTTTATCATAATTTAATACCATGACCAAAAATATTTAAGTAAATTGCATATTAATTATTTTATATTTTACTACTTATAATTTAATATCAGCTATATTTTAAAACAATGGAATAATAATAATAATCAAATCATTTCATTTATTTAGATTCTTTAAAATGTTGGGTATTTATTTATTAAATAATTTTATAGGCTTCAAAAATCAAGGAAATATGGAAAACAATTGAGAAATCAAACATTTTTCTTTGTATGCAGTTGACACAATGTTCGATGTTCGAACCAAAGGTCATCTACGATTAACTATTTTGTTTTTATTGCAAATTTTTTGAATTATTTAACCTTTCCTCCCATCGTTCATAGTTGATTTTATGTAATTTAAATTTTTTGTAATCAATATCAATAAATAAAAGAATATATGTGTGTGTTATAAATTAAGGAATTCCTTTAATACTTATGAAGTGTGCTTGCCAAATTTTAAGAATTTCCTTTTACATAATTATCAAAACAATTTGATTGACAGCTTAGTTATTAATTATACGCTTATGAATATCCAAAATATATTTTAATTATTATTAAATAAATTCATTACATTTAAGATTGTTTCCATTTCTCAAAAACCTGGACTTCTCTCTGATTGCTTTTCGTTTATTAAAAGAACCCGAGGGTTTGAGCTTGTATCCTTTGGCAATTAAGCGCTTGAATGAATACCTGCCGCAGCTAATGATTACAGGGTATAATGTTCTATGCCAATATATACATAGACCATACATATATACATACTTATAAATCTCATTGTTGTAGTTGGAAATAAACAGCAAGTTGTGTGTCTCTGGCGCTTGTTAACGCCCTCGTTTTGGCGGCTTTGAAAACTTTGTCAGCATTGTTGTTATTAGGCAAAATTAAAGACTTTTGTCGCCTACGCATAGAGGACGCACGTACCCAGAAACAAATGGGCTTTGCAAATAAGCAAACAAAGCTCCCTTATTGTAGTATAAAAGTGGCCGAGAAAGGACCAGAGGAGGGGCTGACACGGGGTCGACTGAAGGCATAAGCCTGGACAGCCTGCAAATTATTTTAAGCAAACTTCATTCTTGAGTTTGTACAACTCGTTGCTGGCCTGACACGAATAGCACGACAGGAATTGGGTGTGAGACTAAGATGGTGACTGGAACTTGGACCGAGACCGAGACTGTGACTGTGACTGAGACTGTGAGACTGAGCACGGGGTCTTACAAATAGGGACCAGACCCGGACCCAGACCCAGACCCAGACCCAGGCCCAAAGACCGAGCCCCGTTCAGTGCTTGTTTTTCAATCATTATTCAGGCAAGGCTTTTCCAAGGCTTTGCCCAAAAAACATTGTATACGACTTCGCCAGTCTGTGTCTATGTTGTTGTTGTGTGTGTGTTGATGTGTCTGTTTGTAGAGTATCGTGTTTTGCACGCTTTTAATTAAAATGGGGGTACGATTTTTCACTTTTGCTTGGCTTTGAGCTGTGATTTATGAAACTTGCTTTCATGTTATAGTTTTATACATGTAAAACTAAATGCTAAGTAAATGCTAGAAAGGTTGAACCAGATACAAATACACATACACCCACAGACACTCGCACACACGAACACAATAGTTCAGAAAGGTCTGCACTTTTAATTGAAAACTAGTTTAAAGGTCAGTTGAATGTGGCGAACCAAGAAAACAACCTGAGTGTAACCTCAAAAAAACAGGACCAGGAATTTAATGTTAAAATATGAAGACACTGCGTATGTGTGTGTGTCGATTGAGACCGGGAACATGTCCTTATCAGACAGCGCAGGCCTCATCTGAGGGGTGACCTGGGTCCCTGTTGTTCTGGGCCTTTCTTGTACATCAAGCGATTAACAAAAATGCCAGTTACTAAGTACAGCAACTAAACTAAGCACAATTAATAGCCCCAAAAGCGCTGCGGGCCATAACAATGCATGGGAAGCACATTTGGTAATATTGATACATACATATATAATAAGATTATGGGGCACGTGAATGTGGCCATTACTTATGACTCATTAGTGGAAAAGGAGGCAGCAGCAGCAGAGACCTCATTCTGGTAGTTAATAACAGACTTTCCGACTTTCGCCTTAAAGCTGAAAAGCATTCGTTGATTGTCACACGCTGCGTATGCGTAATATGTCCAATGACTGACTATGACAGGCTGTTAAAGTGTAGTTGTGACCGAAACGAACACTTTACTGTACTATACAAATTCTAGCACTTATTCCTGTAAATATACATATATTGATGGCACCGTAATTGCAGTCATTTTCACATTTAAACCCAGAACGAAAACAAATAAATGAGAACAATGAAATCATTACGTAAAACATAAGTTAAATAAATATGAGTACTGTATTTTGGCAGCATAAATAAGTAGTTAGTCAATTAACTGTCATAAAAGCTGGGCGGATATTTAATAAGCCATGCACCTGTCATGATATTAATTGGGCTGGTTTTGACATAGACATATTTATATTGCGTCATAAATATGCAAATTATAGGTCAATATAAGTATTAATTGATATATATTTTATAGCACAAGTTGTAACAGAGATATCATATTCATATATCATACTGTACAATAAAATCAACCAATCGGATTCAATCAGTCGAGTTATGTTTATGTTTATGTTCAGGATACAGCTAGTAAATTGTGAAATCGAGCTAACTCGAATATAGGATACCCTGTACTTATTCGTTAATAAGAAACCAATTGTATAAATAAACAAATAGATTATAACTATAAAAGCATGTCTAAATAGACGAGTTGCGTCCATCTGCTCGTTACCCGCATTTCCCCTTCGACAAACCTAATAAGCCCTTCAAATTTTTTAATACAGGGTCTAACAGTTATTATGAATTCATGTAGCATTTGCTCAGCATATGTACATATATTGACAATTTATTTTGTGATCAATTTGCATCTCACAAATTTCTGATAAAAACAACATGAGAAACAGCTTGAGTAAAATTTTATTATTTTTTTATTTTTGTCTTTTGTTGAATTCCTTGTTAATTGACATCCCATTGTCGACTGCAAGAATTTATATATGTTGGTATTGAGAAATTTAGTATGATTGTATACATGTTTCAAATATAATCAATAACAGAAACTCACCCAAATAACACAGATACTGAAAACTGTAATACTCGTACAGAAATTATTAATTCAATATTCAGGCAATTTTTGCAAGGATTTATTAAAAATAGATATATAGGAATGCTGCTTTTATTCTTCATTGAACCAGCTGGCTTTCATTTAACGAAAGGCAAACAAATATTTTTTATATTCGTGAATTTCTTTCATTCATTAGAAATGACTTTCGACATTAGAAATGAGTGTCAAGTCAGGTTTAATAAATGTTAAAAAGAAGAAAATAAAAAGAAATGGGAGGAAAACCTTTTGTCATTGCTCTGTTTAATGCTTTTACCAAATTGCCTGCGTCTACCAATACTCTGATGGCCATTATCCATTTAACAATAACTGTTAGCCAATTAGAAAATGATATTGCCATTGCCATTGCCATTGCCGTAGCCATCGTCCATGACTCTGCATCCGTTGCTTTTCTTGGTTTCTTGCCTGTTTCTGTTACGGTTACAGTTTCGATATCGAATTCTGTTCCTCTGACTGCGTTTTAGGTTTATTTTTTTCATTTTGGTTGTGCTTTAGTATCTGTATCTATGTCGAGTATCTGTATTAGGTTTTGCTGTTCAATTAAAGCTTGTTATGGTTTCGAAGCCATAAAAGTGGGTGAGCCAATTGCCTTGGGCATTGCACATTTAGGCAGATGAACATAAAAATTAAACGCTGCCCATTGCAGCTAATGAAGTTGTTCCAGTCCTTTCCTGACTTTGTCTGGACACACAATAAACGACATTGACGTGACAGACTTTTCGGCCAAGAGAAGCCGCAGAAATGACAGCTACGTGGATGTTTGCTCACTTTAATTTGAAGTGTGCATATGTTGGCCATTATTCCCACATTATGACGCTTCACTTTGTCAACACTTGGCAACCGCCATTCTCTCCCAATGTGCTTTACTCAAATGGAATTCATCGTAAGCCCCATTCTCATGCCCAGTCAGAGCCAAAAGGAGGCACATATTGCATACATGCCATGTGGACTGGATGCCTGTCCTGATCCGTTCTGTCTGACCGTTCGCTCGTAAGCCCAACATCTATTTTACATTTCCACATCATTTGTTCTAGCCATGAATTGAATGTATTATAGAGCATCCTCACCGTAGGTGGTCGCATCCACACGCATACACAGACAACGACAACGACATCGCCATGGACATGGACACATCTACAGACATTGCCAGCAGCTGGCTGACCATTTCGACTGGGAACCACATGCGAATGTGATGTAGCGCATAATGATAACGTGGCCCGAAAGCGATCCCAAAACAAGGCAGTCTCCCCACCCACTCTCCTCCTTTATCCCCGACTCCAACTGGCATAGCTACTCCCAATAAGCGTGCGGCATGCTAACCGACTTTTATTGGGATATGATTATGGGAGCCCATTTTTTATGCCCCACACTTGCCACTGAGTGCAGCCAAACAAAAGACAGAGATAGAGCGAATGAGAATGAAAGCGAAAGAGAGAGCGAGAGCGAGAGAAAGCTGCACATAAAAGACATATAAACAGAACATAAAATAAATTGAAATATTTACAAGCTTACGCAAATGTTTTCACAATGTTATATGAGTCTCCTCTGTCATTTGAATACGTACGAAGGACAAAGGATGAAATATACTGGCATATTCTCTTTAACAATAACTTTAGATCATTATCATATTATATAGAAGTGTTCCCTTAAATAATTCCTGCTAATACAATTTTTAATTTCTTTAGTCAGTCAGGAAGAGGAGTCCAATTGTTTAGCATTAAAAATGATAAAGGAATCATCCACTTTAGACGCAAGTCCATCTACATGTCTTTGTTCTGTTAATGATGACGAACTCCATCGATTACAGCCTCATCAAGGAATCATGGGACTATGTTGGCTAAAGTTACAGTATGTGATTCCTGAAGCTTAAATATGTGTGGTTTGTGTGTGAGAGTGTCTTAGTAGTCTCTATTTCAGTTGCGCCTAATGTCGGCTTCCTGTCAGTTTCACTCTCAGGACGAACTTAACTGGTCCTTTAGCCGACTTTTGTACCTTTACTTTATGAATTTATGGTTTCGAAGCTGCTTTGCCAGTTAACCTGAAAGTCAGCCATGTACGCAGGCTGGGAAGGTAGAGATTAAAAGGGGGAAGGAAGAGGCAGAGAGACGGAGAGACAGAGAGAGTTTCACTATTTGTGGTCGTAGAGTCTATGTAACTGCGATATAAGCGAACCATTTACAGTTCATAGAATATTCCTTAGCACACAACTTGGCGCAGCTCTTTGTGTGTGCGAGTGTGTGTGCGAGTGTGTGTGCGTAGTAGTATGTGCACACATACTTAGGAGCAACTTTTGGCGGCCTACAGCATACCAACTTTGAACTTCGACGTTGTCGTTGTCTCTGTCGTTGTCGCTGTCGTTGGTCTTGGCCGCTGTTTACATTGTTTCAAAGCTAAATGTCATTATAGCTAACTTCCCCACCTACCAGCACACCCCACCCCTTGGCCGGTCCGCTTTCCAAGAGCTCTTTTGATGCAAAGCGAGAGCGTGTTTGCTTTTATGCATGTCGCCTGTGTACACATCTATCTGTGAGCATCTATGCGTGTGTGTAACAGTGCGTATGCGTGATGCGCATAAAATGCCAAGCGAAAATAAAAGCCTTCCCCCCACTCAGGACAGGCAAACAATTCATTTATGTATGTGCCCAGCCGCCAACTCCCACCCTAGATGCTAGCTGCCTGATTTCTGTTTGTCCTTCATCCTGGCTACCCCTTTTTGCATTGGGACGCGTCGTTGTCATCGTCGTCGTCGTCGTCATCGCCATCGCCATCGCCATCGCCATCGCCATTGCCATCGCTGGGAGAGGAGGCGTTGTCACTTTATCTTAATGTGTTACCACCTACGACTTGGCGTTGTCAACGATAGCGTCGCCCCTCGCAAAAGACTACTGTACATACATACAACTCGGTATCTGAGCGTGTGGCAGCTGAATGTGTCCCTGCGGTAGCATAATATCATCATTTATTGATCCGATTTATGTGACAGGCGAAACTATCCTTCGCTTTTACTTTATCTTCACACTCAATGGGGAGTTTCAAAGTGGTTGAAAGCAACGTCGATTTAAAATATCACAAATTAGTCCAGGAGTTGAGTTTAAAGAGCGAACTGTTTTCGACTGTCAATTAATCATCTTGTTCCTGTCTGCTCCTGGCCAAATCACATGCATAATTTATATGTTAATAAATATCTATTTTGCTTTTGCGGTTTTTGCCAGCGTATAAATTACAAATTCATGACCAGATACCAGATACACACACACACACACAGAGAAATACACGCACAATGCTCTCTATGAACTTTAATTTACTGACTTTTGGGCAATCAGCTGCCAGAAAGCAGTCAGCACTCCCTGCTAGCCTCTAGTCCTGGCCAATGTCCGTTTGCCCAACTGCCCAGTTAAGTGCAAAGCAAATCTGCCAAAGGCAGGCAGGCACAGCAAATCGAGCTCCTGCTCCCGTTCCTTCCTATGCTTCCTGCTCCTTCTCCCCAACGAGGTGTAGGCAATCGAAATGGCTGAATCCACTACGTGTAGCGGATGCGCTCATAAATCAATGTTGAAATCAAATAGTACTCGGTAGTTTTATATGCTCACTCGTTCCCACTTTCGTCGCCGCTTCCGACTCGGGTCCGGACTTTAACTCAGACAGGCAAAACGGATGCCATGGAAATGGTCAGCGTCGCCGCCGGAGCGACTTTCTGAGTGTGATTTGCCCTTGTTTCGTGAGCGGAGCGGGAGGGGAGGGGGAGCGACTGACAGAGCTCTGCCATTTGACATGGGGCCCAAGTAAATGGCAGCTGTAAAAAGCGTGAGAATTAAAAATAAGTTTGCAGCTTTTGACCCACCAAAGTTTCTCCTTGCCGCACAATATCTTATTCAAATACTTCAAATAAGTCAGTTCGCTTAACCTGAAGAAGAAGAAGACGACGAAAGAAAAAGGGCTATTGTACAACAGTGCGTATCATTAATATTATATACTTGATGTTCCAGACACACGATACGAGTGCAAGATTCCTTTCTCTAACAAGGTATCTATTACTTATGCCTTTTAAAATAAGTTATGCTACTTTCTAAAATTAAGTTTAAAGCATTTGGCACAATATAACTGAATTTTCATGACGACATACAAGGTCTTTCGTTAACATAGCTATAAAGATTATAAGAATATTTTTTTGGCTCTGCCGAATTCCTCGAATACTCGAATTTATCAAATGTAAATTGAAATTCCTAGAAAAGTGTCGAATGTCACGAATGAAACCATAGAACATGCATATTTTATTACAATGCTTTAACATGTTGTTCCATGTTTAAAGGGGAAAACATTAATGGTGACTTTTAAATTGGGGTCTTTGTTAGACAGTGCTATTACAATTCAGCCGTTTATTTAATTACAACAATTAAAAATTCTATTGCCCTGAATGTGCCCTAACAGTACCCTTAAAATTACATGTATATGAAAGTGTGTATTTAGTATAAGAATATAGAATGAGACTTTTTGAAGCTTAAATAAACTCCGTTAAACTACCATTTCTAAACGTATTTATATTACAAAGAGCTGGCTTCTATTATACAAGATATTCTCAGTAAGTATTCAGTAAGTTTACATAATTAAGCATTCAGAAATTTCTTTTTTACATATTTTAATTTAATAAAGTTAAAAGAAATGTGTATACAAACTTAACTCAATAGTATGCTACAAAAAATAGACAATCTCATTCAAATGAGATACATTTAAGTTGATACACAAAAGTTTACGCACATAATAATTAGTTAGTTGAATCTAAGATTGTTTGTTTACTTGTAGACCAGCCCTTTTTTAAACTGTTATTAACAGTTCCATAACTCTGTTTAAATTTAGCCTTTATGATTAAAACGAGGCCAGACATATTCATTAGAAGTTACTTGAAATCTAATTCGTATGATAGAATTCACTTTAGCCTGTCTACAAAATGTTCCTAAGTATCACTCCCTTTCTAAGGATAAATAAATATGTCAGCGAGTGTTGACTTACAGATTCGAAAATCATTGAAGATAATTGCGAAACTCTTTAGCTTTCCATTATAACACTTTCTGCCCCATTTACAGCTGAGACTCTTTAGCGCCCACAAACGAGCTGTTAATATATGAGAGAAAAACACACACACACACACACACACACATATATATGTATATGAAGAGTGTCAAAACAGATACAAGTCTTCTCCCACTGCGACGGCAATTAAGTAATCAGGTTGTTGGCTTACCAATTTTGCATGAAATTCCGTTATCAGCTCATTTTTCTTTAGACAGAAGCTGACTTCGTCGCGTTCAGTCAGGTTCATTCAAGTTCTATCTTGTCTGTCGTCCTTTGGCGATGTCGTCAATTTCTATTTTCACTGTGGGTTAAGTGCCTTAGGCAAAGTTTTTAAGGGCCTATTCAATTTCTACGCTTGATTAAATAATGTGACATGTTGTTGTTGTTGTTGTTCCCGTTTTGTTTTTGTTGTTAGCAGACGCTTTTAGCATTTGAGGCCTCGACAACGACAATTTTCATGCACACTCTGCTCAGATTATGTTTATTTTGGGGTGTGCGGGTGTTTGCGAGTGTGCGAGTGTGCGAGTGTATGTGACAGACGGCAGACCATCAAAATGGAAAATGTTTTGCTCGATGAGCCGTGAGAAAAAACTTCAAAAAAGAAAAAAATATATATATACATATATATTTTGAAGGAAAAAGGCAAAAAAGATATGATAGAAATGAAGTAGCTGTAAATGCGGTTGTGACCATGGCCTGACAAAATGTCGCCCTACAAATTTCCGATTTCTACTCGCAATTGCACTCAAATCAAACTACATTCAGTTCTATTCATTTGCAAATTCAGCTTCCTACTCATGCTTTCTATATACAGCATAAACATCTGTAGTGCATATTTTCATATACATTTAATAAATATGTGAATTGATATATATCAATACATACATACATATATTTATATATTCTCTTCATTATTTTAATGTTATGTCGCAGAAATAATTGAAATTGGCAGCAACATGTTGCCAATGCCTGCAGCTGTGTCCTGCAACACAAAATGTTGCTAGCTCTCTTCGAGTTTCGCACTCACGCTCTTTCAAGAGTTGGCTCTCTGAGCGACTTTGACTTGCTGCTCTCTCGCTCGCTAGTTCACTCCCTCTCTCTCTCTCTCTCTCTCTCTTCCGTAATGGCATAATGTTAGCCAAGTTATGTGCTGCTGCTTATGGGTTAATATGGAACTCTGTCACCGAGTCAGTGGGTCAACCAAATGGTGTATAGGTTGTGCGACACTGTTGCAGCTCATTGAAACTTTGAAGGCATTGAAATTAAATCCAGTTAATTAGCCTGGCGTCATGTCAATAGCTTACAAATTGCCAAGTAAATACATGTCTTTTTGTGTGCACTTGTGTGTGGGTGTCAACAAAAGGCAGCATAAAAACATAAAAAGAGCAGACGTTACCTTGACAAGCTTAATGCCAAAAGCTGCATCTCCTACTTGGCCAGGTCACTAGATCAAGCTCAGTCTATGGCTTAGGCTCTGTCTCTGTCTCCCCATCTCTTTCTCTTTCACGTTCCCTGTCTCTGTTTTGTAATGTTTGTCTATTTTCTAATTTTTGTTACAGTTCACATACTTTGGCTTTGGCCAAGCGTAAACAATAACAATAACAAGTTAACAGGGCCAGGGCTCAAATAGCGGCAACAACAACAACAACAACAATGCAACATCAGCAACAACAGCAAGCGAGCAAATATAAACAAAACGCATGCAAATCACGCATACGCAGCGTTGCACGCGCACAATAACAGCAACTGTTGTACGTAGGCCTGATGGCTCAAGTGCAAAAGGTTGCAACAAGGTTGAAAAGTTGCCACGTTGGGCTCAGTTGGCAGCTGCAAATTGAAGTGCCTGACAGAGTTAAACTGGAGCATTTGGCGCATAATCCAAAGCACATTAAAACTACGCACATCCTCAAAAAACAACAGGACAATAGCTTAGAGCATGGACAGGCAGAGGCAGAGGGATATGCAGAGGGATATGGAGAGGCATAGTCACAGGCCACTGCCACAAAGCCCCCCTACAGTGTGGGCAGAATTGAAAAGCTTTGCGGAACTTAGACAGTTTCCAGCTGAGTAAAGTGTGCAGCGCTTTCATTTTGAATGTCCCCATGCACCATGAGAAACAGAAATAAATTAAAAGCAAGCACAGCCTATTATTGAGTTCATATCTCTATCAAATGCAAATGCAAATGAAAACTCAACTCATCTCCAAATTGTAAACTTTACCTTTAAACTCTGATAATCAAATTGATGCTCTAATATTTTTGCCTGCTATTTTTTATTATCTTTTTGCCACACTAATTCTATTCAATTTCACTAAAATTTACCTACCATACTTTTACGATAATTTCAACTGCAGGTCTAGGAAATAACGTGTGGTTTTTGCATACAAAAAATAGACTGTAAATTAATTTTTGTAAAATAGATTGGAAAATGGAAATAAAAAAAATCATTTTCATATTAAATAAATTGTGTTCTATACTTGTTTATTATTTATTCAAAAGCTGAACTCTGTTGAAAATAAACTGCGTTAACCGTGCATATTTATTTTCTATAGCAGAGGAAAACACATTTTGTTTTTTTTACAGGAAAATGTCAACATATATACTACTATAAATACCTTATAATGCACAACAAATAGTCAGTCAATTAAATTGTAAATCGCTTTAAGGGGCTCATTATGCTATACTTCAGACTAGTTGCTATGTTTCCGAAGAAGCAATTTCCAGGCAACTGAAGCAAATCGGATTCTTGAAATGAAAAGAATCATAATGCGTAAAGTGAAAGAATGTTTTGAAGACAACTGATAAAATGTTTTCCTTGATTTTATTGGACTATAATATCTTTCGAATGAGTTGCAGTTGTTTATGACGGGAATTCCTAGAACTTTTAAGCCAAGCACGAGCTGAGGGCGTTGAGTTGTGTTGTGTAGTGTTGTGGGCGGAGGGTAGTGGGCGTGACTGCTCATTCGTTGGTTACTTAATGAGACATTTTTCACATAAAAAGCAAGTGCTGCAGACAAAATGCGAAATACAACGTACATATTGCTGACAGCAAGTGCAGTTTATTGTATTGACGGATGCTTCAATTGTTCAAGAGCAGCTGCAATAAATCAAGCTGTATGCGGTATTAAAATTAACCAACTAGCAGCTCAATAAACATTATCCTCAATCCAATGTGGCAACTTCCCAGCTGGCCAGCTTACGAGTATCGCAACCCGCAGACGAGCCAGTTCAAGCTGCTTGCCGTTTCCAAGACGACAATGACAGCATGTGATGAATTGTGCTCACGTTCTCCGCATCCATCGTAGGCAGAGACTGATGGTTATGGGTGAGGGCCAAAGTACACACACACACACATATGCACACACCTTTGCCACACTCAAGCCCGCAGTCCAATCGACTCTGGAGTTGCTGTTGATGTTGCTGCTGTTACAGAAGCAGAAGCAGAAGCCTTTTTGATGCAGCGACCATAACTCATCGGGAACCAAACACTTGCCGTTTGAGATAAAAACTATCATTTGCCAAAAGGTGATGTGAGATTCCTGCTTCCAGTTAAGACCAGGTGCCTGACCTGTTACCCGCTTCTCCTGCTTGTGCTCGAGTATCCTGTCTGCCAAATGCGAGTTCACACGTTTTTATCTCACAAAAAAAGAAGGAATGAAAAGCAGCTCAAGCCATTTGTTTTGCTGCTGCTGCTGCTGCTTTTGATGATGCTACTGATGACTAGATGACTTGATGACTTGACGACTTGCTGAGTTGCCGAGTTGTCGAGCTTACACCCTCCGGCATTCCATTTCCGAGTGCCTCCTCAGGATGACGCCATTGATGACACGCACGCGGCCCTTGTCGTTTGCCTGTCAACTCGATTTGAATATGTGTATTATACAAGTAAGTGGTTGCCACACATTGGCATTGGGAGATCTGGCAAGAGAGAGTGTACTCCTTGTATCTTTCTTTGCATATGTTTTTGGCCATTTGTTTATTGTTTTGAGTCACAAAAAGCAAGCAACGACATCGTGGCGCAAATTATTCATGAAGCGAATGAGCTCAACAAATCTGCCAGTCCCATAGTACTTCCCTCCTCCCGTTCCCTCCAGTTCAAGTGCTTGTGCCATAGGCAACGGCGCAGTCAAGTGGCCTAATACATATTTTTGGCAAGCCAAAGTGGCTTTAACCCCAACCCTTTTCAGGATTCTCTTTCACTTTTGGCATGTTTTGCATATTTTGCGAGGGCGTCTTTTCTATTCATTGTCATGGTTGTTGCTGCTATTGCTGCTGTTGTTGTTGTTGTTACTATCCTTGTTGTTGTCGTCTGCAAATTGTGCGCCAGTTAAATCGTATTAACTTTTACCGCTGAGCCGACTTTGTAGCCAAATGTAGCCAACTGAAGTATATTAAGAATATATTGAGCCGCTTAAAATACAAGTCTATTCCAATTTCAGTTGTTTCCCCCTTCTCATACCCCCCTCCGCAATTGGCAGGCAGTCAAGAACTGAAAGCAGGAGATGAAGGGAACATGGGGAGAGAATTGCATTCTCATGCAACATTTGGCATAGATTTCTCCCGTCTCTTTCTATTCCCCTTTACCTTCTTCTTTCCATTGCTGACTGGGCCAAAATTGTTGTGCGGCAATCTTGGTTCTGGTCGGAGGACTCGGTTTCGGATTCGGGCATAGAACACATGCATCTAAGTAGGTTTAAACTGCAATTTATCTGGCGCAAGAGGACGCAGCCGTCGCATAAGGATAAGCATAACTTTGCACACCATTTTCTTCGGTTTGAGTTGCGAGTTGAAACAGCAGCAAATCCCACTCTTCCCCCTCCCACTTCCCTCCTCCCCTTCACAGACTTAGCAACTGTGGCAAATAGAAATACTTTGCATACAACTGTGCATTGGATTTATTATTCATAGCCACGGCATATGTTTTATGGCCACCCCACGCAATATATGCGTATATCTATCTACACACATATACATCAATATAACTAATTGTTATTGTTGTGCTTGTTATATATATATGTATATGTATTTGTATGTACATTTAAGTACATATATGTGTATTCAACCGATTTCCCAAGGGACCGCACCATATGTGGGTGATGTCAATACGAACTGAAACACATTTGTGTGTAAATTGTTGGATTACACTACTTATTATTATCCCCTAAGGGTTAAAGGTTCGAAATTGCCGGGAATGGCTTATAGCTGGAGCTTAGCAGTTGAACTGAAAGCTGAAAGAAAGCTGCGTTGATTGCCAGCTTTGTTCTTTAGTATGAGAAAAGCTGTTTCTAAGCCTTAAAGCGTAGAAAAATCAAAAGTGGACTGAGACTTATATATCTCACATCTTTCCTTAAATGAAGACGCAAATTCTTGAAATCAAAAATAATACATTTTCAAAGTTGAATAGTTTTTTCTGTATCTGTCAAAATCGCCATTAAATTTAAACTGTGTTAAAATTGACAAAAACTAATTTTGGTCCTTTGCTTTAAGTGCGAACCTAAGCTGAGCTTATTTTTCAACTTCAAGTTAAGGAGCTTTAAATATAAATATTATAGAAAATCATTCATAAGAGTGCAAAAATTAGAGAGCACGTGAAGCATCATTGATTTTATGATTACGCAGAACCTTGGCTATTCTAACGCAATATGAAAGCTTTGAGGTTGGCCAACGATGGCAGCGATGAAAGCCACAATTAATGACTTTAAAGTATCCTTAAGCTACTTTATGAAAATTGAAAACTTTCTCAAGTAACGAGACAGAGAGACGTTATAAATTTTTAAGGTTTGGACATTGCTGAAATCGTAAAAAACTTGGGAATATGTCAAAAAGATGTGTCAGAAAGATGCTAAAGTAAATAAATAACTTTTTAATATGAGAAACACGAGAAAGAAATGTAATAATCATATTCAAGCGTAAAGAAACTTGGTGACTCTGTACAATTTCAAGGTTTCTCATGCGAACTTAAAAACTTTGAAGACACTCAAGGGACTCATTAAACGGGAGCGAGAGAAACGAGTAAAATATTTAACGGTGACTTAAAAACTTATATAGCATCCCACTGATAATAATTATGCGCCCTGGAGCTTAAATCACAATAATCTTGGGCAACAATGTCACATGTTAATCGACAATTGCACAATCAATAGCACTAATTATGCCTGTTGTTGTGTGTGTATATTGTGCAGAACATTTAAGTATTCCCGGGTCGCAAATGCTTTGTTCAATTAGCTCTTTGTAAACAGGCATCCCTTGACCTTAGACCTAGGCGCAGGTTATGCCGCCGTTAGGTAATGCCAAAGTATATTGTATACATGGCAAAACATGCGTAAATTAATTTAATGTGCCTTATAAATATGTAAGCTGGGCCAAGCTCAATAAATTCTTTTCCTATACCCTGTAGCCATAAAGGTGACTCCAAAGGGTAGCTGTTGTTGCAGGTAATAAGTCAAGGTATCGACATTTACTCAGGAACTAAGAGATCTGAGAATGCTGAAAAATATGAAAATTTAAAGTATCCCTTTGCCAAATAATTGCTTATTGAACTGAGTCTGACTGAAACATATTTTATAGTATAAATTGCACTCTATAACTATGAGAGAAGCGTGTTAAATTTCCCAAGTAAACTTTGTATAAATTGGAAATGCCTCTTCTTAAATTTCTGTAACCAACTGATTATCATAACTAAAACTGACTAAAGGATATCTGATAGTAGAGCAATCGCGAATATTTTATTATTATTTGTTTTGCTTTCTGTTTGCTTGCCATGTGGCCGCTAGTAGAACTCTAGTCCTTGTTGTTGTTGTTCTTCAGCTCCTGCTGTTTTGCTAGTTTGTTGTTGTTGCCGCTGCTGTCGACAAAGTTTGCTTTAGAATTTTTGAGCCCCAACTAATTGCTGCAAATTACAAATGATAATAGCCACAACACACGCTCAAGGTTATATGCCAGACCATTTATTTCATTTCATTTCATTTCATTTTCAACAGCACTATGTAGGAGCTCTCTCTCCTGGGTGCCATCTACCCTGTAGCCAGCCGTCGAGGCGCCTCTAAAGCACTGTAAGAATTATTGGCTATTTATCAAGCGACTCGTTGGCGGCTCGCCTCTACATCGCCCCGCCCCGCCCCGCCCCCAACTCACATACACTGGCCTCTCGCTTGACTTTATGTTGCCCGCTAATTAAATATACATACGAGTATGTAATGAAAACTGTACATACTTATTATTGGATACTTATTGCATAAATATGTACATATTTACAGGGTATATGTTCCCCCTACCCTAGACTGGGCCAGGGGGCACCATTAAAGGCGCGTTAATTGCACTCAATTAATGGCATCAGGTTAAACGTTAAGTGAAATTAAACAGACGCCTGGGACTTTCCTCCCATACACATACACTCGTACATTAAACATTTTTATTTCATTTCACGTTAGTCTTCCTGCTATTTTGCAGATTTTTTCATCCCCATGCTGTTGGCTTATGCACAATAAATCTTGGGAAATACAAGTGCTTAAGCTTTAACTAGCTTGGACAGCCAGCAGACTCACATGAGTCGGAGAGAGATTTCTCTGGAGAATTTTGCAGCAATTGCAATGACTTTAACACCGAAAATGTTTCAGCCACAGGCATTTACAATTTATTTGGCTAATTAAAATATGTTGCATGCTAATGGAGGGTTGTCAGTGGTTGTCCTGGCCACTTGGCAACTTGACTGCTTGGCTACTTGGCTACTTGAATACTTGGCCAACGCAAGTGAGAATTTCAGACCCGCATTCGGTCCCTGCACCTACATCAAAGTTAACGAGCCGGAAGTGCTGCACATTTTTGGCCAGACCCCTCGATCCCTGTCCTGCTCTCTCCCTATGCACTCGGTTGATAAAAGCTATTAAAGTCTGGTGATTAAAGCATCTAAATACAAAGGCCAGTGCCGGAGCAAGAGAATTATAATGCCCCAAAGCGGCAGCTCTGCTAGACAATATCAAGGAAGTACTAAAAACATTATTCGAAATTCTTCAAAGTCGTAATTGCAAATTGTAAGTCCATTGTTTTGTAGTTTCACTGTGGGCAAAAGCTTTGCTAATAATATCCTCTTGGTAATAAGAAATGTAATATTTATAAAATAATAATAATAGCATTATGAACGGGGGACTTTCCCCAAGACTTTGATAAACAATTTCCCCACTCGCTTATCACCATAATGTGGGAGAAGTTATTTGTAACGATCGTCAGTTGTGGGCAGTAAAGTACAAACCTTACATCCGGAATGGTCGATTAGAGCATAATGCATTTTTTTAAAAGTAAAAATAATAACTCACTTGAATAAACAACAGAACGGGGGCAGATAAACAAATCCAGTATTTCCAAAGAAAAGTGAGTAACTGCAAATGGGTGCAAACATTTCTGAATAATCTCAACTCTAATAGTCAACTTAAGATATCAGAAGCTAGGAATATTATTTTGTATATTCATAGTCTATGAGGTAAGTTATATAATGTATTCTTAGAAACAGATAGAAATGCCGCAAGTGCGGTGTTTATTTGATGTAACCAGGGATTAAAACCGAAAGGAATATCGCAGTTACGGTCTTGGAGTATCGGTTTCGTAACAGTTATCGGTTTTTTAGAAGTTTCGGTTTAAAAATACCGGTATGGTTTCGGTTCACAAAAAATAAAAATTAAGGTTTTCGGTTGACCAAAATAAGTAGCTTTATTCATTGTTTTACATGAAAAAATGACTTAATGCTCTTTTTAGCCTGGAAAATAAGGTTATCTGGTTACTGAAATGATCCAGTGTAATGTCGATTTTATTTTAATTTGATCTCACATAAATTTGGTTCATTTGGTTTGAAAATTTTGATTTTTTTGATTTTACTGAACTTTGATAACTTTGAACGGCCATAACTTTGTCAAAAGTCAATCAATTTTTATGCGGAATGTAAATTTGAGCATGATTTTACCTCCAAATTTGTTCTGCATTTACATTTTTTTCACTTTAGAAAATTTTTAAAAATCGAATTATTTCGAAATTTTACAGTGTTACCCCTTTATCTTTTTTGATTTTTTCGAAAAAATTCGAATTTTCAAAATGAACCAAAATTCAAATGCAGAACGAATTTGGAGGTAAAATCATGCTCAAATTTACATTCCGCATAAAAATTGATTGACTTTTGACAAAGTTATGGCAGTTCAAAGATATCAGTACCTGCGACAGCCAGTACCGAAACTAAGCTTTATAAATCAATCGGTTACTAAACGGTTATTTCGGTTTAAAGAGTTTCGGTTTATGGGTTTCGGTACAGCGGAAAAATTTTTTTCGGTTACGGTTTCAGTTACGGTTACAAATTTCAATGGGTTATTACCGGTTAACCAGTAATAACTTTTATTAAGATAATCAATCCCAATTAATATTCAATAAACTAGGATAGCTTAAGAGAAGCCTGCAGTTATTAACTTTTAAACTTATCGGATTTAAAAAGCATATTAAGCTTTTAAAGTTATTCTTATTATTCATAAAAACTAAGATTTAAGATTTAGGGATACATAAAAGGTTATCCATAGGTGAAACTTAAATGGTAATTCAGTTATTGAAAAAACTTGTTTTAGTTGCGATTGAATACGGATTGACAAACGTTGATCAAAGTTTTGTAGCAGGAAAATATCGAGCTGAAGCCAAGCACCCATTAATCACGATGAATGGCTGAAGAGAGTTTTCTTGGCAGGTTTTGGCAATGTAATCGTTTTGGCCAGCTCGTTGAAGGCACATCAAGTAAACCGCTAAGCTTAATTTAAGCTCATTCCAGGAATTCATTAATTACGAAATCAGTTCGAGCGAGCATCCGATCGCATCATCCAAAATGTCATAGACAGAAGGAAAGTAGATGGAGGGGTGAAGAATATAGAGGGCCAAATGAAACGAAAGGTGATAGCTTTTAAATGCAGATGACGGCAACGCATACGGATAGACATCGAGAAAGAGACAAACGTCTAGTGAGAGACAGAGAGTAAGTAGCGAATGTGCCATTGAGTCAAACAGTGAGTCGAGTCCATCAGCCAATTGGCAAGTATGAAGCAAAGGCAAAGCCAAAAGCAAGGGCAAAGCTAACTTCAATTAAGTTAAGTCAGTTTCCTCATTTCGAGGACAACGTTGCCCCCAAAATGTTGTCGTTTGTTTCAGCGTCGAAGCTTTTTACATCATTAGCATTTCAGTTGAGTTTTTCCTTCTCTTCCCCTTTCATCTGCGACGCGGAGCAAATTCGCAAATTTTCCCATCATTAGCATTCAGAGCAATGAAACAAATACACTTAGAGAATGAGATGGTGATATGGTATAGTCTCCCCTCTCACTCTGCCCTTAACGAGTTTTGGTATCCAAAGTTAACACAATATTTTTATTCATCCAGGCAGAGCTCTAAGCTAAACTCAAGTCTGAATCAGTCGAACAAACAAACAAACAGACAAACAAACAGACGAACAAACAGACAGAACAGACAGACACAAGATTCACACATAAGCTTAAATACGTTTGCACACAAGTTCAATTAGAGGCAGTCCATGTCCTTAGCCAGTAGAGTACAGTTACAGCCAGGCTAAGAAGAACGATAAGGAGGAGTAGGATGTCTTCATGTCCTGCGCTGTCCTGTCATTGCCTTGGGTTTCTCTCTATCTTGATTTTATTATGCTTGCGCACTTCTCGAACCGCAGCGAGGTCAGCACAAAACATCAAATAGACTCTGTCCACAGTAGCACCCAATTCGCTCTTCATCCATATCCCTCTGCTTATCCCTGTCTCATTCTCATTCTCAGTCTCTTTCTCAGTCTCTGTCTCAGTCTGTGTCTCTTTGTGTCCTTTGGTTTCTTGGCTGTTTGACTGGGCCAACACTTGGCCAGCTCATAAGGCAGACAACGTGGCTGGGCTAATCAGAAATGTTTTACTCTGAAATCCTTTGGTATGCGTTCTACGTATCTCATTTTCGTTGCGCACAATTTACGATATAAACTTGTCTCAAACTCAATTCCTACATCCCCCTCAAAACCCAATCACGCCCTTTATTGATTTGCATTGGTTTGCCATTTAACGCTGTCTGGGTAGAGAAGGGATCGAGGCAAGGAAATCGAAACATGAACGAGTTTGACTCTGATTTCTGGCACACACAACAAAAACTTTTATGGGATTCGCTTAAACTTTTAATAACTTTTGTCAATTGATTATATTCTGCTTGAAATGTAGGCCTAACTGTAATTGTGGCCGGAAATCGATTTCAGCTTAAAGCGTATAATTTAAATCTAATCTCATTATTCCAAAAATCTTTTTCAATTTTATATACGTTTTTGAGAGTTGGAGGTTTTAGATATTTGGTAAGAAGACGCTCGAGGCATGGAATTAGATTTAATTAGTGTGACAATTTTGTTTGTCACGTCGGAGCATTGATATGGATTTGCGATGCTTATGTAATAAGCCATAAAAAGTTAATAACAATGACATTTTCGACAACAACCAACCGACAACAACAACCACAATAGCAACGATGGAACGATGGGCCCAAAAGGCTCTCAATATGGTTATGGGCAACGTGCAGGATTTATATGAGCTTGTTTCCCTGTCACTATATTCAGCGTAACGAAGCTGGCAGCTCGCAGGCATATTCAATGGCCAGGCCACATCACCCATACGCCCGGTAGGCGTTGATGAACTGACAATTTGTGTCAACTGCCTCAGCCGCAGAGCAAAGGGCAACAGACTAGCCATAGAACTGAACTGGATCTCACCACTCCACACTCCACACTCCACACTCCATACTCCATACTCCACTCTTCAACTCTCCACTCGCCACTTGCCACTCTACTAAATATCGTAGTACGCCCTCAAATAAATGTATTTTCGAACACAAACGCCATTCATTCGTTCGTGCAATGGGAAGCATAATAAAAATTATTCGTTTCATGTTTCGCTTGGGACAAGGGCCAAAATATTTCACCGCGACGAATGTGTAGCATATGGCACCATCGTGGCCATGGCCTGTTCCTCCTGTTCCCGCATTCGCTTCTGCTCCTGTCAGCTCTCCATACATACATATGTGTGTAACTATATCCAAGTACGTGAGTTTGTGTGACCAAACGCGCAGTAGAGCACGGGAATTATTAACTTGTAATGTGCTCTGCATAGCGTTTTTAATAAAAGCAAAGCAGAGCACAACGTGACCAGCAACAGTAGCAACAGTAGCAACAGTGGCAACAGTGGATCGACCTGATGACGATGGCACCACGTGTGTGCCTGATGGGCATTTCAGGACACAGACAGCCTCATACATTTTGATGTCCTCAATGAAGTGACGGAATAACATTCGTTTGTTTTTCTCTATTCTTTTTTGCAACTTTTTTTTGTTTTGCATTGATTGTGTCGTCCGGTTTGAGATTGGTCCTCGATTCGTGTTCGTGCTCGTGTCCGGGAAAAGATGAGGATAAGGGTCCTGGTGCGGGTTGTAGTTGCCGTTTGAATGCGATTGATTTAACGAGCGTTGTGGGAATCAGTGCGGAGCACAGCATGTGTCAGGATGTACACTCACACACGCGTCAACGCTTTAACTTAAAGCTGAAAAAACAGTTATTTTTCCCTTAGCAGAGAGTTGAATAGGGAATGGGAAAAGTGTGTGTGGCAGAGAGATAGAGGGAGAAGGACAGAGAGTTGTTCCCCTGGTCCGAGCCTGGTTGCGGGCTTAATGCGGCGTCATGGCATCATCAGAAACTTTATCAATTAAACTTGGCCATTTTTTATGTGAGCCGAGCCCACGCAGCCCGCAGGATGTTTTAACTATGCCAGCAAGCTGGTGACATCGACTCGCCCGGGAACTGGCCCTGACCTGCGGGCCACTTGTAGGCAATGCAAAAACAATGACGGAGAACAAACCCAGCCACTGATTCGTTGGACAGCCACTGGACGCTGCAAAGAACACAAGAGTTCTCGTCCACGTCCTCGCCTCAATCCTGTCGACTCAACTCTGATGACAATTTGAAAACTCATGCTCAGCCATAACAAAAAAATTTAAACTAATAAAAAAGTAAATGGATAATAAAAACGTACAGATCTCAACTTAACCGAGTCAAAAATTTACTCGTACGTGTTGAATTTAATTATTGCCATTTACAATGTATCCTTTAAATAATTAATAAATTTATGGCACACGCATTTTTATTAATCGGTCAACTACCAACAAATGTGGCAAAATATTCAATTTATCCTTTTAAATTATTTTAATGAAATTGGGAAATACACTGAAAAGCATGGAAAAAGCCGCACACGAGATCGGACGACTACAAGATACCCTATACTAAGTCTAAAGTTAATTCTGATCAATGCGGTAAGACGGTCCTGAACCGGTTCGGTTCGGTTCGGGTTGGGTTGGGCTACTTGAAGCGGATTATGAACCGAACCCTTTAAATTATTTAATCCGCGAAGGATTAAGGAAATAAGGCCCCAATTTTGGGATGTCATTTCATAACGAAATAATACCCCAATTTTAAAAATGAAATAATATAATCTCATAATAATCTCAGAATCTCGGCTCGAAAAAAATTTCAATCTTTTTTAATATCGCGCAACTATTATAGACTTTGAAAAAAAATCACAAAATAATAATTCATCTTTATATCATAAACATGGACTTATTATATACAAAATTTGCATTAATTGTTTTTTGCCAATTTTCTCAAGAAAAATTTTTATTTCTGTGAAAATTGTAAACTATAAATATTGAAATAAACCTTGAGGGGCTTGAATAGCAATCGAAGGATTCTAAACAATCTCCGAACAATTAAAGTGAAGTGTCTGATAATGCACTGATTGCACTGAGCTTACTACAAGTATATTCATAATGTTGAATCTGAGAATAACATTCAAATACTGTTTAATTGAGCATTAAATATTTGATTTAATGTTATTTGTATTAAAAACAGGCTTAATTCAGGATGCCGGATAACTACTGTAGGATTGTGCAGAAGCTTAATTGCAATGCAACTTAGAAAATCAATTTATATTATATTGTGCAGTCTGATTCCTCATAATCTGATTGTGGCAGCTCATTCGATAATAACTGCAAATCGTCTTAAGACGACTCAACACTCAACAACAAAAGCAGCAACAACATGTACTACTACTAAGTTTCTAGGCAAGCTCCCTCCTTACGCACTTGGTCGGCCAAAGGTGCGTCGAGCAACTTCTAAGCTCCTTTGGCAGCACTTTAAGAAATTGTGGCAGGTCCAGAAGGACTGCAACTGCATAACTGTTGCCGGGTGTTTCCCCATGCTGCAGGTGTTGCAGTTGCTGTTAGGGCCACAGACACAAATAGCGTTAAGACGCTGCTAAGTTCGCAGCTTCAGTTCAGTTGGCAAGAGCAACCGCATCCGCATCCGCAACCGCAACCACAACCACGTTTAACCCTAATGCCGCCCACTTGGCAAACATTGACCCACCTCCCATTTCTATGAGAGCAAAAAACTATTGTGCGCATTTCCCAGCATTGTTCTAATGCCACGCCCAAAAGACCAACGCCCCATAGCTGTGGCAAAAGCAACAAGAGCAGCACCAGCTGCAGCATTTTGCATGGCTGCTTTTGTTGTCGTTGTCGTTGTCGTTGTCGCAGTCGAAGAAGTCGCTGCGCTGCGCTGCTTTTAATTACAAAAGTTACGTATACGTCCTGCAGGTGTTGCAGCTGCATCTGAGAGTTGCAATGACTGCTGGCTGCCAGCTGATGCCAAAGCCGCTCCAGAAACGGCGCTTCAAGTCGCCGGTTCCGTTCGAGCTCGTTAATTACCGTTTCGGGGCATTTTCAAAGCATTGCAGATACTGAGAGCAACCCCCATCGTCAACCCCTTTTCGCACATAATGGGCAGACGGGAAATGTGGCCAAAAATGTTATAGGCCAAAACCCAACTATATAACTGTATAGTTAGTGCAATTTTATGAATGCAAAATAACCGAATTAAAGGTTTATGGGTTCACCATTGCAATTGCTACTGTTGCTGTTGTTGTTGCTGTTGTTGCTGCGGTTGTTGTTGCTACTGTTGCTGTAGCTGTTGTGGTTGCGGTTGTAATTGTTGGGCAGTTGTATGTACTCATACCATAGAGAACAAGTACCCGTATGAGTACTCATACTCATATATTTGAGTGTTGTGCCGGCGTTGCAAATGAATTTTAATTTTTCGGCACAAACTTTCAGACAAAGCCACATTAACTAACTGTGTGAATAGCCTGGCTAAAACGAATGAAATACAGGTCAGCTTAGAAACCAGTTAAAGCATTTGGCTTAAAGGTCTTCCCTTAGACGGTTTACATTGCTTAAATCCGTTTGACTCCGCATTGGTGAAACTCAGAAGGACCAACAATTGGCTAACACCTCGACAATTATGCACCGTCAATTGGATTGCGGTCACACCTTAGTAACAGGAAACCCAACAGTGCGCCGTGTGAAACTCGTCCAACAACAACAAAAGGATCCGGAGGCTGCGCATTTGCAACTTTAACACGTTTTATATTCGGGTGTGTGTAAAAAATTAAATCATATAATTAAATGTATAAAAGGGTGAGAATAATGACAATTACATTTTATGCTTTTTTAAACAATTTAACGCAAATTAAATCAACTAAATATGTAATAATCGCAAAGTAATACATTAATTCCAAAGTGAAGGACTCTTAGGTAAATAAATACGTAAGTTTAGTTTAGATTATCAATAAATAAAAAGCTTTGATTTTTCGAATCCATACAATTCTCACAAACTTATACAAGCTCTAACTATAGTTACTAAGCAGTTGAAGCTCCGTAAAGCTGAGTGAACTTACGTCTAAGCTTCTTATAAATAAGCTTCCTTTACACAAAACAGCATGCTTTTAATTTAGTACAGATTTTAAACAAATAGACTTATTTGTAACCACTTAAAATCAATAAAATATGCAGAGTTTGCAAGAATAAACACAAATGAAAATGAAAAATACTTACCATGTTAAAGCTTAAAAAAATCTAAGAAGCTTACGTCTATGATGCAAGATTCTTCAGATAAGTTCCTCTCAAATAAGATGTTTATCTGCAAGTTGTTAACTAGTTAACTAATTGTTTTTCTGTATTTTTTATTAATTATATTTTATCCAATCTTTTTCTATGCATTTTTGAGTTGCTTTTTAGCTGATTTCCACTAAGCTAATCTTCACTGTACTCGCATACACACTTACACGCACACATACAAACTCAAACGTAGTTAGTACATGATATGTTGTATGCTTATAATTCTCATATCCGTAACAGGAGGGGAACAGGGTTTTGGGCCACGGATGTGCGGTGGCATTGAGCTGGCTGCTTTTGGTCTGTGTACACAATTTTGTTTTATGGTTTTTTAGTTATGAAACTGAAACTGTATTACATACATGCAGACATACCACCACACTCAGATGTACATACATAACGAACAACAACATGAGTTTAAAGCGGCGCCAGCAAAGCGACTCTCTTGTTGTTGTGGTCTTTGTTTTTGTTTTTGTAGTTGTTGTTGTTGTTATTTTTGTTGTTTGTATTGTTGGCTGGCATATTTACGCTACTTTTTTATATGCTCTGAGTAAAAAATGTTGGCGACTGGGATTGAAGGATGGAGAAGGCGCCATGGCATGGCAGCCATCTCACGCTCTCTCACATGAGCTCGTATGGAGTGCGAGATAATATAAACGTTGTTTAAAGTTTAAACGCAGTTTGCTCCCTATCCATTCATAAAGTGCTACATGAAACGATACCCCACGCTGCCAGCCAACTGGCCATGGATGAAATTGAACATTCCAGAGTTGAAGTTGCAGCTTAAACGAGTACGAGTATGTATCCAGTATTTCTATGTAAATTTGGCGAGCAAGTGCTCCCCCTCTTTATCTGTCTATATCCATCTATCTCTCTCTGAGCTGTAGTTTCTCGCCATTATTCCCAAGTCTCTTTCTAAAGTGGAAAGTTGGTGAGTCGGTGAGCCGTTTATTTGAATGCAATTGACTGAAGGCTTTAACCGGCAAAATGTGCGGCCTCAGTGTGGGCTTAGTCTGTTGGCGACATGTTGGCTTATAGCTGAGCCGGCGGCGATGACGATGACGATGGCGATGACGCCGCCTGTCGTCTGTGTGCGGCCAAAAGCAACAGCCAGTTGCAGTTGCAGTAACAGCAACAGCAACAGCAACAGTACGCATACATGTATTTCCGCATCCGCATCCGTTTCCGCTTTGTGCATTGGGAAGCAACAGAAAATGGCAACAAACACTGAGACACAAAGACAGACAGACGGACAGACAGTGGGAGTTGGAATGGAAGGGGAATTTTGAGTGGTAGGCAAAATGGCAGCAACAGTCGCAACTGTCATGGTTTTATGGCCACATTTGCCAATTGTTTGTTGAATTGTTGACGTGAATGTCACTCGAAATGAAAGGCACGGCTCATACGATGTGGGCGTGGTCGTATCCGTTGACAAGCCTTGTCGTTGCCGTTGTCGTTGCCGTTGTCGTTGTCGTCGTCTCAATCTCATTTTGTCTTATTGCTGCTGTAACAGTTGTTGCTTTGCCTGTGACTGTTGCTGCTGCTTCTTATGCCGTCACCGCATCCGCAGACATCGTTAATCTTATTTAAGGGACAGCCGGACGTCGGACGCCGGCTTATGGCCAAGCCAGTACGTGGCCAATTCGCAGCACCGAATCTCACCTGTTTGAATGAAATTTCGTAATGCGGATGTAAATTTCCTGGCAAAATTTTCACGCAAGACGTAAAAGGCGCTAAAGCAAGAATTTAATGGGTTAGTCGAACTGCGAGGTGCAATTGAAAAGTATGTCAGCACTAATGAGCAAGTTATGGAAATTGTTGAAATCAATTTATTAAATGTTTTCAACTTTTATTTATAACTTCTTTTTGCTGGACTTTAATTTGCTTTGTTTGAAATAAAGAAAACTGTGCACTGCAATTTAATGTGTAATGGAACTGCAGCTGATGCAGCAGATTTTTTGCTTTATTAAATCCATATCAACATACGAGAACCAACAGTACACCAGCTGCTTTTTATTTTATTTCGAAAAGTTGTTAAAAATAATGTATAACCCTGTTTGCAACTGAGAAAGATATAATAACTGGTAAAATATTAAAATATTTATAATATGTATCATTATAATTAGACTCAAATGTTATTGACACTTCCCTTGCGTATAGTGGGGAAATCTGAGTTTGTTTCAGACAAACCTCGTTAGTGGGGCAACTGTAATTGCACCACTAACACCACGTCCGAATCTCTGGATGGAGGGGGGGAAGAGCGTGGGGAGTACTCCTCCTCCTCAGCGTGATATACATACCTTCCGCATGGCCGCCAGTTGGATGCTTCGCAGCAATGTTTGCGTTCAGTTGCGTTGCGTTTTAACATTTTTTTTTTATTTTTGCTTTCTCTTTTTTATTTCTTTTTGGTTTTAATTCAATTTAACAATCGTTTTTTCTGCACATTTCGCTCTGTTTTTTTGCCGCTTCTGCTGCGTTGTGTGTTTTGCATTGTTGCTGGCAGCGAAGCGAACCGGAAGTTGCACAGCAACAACAGCAGCAGCAGCAGCGGCAGCGGCAGCAAACGGCGGCAACAGCAGCCATTAGTGCAAATGAAATTGCATTTGGTGCCCCAAACACTCAAAGAAATTTAATCAAAGTCTTTGCCATGACTGGGGCCATATTTGGCACATCTTTTCTCCTTCAACTGTTTTTCCTTTTATATAATATTGTTATTATTATTAAATCGACTGCAACGATTTGATAATGCTCTGCAAATGATTTCTCATATTATTTTGTTGCACGCTACAAATGGACACTGAATAGACCGAGAGATTGACTGACTCATAGAATAGATAGATGGACACGTTAACAAAATGAAATGTTGTCTTCACATCTCGTTATCTGTCTATCTCCAACCCTGTCTCTCTTTCCCTTCCTCGTCGAGGCTGCAGCCGACGATGCTCCAGGTGAAGTAATTGCAAACTACTTAATGTAAATTTATGTGCATTTTGATTATTACTCATGGATCTCCTGGCCTGACTTGGCCAAGTAATCCATAAATTCAATAACCTGAGTGAGTGTCTAGCATACAAGTGCTGAATGTTAATATGTGAATAATTGGGCCACATTGCATATTCAGCAACCAGATTAGATCATTCTTTTCAACATCCAATCGGTCAATTTAATTCGATTAAACGCTGGACTTCACAAACTTCCATTTTTGATTCGAACTTTATTGAATTGACTTTCATTATCAAAAATACATCTTCACTTATTATTTATTGATTTGTTTATCTTTTAATACTCTTAAATCAGAACTAATTTATGGATTTTGAATAATAATTTTAAAATGATTATGATATAGTTATTAAATCAATATTTTTTGCACAGATATAATGGAGTTTCGCTAGTTTAATCTAGATATTAACTGATATTTTTAAGACTTGCTCTCACATCGATCAATGTACTATATAATTGAGTTAAAAACATAGTTTTCATTAGGTCCACTAATTAAGTTTTTTTTATTAACACGAGCGTCTTATTTTAGTTTTAAGCATTATCAGTCAGTAGATTGAACATAGAGAGATACAGAGAGAGAGCGAAAGTGTTTTAAACAGAGTTTACACACACACACACACATTCACATATATAGAATTATAGCTACAACATTGGTTACATTAACATAATAAATTTCAATTGGATTCGTATGCAGACCATTTCCTTAACTTAAGTCCAAGCAACGCGTTTGCGTGCAAATTTGGGCGGCATTGCCGTCTGTGAGTTGACCACATTCATGGAGCGTGTGTTGCTGAGTCGAGGCGAATCGTTGCCTCCTCGCACTGGTGGCATATTCTTCCAGACATCCAGATTGAGATTGGTAAATGAGTCGGATACCTTAGGCACCAGTTGATCGGTGGAATCACAGAGCTCCAAGCCGGGCAACTCGGTTGCCGATGCCGAATTACCAAGCATGCTGGTGGATTCTGTATTGCGTGGAGATGACAATTCCTGCTCCTTGTTGAGCTGCTCCAGCTGCTTGGTAGTCTGTTCAATGCCAGCCAAATGTGTGGATCGTAATTGGATCAGCGACTGCTGTTCCGTCACATTCTCACGCAGCATTCCACTCAGCAGCTGCTGCTCCTGCTCGATGATCTTGTTGATGTCGCTGAAGCGCTGGAGATGCTGATCACGCCAATTCTCCTCGCAGCGCTGTAAAATGGACTTGGCCTCTGACTCGTACATGGCCTCGATTTGACTGTAGGCCAAGGATTCCTCCTGCAGTTGCACATTGCACTTGTCGAGCTGCTGTTGCACCTCCTCCGTCTTGACTGCATATTTGGCCATGCGCTCAAGAAGATTGATGCAGAGGGAGATTTGTTTGCGGAATGCATCGCTTCGATTGCGTATGAAGATCTTGATTTTCTTCAGATTGTAAGCCTGTGTGACGTCGGGGCGCTGGATCATCATAGCGGTGCTCTCCTCCAGCAACTGTTTCTCCTTCTCCAGTTCGGTGAGAAACAAGCGAAAGTGTTGCTCCTCCTCCTTGAGTTTATCGGCCTGCTCCTGGCGCTGTTTCAGCTCCGACACGTGCGTCTCTTGCAGAGCTCGTATATCCTTGATTTCCTGCTCACGGATGAGCTGGCGCTCCTTCTGGGCCTGCTCGGTCCGACTGATCTCCTGCTGCAGCTGCAGTTGACGCTCGGCGGTCAATGCCTGCTGCTGTTCGCGCTGCTGCTGCTGCTCGATCTGCTTGTCCAGCCAGTTGAGCTTGGCCAGCACCTCGTTGTCCGACTTGGACTTGTAGAGCAGCTTCTCATCGTCCACGCCATGACGCCAGCGTCCATAGAGCTTCGCCTCCATTTCCAGCTTACGTTTGAGCTGCTCCTGTTCCTTCAGCGATTGATTGAGACGCTCCAATGTCTTGAGATCATCAGAAGCCATCCGTGTTCCACGCTTGCGTCCCAACTCCAATTGGAAACCTTCACTGTCGCTATCCAGCAGCTGGCGAAGCTTTGTGCGTCGCTCCTCGAGCTCCTGTTCCTTTTGCTGCTGACTCTTCCTTTGCTGGAGTCGCTTGTCGGCTTTATCATAGTACTCCTTGTTTGTCCAGTTCTCAAAGTGTGACGTCACCTGACCCCAATGGCCATAGTAGCGATTCACCTGATGCGTCGCCTGCACTCGATTATTCTCCTGTTCACGACGCCAAGCGTAAACCGCATGCTGATGATTCAACCGCGCCGACATTCCTGCAAAAAAGTCGAGCAAAATGGAAAGAGCATTAAAATATGACCAGCTGAATGACAAGTTCATAAACTTTGAGAGTGCCAACAAAGCGGACAACAAACTGAGGGCTCATCCACTAGTGACCAGTCGTGCTTGACACACGGCAAAATCGGAGAAAGCAAAACCGGAGCAAAAAAAATAGAAATAAAAACTTCAATTTGCCGTCTGAATGCTCTGAATAAGAATTTTTCAAGCTACACACATACGAGGAGAAATGTTTGCAACGAAGACATAACTGTTATGAGTACTAATATTTATTTATTTAAGAACATATTGAGGGGATAAAGATAAACGAAGCCCACTCAAAGAGAAAATATAATACTGTTTTTGACATTCCACTTGGCATTCAATTATGTATGGAATCAATCAACAAGTGAGCTTTAGCTTCAAAAGCGAAACTTGCAAATATCAAATTGCGAAATATTAAAAGAGAACGTCTTATATATATTGTCTAAAAACATATATTCTTAACTAATCTGTCTTATAGCCGATTTCCACTAAAGTGTGCCACTCAAAAATGTATAAATAAATATAAATAGGCAGTCATACTTTTTTACATACATACATTTTTAAGTATTGTATGTACATTCGTTTTATGTAAAAAAATAACCCAAAGATCAGAAGATGAGTTCAATACATTATAGTCTAACGTTTACTGCCGATTTCACTAATATTAATTCAAGGTTTCACAATTAATCGGGAAAGTAAAACAGTAAGAACTAAAATTAGTCTAACATATTTGCTTAAATATGTGTAACTACAATGTGTATTGGAATATCAACTTTAACTATACTCTTATTTGAACAAGTTTTTAAATTGAAATACAAATTTAATAATTAATTTAATCTAATAATGTATTCGAACATAGATTGAACTTAAACACAAAGTATCATAATTCATTTCATCTCATCTGAATTAAAATATATTTATTTCATAGCAAGTATTTTGATACCAAGTTTAAGGTTCTCATAAGCCCACTTCAAGAACCGCAGAGAGAATTGAGATATTTGTGGTTTGCGTACGTCGAGAACTTCTCAATCTCTGTGTGAGAGGGCGCAAAATTTCAGACTTGTATATATTAGAAATTCCACTCTTTCCGGTATATGTTTTTTTCGTTCAGCTTTGGAGCAGCTGTCACTAACTGGCAAGCGAGCAGCATGGCAGGGAGGCAAAAGCAACGGAAGCAACCAACCAGGCAACCAACTAACCTAACCACCAACCAACGAACTCTCTAACCCAAACCTAACTCAACCAAACCCAACCCAGCCTAACGATTCCGCTAAACTCAAACCAAACTCAGACAGCGTGCTGGAAACATGGCAAAATCTGTTGCTCGGAAAATGTGGCACCAGCACAGCACCAGCGTGCCTCCCATTCAGTTTCAGATAGAGGCAACTGTCCATTCCAAGCGTCCATCCATCAACGTGGCCCCATTGCAATATGTCAGAGGCCGATGTGCGTAGTCGTTCTCAGTGCTCTGTGTGTCGGAGCTTCGGGCTCTTCGCCGAAATCGGGATGCAAATTGGCGTTGGCGTTGCGTGGACGGCGGCATTGCTAATTTTGTGAGAGATTTACGAGCAGCACGGAGCGCATTGATATATGCCAAATTGTTTACAAATTGATTACATTATTAATAATGCCCACCAGGCATGATATCAACCACTGCACCACGCCTCCGTCCCGTACCGCAATATGTCGGCTTATTCAAAATTCACAATGTGGGTGCAAAATATATTCCACAAAGTACTTCTTATGTCATGTGACTGACAAAACTTTGGCAATAAATCAAGCAACGGTGCGAACATTGGGCGTGGCACTAACACACACACACACACACACACATATATATATATATATACACGTGTGCGCCCACATTTCAATCGAACAGGACAAGGAGGAGGAGGGAGTAGGAGACTCGGGATCTGAAGCTGATGCTGGCAGAGCCACAGCTCAAATGCCAAGATGCCGCCCTAATAGACTTAATACACTTTCGGCACACAAATTCACTTCCTTAATTGAAATTTTAATTTGAATACTTTGCCAAAGTTTTGGCATTCAGCCATACTAAGCGCGAGGGGAGGCGCCACGCCAGTTTGGGGGGAGCATAAACAAGGGGGGAGGGAGGGGACAACGACATCTAGACATGCAGACACATTCAGGCAGCAATAACAAACAGCCAAACAAACAAGCAAAAGTCGCTGCTGTCGCCAAAACTGCCAGAAGCAGCCTCTTCCTCTGGCACCAACTGCTGCTGGCTCCTCTCTCCTACTCTCCTACTCTCCAACTCTCTCCTCGTCATCTCTCCTCGTCTGCTGCTCGGTTCTACCTCCTGCTGCTGCAATCTCACAGGCTCAGCGCTTTTCAATTTACGCGCAACGCAAATCGTTTGTCATTTTATGTATGCCTTAATATATGGCATGTGCGTGTCGTGAAGCCAAAACCCGCCCAGCATCAAGATAGGACAGACAAGACACACACACCCCAATCCCCAATCTCAATCGCAATCCCATTCCCATTCCCAAAACGCAACCAGCAACCGTAACTAATCTGTCCTGGCAATGATATAAGCGACAGCTAGCGCCAACTGATGAGTTGTTCCTGCCAAAAACTTTTCCAACAGCTTGTTTAACCACTTCAAGATCTTCATTGTGGAACAGGAGATGGAGATGGAGAGCATCAGCCTGTGCATGTTGCCTATTAATTAAGCAACTGTGAACTGGACTTTCGGTATAATAATCCAAACATATCGCGAGGTGGGGTATTATTGTGGAATGTAATTTGGTGGGCGAAGGACGGAGGGTTAAGGAACAAATAATTTGCAATTACTTTTGCTAATTGTAATACACGCTTGTCATTATCTAACAGCCGCACAGCACAGATAATGTTTCACCTTGGTGAATACCCTAAAAACAATGTGATTTCTATATATTGTACTCCGAAAAAGAGCGTGCCAGGCGGCAGTTAGCAAACATCGCACTTAATACCCTGATAAGATGTGAGATTAGCGGGCAGTTGAATGCTAAATTTAAAAAAAAAAAAAAAACTCTTCAAGAAGTAATAAGACAAGCATGACCGTAGTTGGAATACTCTATTAAGAATTGACATCTGTTTTTCTTAACTAGCTTCCTAGAGCAACATAAATTTCCTTATATTGAAGTACTAATATCACTAATAATGTATTTTATTTTATTTCTAGTATTCATATAAATTTTGATATTTTGTTTATTTTATTTTAAATAAAGTTTAAGTTAATTTTGAAATATATGTATAATTCTTAGTATAAGTCTATCTTATTTAATTATGCATTAGTTATATTTGTTTACAAGTTTTTGTGGTGTCACATTTAAGCTGGTTTTAATTGAGGATACTAAAGTCAAATTGACTTAAGAACAGGGATTAAAACCTTAAACGAAACCGTAACCTTTAACCGGTAAAAACCGATTGAAATTTGTAACCGTAACTGAAACCGATGATTTTCATGTAAAACAATGATTAACGCTTCTTACTTTGGTCAACCGAGAACCTTAATTTTTATATTTTTTTTGTGTACCGAAACTTACAAAAAACCGATAACCGTTACGAAACCGATACTCCAAGATTTCGCATAACCGATAACTGAACACCTTAATTCGAGCATAACCGAAACCGTAACTGAAACCGATATTCGTTTCGGTTTTAATCCCTGCTTAAGAATAACTCGAACTTATTTTAAGAATTCATTCGAGCGTAAGAGATTTTTCTGGTATCCAGTTGAAACTGATTTTAATTTTCAACCGAAGTTAATTTAAATTATAATATAATCACAATGGAAATCAACTGTGTTTAGAATCAATGTGATATTTTTCTAGTATAACTTTAACTTAATTTCCAGTTGGAAGCGAAATTGATATTGAAATTAACGCTTTATAGAGTTACACTCCATATCAATTCCGTAATGATCAGTATAATAAAAAATGTTCAATTCGTCTTTTAATATGTTACTATGCAAGTTGAGATAAATCTCGTTTACTTGATTTAAGAATGTAACTTATGATCTTTTTATTTATTTTACTCTTGATAGAACCAAAGTTAACCAGCTTAATGAAGTTGCTCACATGCCCCACTTGATAACAGTGTGAGGTGGTTGGAAACGCACGGGAATTAATCAGAGGCAGTAAAACGGCTTCGACTTTAACATTGGCATCGACTTCAGTTAGTCAGTTTCCCGTACGCTACACATTGTTGTTAGCGGTTTTCGGCATTGTTTTGGTTGTTAACGACATTGGCACAACATGGGCGACGAGCGGTCTGGATGTGGGTCGGGAAACTCGACCTTAGAGGCAACAGCACTGCCAAAACCGAGTGATGTAGACACCACAAAGCAACAACAACAACAATATAAGCAACAACAATATGAACAACATCAACGCGAACAACAAAATATAATTTGTGGTAAGTGGCGTGCCAACAATTCAACTATTTGAACTATTCCATGTGTCTATTGTGAGCACTCGAAAAATTTCCCCTTTTCAAAATTAAATAAATAAATATATTGAGGAGACGAGAGGAGACTCGCCGGGTGGAGGGAAGGGAGGTGAAGCTAGCGTGTTTACCTTGCCACATAAATACATCCAAAATATTGGCTGGCAAACGACTTGAATTTCCTTTTGATGATATTACGGCCATCTGGAGGCTGCGGTAATCCCCCGTCTGTCCGACGTGGCGACCGTGTGTGTAACTTTAATGATAGATTCAACAATTGAAAAACAAGAAACAAACTAAACAAACTACACATACACCCCTTCATTCTAAGCGAAGCAATAATACACTAATAATATAACATTGCGATAACAAAAATTGTAAATCATAAAAAATATAATAATTGTTTATGAACCAATCAGTACAGTGTACAATGATTTAACACTTTTGATATCGCAGTATCTATATAAGAGATACCATCCAATTGACTGGGAAGCCGGTATAACAAGTTTTCAGAAATTTTCTAGAGAACTTCATTTCAGTTCACTCATGCCAAATATCTGACGGAGATTTTGTCCCTCGCTTCTTCAATGTTTATAAAAATTATGTTAATTTAATATAAACATTTCATAGAAATTTGCACAGGCTCTAAGCAATATTTTGATAGAAAGTGATCACAGAAAATAATAATTTAGACCGTTGCAAGTTCAATAGGAATACTAAAATACCCTATCCAAGGAAATAGAATGTATAATACCTCCGCTAATTTGTCTATCAAACCTCAACGCATTGACTAAAGCAATTTAACAAATACATTCGGCATGGGCTTCCCCTACAAAATAGCCAGGGACATCCCCTTAAAAGTCCGGATGGTAAATAATAAAACAGCATCAGCATAAGAGAAAAACAGAGAAAGAGATAGAGACCGAGCTGGGGACAGATATGTAAGTGCATTAGGTCTGAGCAAAGAAGCGATAGGTCATTCAGTGATTCAGAAAAAATGTTCAAAAGGTCATTGTTTGATAACATCTGTGGAAAACCACAACTGCACAAATAAACAACAAGAACTTATATAGAAATTCAATTTTATAGAGAATTTTAATAGTCATAGATTTATAATAATCTTTAATGGCTAATTAGTAATAAACAATGATACTAAAGGTCGTGTAGATTTAGCTACGATGTTAAAATATTCATAGAAGTATTTGCTCTGCGTGCTAAAAACTATTCACATAAGATAGGCATAGAAGAGTTTTTGCTTTACGTGTTTAAAAGAGTTGCGTAAGAAGAAAAAACACTATCGTATGATTTAAATAACTCTTTAAAGCTTTCATTTTGGCCGTGACTGTTGAAAGCCTTATCAAAAACCGACTGACCGATATACTCATATCACGAAAGTCTAAACTTAATGGCCTAGAACACAATGATTAGCAATTTTTTCAATTGCCTTGATTAATCTATCGTTTGGTAGCACAACACAGCTGATATCTGAACGTGAGTCACGAGATAGAAATTTGATGAGCTACATTTGCAATTAGCAAAGGGAAAGTGCAGCAAAGTTCACGTTTAGGTTAAGGTTGATATTATTTTTGTGCCAAGTCACTGTTAAATGAGGCACAATAATCAGCACACGCCGATCAGAAAGGGCCAAAAGAGCAAAAATAATACCACATAAAAAAAATTCCCGCAACAGAGTGGAAATAAAAAGTACCGTCAATCAGAAAGGCCGAAAGCAAAAAAAAACGGTTCAAAAGAGGTCGATAAATTTGCACATTGTCGTGTAATTCACACAACGAAGACAATTTTCAGCTTTAAAAACTGTTATTAAATACGATTAATTAAGCATAAAAAAAGGAAAGAGAAAGAAACAAATCTCCAGGTTGATAACAATATCAGCAGATTGAGAGCTGACCGATCGACAGCCGAGCAACTGAGATACGCGGAGCGGAAGTGAGCGTTACGGAGAGGCAAAGAGCGAATTTAACGATTCGCCGAGGCGTCAACTTTGACGCTGACGTCGACGCCAACGCCGACGTCGACGTCGCTGGTGGCGTCGCTGTCGAGACTTGGTAATAAATTCAATGCGATATACAAATTGTTTGGCATTGCGCGCAGACAACGACAGCGACGCTGACGTCGACGGCGCTGGTGCGAAATTAAGCTACAAATAAAACTAACAAGAAACTAAGAATAATACAAAATATATACATATATATCTGTGCGGTCTATAAACATCGTTGCGCCCTTGTGCTACCCAATCATTCGTGATTCTGAGCTGCTTTAAGGCGAAACATTAGCAAAGCTCCACAAAATATTCGAAGGAAATCTCGCGATCAGCATGTGAAAATTGAACTCGACTCTACCAAATTTATGCACAAATCTTGCCAACACAACCAAATTTAACAGAAGTTCCTAAAATAGTAAAAATATAGAATAGTATAGAAACAATTGAAGAATTAGACGTTCAAAAAGTTTCTAAGTCATCAGCCAAAATACTCGCGTAACAACTGCAAGAATGACAGCACTGGGATTACTTTTGTTATCTATGATGGGTAAGTGTTGTGAGCCTTATCAGCCTGCCCCTGAAATACACACACACGCACACACACACACATAACTAAAGCACCATCAAAGCTTTTTTCTGCTTGCGAACTTCTTATCGACAAACTCTGTGCGCCTGCCACCTCGATTAAAGTCGATTCTAGCTCACCATGTAAAAGCTAACAGATACACCCGAAGAGATAGTAACAACACGCATACCATATTTACTACTTACTACTTATAGTATACTGTGTGTATCTGTACATCATGGCAATTCATGTTTCGAATTTCGCTCAAATTTAATTACTCGCATTTAACAAAATGTAATTTGAGCGCACAAAATCATCGACAGCTGTAGAGGGGCTTTTTATAGTACGCACATCAATTTATTGTTGTTTTTGTATACCCTAACAAAGCGGCTTAAATACTTTATGTTAATAGTTAACATTTTAAATGTATTTAAAGGATATTGTTTTTCAATTATTCCATCTAATTTTAAAACAATTTTTTATTGTTAACATAAACATTATTACATTTTTTTAAAATATTAAAATTAAAAGTAATATTTTCTTTGCTGAAATAAACTGAATTATTGTGAACTTTTTAACGGTTTATTTTGGTAAGAGCATAAAAACTTTGCCAGAACTTCTCATTTCTGTCATGTTTGACATTGTCATTTTTTTAATATTGTTTTCGTTACTATTTTTTTTTTTGTTTTAAATGAGCGTGACTTAATTTGGAATATTTCATACTATAAATAATATTTGCTTAATGAGTACGCTCATATAATATGCTCGAAAGGTTATCTATCTGTGAAAGTGTGTGTGCATAAATAGCATATTTAATATGCTTTGATTAAAAACAAACAATTAGCGCGGTGTGGTTGGGTGCTTGGAAAATTGAATAAATTGAATACTTCAATTATGAGAGAAGCTCGCTAGAATTAAGCCTTATCATATTATCAATGGGCCACCACTTCACCGCCTTGTCTTGCCCATCGGTAAGTCAATTTCATGTACAGCGTCAAATTACTTTTTGCAATTTTCCTATGAAATATGAGACACGTCCCTCCAGCTATTAAACCTCATCCTCAAGTACACTCTATTTAATAGTAAATGTTTCGAAATGGGGGTGGTGTGTGTGAATGTGTGTGTGTGTGTGTGTGTACATGTGTGTGGCAATAGTTTGCAACATTGATTAGCACAACGAGTTTAATGTTTACTTTATTAGGCCGCGTAATTAGGGGCAACGATTAAAGGAGAGCGGCAAGGGGAAGGGGCATTAACTTTCTGTTTCGTGTTTTGTATGTGCGTCAGGTGATCTCGGGCGGCTTAACGGTAAATATACGAGTATAAACGTAATTAACATGTAACACTAAAAAGCAAAAGGCATAAATTATATATAGCAAATGATTTGACAGCAGTCAGCAAACACGCCCCTTCACCCGCCTACCGCCTCCCGCCCCAAGGCACGCTCTGTTTATTATTCAAGCACGCGCTGCCAATTGACGATCCCATTACCATTTCCATTTCTAGCTCCAACTCCAGCTTCAGTTCTTGAATTCGCTCTATATAGGTGAATATGTGTGTGCCAGAGTCAGGATATAATCTTACGTACATAGGTGCAAATGTGCAGACACACTAACAAAAATGTTTTGCTCTCCAAATTTTAATTAGAAACTGCTACTATTAACTTAGTCAAGTGTTTTAGCTCCAGCTTCACTTCGACACTTCCACTTCCACATTTTCCAGCTGTCATTTCCAAGCTCGCGTTTTCTGTTCCAACTTTGCATATGCATATAAATGCGAGCAGGCGATGGGCGGACGAGGGGTGTGGCGGGTGTGACGCCTTGGCAAACATTCCAAATGGATGCTGTTAAGGTTTCACACTCCTCCTTCTTCAGCTAAATCCCCAAGTATTCCCCTAAGCAGACACTCAAACATACACAAATAGAGCGAGGGAGGGACAGAAACGAAGTGAGAGCGAGAGAGAGAGAGAGACACACACACATTTAACGAATTTTGAATGAAATAGTTTTTGGTAAAGCATTTGCATTTATGACTGGGGCGGATACCAGAAAGTTGGCTTTGAAGGCCGTCGCATTGCGGCAACAAACATCACTGTCAATAGGTAACTGTGAAACGGGCAACTGATAGATGATAGCACCTGTTGCCTTCGCCATTTAATATTCAAATCTATTGAAAAGCTTAAAGCTGACTCATTGTTATTTGATGAAACGAACAGAGAAATTGGCTCAATGACGCACATGGTATACACTAACCGGAATATTTTAAATACATTAATACCCTTATACTTAAAAAAAAAAAAACGTGTACAACCGTTTAAATAAATAGAACACGAATTTTACAAATATTTCCCCGTTGAACTGGTAAAGACAGAAAACGAAAAGCTCGTATATTTATCATATATTTATTTTTAGGTATATATTTTCTTTATTTATTTATTTGGATCCTCGCGCTACAAGAAATTGCACAACTGTAGAAGTACTTAATTGCTCTGTTTACTTAACTGCTCTGATTTTGAAGTTCCAAAAATTCAGACATCGGGAATCCATTGTTTGAATTTGAATATTCGTTTCGAAAATTTATAAATATAACGTGTACAACTCTATTGCCCAATTAATTTAATTTCATTCAACGACAAAAGAATACATAGTTAATTATTATTAAAGAGAATTATTAAATAAGCTATTATGATTTCTCACTTAAGACAATTTCAGAGAGCATTCAAATCAAGTGCAAGTTTTTGTTGAAAAGACTCGGGGCAATAAAATACTACCGATATTTTGTTTATGCTACAGAATGGAAGAATTATCATTAAAGATGAAACAGCTGTATAAAGTAGCAAGCACTCTCCACATTTTGTAGCGTACTAAAGGCTTCAGTAAACAAAACAAATCGCTCAACAAACTTCATGCATATTTTATATGATTTGGGGCCGGTTCATTAATTGACACGTTTGGCAAAGAAACAGACGTCGCGACGTTGCAAATACTGAGAGATATGCAAATATACTATTTAAATGGTATATAACAAATCGATCAACTCGTTTGGGGGGTATTCAGCAGGCTGTTTGGTCAGTTCTCTCTCTTTCCCTTTTGCTCTTTTCGAGTCTCTCTTCTTCTCTATCTGTCTCTGTGGTTGCTCAGCGGGGGAATTTTTATGAAGTGTTCCGACTGACATTTAACGATGGGTATCATTGCGATTTCTCACCTCGTTGGGGGAGCACAACCACAAAACCAGCAACGAGCAGCGAACAACGAGCAACAGCCACCGGGCAAAAGTCGGGGAATCCGTTCAATAATTTATCAATGGAATTCGCGCGACTAACGCGAAAGGCAATACACATGCCACACTAAAACCGAGAGACTCGATAAAGTTGAAGTCAAACAAACTGATGCAATTAATGCTAACAAACTTTTGCCACACACACCGTGACGCAATACACACACACACACACACACACACAGACAGACACACACAATCAGATACCCACACACAGATACATACAAGAGTGCGAAAATTGTAAATAAACGTGGTACGTTCGCTGTCTGTTTATTGGCCAAGCAAACAAACACAGCAACCAACAACGTATGCCAGTTAACCAACTGATGGTCAATCTCTGTTCTCGCATTTACCTTTTCAGGTTACACCCAGCAAATGCAGCAGGTCGCAATGGAGGGCGGGGCACACAGCGCCCAGCTGCTGTCCCGAGCAGATTGGGGTGCCCGCATGCCCAAGCAGGTGGAATACTTCACCGGACCCGCCCCCTATGTCATCATACATCATTCGTATATACCGGCCGTATGCTACAGCACGCCGGATTGTATGCGTAGCATGCGTGACATTCAGAACTTCCATCAGGTGGATCGCGGATGGAATGACATTGGCTACAGTTTTGGCATCGGTGGCGATGGCATGATCTATACTGGACGTGGATTCAATGTGGTGGGTGCTCATGCGCCCAAATATAATGACAAGAGTGTGGGCATTGTGCTCATTGGCGACTGGCGAAGTAAGTATTGAAATAGGCAGTGATTCAAACTATCCAAACAATTATTAACTTATCAATATCTATCTATTTTTAATAGCTGAACTGCCGCCAGCTCGTATGCTGCAAGCAGCGAAGGATTTGATTGCGTTTGGAGTGGCCCAGGGTTACATTGATCCAGCCTACAAACTACTGGGTCATAGACAAGTGCGCGATACCGAGTGTCCTGGTGGTCAACTCTTCCAGGAGATATCCACGTGGCCCAACTTCACTCGACTGAACACAACGGAGGCGCCGCAAGTGGTCAAAAAGGTTTAACCATAAACAACTCCAACTGCAACTACAACAGAAGCTAAAAGTTAACAATCAGCTGAGAGTCGAGGAACTCCCATATATAGTACAGTATTTCATAAGATTTGGTGTAGCATGAAGAGAAGAGAGAGCACAAATAAACACAACTACTAGAATTACGTTAAAAAGTATTTGGTTTTTATTTACTTTTCTATTTTATTACAATTAATTAAAAACAATTCGTCAAACAATTTGCAATTTGATTTTGATTGCATTTTAATTTGTCTGCCAAATGATTTTTAATTAGTGTGTTTTATTATTTGTTATTTCAACCGCTGCGAAGTTGTCTACGCTCTTCAAATTAATTTACGGACATGACAAGTTTTCAACTGAACACAAAAACATTTAATAATAAAACTCAGTGCCAAAAGAACTTTTAATTTTATTGATTATGCCGTTTTTTCATTTTGATTTTCCAACGAATATGCAGTAAAATGTAGCAAGAATTAAAAGAGCAAAAGAAAAGCCAATTGGACTAAGAGATGCTCTGTACACCTAAAGATATTTGTCACAGAGTTTTTTTTTACAAAGAGAGGCTCGTAATGGAGTACGATTGGTTAAGATTGCTTAAATTCAGATCGAATCAAAGTCTGTTGAGCGTTGAGTTCCACATTGAGCGTTGAGTTCGAGATATCCATTATATACGTTTATTTCGAACTGAAATCGGTCAATTTAAAATATCAAAAACTCACAATATTTACTGTATCTAAATAGTAAAACAAATTCATCAAAATAGAGGAGAAAATACACCTCTCAGACTGTCCCCACATTTTAGTCTATTTAAACAGTTGCAGAGAGATTCTGATTACAGGGTATAAAGAAACCAATGGTTTTTTACCATCGCCAAAAAGTATGCAGTGCAAATTTGTCGACAGCATTTAACCCCAAAACTATGCTGGCTTTTAAATATTCACGAGTTTTGTTTGTGTTGTTGTTCAACCAACAAGTCGCAAGCATGCAAAACAGGAAAATGCATATGTTTGAAGTATATGTATATAGAAGATATAACTGATGTGTGCAACTGTCTCTTTTCCTCCAATGTTGTTATTACTCATACGCCTAGTTAAATTTAATTTCCATTCTGATGACCGTGTCGAAAACTGATAAATTATTGAAACAATTCCATTGTTTTTAATCGATCGTTTTTGTCCAAAATGTAAATTCTGTTTTTAGACCAGAACAATTTCCATATATATTAAATTTGATACAATTTTCACAATACTTTTGGGAATGTAATTATATCCGGAGGGTAGCATTTGACTCTGGTTAAGTCTTCTTTTGTTAATTTCAATTAAGAGAAGTGCCTGAATTGTTTTAAGTGCTGGCTGGCTGTGGCAACTTCTCCTTTGCTTTCTTTCTCCTTGCTGTAAAAGTAATGAACTGTCTGCCCTTTCCTTCTTTTTCACCATTTTACTTCATCTCGGTTTGTCAATTGTTTTCTCCTTTGAACAATTTGTGCCTTATTTTGGCTTTCTTAAGGTACTCTTTTCGACTTTATTATAATGCTGCAATCTGCTCTCACCTTAGCTCCCTTTTTTCGCATATCTTTTATTTCTTTTGCTTATCTTATTCTGAAAATATTCTTTTACCTTTGCCAGAACTTTTCAACATTTCCTTTCCCACTTCTAGTGCTTATTCACTTTATGTCCTCAGGCTTGATTCCATTTGTATTTCTGTTTGAAGTTTGTCTCAATTATTGCCTTATGCTTCCTCTTCCTTTTTTTTTGTTTCTTTCATTTTTTTTGCTTCAATCAATCAAATAGTGTTACCAACTTCTTAATTTCTGTAATTTTCAATCAATCAACTAGAGGTGCAAACTTTTGAATTTTCTGCACTACTTCGCACACTGCAACAATGTAATTGTCTAATCGATATGCAATCATTTGTGACTATAAATAAGATCACGCACTAACCGATAGATGGATGAATGGATAGCAAATGCAATCAGTCGACGGCAAATGTCAATTGTATAGCACAGAGGAACAGAACAGATTCAAGAAAGAAATAAAAAGAGGACGCAACTCGCAGCTGGCGACAATGTAAATATTGCAAACACAATCTAAAGAAGTATCAATAAAATTTATCAGCAAAGATTGAGAGCTAAGAGGCACTAATGGGTTTGGATTTTCTAGACGAATGGTTTTTATCACAGGGTAAGACGCGTTGCCCTCAACCCTCTCCCAGAACATCTCCCCCTCCTTAACAATCCCCAAAACCCCAACCCACGCAATGAAACTTGCGTAATTGAGACCTATTTCGAATACTCAGGCCAATTGATAAGAGATTCAAGATCTGTAATGTGAAATGCCGGCCCACGTCATGTAACAAACTCACACATTCAACCACATATACATATTTGCATATGTTGAAGTGTAGGTGTATGTGTACATATGTACATATATTCATAATTCCAGTTTCATTGAACTATGCTGCACCTGCCATAAGGTCAATCGGCTGTGCTGAGCGCCAAACTGTCGAGTATGCTAAAAATATTTTTGTCGGCCAAAAGCAATTTTCAATTTCATTTTTCTGATATTTCCGAGAGAGAACGTAAAGAGAGAGTGACCGAGAGCGAGAGATTCAAATAATTTTGTGTTTCTTTATTTTTTTGTGATATGTTTTCGAAATTTTTCAAGCTTTTGGCGTGCTGTTAAAAATACATGAATTTAGTTTTTGAAACGCCGTCATAGGCGCTGCGTGCCGAGCAAAAATCTTTCGTGTCTGTTTCACAATTTAGTTGTCCCACTGTGCAACTGTTTTGTATGTGTGTGGGTGTATGTGCATTGTGGGTGTATATAAAAATTGTCTATTAACGGCAGAACCGTGCGTCGCAGCCAATAAAAATCCCTAAATATTGAAAGAATATTAAAATTAAATTATTAAAAAGAAAAAAGATAAAAATAAATCTTGAAAAATGCGCAGCATTTCAAAAATGAATTTGCTCAGCCACTGCAAATGATAAGCAAAGCCCAAAGAGGAGAAATTTTCTCTATATTAAATTGATAAGCATTTTGGCCTAGAAAAGATGTCCAATTCTTGTATTATAATATTTGTAAAATCTGTTAGCATTGGATTAAATGCAATAAGTTTATTTTAAATTGCTGGCCATTATTTGGTTTTTATAGCCCCGCGTTTTCTATATATTATTCGGCCTAATGACGGCATATTTATAAGTATAATTTTTATTTGCATGTCATGTTTAATTAACGCCTCCTCCAAGCAAGAGGAAAAATCTTTTTTTCCACTTTTTTTAAATTTATATGTACCAGAATGTATATTTTGAGAAAATTTGCAAAAGGCCGTTGGACGAATTGGAGAAATGGAAATGACGATAAAGAAGCCATGGAAACTGGCAAATGGAATGAAACAAATTCGGATTTCATTCTCTCGCCTCTATTTTTCATTCTCTGTCTGTGTGTGCGTGTGTCTGTGTATGCTTCTCATTGTATACTTTGTGAAACGAAAGCGCCACAGTCAGATTCTATTTTTTTTTTCAAATTTTTTTGATTCTCCGACGCTTTGGCGCTCGGGCACAAAGAAACTAAAATTAAATATTTTCGCCTTTTACATATCGAGTCAGTGGCAGAGCAAATTGTTTGTGCTGTTGCTATTGTTGTGTTGTTGTTGTTGTAGCGATAGCGTGTTAGCTGGAACTGCATAGGATTTGTTCAAGTATTCAACTTGTTAGCGAGTGGGAATTTGGCCAATTTATTTGTTGGTCCAAAACAGCCCTTTTTAGAGATGGCTCGCTGATTGTTACTATGACACAAAGGCCTACATTTTTTGTTTGCTAATAAGATACACTCACAACAACAACAACAACAACGAGCAGCTAATGAGCGCATGCATTTAAAAATAACATTTGAAATGAAACATACCCAAATATATCCGAATTGAGAATTGAAAATATTTTAAACAGCTGTTGCTCATCGTCGGCAGCAGGTTTTTAAATAAATAGCACAACACAACAACACCGACACGCACAACGCGAGCAGCAACAACAACAAACATTTAACAAACGAACAAAAATAAAATAAAGTATTTAGAAAAAAAGTAAATCACAAAAAAGAAAAAAGAAAAAAGAAAAAGAAAAAAAGAGAAACGGCCATTTGAAATAACTTTTGGACAAGTGGGGAGTGAGTCAAGTGGAGGTGTGCCACCACCGTCCCAACAACACGACAAGCCAACAGCCGCCAACAGTCGTTGGTGCTAATGTGCAAAGTTTTGTGTTTTCATCAACAACAACAACAACGACAACAAGAGCGGAAAAATCACAGAAAATTATTTAAAAAGTGTGTGCAAATAGTCGACGAAAAGTGGGCGACCAGAGTGCCAACAACAACAAAAGGCAGAGAGTAACAACAAGAAGAGCCCCTGGAGAATTAACAGAACGGAAAACAGTTGCTAAAGATGCCCTTCGTGACGCCCCGTAGCACAACAAGCGCTGGCAGCGGCAGCGGCAGCGCAGCCGGCAGCGGAAGCAGCGGACGCACTACATTTCGTCCGCCTTGGGTGAAAGAGGATGCCGCCACAGTGTCCAATGCCACCACAAAGCCAGCGACAACGCCGTGGGCCAAAAAGGCAACCTCCAATGCGGCCAAGGAAAATGGCGAGAAGGCTGCACCAGCAACATCAACAACAACGACAACCAACAGCAAAGCAAAGGCAGTGCCAGCAACAACATCAACTGGAGCGGGCAAAAAGACAGCTGAGCCGGCTAAGAAAACAGCTGTGGAGCCCGTCAAGAAAACAGCAGCAACAGCAGCTGCAGCATCAACAGCAGCTGCCAAGAAGAATGCTGAGCCGATTGTCAAGAAGACGACGCTACCGCTGAAGAAGGCAGCTCCCGAGCCAGTGAAGAAAGCAGCACCCAGTCTTGTAACAAAGAAGACGGCGGCTAAGAAGAAGGAACCAACGCCGCCGCCAGAGTCATCCTCCTCCGAAGAAGAAACCGAGGAAGAGGAGGAAGAGGAAAGCGAAGAGGAAACCGAATCCGAGGAGGAAGTGACGGACGAGGAAGAAACTGATGATGACGAAGATGAAGACGACGACGACGATGATGATGATGATGATGATGATGACACCACTGTGGAAGCCAAGGTCCCGGAGCATGTTAAGAAGGCCGCACAGCTGCGTCCCACGCAGATCAACAAGAAACCGGAGCCGCAGGAAAGTGAGTTGACACAACGTTTCACATTAGAGAAACCCAAATTGCGCAGCGTTGTGGTCAAGCGGGATAAATCAATGAAAAAGGTGGCGCCCGAGGACGACGAAGAAGCCGTCGAGGGTGAAACCGAGGAGGAGCGCGAGCGTCGATTGCGTTTCAAGCTTGAGAAGCCAAAGCTAAGGCATGTGAAGCGCGAGGAGAAACCTTTGCCGAGCAAGAGCACCGATAACCTGCTTAAGATTCGACCAGTGCTTAAAAAGGTACCCAAAGTTGATGAAATACTTAAAGAACCCAAAGAAGAACCCAAGCCCGAGTTCAAGACCAAAACCCTGAGGAAAGCGCCCTCAATAAAGCGTGAGCCAAGCATCAAAAATGGTAAGTTAACCCACTCTCCGCTGTCAGCTCAACGAGATCCGACTGGAAGCTAAACTCCCCGATTAACTACTCTAATGGATCACACCAAATGCTGTAAATTATTGATGCTTCTCTAATGTCTAAAACAATCTAACAGGCAATGCGAATATGGGGCACACAAATAATTATATGTAATTTTGTCGGGACTGTTGTGGATATCGCGTATGAGTATAAATATCTATCATATGTATCAATTGAATGGCCGTGTGCATTTTTCGCATTGGACCTTCTATTATCCCCTCTCACTCTCCCCCTCTCATGCTCTCTCTCTCACATTTTATATATCAAAATGCTGGCAAAAGGCAAGGCCGACAGACGTCACAGCTAAAAAAAAAAAATGTATTGAAAGACAGCGCGGCTAACGTAGCGTATGAGTGATCATGAGTGGTCATGAGTATATTGACCATTAGAGATTGGCGCGTGAGTGCCCGGATCGTAATTTTACTAAATACCGTGTGTTTATGTCGTTGGAATATCTTCTAATAAGAGGAGGCTACTCAATTAAATAATTTAATTGAGAAATAGCTGAATATAAATCGTTACTTTCGATAATATAGCATTGAAACTGCAACTATCTATAACTCATTAATTGAAAGTATGTATATATTGTACTTTCCACAAAGATTTCCACACAACCTGCCGAAATATGAAATGTCTGATTAAATCCGAATTTTCTTCAAGTTATTTTTAATTTAGTTCAGAAATACAGCCAGGAATTCCAGCTCATCACGTAAGGAATGTCTGTGTGATGAAAATGCAATTCCCTGTGTATTTTTATTATGCATGACAGAATTTTTAAGTCGGGTGTCCATCTCTAGTCCCACCTATAATCTCATACATACATATATATATATGTATATGTGCCAGCTACTCACACAAATGCACTTATCTATATGTAGTTGGATGTGTGTGAGTCCATTCACATTCACCTGAGCGTCGACTGCTCATTTTTAAAAAAGTTTTAAACGCACCCAGAGATACTTGTACTTGTGTGAATGCATTTTTATATGTGTATTTATGAGTACGTACGTCGAGTCAGTATATGGATATATGTATGTAAAAAGTATATAAATGAAATGTGCACAAAACATTTCATCAAAAATTGTGTGCCCAAACAAAAACAACAAAGCAAATAAAGGCTCACACACACGCACACAGTCACACATTACGGCTATAAAGCAATATAAATAACATATTTTATTTATTAAATTTTAGTGAGTGCTGTGCATTGAGTCGAAAGAGGCGCAAACTGTTTCCGCCCACATATCAAAAGCCCAAAAAAATAAAACCAATTTATTATTAAAAAACAAAACTGATAAAGGAAAGACAAGTATTTCAAAATTACAAAAGAGAGACAAAATCGCAATATTCTAATGCACTTTGTGGCTTCAAGCTGCGCCTGTTCATAATTCGAAAACAATAACAGTGAGTTGCATAAGTTATCTAATTGAATTGTATTGCCCGTGGGTGTGGCCCCGGGTTTGAATGAAGTGAAAAGCTCGTTAAGAGCGGGAAATGAAAAAGGAGAGGGAGAAAAAAGGTTACGTGTTACGTTGAGACAGTTAACTCGAGTTGCGGCCTGTCCTAATCAGTGGGCAATAACGTGACCGCAAATGCGTCCTAATCTTGCTAGGCAAACGCAAACATACAAAAGGCACGAGGTTCGAGGGTTCTCTTTGAAAATAAATGGTATGAGAGGTCACTAAACAAAATGGTAACCGCTGTCCCCAGCGTTTGTCCTTTAAAGCTGTCGCATAATAAAAAAAAAACAAAAAAAAACGGGAAAGACAAAAAAGGCAACAATGAAGACAGAAAAGAAAAACATTTATTTAATGTGCTTGGACGACGTCTTGGGCCGCCGCCTTTCATCCTGGACTGGTGGTCCTGTTTCTGGGGTGTTTCTTTTCTTTTTATGGTCTAAGTAAAATTCATGATTATTGCTCATTGTGTCAAAACTACAACATAAAGTGGAATGTTTAAAACCAGATGAGGATGATGAGTGGGACAGGCATTTGGGCAGCGCCTTTTAAAGCGCAAAACCAAAACTGACAACTATCAATAGGAAAGGGAACCGAGAACACAAAACTTGAACAGAAGTGAAACAGTTCTGTGTTAAGGGCAAAAGATATATGGCAATGTGCTTGATATAGTCGAACTAAATGCCCCATTTATATTCAAATATCCGCACTAAAAAACGAGAAACCAAATAAAAAGGCAGTGGCGGCCACAAAGCCTAGCCAATGTCTTCAAAGGAGCCAAAAGGACAACTGGCTGGACAAAATATATTTTCTTTTATTTAAATGAGCCAGCTTTCTATATATCTAAACTTATATACCTACATAAATACACACATATTTAAGTATATATGGCTGTATGAGACATGTAACGGCTGTGCTTCGTTGTGGGCACATTTTTTTTTCTTTCGTTTTTTATTTGGTTCGTTTAAGTTAGAGTCCTGTCGACTTTCAATAGGTGCAGTCGTTTGGGGGGAACTGAGGGACATAAAAGATGATTAGGCCATTTCAAATTTCAACATAGCGTGGTCAAAGTGACGTAAAAGGAAAACGCTGAAGCACACGAGAGCATTAAACCAATAATTACACTGGGCGACAATAAAATGGTTCACTAAATAAATAATTGCATCATACACATATATGTCAAATCATTTGTAAAGACTTCTAGACTGATGAATTCGCATTGATTGGACAACATTTGGTTTATGAAGCAGAAACTGCTGATATTTAGTATAACATTCGATGTGGATGAAACGAGAAACAGGAAGACGACAGCACATCGCGAATTACCTAGGAAAATTTTAATAAATGGACAAAACAGTATTTATAAATTAGATTCAGATTCCTTATATCCTTATTAAAATTTTCTATGAATTATGCAATCAATTTCTATAAATCGAAACTTTCGTTTATTCTCTCTAAATGCGTAGATCCTTGATTAACTTTAAAATGTCTCTATAATTATAAATAGTATAAAAACAAGGATATTTTCTAAATTCTAAGCTTTAAAATTAGATGCATTTACCCAAAACTTTAATCGAAAACAGCAGCAACGTTGTACAGTTAGTTGTCCGCAAATGAACTGGCAATAATTATTAACAAGATGATGCAAAATGTTAATCAGACGCCTGTAAAGAGCCTGGATTAAAGTTGTCAGTAAAGGGGATTGGATTTGTTGAGCAAGTGAAGCGAGGGCCGACTGTAAAATATGGGTGAGCTTCTCAACGCTTCATCATGTAAAGCACAGACAATGGAACAAAGTCAGTAATCAAACTGGAGTCCATGCTAATGCTCCGGTTCACTCCGCCTTCGTCGGAGGACTCCTCCTTCCCCCCTCTGATGGTTCGCTCGGCCCAGCGTGATTCAATGACAACGGCAACATTTGTGCATGCATAGAATATTCTGTTGATGATAACACAATGGAAAGCATCAGCCTGGGACGACGGGTACAGAGGAGCATTCCGTGGGTCGGGGACAAAGGCAAGGGACAGAGACAGGAACCGAGGGTACTCCCAAGATTGGGGATTGGAGTGGAGAGTGGGGTGTAGAGAGGGGGAGGGGGAGAGCACTGAGTGAGCTCGCAAAATTTATGTTTACATACCCCGCTATTCATTTTGCGTCGTTGTAAGTGCGGGCTTTGCGGTATATTAAGTGGGTAGCATCATCTCAGAGACGCTGGGACTCGTTCAGCTCAGCATTTTATTTAAATAAGAAATAATTTTGTCGACATGAATGAATGAATGAAGAGTTTTATCTGCCCGGCACCCTTCCACAAAGTGCCTTGGGTAAGTTTTTTCTTTATTTTGTATTTCTCCTTTCTTTGTTTTTCTGTACTCTGCTCGCCGTTTTAGTTTCTGTTTCTGTTTTCATTTTCATTTTGTGAGTGTGTGCAAAAGTGGGGGAGATCCTGATTTAGGATGTCGCTTTGCCAGAGCTTTGCCATAAATTACTAAAACGAATTAAGCGAAACTTACTAAACGAGCGCTCAATTGGCTGCCCAAAAAGTTGACCACGTATTTTAATCAGTGACTACAAATGGCAGCCAGACAGAAGAGGATGGCCAAGATGAAGAGGATAAAGAACGTGGCCAGGATGTTACATTAACATGCAGCAACAGCAGCAGGAGGGAGAGACGACAATAATCAAGTTTGGCACTGATTTCATTGAGTAAAGTAACACGAGTTCGGGATTAGTTTCGAGCACAGGTGCAGAATGAGCATCCGAATAGGAGCAACGGCTAATGCACCGCCACCGCAAAGGCAACCAACCACTTAAAGATTAAGTGCAGATTCAGCCAGGCGCGACTGCTAAAACCAGAGATGAAGCATCCAAGAGAAGCCTGGGCAAAGCGTATTAAAATGGGGCAAAGGGAGAGAGGGATAAAAATGGGCGAGGGGGGTGGGGGGGACAAGGCCAGTCAGACAAAAGGATAAGGTTGAGATTGAGATTGGGGCATGTTTCTGTTTGCTGCAAGGTTGGCTGCCTTTTAGGTCGCGTCGAGGGGAGATGAGGTGTTCTTCGCTCTGAGGTTGCTGGTGTGTGTTGCCTCTTGGTCCCGGGTTCATTCAAACAAAGCTAATTAACAGATTTGTCAGCTTTTCATCACTTGGCGCCGCCATTGTCTAAAGCAGTTGTTTGACTTTTGCACTTTTTTAAGCATCAAGCAACACAAAGGCAAAACGAACCATCAACCTGTACAGGGTGACGGCGTTAAACAAGCTGAAAAGAATGCAAAGTATTGTATACCAACTTTTGCGTGTTTGTAGAAGGGATCAAGGATAATGATAGAGACGGAAAATGAGTGTTGGAGGGGGGGATAAAGCTCCGATGTTTGTACTGTGAGGGGTTAAAAAACAAATCAAAAAGTTTTCCAATTGCTAATTACAAGGGCAAATGGAAGAAATATTCTAGTGTCTTGGAACTTGTTAGGCCAACAATTTAAGCGGAAATTTATTAGTAACAGCTTGTGCAAACATTTCAAATTAATTGGCCTCGTTAACAAAAGCCTGCAGCAAGCGCATCACAGACTTTAAACTAACTAACTAAACCAAAGTAGAGTCAAGCACAACGGCACAAAGTAAAAAATGCAATCAAACTTTTGCCCCCCTGCAGAGCTCGAACTAAAACTCGGTGTAGTTCAGGATGTTTCAGGGTGTTAAAGCAATAAAATAAGCTCAGTGTTGGGTGTCGGGGCTGAGTCTCGGACCACGGCAGTAACTTTTCAATCTCAGCCAATGCCGGCAACTTCAGAGCATCAGAGAGCGTGCAACAACCGAATTGGAAAGAAAATACTCCCCGTATATCCAGCTGAAACTCAATTGATATGTATGGCCTGTGGCGAGAAGAACTTTGCGCAAACAACTGACACAAATTGCAAACTCATTAAATTAAAATTATATTTAATAACCGCGAGTGCACGCAGCGCTAAACGATTTACTTGATAAACGAAAAATAAAAAAGAAAACCCAAAATAATGGAAGAAAATCGGGCAGACCATCCATACTTATATCTTAACCAAGGCAGCTACTAACCTTTCCATTTCCCTTATTTCCCTCTCTCTATCCATTTCAACAGTTCCAGCGCCGCCGCCGCTGCCATCTCTGGTGCCGAAGGCGCCTCCACCGCCACCGCCTCCACTGGCTGCCGGCGAAAAGCGGGAGCTTTCCGACACGCAGAAGAAAACTCTCGAGAAGCTGAAGTAAGCACACTCGCAGAATTTGAACCGGAATCGCTGTTAGACTAAGCCACCATTTATTTGATTTCATGCAGAACACGACCACGCCGACGTCCAGACTGGTCCGAGATGATGAAGGAGGTCGAAAGTGGCAGGAAACTGCGCCATGTGGCATGCAACGATAGGTGAGCAGCTAATTTAGAGTGTACCAGATAGATGGCAGGCCATTATGAATAGTTTTTAAATTTGTTTCCGGACGGCTAAATCAATCAAAGGTATGACAGAAATTAATAAACTCCCATTCTAGACATTTCTAATGAACAAACATAGTTATGATAGTTGAAAGCCTAGACAGAAGGTTTATTACCAATTTAAAGTTAGTCTTTAAGCGACTGAACGAGTTCCTATGACAAAGAAATAATTTATCGTTTGTTAAATTATAAATTCCTTATAATCAGGGATTAAAACCGAAACGAATATCGGTTTCAGTTACGGTTTCGGTTATGCTCGATTTAAAGTTTTCGGGTATCGTTTATGCAAAATCTGGGAGCATCGGTTTCGTAACGGTTATCGGTTTTTTGTAAGTTTCGGTTTAAAAATAACGGTAAGGTTTCGGTTCACAAAAAAAATTAAAGTTTTCGGTTGACCAAAATAAGAAGCTTTATTCATTGTTTTACATGAAAAAAGACTTAATACTCTTTTTAGCCCGAAAAATAATGTTATCTGGTTACGGAATTGGAATGAAAATTTCGATTATTTTGATATTACTGATATTTAATAACTTCGAACTGTCATAACTTTGTCAAAACTCAATCAATTATCATGCGCAATTTGTAAATGATTTTACCTCTAAATTCGTTCTGCATTTAAATTTTGTTAGTTTTCAAATTTCGAATATTTTCGAAAAAATCAAAAAAAAAAAAGGGTAACACTGCAAATTATCAAAAAAAAATGGATTTTTAAAATTTTTTAAAAATTAGACATTTAAATGCAGAACGAATAAAGAGTGAAAATCATGCTCAAATTTACATTGCGCATGAAAATTGATTGAGTTTTGACAAAGTTACGGAAGTTCAAATTTGCTCAGAAGCTGCGACTACCAGAACCGAAATTAACCCTTATAAATGAATCGGTTACTAAACGGTTAATTCGGTTTAAAGAGTTTCGGTTGATGTGTTTCGGTACAGCGAAAAAAATTCTTTTCGGTTACGATTTCAGTTCCGGTTTCAAATTTTGATCGTTTTTTATCGGTTAAAGGTTACGGTTTCGGTTAAGGTTTTAATCCCTGCTTATAACATAACAGAGAGTACTAGCTAAAAATCACAAATATAAAGTATGCAGTGGTGATAAACATCTCTACTAAATTATTAGTAGCAGTGCAAATTTTAATCAAACATTTCGCCACACCATTAAAAATTCAGTCAAAACTTGATTTTTTAACTATTAGTGATTTTCATTTGAGTTAATAAATATATGAGATATGAGATATATGAGATATGAAATAGTATATAAAATAATTATTTACTGCTGAAAGATTCAACAAAATAAAATAATTTAGTCAAATCAAGTTTTAATCAATATTTCCAGCTCTGGATAGCTGATACTGATTGATTTTACCAAACGATAAATATAGATTTTTTACGAACCTTGGAAAAAACAACCAATATTCAAACTAGACTAATTCAGTACACCAATATCTATGCAGATCTCAGCCCATATTGACGTGCAAATCGATGACCAAAGTGGACGACAAGTTCATCTATGAAACAGAGAAGGACAATTCGCATAACAAGCTGCTCAAGCAGATCCAAGGTGGCGTTCGGTTGCGTCCCACACAGACGAATGATCGCAGCAAACCCATCTTGGGGGGTTTGCGCAAGTTCCGTCGCCAGATGACCATTGAGGAGCAGCTCCACAAGTCGCAGTCAAAGGTCAATATGCTGAGCGAGGCGCCCAGCAGTCATGCGCTCGGACCGGGTGCCAATGCCAGTGCACTTGGAGCAGGCAGCTCCAGGCCCAGCATTGTGTCGGCCATGTCCATTGATGAGGAGAGTCCCGATGAGTTGGATGACATTGATAAGATTCGCGACGATCTGCAGAGCACGAAGCAAATGTTGGCCATGGAACTGCGCAATCGGGAGGCGCAGGAACGTGAGAATAAGAAACTGTTGGCCAAAATCCGCACATTGGAAACAGAACTGGAGCGGGAGAAGTCGCGAGAGAAGAACCTCGAGTATGGTTCGAATGTCATTGTGGCCACCATGGATCCCACACCCACATCCGAGCAGGCGTACGTCAATTCGCTGAAACGTGAAGTGGAGGATGCACGGAAGGTGTCCAAGGAGGTGGAACAGAACTATCACGACACTAGCGAGCTGCTCGTCGATGCGAAAACGGAAATCGAGGAACAAAGACGACAGATACAATTGCTGGAGCGCAAATTGGCAGCGGCACTGCAGGTAAGCGAATTGGAGACTAAGCAATCGAGGGCGGGGCGGGGGCGAGAACACAAGTCGCACAATGTGTTGGTGTTGTCAGTTGAAGTTAAAGTTAAAGTTGAAGTTGGGGGTCATAACCCACACATATCCACATGTTCTCGCACATTTTCAGCGCCGTCTGCGCCGCCTCCCTGCGACAGCTCAGCCAGAAAACTAAGCCAAGCTAACAAAGCAATCGCAATTAGTCGCTTTTTCCATTGATTCTAGTAGTAGTTGTAATTGTAGCTGCAAATGATGGGAGTAGTTCTAGCTATAGCAGTAGCAGTAGCTATAAATAATTACACATCAGCTGACAACACTACACATACTACACTGATGGGGGATAAAACGTGTGTGGATGTTGATATCTCAACCAATTAGTCTTAACTTTAAATTGATTCTTTTGATGGATTAAAGACACCTTTTCCTACACGCTTAGACAGTCTTTTCTCGACATCAGAAACCACCCAAATTGAAATTCCTAGCAATTAGAATCGTATAAAATATGTACTTCAGAAATTGGAATCGCGTCAAATTCTAAAGTTCGATTTGTTGTTTATTTGATTTATTCAAAAGTCTGTCTATTTATTTAAATTTCTTAAATTACTGATACAATTTGATACTAGTGCTTCATTTGATGAATTAAAGACACATTTTCCTACCCACCCTCGTTGACTTATGTGGTTAGAAATGTTTTAAAGTTGATTTAAATTTGAAATCAGAAACTGCAAATTAGAATTATATAAATTTCAAATGTGAGCCCTAGAAATTTAAATAGCTTTAAATTGTTTTAAATTTTGAATTGTTTTTTATTGCTGTTATTTTTCTGTTTTTAAAATCTCTTGTTTAATAATAATCGGATTAATTTATATACATTGCTTATTCATTAAAAAATTCGATCTAAATTTTTTCTCTGCGATCTCAACATCCGCATTCGATTAACACCCCTTAAAGAGTTGTGCACACACATAAGGTAGTTTTCCCAATTGAAAGTTGAGAAAACGAATCTTAAACTGATCCATTAGTGAGACAAACCCCATTGAAAAACGCTTCTGGTTGCCAACACTAAAACATTAACCAATTAACCAACGCTATCGCTATTATTATAAGGGCAATACGACGCCAAGCACTAACAGACCGCATATTAGTAATTGCTTTGCTTACGACGATGACAACGATGATTACTACGACCAGGTGACCAACCACGGTAATCACGGCCTGTACAAGGTAATGCCACAAGCTGCATTCGGTCAGGGGTTGCCGTTGGAGAGATGTTTTAGTAATTCTTTGGTCTATTGTGAATGTAGGGTGGCGGCTCATTGGATGGATCACGGCGACCAAGCGACGCACACTTTGGACGCGACAGTTCACCAGAGCTGGATCTGGAGCTCAGCGAAAGCGATCCAGATGAGCCCGAGGAGAAGAAGACAGAACGACGCGAAAGACGACTGGGCAAGGAGGTGAAGTTGTTGCGCAGTAAACTTACCAAACTAAAGGTTAAAGAGGAGGCAGCCAAAAAGGAGAAGGATGCACTGAAACAGGCCATGAAAAAGAATCATGTTATTCTCAAGTAAGTCAGTTATCCAAACTATATTCCTCATAGCATTCATGGTATATTCAATTTAAAGAGAGGAGAACAAAAAGTTCAAGAAACTGGAGAAGGAAGTACAGAAGATGGCCGCCTCGATGAAGCTCGATGAAGACGAGCTTGACGGTGAGGACAAGGATGAAGATGAAGCCGAAGCGGAGCACGAGGAAGAGGAAGAATCCGAAGAAGAGTCTGAGGAATCGGAATCAGAGGAAAGCGAAGACGAATCAGGGAGTGAATCAGAAGCGGAGGTAAATATTCAATTATAAATTATCTTAATATATATATATTTATATTATAAATACCTGTGCTTTAGGATTCCGCCAACTCCGCTAAGAGGGGCAATCTGGAACCGCGCGTTAAGAAGCACGAGAGTCGCTTTGCCGCAATGAAGAAGTGCAATGTGCTCCTTCAGGCCAATGTGGACAATTTGCAGGATCAAATTACACAGGTGCGCTCCCGGGCAACAAATCTACAGGACGAACTAGATGCCGTAATTGCCGATTTGGGTTTCTAGATGTTATATCACCATATGTCGCAACAAACCAACAGCTGCTCCCAAGAATCGAATGTACAACGTGTTTGTTTTCTGTTTGCGTAGTGTTCCTTTTTCAATGTATTTAAATATAATATTATCAAAATATGTAAGCCCGACGCACACTACGACGTATTCACGTACACGTTCAAAATTGTTTTGTGTATTTATTATTTTCTGGCCGGCAAACTTGTTTCGTTTGTTTGTTTAATTACAATTTTTATTTATGGTTTGTTGTGGCAACGGTGGCGCCGACGCATCGACTTTTAAAGCCGAGCTGCCACCCAGTTAAAAAAAACCATCTGGCAACGTCAGGCCAAAAGTATAACATTTCATATTTAGTAACTTTTCGAGAGAATTCTTTTTTAAAAAATTTCTTCATTTTGAAGATAGAATTTTGTAGATATTAGCAGAATTTTCGTTGTTTTTTCTGTCAATTTTATGATATTATTTTAAGAATTAAATTTGTAACTTCTTCCCGAGAGGATTGACGTCGCGACTTTGAAACCTTTATTAAAATATTCATCATAATTTTCTCTAATTTTGAATTAAAAATTTTCTTCAAATTATTAATTTGAATTCAAGATAAGCTAAAAATTATCAAAAATGTGAATCGCGCGCCAGATATACAAAATCAGCTATTACAGTTGGCGCCATCTATCGTTTATTAGCTGACATTTAATTCAATTTCAACGACAGCCCGCCCAACGGTTATTTGATTTTACACAAGTTGTATTTATTTATTTAGTTGGAAATACTTTCAGTAGTATAAGCATGTATAACAATGTACAAAACAACAACTCAATGAATTTGGCTAAACTAAATCGAATAGTTATGTTATAAGTATGTGTGTGTATATCATAGTCAATAGAGGGAATAGTGATTACGTTTTCTAATCAAGGAAATTTTTACAAACAATATTTGATTTATTTACTGGAGTTTTTCCAGTAAGACACTGAGTCCAGATTTAATTAGTTATAATTTTCAACTATCACTAAATCACTGCCAATTAAAAATGTAATGTTGGTTTTCAATCAACAGAAAAATCAATCGATCATATGAATGAATAGTGAAGAAATAATTTGAAACAGTTTTAACAGGACTTAGAGATAGTTGAAAAATTAAGCTTGTTTAATCAAATATTTGTGTATTGCTGGAAGATAGCACTATGCCGCATATTTTAATGAAAACAAATTTGAATCAATATTCCCAGCTTTGTATGAATATTATTTTTGATGGTATGAGTATCACGCTCGAAATTTAAAACTATGCCTATTTTATGTTTAATATGTAGGTGTTTAATTAATGCGCCTTTATATAGATATATAAAAGCTGAGCTTTTTAATATGTTACGAATTATTATAGCTTTGAGCACTCTTCCCTGATGCCCAAATTTGATTTTGAAGTACGTTGTGACCGGCAAGACGCAAAGTTGAGAGAAACCACGAACGTGTCTAAAGCATTCCATTAACTACAACTATCAATCACTACAAGATCTTGGTCTACTCCAGTAGAATGACTCGTAATCGCTTACGGAGCGAGGATTCGCGGGGCAGTGTCATGGCCCATTTCTTCGTGGCGGTCAGTATAACCGAGCCGACGACCATTAGAGCACCAAACAGGGAATAGGCATTGGGAGCTTCACCAAAAAACATGATTTGCCAGATGAACGCGAATACAATGTCGGCACAACGTGCGATTGCCACTGGACCGGCTTGTTCCACCTGCAGCGAAAGCGTCAGCAGGATTTGTCCCAAAAAACTGAAGATGCCCAGGACGACGACCAGCCAGCGATCGCGTCCACAGCTAGGCCAGCAGACAGCGCCAATCGATCCGCACACGAAGAGAGTATAGACTAATGCAATTGCTCCAAAATTGGTCATGATCACTGAGAAGTGGAGGTTCTTGAGGGCACGCAGCAGTATGTAAACATTGGCACCAAATAGCGTCGATGATATGGCAGCGACTGGTCCCCAGATATCGTACGTTTTATCCGAATACTTTTCGGTATCGGAATCGGGCACTGGATCACCAAAGACCAGGGGCGGTCTGGTGATCAGGACAACGCCAAGAAGCGTCATATTGATGGTGACCACATTGAAGAGCGTGCACGGCTCCTTGAGGAAGACACGTGCAAATATGGCAACGAACACAGGCGTGGAGAATATAATCACACTGGCATCAGCGAGCGGCATGTGCCGGAAGGCATAAAAGCTGAGCATCAATCCCGTGGTGCCCATGAAGCAGCGCAGTAGCAGAATCACTCGCTTGCCCTCCGGGAACACCGGCTGCTTTGTATAGATGAGTATTGGAATGGTGGGCAGGAGCACGCCCACAAAGCGAAATGATGCCAGCTCCATGGGGTTGACGTCCACGAGTCCTTTGACTATCACCGAGCACAGCGAGAAGAATAGCGACGATAGCGTGGCCAGTATAATGCCCAAATATGGGCAGTTTGCCCGCCTCTTTAGACGTTCCAGCCATTGGTTCGAAATATCGCCCGTTCTCGTCCCATCCACAAACTGATGCAACTCCAAATTCTCTGGCATTGTCAGCTTTCTAATATTCTAGGCAACTATTTTAATTAATGGCACATTCTGCAAACATAAATTTACGTTAATTAACTGGCAAAATCTACCTTTAGTTTCAAATTATTATACCTGTTCTATTTCGATTGTGTTTGAAAAATCGATTTTTCAACTTTGTTGCGGCGGTTTTGAATATTATTCATATGAGCAAAAAGCGTGCAGCACGAGCTGCTGGACTGCGACATAGTTTAACTCAACATTTCAGCTTATTATCACTACATTAACTATTTGACGGTAATATTATTCTCTTCCACACAAACATTTGGAATTAACGAAATAATTAGAAAAGTTTAACAGCTAGACAGCTGGTTGGTGGTTTTCTGTTGTAAACGGCCGAAGACTGAGTGGCAGCCTTAAACTCAAAACCGGTGTGGCAGCCTTGGCTCCCAGAAATTGTTCCATTTTCATGTTTTAATAAAATTGCATAATTAAGTTGTTTTTTTTTAACTCCTTTAGTTTTGAAATTCGAATTTTGAAAATTTTTGCAGAAAAGTTCTTTGAATTTTGTTGAATTTAAGGACTAAAGTAAATTAAATTAAATGAAATATACACCTTCATAAAAATTATCAACTTCATTTTATCTAATTTCGAATAAAAATGTGCATTCAATTTAAATTGTTTAACTAAATTAAAATTGTGTGCTGAATCGATTATTTTATTCGATACTTGGGATAGGTAACACTGAATATCGCCCATCTCTAGTTCAGTGTTGAGTAAATACTTGGGGAAAAAACACAGTAAGCCCCTTCTCTAGTTGTGCGCACACACAAACATAATATTTACATACATAAATGATACAATTTCGGATTAAAGTGGCGTAATATTTTGATTTCGGTTACATTTGCAATTTTATACTCTGATTTGGCATGAATAGCCAACGATCTGCAGTGAACACAAAGAGATGGGCCCTTATCGCAGCAGGTCTGGGCCTGTTTTACGTTCTGGTGCGTCACAGGCAATCGATGTTGGGCCTGTTGCGTCGCAAGTTCTTTGTTGGCAGTTCTCAATCGCTGCAGCACAAACGCATCGAGGTCATTAGCTCTGTTCATGAATCGCAGCGCATCTTAAACGAGCTTAAAATGTGAGTAACTCTGGTCAGACAATCCAGTTGATAATTATTTCAATTACTCCAGACACTGTCAGACTTTCAAAGTGCTGGGATTTGATTGCGAGTGGATCACAGTGGGTGGGAGCCGCAGGCCTGTGGCCTTGCTTCAGTTGAGCTCTCATCAGGGCCTCTGTGCGCTATTTCGTCTGTGTTGCATGAAGCAAATACCGAAGGATCTGCGTGAGCTGCTCGAGGACGATGATGTCATCAAGGTGGGAGTTGCTCCACAAGATGATGCCAAGAAACTATCACATGACTACGGAGTCGGCGTCTCGAACACTTTCGATTTGCGTTTCATGGCCGTAATGGCCGGCCATCAGCCGGAGGGATTGGGCAAACTGGCAAAGACTCATCTTAACTTTGTGCTGGATAAAAACTGGCGCCTGGTGTGCTCCAACTGGGAAGCCACGCAGCTGGAGTCTGCGCAATTGAACTATGCTGCCAATGATGCACTTGCCGCGGTCGCAATTTTTCAGAAGCTATCTAGAGATTTGGAGCCCAGAAGCTTTTTAAATTGGCGCTCAATTGAATTCAATCAGATCAGACCAAAAATTGAACCTTTTCTCGACGTGGATTTCACAAAAGGTTACGCCGCGGGCATATCAAATAATAGAGTTTCAGTCTCCTCCTCAAACCCGATGACAACCAAATCCAAACCAGAAAAGTCTCTGTCGAAGAAGAAACAACAATGCCGTAACCTTGGCACTCAGTCCAAAGTATTCTATGACAACTGCCTTCTGGAGGCGCCCGATGGCGAGCTACTCTGCACAATTGATCGCCGCAAAGCCTCCTGGTACCTCAATCAAAATCTGGGCACTCAGATCAGCGAACATCCTTTCACAGTTCGTCTAAACTTTGAGCCTGCGGGTCGAGCAGTCGGCGATGTCGGTCGTTATTATCAGACGCCCAAGGAGAATCAGTGTGTGGTCTGTGGCCGTCGGGATGCCTACATACGGAAAAATGTCGTGCCTCGGGAATACCGAAAACACTTTCCCGTGGTTATGAAATCGCACACATCCCACGACATCCTATTGTTGTGCCCCAACTGTCATCAACTAAGCAACATTTCAGATAATAAAATACGCAATAGACTGGCTGTATCCTGCGACGCGCCCTTCAAGCACAGAGACGGCATGGTCAAGTACCATGATGATCAGCAATTGAGGTGAGTGGGAGAATATCTCTTTTTGTGGTGCCTGTGTAAAATTTAATCTGTCTTCTTGCAGGAGCGTTAAATCCGCTGGCAAAGCCCTAATGCAACAGGTTGATCGTATTCCATCCGAGAAAGCGGACCAAATGCGAAAAATCATTTTGGATTACTACGCGGGGGAGGAACAAATCACCGATGAACTGCTGAAAAGGGCAGCCGACATAGACTGCAAAGTAGAGAATGAAGACTATTGCCAGCATGGCAAAAAGGTGGTCGAAATGTATCGAGATAAGTTCGGTGGCCTCATTGAACTGGAACGCATTTGGCGGGAGCATTTCCTAAACACAATGCAGCCCAAGTTTCTACCTGAACTCTGGAATGTGAATCACAATGCGGATCGTTTGGAAGTGCGAGCAAGTGAGGGACGCGTCGACAATGCAGATTTGGTTGTGGCAGGTCTGGAATCAGTTATGAATTGTAATGAATCATGTAAACCCTAGCAGTGTTTTTGTACGTTTTTACGTCATATTTTTTATATTTGTTTAATTAAAATAAATTTATTGGCATTTCAATTTGCTACGTATATAATACAAGAGAGAGATTTGATGATTCGAAATTCTTTCATTACGAAATCTAAAAAACAGCACAACAAATGAATGGCATTGGTCTATGAGCATCTCTTAAAAAACCTAATTAGCTATAAAGTAATTAAATAAATATATCGGATAATACACTATATACATTGCATTGGATAATGCAGCAAATTTCGTTCACGTTCGCTAAATAAACTCAAAGCCTTCATACTTGTAGTCTGTGTTGATTCTTACCTCCGGCAACATCGTTTTGCCATCAACGCTAAAGGCGGTTAGGTACGTGGATGTCTTGCCGTTAAGCTCCTCCGATTTGAGGGCAATGATAATTGTGTCCTTCGCATGGGGCAGGAATTTAAAACTGGAAAAGCCATGCGTAGGGGATGTATTGTCCGGATCTAGCTTAACCGTCTCAACAATATTAAAGTCCTCGTCGGCAGAGATCAAAATATTACATCCCATATGCTCGTCCAGAGTTTCGTTGTATCTGAATGATAGATAATGTTTAATACACGCCAATTTAATGGAGAATAGATAGATAACTCACTTTTCTTTGGAGCAGCGGCGTGGCAGGAAGTACCAGCGCTGCTGTACCTCCGACCAGACACCGCTCTCGTGTATCATGTAGCCAGGCCAGGAGATTTGTTGTGACATCAGTCGTAGTTGTTTGTAATTCTTTGTCCAGTTAATTGAGCGCACCTCGCCCGTAGTCGATATAGCCTTCACGTACATGGGATTATGGTTCTGAAAGTCACCCATGCTTGTTGTCCACTCCTTGCCCATGGAGCCCACATATAGCGTGTGGTCTTTAACTGTTGCCCACTCTGACTTGAAGCCCTTGGCGTTGTGTCCATCGCCGTCCATTAATATCAGCCAGGGCATGACCTTGTCGTTGGTAATCTCATATACAAGTCCAGTGCGATCATCGAAGCTCAACAGTTTGCCGTTAAATGTCACCAGCTCGGATAGTTCCATGCCACGTCCTTTCAGCGCAAAACCAGACTCGAGCGTCGTGGGCGCACCATCGTCCCAGCTAATTTGTATCTCATTCTTTGCAGTTGTGTATGTTAGATAACCTTTCTTTAGATAACTACGCCACGTTGTGCTGCCATCGGTCTTTACCACTTTGGAGCTTGTATCTAGATCCGCAATCATGGCAATGCGATAAATGATAACGCCGCCTTGAACGCTCAGCGGCGGCGTCAGTGGATACGTTGCATTGTACTCCAATGGATTCGCATGCTGGATACTGCGTAGCCAGTAACCATCGGAGGAGGATCTTGAGCCTTGGCGTGCATACAGGAAGAGTAATATGAGCACCACAGCACAAAACACAAGCAGAGCAAAGTGATAATTAAAACGAACTGTGCGATTCCCAATCCGATAAGTCGGAGTTCTTAGGGCGGATCGCCAGTCGCGCAAATACATTGCGCGCGGCGAGCTTTCGATGTCCCTATACACGAAAGGTGAACTTTGCATTTATAAAATGTATTAGTTTAAAATTTGGTAGCGTGGCAGTGTAAAACGTTAAAAGATGTGTCAACAATTGATGTGATGTGTCGGTTGTTAGTTCCTGGACCACAACAGCTGACCAGTGTTGCCAGCTTAGCATATTTCAGGCTAGTTCTAGCATTTTTCAAAATGGAAAAGCTTATAAATTTAGCAATAGCTTATAGCCTGAAATCTAGCATATTTTAATTTACATTTAGCTTTTTAAAATGTTTTACGAGCATACAAGAATCGGAACTTGTTAATTTTTTGCCGATGGGTACGTAAATCGTGCATAAACAATCGCGTAAACTGCATCGATAAGAATTCTGACCCTTTGTGCGAGGGCAAAAGAAAAGTGAAGTTTCATAAATAAAAATGCCGAAAATTCTTTACAAACAAATCTTTTGGCAAATTCAAATTAAAATCAAATATTTAAAAACAAATTATATTGTGTATTATTATTCATTTTGACTTAGCTTATTTTGTTTTTTATTTTTAGCTTTTTTTAGCATATTTTTACTGCAGATCTAGCTTACTTGCACTCTCTCACTCTTACTTACACGCAACACTGGAGAGGAAGGAGACCAAAATATTGTAAGTGTGACCACGCTTGACCAAGCGTTGCCACCCGTTTTTTAGCCGGTTTTTGGTGGTTTTCCCGTTACATTTTAGTTGCCTGAAATTTCAACTATTTCAATTGTTTCTTTCTATTAAAAATCATGGCGGCAAATAAAGAGAACATCAGGATTCCTTACATTTTGAATGGAAGGATCTTTAAAATAAAAAGGCAGTATGCAAATGGTAGAATTTCTGTAGAATGTGTCTACTTTACGGAAACAGCACAGGCTGTTTCCAAAGGCACAGAAATGAAAATTGTATAATTAAATGTTTTAACTTGGCAGACTGTTCATCCATTTTTTTCCCAAGGTTTAAAAGTAATGGAATTAATATTGTTGAAAATGGATTTTCGGAACCTAAAAACGTTTTTATCTGGCTTTCTTCTAGATTTCCCAGCTTTTTCTAGCTATTTTTAAATGTTGATATAGCTTTTTCCGGTCCTGGAGAGTTGGCAACACTGCAGCTGACTAACAAATGATTCAGTTCTTAAGAGCATTTCAAGTTCACTTGAGTCAACATCGATTACTTTGATTTTGTCTTATCGGATACGTGTATTTCTGCAATTTACTTAAAAACAAATGTTTTCAATTATATGAATAAGAAATACAATTTGATTTATCAAAAAGTTAGCGCCAAAAAAACTAATCGAAACTGGGTTTGCGTCTGAGTATATCGGGTGACCGCCACGATATTTAAGTATCGATACTTTCCTTAGTAACAGACGATAGGCAACACAAGGGCTGCATATTCATCGATAGTGAGTATATCGGAAATTTCATCGATAATGACATGAATAATGGTTTTGCATCCCTAGCCGGCAATTAAAGATTATCAACTTGTTCGTTTCATTCAGTAAGAAAGACGCCGTATTTAATATTGTACACAATGTGGAGTCGCTTTAAACATTTTGTTCATTCTGTCCTAACAGGCAAACCTCACATCAGTATTCGTAGTAACATGTCAGAGCCACCGGCGAGCAACAGCAAAGAAGCCATTGCACGCCTGCGGGAGTTTGGATATGGCTTTAATGATTGTGAGTTACTAAACTCCGAAGGATATACTATTTTATTTACATATGTATATGTTACTTATTTATTTATTTATATCTGTAGCTGGCGTACTGTGTAAAATTGACGCTGTGACCGGCGAACTTGGCACAGAACCTTATCAGTTTAAAATAAGCGAGAATCATTCGGAGAATAAAGAACATTATGAGAAGCTGGCTAATCAAATTCCAGAAATTATATATGAGCTGTTGGAAATGAACGGCCTCAAGAGGACATACATACCCCTCAACACGCCCATAGAACGCTCCACTTTTGTATTTACGCAGCCACAGCCTCTGTCCCAATCGAAAAAGTTGCTCGTTCTTATTAACGGTGCTGGATATGTACGCGCCGGTCAATGGGCTAGAAAGTACGTAAAAGGCAATTCCAATTTAAATTTATCATAATGTAATAGTTCTCCTTACATTATTCAGATTAATAATAAACAATTCGCTGGATCACGGAACGCAGTTGCCCTACATTAAGCGGGCACAGGAGCTGGGCTATGATATCCTCGTGACCAACACCAATGACAATGAACGCTACATAAATAACAAGTGTAAACCGATTAAGCTAGTCAGCGACCCCATGAGTCATGCAGCATATGTCTGGGAGCATATTGTAATGCCATCGAATCCGGAAAATGTGGTCATTGTGGCGCATAGCTTTGGCGCACTCGTCACTAAAGATTTGGTAAGTTCTTGCTGGAACTGTTAAGATATGGATATGACAATCTTATAAGTTTCACTTGTTGCAGGCGGAGAAGTTTACCGATTTCTTCAAGGAGAAAGTGATTGCCATTGCTCTGACCGATGGAACCATCGGATATCCACCGGCCAACTGTAAAGAATACTTCAACGATGTGACCTGTAATTGGGCATCGAGCAAAGAACCGCTTGATACGAATTTAAGAGAGGACGATAGTAGCGATTACAGGCGCGTATCTGCTGGTCATCCGGAACACGAGTGGAGCTCCTGTTCGGCCATGGAGTCGATCTTTACTTTCTTCGATGAAAAGTTCGAGCGGCGTATGCGTGCCCAGAAGACAACATCTGATTAACATTTGGTTACTTAATACTTTTATATATTTTCAGAATTTATGAATATATTATTCGATTTTTTCATTTTTCTACGTATGTCTGACACTTATCCTTTTTCTCTAAGGAGAAACACAAACTATCGATTTACTATACATAAATCAAACATGATGTCGGAAAACCCCTCATAACCACTCAGATATGTCACTAACACTCATATCAAGGCCATTTAATTTGATTTTCGGCACTTTGGCACATTCCATGTGAGTTAATCAAGTTGATGGCTGATGTATCGTCGTCGATAAAACAAAAGTGAGGATTGTGTCCAGCGAACAAAGCTAAAAAACTACCCATAGCCCATACCCGTATTCCCCACGTCCCCACGGTATACACTTGAGCATTGCTCGATAAGAAGGGCACTCAAATCGAGGTTGCATCATAGTTTGGGGTTGATACAGCGATGGAAATCCCCAGCTTACCCTCACACATAAGCGACCACATCGTTTAACAACAAACTGCGCCATAAAAAAGTGTCCCCAGTGACTTTTCTTATCGATTATAATAGCGCTCAATATAAATATATATTTGACTTTTTAAAAAAAAAATGTTTCTAATCGAAATTCGAAATGTGATTATTAATTATTAACTTAAGAAAATATATTTCAATTACGTATGTAGGTAAATGCCGAGTTACCAAATCAAAATCAGCATTTAGAAATGTTAAATTTTAATAGAGCAGATAGAAGAACAACTTCTATAACAAGTACGGAATCAATATTTCAATTCAAATTTCTATAGAATAAAAGATTCATCTTATTGAAGCCAAATCACATTTTCCTCAAACTTATTCTACATTAATCCTTAGTTATCGAAATGAAATTAAAGTATTTATTTAAGCAATCTTACCTTCAAAGCCATCTCTCAAGTAGTAATATAAGTACTTACGCAGACGTTTATCTTTAGCATTAAGCAGAACCGAACTTAATACCCGCAAAGCGTTCATTTTGTGAATCCAAATCAGGAAGTGAGAGAAACAGATAGAGAGAGAGAGAGAGAGTGAGAAAGCTGCAGACGGCAGCAGGCTGTTGGTTGATGTCTGGATGTGGGTGGGACCGTAACAACGGCAACCCTACAAGGCATGCTCCTGCGTGGCCCTCTCCCCACAGTTTGGTGCTCAGTTTGTATACATTATCGCTGTCATGGCCGCAGTCATGGCTTCTGCTCCACCTTAGACATCGTTGACGTCGTTGTCGTCCTATGGCAGGCTGCTATCTCCACTTTGACTCACCCGGACCCGTACCCTACACACATACACACACAAACACACAAGCACATGGACAAAAGCACACGACGAGAATGGCATTAGTTTAGTCGGTGCGACTGTTCGTACATCCTTCGTATCCTTCGCAGTCAGGACTTGTACGAGTTCAGGAATGGGTCATGCGCCTGGAGCTTGTATGTATCTCTCATATGCATACATAAAATATCCTTTATTTTTTTTTTGTGTAAATACATGAGAGCAGTAAATAGGTAGAGTCCTCCCCTAAATCGCAGAGTAAATAAAAACAAAGTCACAGTTTCAGTTTAAATTAAGGATTCAGCTGACACATTTAAGGAAAGTCTTAAGCTAAGGTCCTTACAGTATTTTCTCAGCTAACAAGGACTAGCAATTACTTAAAATAATCATTGTTCTTGTGGTTATTTGATAAGATCTTCGAGCATATAAGCAAATGTAACGTCCTTCACATCTCACCAGACTGGAGACTGGGAGCCAACCCTTTTAAAGTGTGGATTTCCTTGCTGGGATATTTGTGAGGTCGTTTATTTTCTTGAATACAAAGATTTTCATTTTAGATTGACGTTCAAATTATTCGTTGTTTAAAATACCAATTTGTTTGTCTTAACCAATGGCTGAAAACGGATATTTGTTGACAGTTAACAAAGTATTAGATATACATTGGAATACTAACAATTTCAAGAAATGGTTTTCAAAAAATTAGTAAGTATGTTGCTGTGAAACGGTTCGCAAATGTTTTAAGGATAGTTTTTGAATTTTATAACAATAAATCGCTTTAATTTTGTGCTTTGCTTGATGTGGCATATGAAGCATATCCCTAATTCCTAATGAATATCTTCATAAATCAAAACTTACAACTCTCTATAGAAAATGCAATTTTAAAAATGAAAAAAGAAAAGCAAGTCCCGCCACAATATCCGCTGTGGGTTGGGCTTACTTTATTGCTTGAAAAGTTCAAGCGATGTCATTCAAAAAGTCATAAATAATAATGTTTTCCAATAAATGTTCACATATGAGCGCGCACACATACAGCCAAGCACTTGACTTCCACACACACACACACGCACGGTCGCAGTCCCCATCCCAATTCCAATTGAACCCGCGCCACCCACCGATGCCAGCCACAAGTGGAAGCATCCAACTGTTCCATGCTCTACTGGAGTGACCATCGTTGAACCTTGGCTCGTGGTCCACCATTCCGCCGGTTCGAAAGGGCGCCCCACTGTGCTGGGTGTATGCATCATAACTTACAAGGTCATATTTTCAGAAAGAACCATTAAGAATGTTTTTTGAGGCCTATTCTCTTCATTTTTTTTTTTTTTTGATAATTTAATGCTCATGTGTGACGAATTTTTATGGCTGACAAATGATTGATGCGTTTCTGCCATTTCCTGTAAATATCATTAAAAGTGCTTGTTTCTTTGAATGGACTGAGTGGAACCAGGAGTTTAAAGCCTCATCTCGTTGCTAAAGACAATTTGTTAGATTCCCATTTAACAATAGCCCTAACTGCGAGTCAAGAATCTGTTGAAATGCAAGTTTAACGTTAAAATAATATCGAATAAGATTAGATAGCACAATGTCTTATAGCTCTGTGCTTACTGCGGTGTGGGAAAGGAAAACAAGCAATTTTACAAATTGTGCCATTTGCACCCCTTTTTTTGAGAAAATGCTGCTCAATTGGACAGTGGTAAAAGAAAGTGATTTGAAATGGCATTTAAATATAGATCGACTTATAATTTCTGTCGATTCTCCGCTCTGTCTTAAATCTCTATTTATCTCTTTCACTATCCCGATAAGCTCTTTTAATTATGAACTGTTGTTCTTAAAATGTACCAAAATACTCGTATTATTGAAGCTGAACGTTTTTTAAAAATGTTGCAAAATCATTTGAGTTTTTACTTTTCTTACACTTCTCGTTACATTTGCCCCACTGTGCGCGGCAAGCAAAACATTTTAAAATTCAAGCGCTTCCCTGCACAAAGCCACACAAATCACCGCAAATACAATAACAATGGGAACCCTCAGGCCAGCCCCTTGGCAGGACCCTGTGAATGTTGTACAATGTTAAACTTATTTGCTGTTTATGTCCTTGTTGCTTCAAGAGTTGTTCTTGTCGGTTGGTGGGCGGCTGAGGCGACAAAAAGGACCTCAAAGCCAATAAAACGATTTTTTCGAAACTCCAAACTGACAATCTTTCCATGTATCTATGAATTGTAAATGCTTAGAAAAGGGACAATTGAAGTGGTCGCGGCCACTGACAACCAGCGGTCCTTATGGCCGTCAACAGTTCGCGATATAAGATAATAGTATCATCAACACTCAGCCCCATCCGTAACCCCGCCTCAATGCCCTTTCTCACCCGAGGGGTACGCCTTAAAAAGGACAATGTCTGAGCATTTATTTATCGAAGGAGGCACGGCTTCAGGATTTGGGCCCCAAGTTCGAGTTCGACTTGGGCTTCGCCTGCGGACTTAGTGGGTGTCGGGCAATAACAAGACGCCTTGGATTCATGATAACAACATTGGTAGCTAATTTGCATTGGATTCTCGCAGTAGGAAATGACTGAGCGAAAACTGAACTTAAAGCATTTTGTGGTCAAGTGACAGATTTTTCACGCACATTTAAAAAACATTTAAAAAACCATTAAATGTTTTTTCTTTTATTCAAAGTTCTTTTCTCTTTTTTTTCTGCTTGTGATATTTTTTTGTGCTGCATCACACCCCATTTTTTATTTGTTTTGCGTACGCTTTTACGTGTCTTCAGCAACATTTTTCTGTGGTTTCGTTAGGATTTTTATACCCTGTACTATTAGATGAAAAATCATGATACATGGCGAATATAGGAGAAAATATAAATATATTCAGGTCCGTTATTATAATAAATAACATAGATTCTAAATTCTATAAGTCCACCTAGCATTTAAAATTTGATAAATATTATCCTAGACTTTGCTTTAAACATATCTGAACAAATTTAATAACAATCGGATACTAAATTCAGATTTTAAAAATATGGTTTCTCATCGGAGGGAAACAGTAAAAGATTATCTCTCAACTCAAGCTTTAATTATAATACATTATATGTAAGTGTTAATTATAACTCGAAAATTATTGGTTGATTTTTATCAAAAAACTGAAAAGAAACTTTTATTTTTATATCTGAATAAAAATAATTAAATTTGTAACAATATATAATATAATACCTGGCATTAGCATAAGCCCAAGCTGATAACAGGGTATTTTCTGGTAGATCTCTCTCAAACTCAACGCTCTCACTTGATTTTTGTTGTTTTTTTGTCTGACTCTCTAATCTTTGCGCCATTTATTTACACTTGATTAACACGCGACTGACATTTGTTTGACTTTTTTCATCTTTTGTGTGAAATTAAAATGCGACTTGCGCCGCAAAAATATAAACAGAGTCCTGTGGATTGTCCTTTGCTGCTGCTGCTGTGTTGCTTTTTGACTTTGCCCTTTTTTGTATACAAAAATTATTCATTTGTGGAAAATTGCGACGGCATTGGACCGTGGTTGTGGTCCTTGGCCCTGCCCAAGCCGCAGGCCAAACTGATTAATAAACCAAACGTCAAATGTGCACAATGGGCACGCATCATCAGAGTCATCCCCCAGACTTCGACCCCGACACTGAACCAGACCCAAACCCAAACCCACATCCAGATCCAGATCCAGCGATGGAGATGAAGACGAAGCAGCTGTCAACTGTGTATGTCATATTCAAATGCCCGCCCAATGTGCCGTATGCCGGTCACATCCTGTTCCTGTTCCTTGCAAGTGCAAGTCGGCCTAGTCGCATTGTTGTCAACTTGACTCCTGAATAGTAGATGCTCCGTGTTCAAGAGAGGGCGTTGGCCATTGTGTCATCTGCTGGGTCACAGTTGGTTGCCATTTGCCCAACAAATTATTTGCATATTAAAAAATGCCACAAAAACTAAAAAGAAATCTTTTTTTTATCAAGAAGTTGTGAAAGCTTTATGCTTTCTGCTTCCGAAGGAAACTTTAAGAATATTCTTCTATAATACATATTTATATATTCTACTCGTATATTATAAATAGTGTATTTTATATTTTAGAAGTTTCTCAATGCTAAAAAAAACTAACGTTTATATATTATTATCTTCTGTTATATTACTAGTCGGTTTCTAATAAGTGACCCTGGGGCATTCCAATACGACGTGATTTATAAACATTAAGATTTATATGATTGCGCATGTCAAACACACACAGGCAACACAACAACAAACACTTACACTTACACGCCCACATACTCAAGGCACACATAAAAATGATAAACAAACTAAAAAAAAATAACTTCACTTGGGTTGCCGACTAATTAATACCCTACTTGACATTTTGACTTCTTTAATTTGACATAGAAATAAATGATCCAGCGATAAAGATGTATTTATAATAGTCGCTTAACTCTTATAGGACATTTTTGATTTGTGGGAGATCGTATAATTAAGACGTATCATTTATATAGTAAGTCGACCTGACCTTAGTTACCTTTCCTCAATTCTATACAGATTTCATGACGAAATTGTAATACCCTCAGTAAGAGTATAGAAATGCTCAACTAAAATATACATTCTTTTCATCTAGTCATCTTACATTAATGGCATACCTAATGGTTTTATTTATGGAGTGTTTAGTGTTGCCCCATTTGAAACAATATAAAACACGCGCAGATACTTAAATATCCTCTGATATGTGGGGCTGGGCTTTGTTTCGGGATGTTCTTATGAGTGTCCTGCAGCTAAACCAATCCATATCGAATCATTGACTTGCATTTGCTATGCTAGGCTTTTTTATTAGGGAAATAAGTATCATCAATCAATTTCATTGAGTTCTCCTAAATAGATGAGATTGCCTTTAAGTTTTGCTTTATGATATTATTTTTTTTGAAGTAAGTTGGAAAAAAATGGATCGATATGTAGAAAATAAGGGAAATATCTAACAAAAATTTGTGGTTACTGCACTTTAGGAACTATTTAAACAGAAAGCCAAACATTAAATTTTTTATTTAAATTTCAATAAAAGAAATGTATAGTTATAGAAAAAGTTGTAAGGCATAATTTTCTCTATCCTAAAAGAAAAAAATGTATGTTATTCCATTGGAATTGGTAAAGGAAAATATTACTCAATTTTCAAATTCAATTTGTCACTCATAAATTTCACGCTGTATTAAAATAAATTTGTGACAATTGAAAAGATTCGAGTGGGTGCCAAATATACTATGGAGAAGGAAACAAAAAACTGCGCCAATGTGTTGAAAATGTTGCGAAATTTATGGCCAAAATTGGGGTGATGGGCTATTGAAGTGTTGGAGGAGGTGCGGGTTATTTGGTTTGGTCTGTCAAAGTTAAGCGACGGCCTCTGCACTGGCACACGACTTGCATGACAATCGCTGGAATACCCCCCGAAAGTTAAAGGTCTGGGGGGTTGTAACATGTCCTGCTACTCTGACAATGTCGCGTTAAATTTGCACAAGTTGGCAAATTGTAAACTTCTGTCTCGCATTTGCCGTCCTTTTCCCAGAAAGCTGTCTGCAGGGCGTACCAAGCGTGTCCACATAAATAACAAAATTTAAGGACAAAATATCAATATCCACTTTGCGGTACGCCAACTGCATGTGAATGAGGTATTCCTGGCACTGACATTGCCACAGCCCGGCGACGATTCTGTTCTCGCAAAGTCGCAGGATAAAAATTTTGAATTTCAAATGAAATTCTATTTCTTACTTTGTTTTGCATAATTTCAATTCGCTGCAAGCGACATATTGCGACTAAGTTTCTCCGCTTTTCCACAAACTTGCTGAATTTTCCGCGTATCAATTGCAGCGCGACAAACGAAAAAACAAAATGGGAAAATTTTCTTAATAGTTTACGTAAATTTTGCAAATTGTTTAACTTTAGATTTAGACTTCGTTTCGCAATAAATGCTGAAATTATGAAAGTTGCAACTAAAAGAGAATTAATTTAATTTAAGTCCTAAGCTTGTAGAAATTTAAAAGAAAGAGACGCCATAAGGAGTTGTAACATTTTCATCAAATTTGCTTACGACTTCAATAATGATATTCAAGTATTTAACTAATCCAAGACATAAGCTTACTGGAATTGGGACAGAGCGGGAGATTTCCGTCGATGTCTTACAGACTATGAATTTAATTTAGGCACTGCTGGTTAAAAATGAGTCTATAAAATGGTCAACAAATTTTAAATCATAAAATTTTAGATTCACTTTTATGATACTTACATAAAAAAGAGCATCAACAATTTTTTCTACTTTTTTTCTATAGCTTTTCTTTCGTTGAGCCGGTCATAAGCCAAATTTAATTTGTTCGCATATGACATTTACGTGCACATTCAAATAACTTCGTTTTTGTCATCCTTCAGTGGCTTTGATGTCCTTAAGAGTCCTAGAATAGAGCACATAAGAGAGAGTGTGGGTGGAGGAGAAGTCGTTGTACAGGAAAAGGTTTCGCTAGATTAATTTAGGGTCAGGCATATAACATCATTTTTTATGTGGCAGGCATTATTCTGGGTGAGAGTTGTGACTGTGGCTGAGCTTAAGACAGAGGTTGAGGTGGTTGTGGTGGTTGGCAACCGCAATCAAGTGGCACAGTTTGTGACAGAGAAGCTTTTTCTGTCGCATATGTGAGTTTATTATTTATTGGGAAAGTCTTGAAGTTCTTGTGAATATTTAATCCTTTGCTAGAACAAAAAGCTTTTAATTTATTGCCTTCAATGTTCGCATATGTTTCACAAAGTTTACTTAATTATAGGTCATAGATTTTAAAACTGAGGTTTGATAAATATACATAGAAATGAAATGGAAACCTAGTTTCAAAATATTACATAATGAAATGATTAGGTTGACGTTCAAGCTCGGGTCTGTGCTTTAATACGAGTAGCATCTTGGCATTGCCCCTAATATGCTTTGTGTCTTGAAAATCGGGTCGTCTCTGTAGTGGGACATCCCTGTGTTCAATCCTTCGCTGCTGCATTAGCTGCTTCGACTGATCAACCATTACGCCCCTTATCCGGATGATGCGCATGAGACATTGCATGGGCTTAAACTGTCTATCGGGTTTCCCACACATCCGATGCTCCTGCTCCGCCTTCTGTTGGATATTGTAATGGGTTTTATGCTGAGGTTCTAATGTCTCTCTCCCCGTTGCAAATGTTGGACAACTCTCATGGTTATCCAAGGAGTCGAAGATTGTGTAAGCCTGTACTGAACCGAGCCAAAAGGCTAATAAGCCCAAAAAGTAGATACGCGTCAACATTTCACAATGTTTCAAATTGAACTGCGCACTTGATTAAGTCGTTTAAATGTAAGTATTTATATCAATGGTACGGACCTTGAACTTTATCCACGTAAAGTCAACACAGTTCCACAAATGCAGCTGTCCCAACTTGAGTAAATGTTTATTAAAAATATATGGAAATTTTAAATGGTATTTAGTATGCTACCATTTCAATAATTACGAAGATATGAATCTTATGAGACATCCAATATTAATTAAATGATTGTGGACAAGACTAGGATATACCTTACATTTTCCAAAGTGTTGTTTACTTCTTTGTGTACATATATATATTAGTTTAAGTACATGCAAAGCTTAGACAATTTATATTATATTATATTCGACTAGAATATACTCATTAACTAAGTTAGCAACAACTTTAGCAAGTTTTTAACTGTTTATTGTAATGAATTATCTCCATTGCATTCTTAAATAATCTACCCTTTGTATAGATACATAAGTCAGGGTATAAAAAACAAAAGTAGCTGAGGAACTGTAGAGCAAGAACACGTAGCTGTCATTTGTGGTTTTTTTTTCACTCCTGGTTGCTGTCCTCATCGCCTTTAGCACAACTGTGGGGTCTCTCTTGGGTCCTGTTCCGCAAATCACTGGGAATGACAATCGCGCGTGAATTGTTACCTTATGAAACTGACATGAATTCTAAAAGCATTGCGGGTAGCACATTAACACATTTTTATCTCGCAGCTTCATCCCGTCGCACTGACAAATGTTGGCGGAATAATTTTTTAAGTGACTTCTTTTATTTGCATTTGGAAACATTTTGAGAACGCCAAGTGGGAATTATACTGAATAAATTATTTCTATTTTTTTCCAAGCTATCTGAATTCTCTATTTAATAATCTTCGTATTCAGTTGAAGCACATTCGCCATTTGTTGTTCAATCCAATCCACATAGACGCTTATCCGTGTAAATGCATAAGGTTTTCCAATCTCGCACGGTGTCCTGCCATATGAGAGCATTCCATATATCGACTGTTGACTCTCGTCCACTAGAGGTCCACCTGAATCTCCCTGAAAACATAAACTCTTATTGGATACATTTGAAATAGTTAATGTCATAAATCACATCACAAGCTCCTCGAGGTCCTTTTGAGTTAATTGCACAAATCTCCGAATTTGTTAAATATTTAAAACGAAAGTCAAGAAAACATTCTCTATCTTCAATAGTTTGAAAAGGTATTACTTCCAGATCCTTTGGCTTATTTAATTCAGTGCGGCCCCAGCCAAGTAGAAAAGTATCTAAACCTGCTCTTTTCCTTGTCGTATTCCGATATTCAATTGTGCCAAATCGGATATTATCAATTGGTATTTCGGGTTCCACTTGTAAAAGAAGTATATCATTACCCTTAAGTGGTATGAATTGAGGATGTTTTTTCATAGTCTTAACATGAAAACGTTTTGCATTCTTATCGAAGAGTTTTGTGGAACCAGCAAGCACAGACAGATCTTTGGCCAAGAGTTGCCTTGGCTTCAACGTACAATGGGCTGCAGTTAATACAAAGTGCTTGTTAAGGATGGATCCACCACAGAGATGTTTGTACTTTCCATTATCATTTCTTTGTATGGACACGACAAATGGATATGTTGTTTTGGTTACATCTGATGAGATGTCATCGATGAAGTTCTCAATGGCTTTTCCTTCATCATTGGGCAGAGTATTTGCGACTGAAGTTTTGGGTAAGATTTCGCTTCCTAAATAAGTATACTAATTATGCGTTCTATATTCACTTCTTATGCAGAGTATACCCTTGTTATGAGCCACCTTGGATTGAGCCCTCGCGGCAAAATATATAACGATATATATTGTGAAGTATAAGCGACAGTCCATGGTTAAAAAAGAAAGTCGAACTAAGTCATTCTGATGTATCAATCTTACTGATATCTAATTATATCCAATTAAGCATATAATTATATTAACAACGCTATAATTATAATGTTTACAGTTGAGGTACATTTAACCTTTATGTATTTTTTTGACGGTTTTACTTACATATGTACATGTATAATATGTTGAATACCGAAATTCACCTCATTATTGTGTACATAAAAATTATTATAGTGATAAATATTATATTATATAATACCAATTAGTTCTAAGTTTACAATTTTTATTTTAGTTTATAAATTGTAATCGTTACGGTCTCTGATATAAAGGAACTTTTACAGAATCCTTTTATCATTTAACTATGAGAAACTAATGCTCCCACTAGCCTATCTGAGTTTCCATTATCCACTTACGTGGAATTGTCTCGTGTACATTGAACATGATTTATTATGACACATAAACAACAGCTTAACTTCCGGTTGAGTACCACGTTGGTGACGTAAAAAAAAATGAAGAAAAATTGCAGTTCGTTTGAGATATTGACTAAAAGCCCTGACCGACCGAGCGACCGAGTGGCACTTACCTTTTCCGCTTAAACACCCTCAACTAGAACATAATAGTGAACCATGGCATTGCCAAATGCATTTGAAACACGTTCGGCTGCCCCAGGTTTTTAGCCAGGTTTTGCCTTTTGATTTTTTATTAGCCGGCAAGTTGTTCCTTAACATAACGTTCTAGGTTTTTTTATGCCATCCGTGCTCATTCGTGCGTCCAGTTTCAGGGCGTTGTGGTCATCATTTTTCTTGTCCTGTCCCAACCCACATACACACACACATGTGTACGATGTGAGGGATCTGGTCTGGTCTGGAGGTTTGCCTCCTTTTTGTCTCCAGTCAAAGGGAAATTTATTGTTCTGCCAGTGGTTTGAGTCAAAGTTGGATCGCTTCAGGTGCACTGGTCCAGGGGGCGAGTTCGAGGGTGCTGGCTGAGGGCGTGGGGTGTCACTTTTGACATTTAAGATGGCACACAATGGCCACTCGGTGACTACTCAGTGGTCACTCGATGGTCTCCCTCTAATTTATACGCATCGCCTGCATGTGACACCAACAAGTTGGTCGCATTTGTTCTGTCCAAAGTTTTTGGTCAATCCATTTGCAATTCCGATGATTTTTTTATGGCCAGTTGAAAGCTCTTTCTCCTTCTTTCTCTCTCTTTGTAAATGACCACTTGACAAAAAACTGTTGCATTGACAAATCTAATAAACAAATGACTGACAGCTGTTAGCAAATTTATCGACGGTGACTAAATTGGCACATGTAGTATGACCATCTAAGGCTTTTAGTTAATGGAATAAACAAGGCATTAAGATGGATCAGATACATATGTCGTGAAAATATATGTACTTTTAAGACTATATTTTTATACAGCATTAAAAGCTGAGGAGTTAAAAAATTCAGGAGCCCTGACGATAACGAGTTTGAATACATACTGAGGTTCTGAATGATAATACACCTGAATACTGTACATATAATTTGTAAATATCATCTTAGATCAAGTTAATATAAATAGTATCTGAGTTAAGCAAATATTTAATACCTTTTTGAACTTAGGATTGATGCTCCAAATTACATATTCACATTATCATAATTAAAACTACTTATAGATATCATATGTAAATGTGTAAAATTCAGGGATTAAAACCGAAACAAATATTGGTTTCAGTTACGGTTTCGGTTATTCTCAAATAAAGATTTTCGGTTATCGGGTTTGCAAAATCTTGGAGTATCAGTTTCGTAATGGTTATCGGTTTTTTGTAAGTTTCGGTTTAAAAAAAATAAAAGTTAAGGTATTCGGTTGACAAAATAAGAAGCTTTATTCATTGTTTTACATGAAAAATTATAACTCATATAAATTTGGTTCATTTGGTTTGAAAATATCGACTTGTTTGATTTTACTGATTTTTAGTAACATCGAACTGCCAAAACTTTGTCAAAACTCAATCAATTTTCATGCTCAATGTAACTTTGAGCATGATTTTACCTATTATTTCGTTCTGCATATACATTTCCTTCATTTTGAAAATTTTGAATTTTTCGAATTTTTTAGAAATTTTACAGTGTTACCCCTTATCATTTTAGAAAAATTTTGAAAATTTCTATTTTTCAAAATGAACAATATTTAAATGCAGAACGAATTTAGAGGTAAAATCATGCTCAAATTTACATTGCACGTGGAAATTTATTGACTTTTGACAAAGTTATGGCAATTCAAAGATATCAAAGTTGCTCAGTAGCTGCTACTGCCAGAACCGAAATTAATCCTTATAAATGAATCGGTTACTAAACGGTTATTTCGGTTTAAAGAGTTTCGGTTTGTGGGTTTCGGTTCAGCGGAAAACAGTTACGATTACAAATTTCAATCGGTTTTTACCGGTTAAAGGTTACGGCTTCGGTTAAGCTTTTAATCCCTGGTAAAATTTCATTATTTTCATACTCAGGTCATCATCAGATTACTTGTAACTCATATTAATATTTGATAAGCCAAGGTTTAAGTAAAAATTTCAAATATAATTAATTTTGCTATATAATATAAGAAATAATAGATACCAGTTCTCAAACCATTCATGCTTTATATGCAAACACACTCAGCATTGTATCCTTTTCTTTACTCCTGCTTAATCCTTATCCTTATGATTGCCTTTGTGAACGTTGGTTAATTGTTGTCAGCACATTGTTCAATTGTTTTATGGTTCATATGCATTTTACCGACACTCACTTTGCCTAATTGGGTCGCCCATTACGAAAGGTGTAGACCCAGTCCCAGTCTCAGTCTCAGTTCCGAGTCCGAGTCCCAGTCCCAGTCTTAGGTCTCTGACTCTAAAGTCAGCAACGTGCAACGTTCCAGTTTTATGTGTGAGATGCAAGTAAAGACAACCGTTTGACAGCATCTTTTTAACAGCTGCTGCTTCTTCTCCTTTTCCTGCTCCTGCTCTAATACTCTCGGGTTTTAGCTGTTTGGCATCATCCACAGCCGCCCACTGTCACTCCGTTTAACTGCTTGAGGTTTTTGGTTAAATGCGCTGCCTCCATAAGCCATTAAGGCTAAGTGATTTGTTTTTGTCTGACAAGGCAGCTCTGCCTCTGTCGCCCCTTATACAGGCTGCACCTAAGACTAACACCTTGCAAATTGCCAACTCAAAAATGGGAATATTTCTTTCCTCATCCTGACAGACACCCAAGGCGCACAATTGGAACGAACTAATTGTGCGGAAGCGCAGGCCATTTGCTTGGTATGAGTTTGAGTTGTACACATTGCTCCAGTTATGAGAGAACATGGATATCTTGGTGCATTGTATTCAAGTAGTGTCAACTGCTCGATGAAATCTCTGGGCTAGATCCAAAACGTGTCAAAGTTTATGTGAAGAGCCAAAGTTTGCACAATGCAACTAAAACTTGACAAAACTCAAAGATACCAAAGTTTCAGTTTTCATATTTCTTAAACAAACTGTGAAAATGTCAGGGCTGAAATATACAGAGAACTTTGTATAAGACATGCTGATTATATCTGGTTCATTGTTGGGCCAGTGACATACGTGACATTTGCCTTCTGATAGAGAGCAGAGTGTCAGGGGAGTGTGTGTTTCAGATATGGGCTCGGACCTTGATTGTTGATAACAAAAGGGTTATGTATTACGTCATGGAATAGAGATTGTACTCTGATTCAATTTAGCCACAAAATTTCTTTAATCATATGCAAAAAGTAAAAAATTAATCAATGATTTACAAGAACAATACGTGTGCACATGTCGCTGCCTTGGGCTGAGTTGAAACCCAATTCGGAATCACGAATCCCAATTCTCCTCAGTCGATCTGAGAAGCGAAGCAACTGGGCTGCAACGTGGCCAACACCCGCTTGTTAGAGCTTGCCAACGTGGCCACCCATCGCCCAAGGGCAGCAGCAGTTGGCAAGCGGTCACAGGCTGTGGTGGTGGTGGTGGCAGGGGTAGAGGCAGGGGGGCAAGAGACGGAAGGCAGGACGATGCAATGAGCATGAACACAAATAAGGCGTCGGCACTGATCCTTGTCAACCACCAACAATAATTTCAATGTGCACACAGCTGGCAGACGACCAGGCCACAACCACAGCCTCAACCTTAACCACTACCACAATCATAGCCACAAGTTGAATTACAACTACAGCAAACCCAACCACTGACTGCAGCCGCTAATAATTCAATTAGTTGCCTCAAAAAGATGCCAAACTGTGATGCTGACTGGTCTTCTGACTTTTACTGTTGGTGGTGCTGGCGATGGCGATGGTGATGGTGATGGTGGTGCAGACCGGCGGGGTATCGCTGCCTGGGTTTCTCCTCATCTGCTGCAGTTGTTCAAAGGTTTTCGGAGCAACGGGTTCGATTATCAAATTGCCCTCCGGCCAAATATCGCACCATTGCATAAATTTACTGCTCAATACTGGAAATTGTTTAAAATGTTTAAGTTCTACTCCAAAATTTAACAATTGCACATCGTGTATACATATTTTATTTATATTGTGAATATATTATACATTGTAGTTCCATTAAAATCAAGGATATAAGTATATATGGAATGAGAATATTTCAAGTTTCCATGCAGACATAGTAAAGACTTCAATACCTTACCAAGTATCATGTATATGAAATTTTACCGATGTAAATTAGGTCAAATTTATATTAATTCCTTTTATCATGTAAAAATTTATAAATTTTTATTAGCAATTGATCTATCTCTAAAATTATTGGCGTGTCTCTTTTCGTCAAATTTTAAGTTAATTTAATGATTCTTAATTTTAGTCTTCGAATTTAAAATCGCGTCATAAATTGTTCACTTTAAATTAACGAGATTTACAGAAGTATATAAAAATTTCGAGAGTTATTTATACAGAAATCTTTTGAAAATAGTTCTAAAGACTGTCTGAATTCCTAATAAATTGCGAAGTCAATCGTTAAACCGCAGCTCAGCATAACAAATCCGCAGTTACGTTCAAGTAATTGTGATATAAATAAAAATCAACATATCAAGATACAAGTCGAAGGATGTACAACATGGCAATTCGAGGGATAGAGTATAGAGGGGGTACTGCGGTCGGGGGCTACTCGGCACATGTAAATTTTAAATTGTAAATAATCGTAAATAACGCAAATATCGCCTTAAGCACTGCCAAAGCGACAAAAAGCGACGGCCGGTTCGCCGTTGGCAATGGAGTAATCTTATAATAGGTTTGAGTCAAGAGGGAGAAGGTGCAGTTACAGTTGAGGTGTTGTGGCTGGGATGGATGCTAGACTGCAAGTCAGTAGCCACACTAAGGCTGGCCGCGGGCTGAAGGCTAAGTCGCTAACCACCCCTCGTCTCCTATGCTCTCCCATTCTCTTGCCACACTCGAAGCAGTCGCAAGACTCGGGGAACAGATTTATAGAGCAACACGGCGCATGTTTCGGCTTCCAGTCAACGTGTGCGTATGCAAAGTGAATTTATTGAGTTAAAATGCAAATTTCACATGACTACAAGATGAATAAGAGAAAGAAAAAAAGGAAAACCCAAAGAGATTTCACAAATTTTCGCATAACACGCTATGTACTTTCGGTTTCCCCCGCTTGATAGATTGGCAGGAACAAGTCGAAATTGAAGCACTGGGAGACAGAGAGAATCACGGATGCGGGGGGAAAGATTGTTGAAGTCGTATTGTATTTATTTAAGCCTGTCGGTACAAGTGGCTTGCAATTTGTTGAAGATTAAATGCCATCTTATGTGTTGACAATTTGTTATTTTTAGAAATGGGTGTGGCCAGGGCTTGAGCTTGTTTGCATGCGACTACTTCTCGGGGAAGGTGCAGGAGGAGAGTGTAAGACCATTTAAGTATTTGCTCTCCATCTTAAATGATGGCTTACTTGGGTATATATCTTTGGGATTTGCCAAACTTAATATTGTCTCGTTTCTAGACTGATTGAAGACAACATTTTTAGGCCAAAAATTTGCCAGAAATGGTTACCAATATAAAGAAAATTATTAATGTTAGAACCAGGGATTAAAACCTTAACCGAAACCGTAACCTTTAACCGGTAATAACAGATTGTAATTTGTAACCGTAACTGAAACCGTAACCGAAAATATACGCAGGTACTGATAAATTTGAACTGCCATAACTTTGTCAAAAGTCAATCAATTTTTATGCGGAATGTAAATTTGAGCATGATTTTACCTCCATATTCGTTCTGCATTTAAATTTTGTTCATTTTGAAAATTCGAATTATTTCGAAAAAATCAAAAAAGATAAAGGGGTAACACTGTAAAATTTCAAAAAAATTACCAATATAAAGAAAATTATTAATGTTAGAACCAGGGATTAAAACCTTACCCGAAACCGTAACCTTTAACCGGTAATAACAGATTGTAATTTGTAACCGTAACTGAAACCGTAACCGAAAATATACGCAGGTACTGTAAATTTGAACTGCCATAACTTTGTCAAAAGTCAATAAATTTTTATGCGGAATGTAAATTTGAGCATGATTTTACCTCCATATTCGTTCTGCATTTAAATTTTGTTCATTTTGAAAATTCGAATTATTTCGAAAAAATCAAAAAAGATAAAGGGGTAACACTGTAAAATTTCAAAAAATTCGATTTTCAAAAATTTTTTTAAATTAAAAAAATGTAAATGCAGAACGAATTTGGAGGTAAAATCATGCTCAAATTTGCATTCCGCATAAAAATTGATTGACTTTTGACAAAGTTATGGCGCTTCAAAGTTATCAAAGTTCAGTAAAATCAAAATAATCAAAATTTTCAAACCAAATGAACCAAATTTATATGAGATCAAATTATAATAAAATCGACATTATACTGGATTATTCCAGTCATCAGATAACATTATTTCCCAGGCTAAAAATAGCATTAAGTCTTTTTTCATGTAAAACAATGAATAGAGCGTCTTATTTTGGTCAGCCGAAAACCTTAATTTCTTTTTTCTTGTGAACCGAAAACATACCGTTATTTTAAAACCAAAACTTACAAAAAACCGATAACCATTACTCCATTTAAAAAAAAAATATTTACAATATAAAATGTTTTGCACTGTCTTGAGGCCATTAAAACAACCACATACTTATTTATAAAGTAAACAATATATGTACATATACTCGAAAGAATGGTGTAAGTATATTTATTTACTAGTATACCAACTATGTAAATATATATTCTTATCTAACGAAGGAAAACAAGTTTATATTTAACGAAATAATTCAGAGGCGCCTTATCACCGGTTTGTTCATAGACAAGTGCAAAACTTTGGGTACACTTTGCGCTAAGGTGAAAGTGAAGGCAAACATATAAACAAAGTTGGCTAAGGGAGAACACCAAATCTCGTAACTAACCTTTATTTGTTTTTGTGGCAAGTGCGGAAAGGATATCCGATGCTGATAAGGTGCGACACAGAGCCATTAAAAATCCCTTTTGTTTTAGAGCAAACGGCGGACAAACAAAGCAACCCCTTCACCTTCTTCTTCTTTATTCCTACAGCATGTAGGATAATACACGATGTTGAACAAATGTTATGAGAGGCGGCCAAGAAATTAAGCGTGTCGGAGCTTGTTGTCTGCAAATGCCAAAGTTATGAATGAAAAGCGTAATAAAGTGCGCTATAGAAGCCGCAAATTATAATTTTAACCTTTTACGCGCCTCGAACTGTTGGCCAGATGCCTGGTGGGTCTGGGCTCTTATGTTGGTGAGATAGACGGGGTGAAGGCGACATGTGTGCCCACAGCGATAAGCGTAGAGCCTGTGGCCTCGTCTAATAGAATTAAAACCAAAACGGAAGTGCTCCAAGCGAGCACGGCGCAAAGGTCGTGCCGGATTTTAATGGTACCCCCGGAACCGCACTCCCGGGACCATAACCTTAACTCTCAACCCCCTCGACGGATGCGGGACGAGTGGCATATGAGTGAAAATAATAATAACAGTAATTTGAATGCTCAACTAGGCAAAGTGCGAGAGGCGTAAGAGTTCAAAATTCATATGCAAATGATTTGGAAACATTGCTCAAACTCAGTCAAGAGATGAGGAGGAGGTGTCCTCAACTTCCCCCACTTCTTTCCCTTAATGGGTAACCCTTATGGCCATCAATTGAAAATAAACCATTTCTCGTTTTGCTCTTCACTATGCCAAATAATAATTCAGGATTAGTCGCAACTTGTTTGCCCCATGCCGACTCCAAAGGTTAATTACAACATTTGGTCAGGTCGTCCGAATTGCCATGAATGGTCGCTTGTTGAGCTCAAGATAACGTAATCGCTTTTCTGAACAATATTCTTCATAAAATTACAGTAATTATAAACGTGTACTACGTGCAGAAAATGTTATATATATGCAAATTAAATTAATTATAAAAATATTTGAAGACATTTAATTACATTCGGGAACGCTTTTTAATATATTAAAAATATATAAATAAATATAATATTTATACAGTTATATTAATAAATAAATAAAATATATATATTGTGCAGTTTATATATTATAAAATATTATATCCGTTTATTGTTGTGGAATAAGTAGTTAATTAAATAATAGGTTAATTGATTAACTTGAGCTCTATTTTCGACTTAGAACAAATTAACGGTTTGGTAACTCCCACGTCGAAGTGTCGATTCATTAGCACTTCTTTGGGAGTTGTTAACATTGTGGCAATGTTTAGTTTAGTCAAATTAAATGTAAATTTTTGCTGTGAGCGTACTACAAACATTAATTGTAAGGCAATCAGCTGCCGTGAACCCACGCAGTCGAAAAAAAAACACAACCAACAACTGCAATTTTCTTTGTGGCTTCAATCAGACAACAATCAGCGACATACAGGACAGAGATGGAGGTGGTAGGGGGATCAGCATGATCTCTATCTCTCTGTCTCTCTATTGAAAATTGCTGCTAACACCGCAAATTGTGGCAAGCAACACAAACAGAGGCGTCAATCTGGCAGATAACACAATGCAAATAAAAGAGTTAGAACTTCGTTTAAACTGAAAACACACACAAAATTGGTAACACCACAACAACGAAAAAACTATTTTGTTTTTGTGGTATGTGACGTCTGTTGTTACAGTTATGCAAATAAACTTTTGCAGTTCTAAATTTTAGTTTTGAATTAACTTAAAAGATGTCCAGCACTTTAATACTTCCCACTTGTATTCTAGGCTTAGATACTGGGTTACTGTAGAGTTGATCATGATATCCCCTACCTACTCAAAGGTTTTCTAAAACTTTTCAATTAGAGTTTCAAAATTGAGTTGAGTCATAAGTTGTACTATAACCCATATTTCCAATATGCGTTTGAATCTCTAAATGAGTGTCTATTCATTGTGACTCTAAATCTTTAACAAATAAATTATAGATGAAAAGTTTCAGAGTTTTCTTAACACTTGTAAACCCAATCCCTCCAATGATTTGGCCTGAGCTTTCACTCAAACCGAACTCATAAAGAGCATTATTTATAGAGTAATAATATTTCAAAGGGAATATTTAATTAATGGATTAGTTAGGAAATATAAAAGAGAAAAACTGTGTAGCAATTTACTGAAGTTTTCAGTTCTGCTAAAATCGTCTTTGTCATTTCTTGCCAATTTTCAAGAACATGGATATTTAATTATAGAAGGATTTTCACTAATTAAAGCAACGCCTTGTCCAGAACCAAACAGAATTCAAAGCATATCAATGACTCATAAATAGATGAGACAAACAGCAAAAATTATTCACGCTACATAATTAAAACAGAACGCGACGAGAAAAGGGTTGAGGTTTGGCTTTTGGCATCGTGTAACCACAGGCAACCACAATGTAACCACTGAGAAACCACAGTAGGAAAGTGTTGTCATTTGCTTTGGGTATTTGCAAACAGCGGGGCAGGATTTAATTACACTCAATTACCGGATACCACAAGGCGATCCATTTACACTTGAGCTCTACTGGGCACAGCCGATGACAATTTTCAGGGCAACAGGTAAAGTCCCCCGATCCCCCATTCCCCACTGTCTTGCTCATTAATGCCGTTAGACATTTTAACGAATTTTATGCAAATTGAAAACGGAAACACTTTGAAATCGCAATACAGCTGACTCCCCTGGGTAGTCCACAGTCCTACGCTCTGGATCCTTGGCACACGGCACAACTCTTTCGTCGGATGAAACTAGAACCGGAGTAGCATGATAATTGGAGTGGGAGAATAGCAGCTTGTCGCATCGTTTCGTGTTAGTTGAGTTATTATTGTAAATTAATTTTCGTTCATTAGATTTTATAATGTCACAAACTTTTCGACACGCAGCTGAGACTGAGTGCTCTTCTGTGAGCCTTGGATAGGATATATATAAGAGATATGACAAAGATGCAATGTTGTTTCATTTGAATACAGTGGTTCTTTTGGGGTGGTTTTAGAATCTGAGAATATATAGATCAATTATGTAACTTTAATAATAGAACATTCTATTCATGTATCCAACAACTTTTACTGCTGAATTTGAAAATATGTGAATTAGTGTTAGAGAAAACTTGTATCTTAAATATTCCTCTTATTAAATGGGACTTTTTTAAAGTCAAAATGCAGTTCCCAATTATTATCATAAATGTCAAAGATAACTTGAATCTTAAGTATTCCCCATATTAAATGTTTCTAAAAGTAAAGTTCATAATTTGCGACTACATCTAGTATGCACCGATGATATACGAGTTTATTCTTTGATATTGAATACCTTTGAGTCTTTTGTGTGTGCACATACATGCTTCAAACTTTAGCCTATTGGCTTCTGCAACCACACACATCCACACACAGACACACACATGTGAAATGAGTTGTAAATAATCCTTTTGAAATGCCGCAAAGCAAATTAATTAATGTGCCACACAGCCGGAATTTATGGCATGAATAGCGAAATGCGGTGGAGTGCAGATGTTACAGGTGCACCTGGAGTGGGGCTTGAATAAATTGGTGGTTGGGTGGTTGGGTGGTGATGCCGTGGACTTTACTGTCATAATTACAGGCAACACAGATGTACTTGTGTGTGTTTTGTTCGATTCCAGCCCACGAGCTATGCAAATCGATGCGATTGAAACTTTCACCGCAAACTCGTTTTACATATTTTAGTTTTGAATTATGGCTGAAAGTTGGCTTTTAATTGAAAGTACACACTGAGTGCCACTGTGTCCGTTATGAACTCATTGATATCGAGGCATTATGAAAATGAAAATGTTTATTATTATTATCATTTTGCACATTTGGTCCTGGCGACACCGAGATGACAAAGCATAATAAATTGCCAGACTCCCGGCTCCGATTCTCAGTCCGATTGTGGCCTCCGTTCGGTTGGTGGGAAGTGCACTGAGTTTTAATGAATTTTTAATTAGTTACAATTAATATGGTAATTTGTTTAAGTGTTAATAGATACTAGGAGTACGATAACTTGATGCTTTAAATGAATACTGTGCTGTAAATTGTGCTGTAAACTGTGCTGATATTTTAGAGTTCATAATAATGAATAGATAGTAGTTATATAGATATAGGGAAATGGCATCATATAGTATATGTTCAAGTTTCTATATTACTATTAACAATAAAAATATGACCAGATCGATAATTTGTTAAATCTTGTAACTTTTTTTTAACAATTTTTTAATGTATTTCAATTCAATTATGAATAAAATAAAGTAAAATTATTATTAAAGAAGTTAACGTACTGATCAGACTGAAGCCTCTGCCAGTCTAGGTATAACAAATTAATCAATTAGTTCCGTTTTACTCACATACCATGCTTATATGTAAGTACTATATGCACACTCGATAGCCTAAATTAATTTCTTTATTACTGATAATCTCAACTTAATCCTTACCATTTATTTACACTCATTGCCCGGGGCAGAGAATACAAATGCGCACAAACAATTTCATCAAACTGGAAGGCAAAGCCCTCGGGCCAAAGTCACGAATCCAGCTGCAGATTAATTGCATTAATTAATCGCTAAAAACAAAGTACATAAGCAAACACAGCCCACACTTCCATCTCCACTCCTGTCGTTCCCCTTTCTTTCTTCCTTCCGTCTGGACAGTTGTAATAAGACGTACAAACTTTCGGGACCGTTGATGAGGATGTTGAATGATGCCGAAATGGGAAATAAAACAAGTGGCGTTTCCGTTTTTCATTAAGTCTGTCAGACGAAATCCAAATCAAAATGTCTATGCAGTGTTTCTCTGTTTATATTTTTTATATCCAAAATGATTTGTTTGTTTAGCTTCATTTGAATGCAGCGTTGGACAGGCGATTGTTTTGTCCAGTTTACTACAGATTGGTTGCTCTATGGAATAAAGCTCAATTTCATAATTAACATGGATTTAATTCCATATCCATATCGTGCATTGCAATAATCATAATAATAGAAGAGTTCCACCCTGAATTAAGAGAGATTTGTGTGTCCATGTTCAGTCAGTTGAATGAAATGAAATTTGATTTGAATTGATTGATCATTCCCAGCGGGTGTTGCCCAAACTGGCCCACCCGTTGTACTTGTAATGTATCCTGTAATCGAGTGTAATCCTGTAAAGACCTGCACAAAACTCACTCAGCTGGATGCCATTCATTGTTCAGCGATCCTTTTCATCAGCAACTTAACTTTGAGCAGTTGAATTAGCTTCAGTATCGGCATATCAAAACGATAAGGTCGATACTTGTCATTTCAAATTTTTTGATAATATTTCCTATATATTTTCAAGAGTCTTAAAATAACCCGGATCAGATATTTATTTGCAGAATATTTTGGAGAGTTACCTGGTACTCATATGCTTATCTGATGACATCAAAAGTCAGCTGGCATGATGTAACTCCCATATCTTCGTTATGTCCACACGCCGAGTCCCAAGAGTCAATGGACAAACACAGGGAAAAATCAAAATCAAAATCAAATGCCACAGCAAAGTGGATTTTCCACCCTTTTTATTAGCAATTGCTCAATGCCCCTGCCCCTGACTCTGGTTCTAGTCCTGAGTCTGATTCTGGCCCTGTCAATGCCAACGTCAGCGCCACTGTCCGCCCAACCATCGTTGGTGGTTGGCAGTGTGTCTAGTGGTTGTGGTTGTGGTCGTGTTCGGTAATCCCACAATGAGCTGCCATAATAGATGGCAAGCAAATTGAAGAGCTTTGTCGACGGCATCGAGAACATTTTGTGGCCTCGTTGCGGTTGTCGCCGCTAAAGTCGGTGGGTTTGTTTGGGTGGTGGCGTTGACTTCTGTGTTGTGCTTAACATTTGCGGTTTCGCACTTTTGCAACAATTCGATGATGACGTCGATGTCGATGTCGAAGTCGACGGTGTGTGTCGTGTGCCAGCGGGTGACCCAATCCCACTCCTTCTCCCATTGATTGTACGCAACAGGGTGGAAAGTTGAAGTGCATCCGGATGGTCAGAAAATGTGGTTGGATTGCTGCTCATTGCTGAATGCCGTGTGCCGAGTGCCGTTTGTTGATTTCCACAGCCTAAATTACAAAATGAGACTTTTTGTCATTATGCGAATTATGAGGTGGATAAAAGGTATTAAATATTTTGGTCATCAGCCGCTCGGCCATTCAGCTGGTTTTAGGCTAATTGAAACCCGCCCATATTTTACCATGGGCCTCAGGTGGCCAACAATTTGGGCAATTTGCAAATGGTCCACTCTTCGCCCCTGGTCCATTATCATTCCAGCCTACCAAAATGATGCTCATATTTTAATAACTGACTTTTATTATCGTTGTGCAATTTAAAGTATAATACTCGCATTTTAGTAGATTATTGGAAAAGCCTTAAGCACATAGTTTTTAGTATTTGCCGCTCACTATTTTAATGAGTGCACTTTAAGGTCATGGCGATATGAGAGCTATGGAAAATTTACTTAAAAATGGATAAAGGGTACCCCGATTTGGTTATCCCTTTGATCCCCTGTTTTACATTTATTTGTGTTTTCAGTGAACTCTTTGGCAATATTTTGTTATCAGTTATTCATGCATGACATCATTCACATTTAAATCGAATCAGAGTGGTAGCTACGTGTCAGCATTTTTGACATTATTAAATTTAAATTTTGACAGCTTGTTGATGAACTTACGGACAGGTTGTCATTCACCTTAACACATGTGCTTTAATATCCTGTTAGTTTAACTAGGGTTTGAGTTTCGTGAGGATTCAAAAATATTATGTCGTGGGCAATCTTAAAGATCAGACATCTAGTTATATCTTTGTCGAAGACTCCGTAATTCTCTACAGATGTTCTAGAAGATTTATAAGAAATAGTATTAAGCTTGAGCTGTAAACAGGACATTTTCATGTGCTCATTTGCATCCAGTTGATGTATGTAATTAAATTGGGCAATGTGACAATTCATTTTACCCTTTTTTTTTAAATTTTGTCCAACCCTTTTGCTGTACTTCCCCGCCCCGGCATTGTCAACGCCCCTCATGGGTGAGAGGAGGTTGAGTGTTGTTACATTATCATCGACATCAAGGAGCGTTGTGCCTTCTGTAGTCCTGAATGTCCTGCCCTGACTTTTGTGCACATCTCCTCCACGCTCAACTGTTTGTAGTCGTATTATATGTCATCGCTCTGAAGTGTTCTCAAATGTTGCGTCTCTTCGCTTTTTAGCGTTTTAATGCAACCGCGAGATTTGCACATTTTAAGTGATTTAATGGATTTTGCATGCATTATATTGAACGAGAAGCCAAGTTGTTAATTGCTGGCGAATTTGTTATAATTATTTATATGAGTATGAATACTCTCTGTCCGTTGTCAATCCTGTGAAGATAAGGGAAATGCGACAAATATGGAGAGCTCTACAGAGTGCAATAAAGTGGAAAACTTTTTGTCATGCACAACAACTCAATTTCAATGGGGTTAAAGTTAATGGAGATTTCAGAAGTACTGTAAAGATGTAAAACCCACTAATATAATCCAAGTCTAATGAAGAATTATTTACATCTGTTCATAAATTATGCATAAGGCAATACTAAAAGCTTTAAAGATTTCATAATTTCTAAACAGATCCGATTTTATAGAAATGATCGTTGATAAAATAGAAATATAATATATAGCCTAGTATCCCTATAGACACATCTACGATTATATGGAGCTGAAGAACTCAAAGATCTTAGGCTTTTGACGAAAACCAACCATCATTTATAAAAAAGATTAAATGGAACTATCTTTAAATACTATCGCATCACCATCACCATCATCACCATCGGAGCTTGTTTTCAGTTAAATCTTCATTTGAGACAATTGAGCAATCAGTTTCCCTTTTTTGTTTCGTTTTCTTACTTTATCATGATACTTACTTTTGCTTTCTTTCTGTCGCAGCGAATAATTAAAGAATAACAAAAGAGAAACCAAGCGAACGAACAGAATGACAACAACAACTGTCAACGAGCCAACATTCTATCAAACTGTCAATAAGCAATTCATTTGCAAATGCGATTGTCAATGGGAACAAAAAAGAGAAAAATAACCAAAACAAGAAAAAAGAAAGAAAACCACAGAAAATACTCCCCAATAGTAGGTGAGTCCATGTCATTGTTTGTCAAAAAGCCATTGCGCTTAGTATCGAATTTCAAGTAGCAAAATGACAAAAAATACACAGTAAAGTCGAAAAAGTGCTCGACTTGAAACTACCCTGTATTTTCATTTGATCACAGAAAAATCATTTGTTATCGTTTAGTATTATTTCTCTATTTCCTGCTAATAATACTAATTCTGTTTAATATGAAATTCCCAGGATGCAAAGATTAAATAAGTATATGTATCTACATATTGTATCTCAAATAGATATTTAATATTTGCGTAAATAAATATACACTTTATAGCTTCCTTAAATATACTTTCTTAAGGTTGTTATCTACTTTTAGTCGGTACAGGGTATAAAAAATATTAAAAAAATTGTGCTTCCAAGGAAAATCAAAGTTGCCATATACATATATACAGCTTTATCTACATATCATGTGTGAGTAAATTTCTCTGGTCAAACACTTGGGTTGAACTGAGATGGCGCAGGGTGTTGGTTGGGTCGGAATTGTCATGGTAAAAGTACTGTGAAAAATACTCCCCTGGGTTGTTTGGCAATCGCATGTGACAGAGTCGACGCGTTTTGGCACTCAGACTCCCACACGGATGGGCAGGCATAGCAGGAGATGGAAGAGCAACAGGAAGAGGTTGCAGGAGGGAGATGGAGACGGTGGCATTTGCTGGCAACCTATCAGGCCGCTGCCATCTAACCGAGCGTTGACATTTGTGCCTGTTCGCTTCATGCACAATCAACGGTTCGATTTAATGGAAAAAATGAATTTCACTCCACGCTCTGCGGTTTTGGAGCCTTTTGTGTGGCATAAAAGAACGACGGCAACGAATTTCCATGAATGTGAAAATTGGTTGGCAGCTAGGAAAAGCGTTTAATGAACTTTTTTCTTTTCGTATTGGCTGAGTTGAAATCCTCTCGCACAACAAATCGAAATTCGAAATTGTAATTGAAGCAAGTTTCGCAAACGGATGGCAAAAAAAAAAAAACGTTGCAGTTTGAGGATGCTCGAAGAACAAATGCCCTGTTCCCGTACTTGAGATACTCTAAGCCTTACTTAGACATTAACTTTTTAATCACCATGCCACCATTTTCTTAATAGATAAAGACGATAAGAATAAGATAAAAATCACAGCAATCATCATATATAGAATATTATTACTTCTGTCGGTTAGCAATATTTCCTTTTACCTTTCTTTTACGAATACAGGGTATAAAAGATGATATATGTATATATAGAAACTGTCTATAAATTTTTGCATCTGGTTTTGTTGCATTGTTGTCAAGAGCTTGGGCTTAATTAATTGTGGTTTGGGGTTTGTGTTCAAGTACAACATATCGCAAAAAGTTTAGATATCCGTTAAATGCTTTCCACTTTATATTTTTTTTACCCAACACTTGATTTAAATTTAAAAAAAAAATACCACCGAAGTTCAATGTAAAAATTGACAATTTTTGACACAATGCCGCTGCGATAAGCATACTCTGAAGCGTATAGGAAATTAAATTTTTTCCAATCAAAATCATTTCAATGGCAGTTCACATTTGCACCCGAACAATTGAGGAAGAGTGAGAGAAAAACTCAGTGACTGAAAGAGATAGGTATACCATAGATATGAAATCAGCACTCACAGTCGCTGAGCGATGTATTCGAGTGGGATTTGTGTATACATAGTTTGTGTTTGTAAACCTGAATATATAATAAAAATTATATTTAAGGACAGTATTTTTCATTTTAGAAAGTTAAAAAATATATAAAATAATTTAACGATTAACTGGATTTAATAAAATAAATATATTGTTTAATGCAAAATTGGGATGCCTTGAAGGTTAATTTTTTGCTGTTAATGAGGATATTCTTTTTCGATTATTTCAGCTGAAAATATAACTATCTTTAACTTGAGTGAATTTATATTTGAAATTATTTAGTTAATATAAAAAATAAATTCATGAAAACATTATTTAAAAAATCTGTGAATTATTTTAAGCTCACAAAAAGCCAGAAAGGCTTTTGAAGTGAAACATTTCAATTAAATGGCATTAATATCCATTAAATTAGTTAGGCTTCTGGTACATGAGTGTGCATGTATGTATGTATATGGTGTATACTCGTAGCTCGGGAACTGTTCGAAAACAATAACATTAAATCACTTAAAGTGTCAACGTTGCTGCAACAGTGTGTGGCGCCCTTGGCCACCAAGCTGCCCCTGCTCAGTGTCCAGTGCAGTCCAGATGGTATTCATTATCATAATCTGCAACATCATAAAGCAATTTGGTGTTGGCATGGAATGGATGGGGCGGTACGCTCTGAGTTGTTTGCGTCTCATAGAGCAACTTTATGGATGTGTGACTGGTATAGCGGATGCTTGTTGCTGTTGTTGTTATACTCTGAGAGGGGGAAAGCAGAAATCTTAATTACTTGCCCAGCGAACGCTTGACCTCGTGGAGAGTCTGAACTCACACGCCCAGGACGAGTGCTGGTTTTGACTTTGCCTCTAGAGTTGGATTTGCTTGAAGTGTTGGGTTGAGTGTCGTCGTCACCCACAAACTCAGTCGCCCATAATGGGGGTTAATTGGGCTGTGTGCGCGACACGCATACATCTTGGTAATTAACCAAAGATGCGACTGCCAGGCTCATCCATGTCATGTCCAGCGCCCAACCAAATGGACATGTGCCTTGCGGTTGCTTTCTACGAGCTGATCCCGCTTCCACGCCCTGTTGGGGGGCAATTAAGGCTATGTCCATTCTTTCACTGGGTGTGTGAACTGTTCACTTTCACTGGAGCTGTTGCAATTGTTAGAGATAAGTATCAAGAGAGACCTCGGACTCTGTCACCATATGTACATTTCAAATTAATTTATGAGGCGTTCCATTCATTTTGCGCTTTCTCTAGAATTTAGTACCCAACCCCATGATAATATTTATATATAACTTTATTTATTCCTGCTTTCTTTCGCCATCCCCTCGACAATAATAAAAGTCATTGTTTGTGTCAATGGACTTTCTTCGGGGTACATTCGCAATTTATGTTTCCATTATGTTAATTATTGGCAATTGCGGGCGACCAGCAAAAGATGGTCAAGTGCTAATTATTTCTATTTACTGGATTGAGTGAATAACCCCAATGCACTTTGTAATTTATGCCAAAGACAATAATCAGTTACATTTTACTGGGCGTAACTATCTTTTCAAATACTGATTAACGATAGTTTTAGAATTAGATTAAAAAACTAAGGAAATATATTTACATTTATTTAATTAAATTCACGTTACAAAAAGTGTTCTAAAAGTGTTCTTTTACTTGCATTTCTTTGCCGAATCCGTCAAGTGATTTCAGTAACTCTGGTGACTATAGGTTTAGGTATCCCGTTGTCAATGACTCCCTACCACAACGGTCTTACTTGCATATAAAAATGTTCCTAAAAGATTTCGACTGCATAAAAGCCAACAAACAATAGCTCCATTAGGAGCAGTAGAATGCATAGAATCTACCTTAAAATCAAACACTGCATTTCCAAAATAAAACGTTGAAAAAAGTCATTGTTGTTGAAAAATGTTGGACAATGCAAGAACTGACCACAAACATGCATGAAATAATGGACTTTAATGGATGTTTGTAGGCGGGAGCGAAGAAAAAATACTGGCAGTTTCAAACCATGAATACAAATAAGAATCAAAAGGACCAGTTCAATTAAATAGAAATTTAAACAACGGCAGGAGAAAGATCAGAAATCTAAGTTCAATATTTTAAAGCTATTAATCAAGTAAAATTCTCCACAAATGCGTCACTTTCACTGAGATTTCATTATCAAACTGTCAAAGTCTGTTAACGATGCTGGACAGTTTGCCCTGCGGGGGGGTGTTGTCGATGAGGGCGGGGGTGTGCGAGGGTGCGAGTTTGTGGTTGGTAACCTTAATTGTTATTTGGACAAATTGTTTTTTGTTAACAAGCCAAGGATTAATGATCTGGTCAGTCAATAAGTGGCCCTTTCCCATTTAGCCCATTCGACGGGGGCGGCTGACTCAAGCGCCATAAAGCGCAACGGTTGCCACATTTTGGGGCATATAAATTTATAACGGTTCCGGTTTTGGCAATTAAAACCACACTAATTGCCAACAATAAGACACTTAAGAAAACATGACTTCTGCATGGAAAATTACAAATGTAAGAAAATGCTGAGAACAATTCCAAAATATAGCTAAAAACCGAAACAGTTTGAATAACCAACAAAAGGGTTAGACAACCACCCACAGAGAGAAAGAGAGAGCGAGCGAAAGGCCAAAATTTATTGGCCAGAAAGCACAACAAGTTTACCACAATTCAAGAGGCTGCTGACAATGATGTCATAGTCTTGACAGAACAGGACAAGTGACAGGATACGATTACGACATCGTTATCCCACCGAAATTAGTCATTAGCCAGGGATTACCCTTGATACTTGGCGCTCACAAACGAATTTGCAACATCAACAAAATCTGCTTTTGATGTCTCTTTAATCAGCTTACAGCAATTTTTATATTGCATCGCCAGCAAACCGTTAAGAATTGTCCACCTTTTAAAGCATTTTCGGGCTTAACTGACAAAATTTCTATTTTTGTTTTACCCTCATCGCTTATACCTGTCTGTATTTTGGTGTGTGTGTGTATGTGTGGGTGTGTGTGGACCCCATTCGAGCCCTTTGGCTCTTTGGCTGTAGATAACGGACGCAGTCGTGTTCGAAAAATGTCGCGGCCGGAAAAAAGTTTTGCGTCATAATAAATAATTTCAACGCATTCGTCTGGAAGGATTAAACCCGAATAAAAAACCCACCTTTGCCTCCAGCTATAAAATAGGTGAATTTAAATTGACTTTTTCGGTTGAAACATTTGACTTTTCTTTATATCAATGAAAGTCTAACATTTTCTCAGAAGAGTCTAAATACTCGTAGGTCCATTTAAGAATGGCCTATCATAATCTTAATATTCCGAAATTATTAATATTATTATAAGTATTACAACGACATTGAGAACAGCTCAAAGAGTAATCAAGTTGTTATGATTGTATGCGTTATGTAATACTATGACGTCAGTATCTCAAAGACTTGTCCAACAATAACTACAATAACTGAAACGGAATATTTTCAAATTGTTACTTGCACTTAATGTAATTGAATACGATAAGTTCTTATCTACATACATGAGTTCAAAAAGAAGAAATGTGAAACTTCATAAATGAGTTGACACTGTCTTGAGAGAAAAAATTATGAAGAATTTATACCAATTCTTCCACTTCTGTTGCCAACTTGACTGCCACTCAAACGTGAGCCTCTTTAGCTCAGTGGCAGAGCACTGGTCTTGTAAACCAGGGGTCGTGAGTTCAATCCTCACAGGAGGCAACGACGAGATCTACTTTTTTTGCAACCCTAACAATTTTCATGGAAAATCTTTAATAATATCAATAGAGATAGATTTTCACTTCGATCAGCGATGAATGCAAAGCCTTCTTTGGTTCAGATGTCAAAAATATAAAGAAAAGTATTTTCAATTTAGATACAACAGTTCTTTGACAAGCGTAAATGTTTTAAATTTTTAATTAGAATCTCACACACAGACTGGCACAAGTCAACCACAAGGATGTGCAGGGCAGCCATGTGTGACATTATCGCTGACAGGATATCAGCGGAGCGAGCTACACGTCGCTAGAGGGCGCTCGTTGACACCCCGGCCATGGAATCGTTTGCGCTTTGCATTAAAGGGCTTGGGCAAACAGAGGGGAAGGGAGTTGGAGTGAGAATGCGAGTATGATGGTAGTTTGGGTGTATTCAAGGACATGTTAAGGATACTTGTGCTATTAGCTGATGTCGTCGCAATAGTCGTTGTCAAATATTTGCCCAAATGTTTGAACAAAATGCGACCCGTGCCGTGAGTTCAAAACTTGTCCGCTGCTGACAACTTTTTGTATTTTCTATTTGACTTGTTGTTCGCTTTTAATTATGTTGTTTATTTTATCAATGGCCTCATATCTTTGCCATCTATTTGTTTATAATTAAAGTCGCGCTTTGACATTTCTTTTTTGTTCCATTCGGATAGTCGCTTTCTATCATCAAGCATAAATCGCATTCAATTTGATTCCATTCAGCAGGGCCTTAATTAAAAACCAACAATTGACAGCAAAAGCTTTGTTATTAATTAATTTTGCCTTGTCCAGGGCATGAAATGCGCATTAGCCAGTAAATCGCAGTGCAACGCATTTATTGAGGTATTGAGGTTGTTTTCGTCTGCATCGATTGCATCCTTTTTGTGTCCACTCACAATAGCCAACATTTCCATTGTGATCGATATTGCATGGGATGACTTTTGAGAGTTTATTTTTTTAACTTTTAAATTTTTATTTTAAAATTGTTAATTTTTTACTTAATTTTTTACAATTAGTAATTATAACATTCTAATATATGATCTTTGGTAAACCAATCAAAATCCAATTGGACTGTTAAAAACAGCGCCCAAAAGTATGCAACACTTTTTTTAGTTGAAGAGAAACGCTTCAGTGTGGGAGTGTCAATTAATCATTTTGAAAAGTTTGTCGAGTTTGTTGCAACTTGTTAAGCGACTGGTCGCAAGGGCGACAACCACGTAGCACAGTGTTGACGGATGGTGCACATGGCTCTGGGTGCTTTACAGGATGAGGCTCGGATCTAAGCTGTTGTTTAGGGGTGAGCCGTTAGAGGGCGCCAGTCGCTGGCTTATTGCCCTGTCGCTGAGACCCCCTTTTAACTTTTGAGCTTACCCCCCCGACAATTGGCCTGCACTGTGCCGTTTTGCGTCTTTTGTAATTAATTTTGATGGACGACACGTTGCGCTTAGTTGGTTCCCAGCTGCGCCCAGGTAAAACAATACAACTTTTCACTGGTCCAAAACTTTTCTGCCAGCAGATTAATCTGGCCAGAGTTTTTGAGTGCCAGCTGTGTTTCAAAATTTTTGGTGTTTAATTTTTTGTGGTCGTCGTTGTTGTTCTTTATTTTGTGTGTGTGTGTTTTGCTGGTCCATCAATGTCTGGCAAGAGACAAAAAGCTATTAAGGGAATTAAAAATGCATGAAGCTAAAAATGGGGTTTGTGCCCGCAACGAACTGAACCACGAACGGATCCAAAGTTAACCGCATGCAGTTGGTAGATGTGATTCCTGACCGCCTCGCACTTAGTTAATTAGACCGAGTCTTTGGCATTTTGCTTGATTTAAGATTTTCATAATTCATACTGAAAATTGTTTATGTCTTGAGGTCTGTTCTTGAGGCAGCTGTTAATAATTGCATGTTGCATTGCCTGCTTTGGTGTTGCCAGCAATTACAAGTGGGTGGCAGTAACTGCCACTGCAATTGCAACTGCCAACACTGAAGCCGTTTAACTGTTTGTGCACTTTGTCTGACTGGTAACGCCTCCCGCTGATACAGTTGCCAGTTTGTCAGTTTACCAGTCGCCTCATTTAGTTACATATGTAGAAATTGTATCCCATCTCATTGCTCCCGTTTGTCTAATTTGTGTGTATATTTCTTGGGAATTAGAGTTGAGATATTATAAGCACACACACGCACACACTCACTCACTCACTCTTCCATTCATGCACTCATACATTCGTTTATTTATTTATTCATCTTACTTAATTGCCAAAGACGACGACTACAAAACTCTCTCGTCACTCGACGTTCTTTTGTTTCTATTTTCTGTTTGCATTCTCTGGGTGCATTTCTTTAATTGTTCTATTAGTTTTAATTGATGTACTCTCGCATTCACTCACTAACTGTCCACCACTTGCATATGAATAATGTTTGATTAAGCAATTCAAAATACTTAACTTACATACGAGTACTTACACATTCTGCAAGTATCTTTAACGCTAGAAATTCTATACTTAAATTAAAGGGAAACCATTTCAAAATATATTTGTTTCGAATTTTATTTATAGTTTATAAACTGCAGCAAAGATTTTATTTAAAAAGTATATTTTTCCACTTTTTCTTTGACTTGGCTAGTTTAAAATCAGTAAATCTCCGAACTCTCCTCAGGTCAATCTCTACGACAAATATAATCCTCGTCAATCTAATTTTATTTTTAAATATTTTTGCATATCATGCGATTTTGATAACCCAAATACGAAATACTCTCCAGCAGAAATATTACAGCATTTCTTAAAAATATTCTCAAAGATATTTGGGTAAATTGCAACTGTAGTTGCCTTATCGACACTGCAGTCTGCTACTTCAGCATATTGGCCAACCATAGGCCAAGTTATTGATGCCTCCGATCAGATAAATCTTTCAGAGACCGACTGCGTTCTTTGGACCAGAATCAACCACAATCTCTCCACCTCCGTTTGCCTCGTCGCAGTCGTGTGTTTATTCATGTTGTTGTTGTTATTATTATTGCGGCTGCTGAGATGCATCTTGATTTTGTTTTTTTGGCCATGGCTTGCGACAATGTTGATGACATTGCATGTGTGACACTTTTGGCAAAGAAAATGCTTCCTCATCCTTGGCATTCCTCAACGGCTGCCGCCAAAAATTGTGCCATGTTGCTGTTGTCTCTTGTCGAGGATGTGGTGAGAGGAATTATGGCGATAAACGATCAGCTATAAGCTATCAGCGATCGGTGATCAGGGATCAGTTGCCCGCCCGCTGGGTCTTTACGATGTCGAAGAGGTGCTAAAGTTTGTCTTTCTGCGATGCGAGCATCATTTTGAGGCATTTTTGCATAAGTTAGCGGCAATCAGCGGCAGCTGCTTAAAATTGATCCCTTAAAAACCCACAAATTACCTTGGCTGAACAATCCGATTACCTGCACAGTTAGCTGTCCATTTGTTCATTCATTTGGCACCCGCACAATGGCCACTGACAGGAGACAGGACACAGGACATAACACATAGAGACCCCGGCAAATCCACCCTTGTAACTAGCATCTTAAGTAGCCCACAAGGTTTGTAAACGTCACACGCCTCTCCAGTTGCTTGTTTTGCCCTTTGTTTTTCCCGCTAAATTTCTGGCTACTATTCTAACAAATTGATTCAACCAAACTGGACAACGGTCGCCGGTCTCGACCATGGCTTCTGCTCCCGCCCAAGGCACGATCTGAGCATATGGCGCAGACCTTCGCATCTTGCCAGTGATTTGCCTCAAAGATTAGCCTCTGGCTGCAGTGCTTTGTCTTCGTTGCAGCATTGTCATGGAAATGCGTATTGACTGCAACTCTGGAACTGCAACAGCAACAGCAACATTACAGCAACAGAAACTGCAACTGCAACGCATGCCTTTGGTCCAGTCCTGGTCACATTGTCCCCAGGCAGCCGGAATTGTTTTCTATGGTGAAATTTGTATCGCCTTTTCCAAATCTACTTAGCACACAATGGCGTTGAAATAGTCTTATTGCTTTTTGAGTGGTATTTGTGTAAGATTTATGGTTTGATTTTCTATTTACGAATGACCAAAAACTTACAGCCTAAATAACTATACATGCATATGACACAGAAAGCAAAGAGTGAGAGAAAGAGAAAGAGCGAGAAAGAAAGAGAGATGATCAACATTATTAAAAATACAATGCTGACAAAAGATTCTCATTTTTTAAATATTTTGATCAGTTTTTTAATAGGATTGCTATACACAGAAAAGCTTATCTGAACATTGCTTTTTTTTCTAAAAATTGAGTCAAATATATTTTTGTAAGGTGAAAAATTCCTTCTATTTGATGGAATGTAGATCAGCACACTTTCACGTTTGTCATTTACCTGACTGTCATGATCTTTTAAGAGTTAACATTGAAATCGGCACCTAAACATGGCACACTGTGAAACATTGGTATTCTCGGGTCAATTACAAACGCCTGACAGATGGGTTCAACTTCGTGATTTGCAGATTTATTCTTTCACCAACTCAATTTTGTTGCGATGAACACAACTTGCAACTACAGCAAGTAACTACCAAACGATATTCAAATGTTGTCAAAGTCGTCGATTATTCAAGTTGAGACGCTAACTACCGTTCCGAGAATGCAAAACCTATACACACACACATACACCTATACTCTCCCACACCTATCCAATCACTTGGTCGATAAATATCACAAATCTTGGCATCGCTGGGTATCAAATGCGGCTTTAAACAAAAACAAAAAACCAACAAGAAAATCGACAGCAACAATAGCAACAACAATAACAGCATTCGATTCTGGTGAAAAACAGTTTTCCTTTGCTGCGTCACTCTAGACCAGGGCTTCATTTTAAGAGTTGCTTTTGGGGTCTGGACCGAGGTTCGTATTTATGGCATTTGCATATATTTTGCATAACGCAATCGATGGCATCGACATGGAAAATATGTTTACCTTACGAGTAGCTGCAGCTACTGCCAACTATCACCCTCTCTCCCTCATTCTCACTCTCTCTCTCTCTCTCTCTCTATCCACTCTCTCTCCCGCTCAGCGGCATTCTTGTGCTGTTTGGGCTTAATTCGACGGATACAAGATACATTTGCATAGCATCGAGTGGGAGATGCGCATAGATTTGCTGGGAAATGATTATGCTGTGTTTCTTGGCGAAATTTCGCCGTGGAAAGTTGGCCAAATGAAGCAACTGGCAACTGGCAACTGCCAACTGCCAACCGACTGAGAGCCGCCCTCGAACCTGCCTAATGTATTATGTATGTAAGTAAGTATATTTATGTGGCACACAGAAACAACAAAAAATGATAATTAAGTCTACTTGTCGTCTATCTACAAATTAAAATCTAAACAAGATATTTTTCATGTTCAAGTAAAATTTTTCAAGCTACAACTAAAACGTGCGCCCAACAAATTTTATAAAGCACACAAAACCAAATCTTCAGCAGCTGCTGCACAACGAGGGGTGGTTGAGGGGTTTGAGGGAGCGGCTTATGACGACAAACTCGAGATATAAATATTTAAAATGCAGTAGCAAACTTTTGGCACGTTATTGTTTGAATAAAAAATTTCTATGCTTGCGATTTTTATCAAAACAATTTTTGTGCTCGACTTAAGATATCAACAACAAAAAAATAAAAAACAAAAATGAAAATAGATTTTGTGTCGCCCTCGCCCCTTCAGTCTGCCACTGCACCCTGCCCCTGGCATGGTTAAATTCAGTAGCCGGCAGTTGCTTGACCCGCAGCTGAACTCAAATTTTAAGCAAATTGCAATGCTCTTGCCCGTCGTCGTTGAGCCACTCAGTTGTTCAGTGGCTCAGTGTGGTTCAATGTGGCTCTCGATGATTGTCTTCAAATGCGAGCAACCGCAGCAATCAACATAAAACAACAACAATAGAAATAACAACAAAAGCAACAAAATGAATTCATGTTGCTGCAATTGAACTGCAATTGCAAAGTTTGTTCAATTTGTTAGTAAAACAAAGTAGACATTAATTGAACCTCGAATTTATGCCATAATAAATAATTTAATTTCAATTAAATTTTAAGACAATCGAGATGTAAACGATGACTACATAATATTAGCATATTATAGTGAATTAACTTCAATGCGGCAAACATTGTAAAGATCAATTTAAATGAATTTGTAAAGATTACATGCGAAAAATACTTCCTTGTCGCAAGTCTATTAATTAAATTTTATAAACTTGTATAGAAACTTTATTATTATACTTTTATATTAGAATGAAACTAATTATATAATATTATTGAAAAATATGAAATGCTTGAGATAACTAACTAAAGAAAAAAAAATTAATTAAGGTTTAAATATAATTATTAAATTAAAGTGTAAAATTACAGATTAATTTATATTATTAAAAATTTTAATTCACAACTGTAAAAATAATTAAATAATGACTTCGTTGAGAAGGAAATTCAAGCAGTTTCTATTTGAAAAATATTAACTTTATATATTTCACAGGTGAATATTTTGGGAAAAAGAATAGACTAGAATAGAAGTGATCATTGTGATTTTACACCGATAAATGAAACAGGTACCACATTTACAAAACGTAATCAATACTAAATATTGCATACTACTTTGCTTTGCATCTGTAAGATTTATTTTGATATTTCAGATATTTTCTCATATTTCTCCTTTAATTTTTGAGTCCATGATCACTTTTAGTTGCATCTTTTATATCGACTAAATTTGCGTGTTACTGGTGTCGTTATTTGAGTCACGTACAAGTTGCAATAATTTGCAACACGTTCTCCTGGCAAGTGTCTGCCCATCAGCATTACCACCAGTACCACTACCATTACCACCAGCATCAGCAACAGCATCAGCAACAGCAACAGCAACAGAAACAACAACTACAAGTCAAACCAGCAGTATCATTGTGTTGCAGCGTATTCTAATCGAAGCAACTGATGCGGCGGTTGGCAATAAATTGGCAACCAGAGCCTGACCAGAGCAATCAACACCTGTCCAATGAGCCACAGCAACATCATCAGCAGCAACAACAACAGCAACAGCAGCAGCAGCAGCCCTTGGTGCACTTGGTGGTTGAGAGAGCATAGTTTAGCGCTGAGATATGGAACAGCAGCTCTATTACAAGTTGATAATCCGTGACGATCGATTGCCAGCGCCGCACTCTGTTGATATCCTTGGCAATGCAATTAAGTAATGTTACCGGCAACATTACACCCATTGCAACTGCAGCGACTGCAACATGCACCTGTGTGTATCTGTGTGTGTGCGTGTGTGAAATTCAAATTGCATTTATTACCAGCACTTTGATCAGCTTATTTAGTGCACTTATCGAATTCTGATTAGTTTTTGTTAAAAAGATATTGGCTTTAATGTTGTTATTAGGTTTATTAATGGTTGCGGTTGAGCTTTTGATGCACAACTGCGATCTGGCAATGACAACCAGTTGGAGAAGCGAGGTCGGTTTCACACCAAAAGGCAAACCCAATTGGAGCCCAACCCAGTATCCGAATCTCCGTCCATCTGTGCGCATTTCTAGGGAAAATCACAGCCAGATTTTCAGTGAGACTGCAATCAAAGTTTCGCGTTTGCTTCTTGCCTCTTGTCGTTTATTTTTCGCAGTTTTTTTCCTTCAGATTTTCCGCTTTTCCTCGCAGTCTCACACAGCGCGCAATTGACGCGTGTTGGTGATTGCCAAAGCCAAAGCCAAAGCCTTTCCATTTAATGGTGTCCATATGATTCACGGCAACAAGCGGCCCAACAGGCAGCAGTCTTTCGCGTCGGCATCGCCATTTGGGTCCACAGATGCTTTTGGTTACTCAAAAATTCGTTAAATACAATTGGATTTCTTTTGGGGCTGAGCCTCGCTGTCGATGACGACTACGACGACCAAGTTGATGATGTGCCTGGGCTCAGACCTCGTTGTTGAATCGTGCCTGGGCCTGGGCCTACTCCTGAGCTGCCTTGGCACTCCCCCGCGGTGCGGACCAGACAATTCCCGCTTCTCTCAGCCTCGACAAAAAAAAAAAAAGAAAGAAAAGAAAAACAATTGCAATTTTCAACTAATGCTTATTGCTGGAAATCAGTTTAGAAAAGCCAAAGGAGCGAGCACCTCAGTGTGAGTAAAGACAACTCTGGCCATGGAGTCGTAGTTGGAGTCGAAGTCGGAGTCACAGTCAGAGTCCAGAGTCAACGTCACAGTCACCCGAGCTGAACTCTGCGCTGTTGTGCACTGAAAAGGTGAGTCCAGTCCACTAAAAGTCGCCTCTTTGATGAAAACTGTAAATTTACGAACTTTACTTTAATCACCAAACATGAATCGCGCACAGCAGGCAGCATGGGGCATGCAGCATGCTGCATGAGAGCCTCAAACTCAGTTACTGCATTCGCGAGCCTTATTGTTGTTGTTGTTCTATTATTTCTAGTCGAATCAAATATGTTGCCAGGTTATATTGGTGCTAAAATCCCAACTCATTTGTTTCCAATCTGCAAGTGATTTTCATATTGCTTCGCTTATTGTTCCACTCTCATTATCTATCTTTAATAAGTTTTTTCCTTCCTTTCCAGCAATCATGTGAATGCTGGGCTATGGATTGAGTAACAAACTTTCGAATTAACATAAGAGCCTTTTATTACTTTGCCGCTGAGTGCAGAAAAGATCTCAATCAATAAGTAAGTCTGGAGCTTCCTTATTCATGTTACAACTGAACTGTGATCAGAGTTTCTATTAAATGGATTCGAAAAAGAGTCGAATTACATAATAAGGTTTAGCTTCTTCTACTACAGTGAATTTTAGAATATGAGATTGAATTTAAATAAGTTTTCGAATTTTTAATCTGATCATTTTGAAATTCTCAGTATTAAGAAATTATATGCGTAAGAATAAAATAAAATACCAAAACACAAAGGATTTATCTTAATAAGTTTGCTTTATAACGAGAGTGTTGAAGTTGAGAAAGAAACCATGCCAAATTGGTTTCTTATAACTTTTATAAACAGAGAGAGAGGAACTCCGAACTCGATTGATCAAGATTTTGTATACTTTTTAATCTTGAATGTTTCAATTACACAACTTATTAATACCCTTCACATACCGAATTTATTTTCGGTTTTAAATGCATTGCTTAATAACATAAAGGTATGAATAACAATCCCATAGACTTTAATTCCAAATAAACATTTTCATACAATTAGAATCTTAAATTTTTGTAATACCCCAATAATTATAGTAATAAGAATTTATTTGCCATCCAATAAATAATAATCCCATTATAATATTTAATAATCTTCTTAACATAAATGATTCCACAAAAAATATTAATATAATAAGAATTCTCACTTATTAGCATACCTAAAATGTCAATCAATTCTTATGCGAAATGTAAATTTGAGCTCGATTTTACCTCTAAATTCGTTCTGCATTTAAATTTTGTTCATTTTGAAAATTCGAATTTTTTCGAAAAAATCAAAAAAGATAAAGGGGTAACACTGTAAAATTTCAAAAAAATTCGATTTTCTAAAATGAAAAAATGTAAATGCAGAACGAATTTGGAGGTAAAATCATGCTTAAATTTACATTTCGCATAAGAATTGATTGACTTTTGACAAAGTTATGGCGGTTCAAAGTTATCAAAGTTCAGTAAAATCAAAATAATAAAAATTTTCAAACCAGACGAACCCAATTTATGTGAGATCAATTTATAATAAGATCGACATTACACTGGATCGTTCCAGTGAACAGATAACATTATTTTTCAGGCTAAAAAGAGCATTAAGTCGTTTTTCATGTAAAACAATGAATAAAGCATCTTATTTTGGTCAACCGAAAACCTTAATTTATTTTTTTTGTGAACCGAAACCAGACCGTTATATTTAAACCGAAATTACAAAAAACCGATAACCGTTACGAAACCGATACTCCAAGATTTTGCATAACCGATAACCGAAAACCTTAATTCGATCATAACCGAAACCGTAACTGAAACCGTTTCGTTTCGGTTTTAATCCCTGCTGCTTTCGATACAATATTGTTGCAATTGCAGGGTATTAAATTGTCGCCACCTTGCATGTAAGTATCTGTTCTTTATTGTTTTTGTTATTTTATTGGTCAACAAGTTTTTGAGCAGTTGCATGTTTCGAGTCGCTTGGTAGAGGACAGTAAAAATATTTCTTAGCATTTCAACGCATGTTGAGAGTTTTGTTAGCTGTCGTTGTATTCATGTTTTGATATGGAACGCGCCGGGGTCCTTTTGTCTCTCGCATTGGCATTGGGTATTGGTAGCAGCAGACGACAACTGGGAGCAGGAAGGCGCTCATTGACTTTGCCCTCAAAGTTGTCATTCGAACGGCGGCTGTGCGGCTGCTTCCGTCCCGACTTTTGGCCGATAACCATGCCAGAGTCAAGAGTGGAGAGAGAGAGAGGGCCAGGTTCAGATTTAGGTTCAGCTACAGATACAGCTTGAGGTCGCAGCATGTTGTCAGTGTTTATGTTGCTGCATTTTGTCTTGTACGCTTTTGCTTTTTGGGCATACTTCTGGTCATTCTGAGCCGAGTTTTGTTTTGTCTTCTTGGTCTTTTAGTCTTTTATGTCATCAATTGGTTGGGTGCGTGCTTTGTTGCCATCTCTTTCGCAGTGCCACTCGAGTTGAAGTGTTGTGCCTTTGTGTTGACTCCCTCTCTATCTCTCTCTCTCTCTCTCTCTCTCTCGTAGTCTCGATCTCCCACTCTATTCAGCTGATAATTTATTACACCGCTTGTGCCAAAAACGGTCGTGTGCCTGAATCCTCCGGTACATGAATGTCGAACCCGAACAACTGAATAGCCGCCGATTCATGCGGGACTCGACTGGACTGGCAACACCTTCGAATAGCATCTGTTGGCAAAACAACAGCAACAGCAACAGCAACAACTACTTTGGTAGCCAGATACATTGCCAGTGATTTGGTCACTTTGTTGATACAACTTTGTTCTGGCCAGGGTCTCCTTGCTTATGTCCTGCTGTCCCACGTTGTTGGCCAACAATAAAAACAAATGAAAAATGCAGTTTTGTTTTTGGTTTGTGTCGCCTGTCGCTTGGAATTAGTAACTACAAGTATGTTAAAAGGTTCATTCAAGTTGCGCTTGTTCTCGACTTTTGTCTACTTTCCACCTCCCCTAATCCAATCTCCTACAATTCGCAAAACTCATTCGCCATGTATCAGTTTCATTTCAGCAGCTTCACGGTCTGCTCTTGTCTGTAAATTGATAGCCACCAAATAGTTGGCATATTTGGCTTGTACAATTTGTAGTCGATTGACTTAAAGTTTATTTCACTTGGTTCCTGTTTCAGTTCCCATAAATTAGTTATATTCTGATATTAAATAAATTATTCTTAAATGTTGAAAACAATCTGTTTCATTTTTATTTAAAGTAACGAATATAATATAAAATTTGTTGACAGACTATATTTTAATGTTGGAAATTTAATGAAATTTATATTCCTCACATCAGTTTGAATAAGATCATGTGGAAATTTTACCATAGCTGTTGCTATTATCATTATTATAGAAGTTGTAGTTCTGATCCTTATTATTATAGATATGATCATTTTGAACAATCTTTGCCTTGTTAATATTGTAGACTTCCTTCAAATTCTCGAGTGTTTGGTAAGAATCAATAGTATGAAGAAAGTCTTTTGCATAGTTATTATCATCATAGTAATCCGGAGATTCAGAGATTTGTTCTGTCTGAAGTTCTTCGGTGTTGTAGATCTCAACTGGTTTCCTTGTTGTCGATGTTACTTCGGGCTGCAAAATGATGTCCGGGTTACGTTCAAGGCCTTCAATGAACTTATGTGCCTTATTATTGTCGTAAGCCCCAATGGTTTCTGGAATCGAATAAGATACTTCATAAGGTTTTTTGGTTTCTAAATACTTCTGTCCTGAGTAATTTTTACCAGTGGACTTCTTAGTCTCATAGATCACGTAGTCTTCTGATTCAGGTTTCACTTCTTCGAGTTGATAACTTTGTTGGATAGATAACGGATTATTAAGGTTTCTTTCCTGGGGATTTGACTTTTGGTTTGTATATATTTCAGGTGCAGACTCTGGCATTTCATAGATGAGTTCAGTTTGATATTGTTGATTCGAATTGAGACTATTGATGTTTGCTGCTACATTTTCCGTCTCCAGTTTTGAATGAATTTCCTGGTTTTTATGAGGTACCGAGGACCGTTTTGTCTTTACATATTCTAATGGATATTTCTTGGCAGTTTTATCTTTTTGGAAAAGGCCTCTGTAAGAAGTCTTTGATTTTGGTGAGGAGCATGTGCTGAGTTTATCGCAAATCGCCAAATCTAGGTCAATGCGCTTTTCTTTGATGACCAAATCTTGAAGCAAATTGGAAATTACAGTTAGGTTCTCCGGAGCCAAATACTGTAAAGTATCAGTTACTTTCTTCAGTTGTGTGTTTTTTGTGTGGTTTATATAAGACAATTGCTGATTTAAATCATTTAGTTTAGTGATGGACTTATCGTTGATCTTTCTGGTAACTGCGATATTGGGTAGTTCAGCTTTAATGTTAATCTGAGAGGTATTCAGGCTATTGAACTGACTCTTCAGAAAATCCAGCTTGGGCAGCACAGAGCGGGAGACTAGCTTGGTCAATTGCACAATACTGTTATCAATGAGCTGCGAGTTGTTGACTACGTTGTTCTGGTAATCATTGAGCTTCTTCTGCATTTGAATAATCTGTTTCGTGGCTTCTTGCTGTTCTTTTACCATGTTCTCTAGGGCTTGTGTGGTTTGCTCTGTGTTGAACTTAACTTTGTAGGTGGTGTTGGTGAGGCCCTCCAGAAGATTCAGTGACAGATTCTTCATAAGGTAGCTGGAGTTAGCAAACTGAAGCTTCATTGAACCAAGCGGTTGCAGATCCTTCATCTGTTGATTTAAGCTGGCCGTGAATAGAATGACATCATCCTCAATTTCGCTTAGTAAATTGTTAGATTCATTTAATGCCACGGAATTGGTAGTCAGCAGTTTCAGGATAAGTTCTTCGGCTGTGGGTTGGACCAGGGCCTGAAATTCAGTAGTTGAACTTAGGGATGTAGTTCCCGTAGTTTGCGCCGATGTCGTGTCCACTGAGGTTGTATTCCTAACCGGGTATTGTGTTGAGGATGCTTCCTCTGCTCCACTCACAAACATACAGCTCAGTAGACCAAAAAATATAATACTCTTAACTCTCATTTTGGCTTTCTAAGGATTTTCAAGGATTCAGGTGTTCACTAAACTAAACTTTCAACTCAAGTGTCTTCTGACAGCTTACACCTGCGCTTAAATACATTTGCCTTATCATCTTCTTAGCTCTTCTTAGTATGTCAAATGTTCTAATTTCTTTCTTCTTCATTTTACTTCTTAAGTTATTTATATCTTGTAGTTTTATATTTACCAAGTGCGCTTTCAGCACGAATTTGTTGACAAGAAAAACCGATGAGTTGTTTACTTTCATTTTCTAAAAATAGATTTGCAAAAACGTTTTAAATTATATCATTATCATGAGTTTGTCTTGGAGATAACAAATTTGTTAACGCTATTATTATAATGGAGCTAAGAAAAATTATCTTTAAAATTTTCTTAGGTTGAATATATAAATTAACTATCAAAATAAATATGTATACATTTAAGTGTGTTAATTGATTTTCATTCATATCTGAAAGTTGAATGAAAATGATGAAATAAATAACTTCTAATTGTGTTCTCCCACGATACTTTGCAGTAGATAAAAACTTTCTTGAGTGTGACAAAAGTTAAAGTTGTGATAAAGTTAGTCTTAGCATGAAGTTGAGAAATAGTATATTGAAATGGTATATTGAATTAGTTATTCTTGTATCTGAAGCAATATAAACTTGGAATGTCAGTCTTAACACATGTACTTCATCTAATATTATAATAAAATATTTCTAAAAATTATTTCTATTATTTCAATTTATCAACTTTTCACAGTAAAATTGTGTGTACAATATAAGTGTATGTATGTTACTTGTTGACTTATCAATGGGGCCGACATTTAAGAGATATTTACTCACATTAGCTCAATAGAAGTCAACAGCGACAACATGAGGGTCACGCTCAAAGTCAAATTTTAATGAAAAAGTGATTCATCATTTAAGAGCATCGAGCGACATTGTTAGAGCAATTAAAAACGGGGTAAACGGGCGGCCCCTCATATGTCTTCTTGTACCACAGATCGAAACCGAGGAACGACCCCAATATGAGAATGTTACTTGGCTTCCAATAAGCGGGTCAAATTAGAATAAATAGTTACACAAACAAGCTGAGACCCCTTTGGCATGTCCGACTCGATCTTTGAACGCTGTAAGAGCGAGGAGAGAGTGTAGCACACTGCTTGCACTCACTGTGTGGAAATATTGCAACAAATCAAAAAATTAAAAATAAATAAAAACGAATTGAATAATTTAGGTCAGCTTTGTGGATAACTATTGATGGTACTGCTCATGGTGGTTCTGTTTCTTCAGCTTAGAACTTTGGGTGCTACGGAGTTTTCCAAGTAATTAATTGACGCTTTATTCATTAATTGCATGTGCGGTGGTATGAAGAAAACTTGGAATTTTCTCTATTAAAGTATATGAAAATATTTTGAAAATAGAAATGCTTCACTTCTCGACCCTTTCCCCTTCTAGCCTGGGGCTCACTTTATGCTGGTTGACATTTAAGCCCATTAGATGAGAACAGCGTTGGCCAACCTCACGTAACCACAAATTGCAGGCTCTACACTTTCTGCAGATGGTGCGGGTGGCGCTGGGGCTGGAATTGGCTTCAGGGAGATGGCCTCTTGCCATGGGTTGTCATGGGTTGCCATGGGTTGCAGGGTTGGCTCGCGGGGCTGCCGCATGTCGGGCATGCAATTATGCATTCATCAAGATTATGACACGACATGCAAGTTCCGATCGCCTTAGTGTCTTTAGCAGCAAATGAATTTGTACTTTAGCTACAGCACAGCAGCTATTGTTATTGTTATTGTCATTACTGTTGCTGTTGTTGTTGTTGTTGTTGTTGTTGTTGTTATTCTTGTTGTTTTGATAGCACACATTTTGCTGAACTGGCGTCGCCGGCGGCGTCGGCACGCGATTTAGAAGCGGCTCGTAATTAATCGTCAAATGAGTTTAATTGTTTATGTCTTTTATGTGAGACTAGGTTCATACAAAGTCGCGTTTTTCAAGTGCTGCTTAGATGCCAGATAAACACACACACAACCATAAACATAGATATTACATATATATATGCGGACTATGCGTCTAAATCTATTCTAAATCTAATAGTCGGCAATTGGCATTAGCTGACGACCAACAATATTAATGCACTTGTTTAACAAAATGTCATTCATATGCAAAATCTGTCAAAAGGTTAATAAATGATGCAAGATAGAAAAATGTGCGGTCAGAATTTTCAAATTCAACTCAATCTTAAACTTCGAATTGAAGAATTTAAATGCAATTTGCAATTAAAGTTATGAGCAGGGATTAAAACCGTAACCTTTAACCGATAAAAAGCGATTGAAATGTGTAACCGTAACTAAAACCGTAACCGAAAATATTTCTTTACGCTGTACCGAAACCCACAAACCGAAACTCTTTAAACCGAAATAACCACTTAGTAACCCATTCATTTATAAAGGTTAATTTCGGTTCTGGCTGTCGCAGCTACTGAGCAACTTTGATAACTTTGAACTGCCATAACTTTGTCAAAACTCAATACATTTCCATGTGTCATGTAAATTTGATCATGATTTTACCTCTAAATTGGTTCTGCATTTAAATTTTGTTCATTTTTCAAAATTTTTGAAAATCAAATTTTTTTGAAAATTTACAGTGTTACCCCTTTCTCTTTTTTAATTTTTTCGAAAAATTTTGAATTTTAAAAATCAACAAAATTTAAATGCAGAACGAATTTGAAGGTAAAATCATGATCAAATTTACATGACACATGGAAATGGATTAAGTTTTGACAAAGTTATGGCAGTTCAAAGGTAAAATCATGATCAAATTTACATGACACATGGAAATTGATTGAGTTTTGACAAAGTTATGACAAAGTTATGGCAGTTCAAAGTTATTAAAAATCAAAATAATCGAAATTTGCATTCCATTCCAGTAACCAGATAACAATAATTTCCAGGCTAATTAGAGCATTAAGTCTATTTTTTATGTAAAACAATGAATAAAGCTTCTTATTTTGGTCAACCGAAAACCTTAATTTTTATTGTTTTTTTATTTTTAAACCGAAACTTAAAAAAACCGATAACCATTACGAAACCGATACTACAAGATTTTGCATAACCGATAACCGAAACCCTTAATTCGAGCATAGCCGAAACCGTAACTGAAACCGATATTCGTTTTGGTTTTAATCCCTGGTTATGAGTTTATTAAGTTTATTAAATCAAATCCAAAAGAACACTTTTTTATGTACAAATTGAGGTCCCGTTGCTCGTTAGTTTTCAGTTTCAGTTTTAAAAAATAAATTAATTCGATTCCCACACTGCTACTTAAAAATCTGTAATAAACCTGTCCTTTAAAAATCCTGATATGACACCGAAAATGTTTTAGGAAGCATGTAGCGTGCTCGCAATAATAAAAATTGTCTATAAAACTTATTAGTAATAATAAAAGAAAAACAATTAAAATTTTTTAAAAATGACTTCTTATTACGCTAAGTAATTACAAATAGGAAATATAACAATTATGTGTTACGATTACAAGCTGGAAATTAAAAATATTGCCGCAGGTTAATCCACCACTAAAATCTGCTAATCCATGGACATGGCCTACAGGATGCGGCCGTGTTTTTGCGGGTGGTCGAAAACATACGCCGAGAGGTTATTCATCATCAGCCAAGTGCAACCGCTAGACAGGATGTGGATGTGGTTGGTGAGCGGTGCGAGTTTTTGGGTGGTTTTTTCTCTGTGACGGGGCAAAAGCGACGCCCTGTGTTTGGCCGCTGATTAAAATAGAAACAACAAAATTAACCAAAAATTTGCATTTAAATACAAAAATGCGCGGAAAATGCGAGAAAAACTTGTGGAGTGAGGGAAACAAAGACAAGCTAATAATTTTATCAGTGGCAAACAGTTGACAAAATCAGCATTTTCTATGGTCTGAGCTGCTCAAGGGGAGCAGAGGCGGCGAAGAAGTTGACAAGAAGGGGGAGTTCGTGAAGCTCAGGCAAAAGCTGCATCCGCTTGGCGCTGTCAACTTAAATTAACTGTAAAACAGACCACGCAGCAAGGACATTTGTCTTGTGTCGGGTCCTGGGGAAAGTGCAGATTTTCCGCGAGCTTTTCTCTATGCCTGACAGCGGGCGAAGGGAAGGTGGGAGAGTGTGTGTCTTTGAGATTATTAATCATCTTTTGTGCGTATCTTTCACTTTTCGTATGCCCCATTGCAAGCAGTCCTAATGCCACTTTTGAACTTCTTTTACCACATTGGACGCCCCTCTCATCTCTCTATCTCTATCTTTCTCCCGCTCCTTCATTGGGAGGAATACTTGGGAAGTTTCGTGGTAAGCGGCAGGAAATCCTTTTCTAAGGAAATTATTTTGTCTTTACTTTTACAGGTCCTTTATTCTTATACTTTTCATTCCAACTTTTCGCTAATGAATTTCAGTTCACAACGAAATTGATAAATTTTCAAGTTAATTAAGTTTTTCGGATTTTACCGACAGATAAAAATGTGCTCAGTTTGTTTAGTATCTTTGATAGAAGCGAGGTTACAAGATTACAGGATGGTTCTAATTATTAGTATTCATTGTATTTGTAGATATTTTGAAGGCTTTCCTTGGATCAAACATAGTTTTGTTCCACTTTAAGGAGGTGTATATTTTCCAAATTACCTTTCTGAAAGTGGAAAGTAAGCAAATGTTCGCCTCGTTTGTGCTTGATTTGATTAAAAGTCCAAAACTAATAGATAACTGTCCAAACGTTGTGCAAGGCTGATTCCGATTCGCATTCAATTCGGAAAGGCGAAAAGTCTAGCTTGATTTATAGGTCGGGCAACTACCAAATTGATCGAAAAATGCCGCACAATGCATTGGTTGTTGTTGGTTGCCCACCCGTGACCCAAAAGCCGCCCCGGGGCAGCACAGGGTGTCTCCTCTTAGGCCCCAATTTGGCTACATTGCATGTTGCATGGCGTTGAGCTTAAAGCGTTAATTCGTAATTTATGTGTCACACAAATCGAAATTGAATGCCAAGCGAAATTATGGAATATTTATCATTTCGCTCGAGCTGCGCCACACGGATTGGAGCACCACATTCAGCCACCTGGAGGAGCTGGTCAACTCGGCCCCCTCCGTCGTCCCGGAGGAGCGTTTGTCAATTCGAATTACGAATTACGAATAACGACAAAGTGCGCTTAACTTATGTGCGTTATTCGTGTTGGGGATTGGTGTAAAAAGGGTCGCCGCCATAAACTTGAATTTCCCCTTTAGTGAGTGTCGGGTCTTGGCCCTCTCTTGTTGTGGCTGTTAACCGTAAAAGTGGTAAAATATTTATATCGTTTGTGTTGTGTCAAGAATGCGCTTCGAACTGCTAACTTTGATGCAGTGGCAAGTGTTAATTGGAATCAATTTGATAATCTCCCAGGCACACACACACACACACACACACGCACACTCACCTCTTTTTTGTTGTGCTGAGTTCATGATAATTTCGCGGATGTGCGATTTTGATTGAAAATTACGCTGTGGGGGGTTGCGCCTTGTTGTGCTTCTTGTTGTGCCACGTTGGCCATTGGCCTTGTTGTTGTGGTTGTTGCTGCTGCCGCATCCCAAGGCACATAATTCAAATTGTATTAATTTAAATGCCAATTTATTGCCAAAAACTCGATTCGTCCTCGGTTTTATTTTATTGTGCGAACCAGTTAATAAATGGAGCAGAGAACGTAAGATTAAATATGGGTATGCTAAATCCACTGCTGTAACTGTAAGCGACAGATTGCGTATAAATATTTATGCACTATGCCCATTAAAAGTGTCTAGAGAGTTATAAAGGCATGTTCTACAAATCTGTCACAACCCAAAGGCAATTTTTGGTACAATGCATTCAAATGCCAAAGAAAATGTTGAGAGATCAAATATAATTTTTAATTTATTGAGATATGTGTATTAGGTCTATTTTTCAATCGAATTTAAAAGGCATGAAATAATCTTTAAAAATAATTTCTTTAATTTTTACCGATTAAATCTCTGATATTTGAGAAACATCGAAATTTCGATGGAAATGGTTTATCCAATAAATATCAAGCACATGAAGTCGCTTACAGCTAATTTGACCCATTAAATTCCTAGCTGTTTTGTTTTTATTGTTTAAAAAGTTAAAATATATTTGAAATAATAAAAATAAAAATAAAAATATTTTACTTTAATTATTTGAATTTAATTTGTAACCCCTTCCCATTGAATGATAAATTCATTTACAATTTTTAATACGTAGAACTTTTGGGTCGAATAAGCTGAGAGGCACTGTATTTTCGGTACAAAAAGCTGTTCAAAAACTTTAACTGTCTATCTAATAAATCTGTAAATCCCACTCTGAACTCTGTCAATGGCCAAACGAATAGTAAATGGTGAGTAATCATGCCGTAATCAAAAAATCCCACCCACATGGTGTATTGTTGTGCCTAAATTGCCAACCACCCGCAATTTGATTTGGACCTCAAGTTGAAAATGCTGTCCTGTCATGTGGGTCCGCTGATTAACATATTATGCGACAAAGTGCCACCGGACAGGACAGTCCGAGCCATAAACAGAGTCCAACAAACGAGAGAACTGTAGCAATTCAACGCCTGTCACTGGCTGTTTGCACAGATAATTCACGCCAACGCCAGGAGAGAGAGGAAGAGATACAGCGAGAGAGAGGAAGAGAGAGATAGAGAGAGAGAGAGAGAGAAAGAGTTTTGAAACGTATGCCCACACCCAGTTTCAGTCAGAGATCCAGCTTCAGTTCCAGTTGCTGCCGTTGGATAATTGAAAAAGTTGCTGTCGCCTTCGGGCTGGAGTGTATCTCAAATCTGGCGCGATGGCTATCAATGTCAGCGATAGGTGAGCGGTGGATGTGGCCACAAAATGTCGCCCCGACGTATGGGCCAATTAAGGGTTAAACATTTTGCATATGCAGTCGACGACTCGGTCTTCGATTTGCATAATTTCGGGTTGATATCTCCACATCTCTTTTTGGCTCCCTCTCCCGCTGTCCTTCTCTGACTGTCAAACATGCGCACGATACATTAATTTATTTGGCCAAATGGCCAAAGGGGTTAGGGGTTAGGGGGAAGTGGAACAACGCTGGTGTCCAATTTCATTAGGAACGTCAGCACCTTAGTCCCAGGAAGGGGTATGTGGTCTGTGTCGTGTATCTGTCATTGAAATGTGTTTCCCTTTTTGTCACATTACGACAATTTACATGAAATTGAATACGCACAGATTTTGGACATGTGGCTCTTTTGTTGTCCTTATGTTTGCCTTTTGTCCTAGACGTATTTCATAATTTAATTAGCAGAGCCAACAAATGCAAAGACCACACCCCTTGGACCCCTTGCCCTCATCCCGACTGACCCGCCAAAGGGGAGACACATAATAAATATCTGGCGATTTCATAAGTCATAAATTAGGCAATAGGAATTTGTTTTCCAATTACACATATTTCACACCGCATGCCAAAAAAACATGAGAAAAGAAAGGAGAATAAATTGAATACTATTTCTATGTGATAATTTATAACGCACAGCAGCTCCAGCAACAAGTACAAATTGTCAAAAGTGTTTTGCGTTTCTGCGCTTTGCATCTTGGCCATGGGCCCACCCATGGTGTACATGCCAATGGTATCCAGGCACCTATATACATACATGCACTGGGCAACTTTTGCCCCCGATCCTTGCCCCCTTGCCCCCCTTGCGACCATTGCCACGCGCTCTTAACGAGTCACAAATTCACGTTGCAATTGCCAGTCTCGACGCAGCTCCCATCATAACTTCTTGGTCAACAACACCTCAGTAGAGCTCAGAGAGGGGGAACTAAGGTTGGTGCAAAAACTGAGACACCAACTCTGGTTGCAGCGAGCTCCATGCTCCATGCATCACGTTGCCCACCCGCCTTGCCGCGTCGGCGGCCTGCCACCCAACCAGTTGCTTATTTTTGCGTATTAACGCGCGAAATAATATTTTATTTTGACCATCGTCAAAGGATTGAAAAATGCCCACTAATATCTTTGGGTCTTTGTGACGGCTTTGTGTATGCCTTTACCTCAGCGTGTGTGTGTGTGTGTGTGTTTGAGTTTGTGGATACGATGTTTTGTATGCTCAACTATAGCCCATAGTCTTGTAAGCACCACACACAGTAGTTGGCTAAGGTTTGCACATTTTTCTTTTCTATTGTTCAGATTTTTAATAAGTTTTTCAAGGATTTAGCTGGAAGTTTATTTCCAAAGCCTTTTTAAATTAAGAAAAATTTGTATAACAAGTAATAAACATGATTTTAATTAATGTCTATTAAATAGAAATAAATTTCTACATATTTTACATAGTTTTTGTTTGTCTTACTGTGAGAAAGGGACTCGACTTTAACATTTCTTAACAGATCTTAATTTACTCAAAGATCATCCACTTCCGAAACCAAATTCACGCAAATCCAAATTAAGTAAAAGGCACTAAACCTTGAAAAATCTTCAAAAAACAATAATCTATTTTTAGGCCTAATTAAAAAGCTTCGATAGGTGTCATACTACTCACAAATAATGAAAAAGTCGTTAGATTTCACTTGGTGCACTCCATAGATTCACATTTAAAAAAAAAAACGGAATATCGATATCTTTTTACAAAATACAGATTCAATTTTCGAAACTGGTCTGTAACCAAAGATTTACTAAATTTTCTTTCAACAGCATACATAACCGATTTTGTTACAGCAAGTTAACGCCAGAAAAATAAGTAATTTTGTTGGATGATATGCCTCATACATATTATGCGATCAGTCGTGGTCAACTCTAGGCCATAGTTTGGTAAAGTACTTACACTCGTAATTCGAATAATTTTCCGTAACTCATTTACAGCTCATAAAGATAACAATTTGCTGTACGAAAAGTAGTGCGCTGACACACCTCCAATTCTTCAAGCCAAATTCCCACGTTTCCCAACCGCAGAACGAATCAATCATTTGCCTAGGCAACAAGAATTCACGCGGACTCTGATCAAGGCATCAAGGCAGTGGCATGCAAAATAGTTAAAGTTGCAGTTACAACAACGTTGCAACCGTTAACTCAGCCAGCCTTGTGGAAGGTGGCAACAGCAATAACAAGTTCGCTGTGGATTATCAGGCCAATTGGTCACAAAATTTTAACACCTTCAGCGGGAAGGCAGCGAGGGCATCAATGATGATCGAATCACAGATCGGTTGATCGGTTGATCAGATGATCAGATGATCACATGATCACATGATCACTCAGTGGCGGCCATTAAAGTCAAATCATTTTTCACATTTAGATATTGGCTGGGGGGCAGGTACAGAGTCCCAGTTGTGCACGGCGGCACAATTGAAGACGCTAACTCCGACTCCGACTCCAACTCCATCTCCATCTTCAACGCCAACTGCAAGTCGGAATCCATCCATCCAAAATTAGCCCGATCACGATTTGAAAAATATGTTCAACCGACTTCAAGACTGCAGATCTTTGGCAACGATCTGACTGACTGACTGACTGACTAACTGGCTGCCTGTCTGTCTGTCTGGTTTTGGCCGCTTACATAAAAGTAATCAAATCAACACCTTCATCAACTCCTTTGGATACGCTAGCGAAAACCGCAAAATGCCTTCCTTATTTCAGGCAATTTGGGCTCACGGTTCGAACAGCAATTTAATGCTGTCCTACTCCTTGTACTTTTCAACTCGTTTCTCAATGCCAGGCGGAGCGGTGGCGATCGCCTGTCGATCAAAATGTTGTTTTCGATATCTAATTTGTCATTCGGAACCCGCAACGGGGCAATCCACAAGACCCACAAAAACCTGCCGCAATTTGTACATTGGACTGGCAACACGCTGTCTGCATTGCACGATCCTTCTTTTCACTGAGTGAGGAGCCCAGAGCAAACTAGGGAATCCCGGCATTATGTGCGACGATTATCTTGTCGGCGCGTGAAATTTCGCTCTTTTCTCCCCGCCGCCAAAAAATCGTATTCATGGCGTTGAGAAATTGACCTGCAATTGATACCAATCCATGGCAATCCATTACAGAGGCTAAGCGCGCGAGTTGCATGTCTCATTATTGGCAATTTTGGAGCAGTTCGGGTAATTGCCATACCGCACTGGCTACGAATCCGGCTCCAGCACTGGATCCAGCCGAGGGTCATTTGTATAGAGGTCGCAGCTGGGTTCGCGTCTGACTTGAGCATGACTTAAACATTTATTTTTTTCTGCTTCAACATATGCTATTACAATAGAACGAGATGAAAGTGATAGAGAGAAGAACGATATATTGCTATTTATTTCATGTATCTATGTATATATATTTTTTTTATTTAGTAAATAAAATTAATTTAACTGACACATTATTTGCATATTGAAATGATCAAATACAAACAGATTTGTTTTATATTATACTGATTAATATTTAATACTTAATAATATATTTGATTACTGCAATCAACAAGCATGATGTCAATTGAAAACACACTTGCATATATACACTCGCACACACATGAGTCTCTTTAAAGACTATCAATTGTGATAAGATGAAATATTTAAGTATATACATACTTGATTATGTACTTGATCTATAATAGATGCACTTGCACTTGCACTTGCACTTGCAATTTATTTACCATTTCGTTGACATTGATTGTGAATTAATTTACAAATTTCTCTCGAAGTGACACCTTAAACTGTATTTACACGCGCTCATGAGCTGCATTCATTAAATAACTGTATTTATTTAATTATTATATATGTAGAAATACATTATTTACAAATTAATTCTTATAAATAATGCACAATCGCATTGAAATTTATGAAAATATTGCTGTCATATTTTACGATTTATTTTGATAATATTTTTTTAAAAGTGTTTCACACAAATCTATTTACAATACTTTGGCTGCAGTTGCTCAATTTGGAAAACGCAAATAAAAAAAGTCATTAATATATTATGAAAATAATTAAATAAATTATGCAGGGGAATTGAACTTCCTGACTTTATCTTTGGAGACTAGGTCGTATTCATCCAAGAGGGAAATTGAAACAAAGAAAAGTTCTTTAAAAACGCAATTTTTATTATTATAAAATATATAAAACGTTTATATTTATACATATAAATAAAATAATGCTTAGTCTAAAAGATCGTTTAATAAACTGAAAACTTGCACTGAATTGGTTTTGCCCGCTTTTTGAAACTGATAATTAAATAATAAAAAAATTAGCTAAATTTTGCACATTATTTAGATTGTTTAAATTTGCCACATCTTTGAGATATGGCTACGATTGGAGCCGTTGAGAATTTGCATTTCTTAATTTCATTTAAATTTACATTTACATACAAATTTAAGTTTAAGTTTAGATTTAAATTTAAATTTTACTTAAAGTAAAATAAAATTGCTAAAGCACTCACAAAATAATTGCCACACATAAAGTAAAAATATATTTTTGGTATAATTCTGCAAACCACTGGGAGGAGAGTAAAGTATACTATAGAATACATAGTAAATAGGTATCTATGTTTAGTTTGTTTATGTAAATGTATGAATATGCAATAAGATATAGATAAATATTTTTTCAAACATACATTTACATTGTCTTTTTTAATTTTTCTTTTGATTTTTCTGTGGGGTATAAAGATTTTTACTTTAGTTTTCTCTTTTCATTTAAAAATTAAGTAGAACTCAGTGCCATTAAATATTATACAGATACAGATTACAGTTACAGTTACAGTTACAGATACATTTATAGAAATAATTGCCGCCTATTCAATTGGCAATCGACAACTGGCAACAACTTTAAACGTTTAACGCTTAACATATTAGGCCAGAATCGTTCAACATTAACCATTTGGCATTTTGGTGATCTTGAACAAGACACGAAAACCCCTTTGGATGTCGGTTGATTAAGGGGCCTTGGAGAAAGTTGAAATATGTTTATGTACAAGATACAACAACTAAAGGAGATTTTTAAACAATTAAGCTACACGATTTTTTTTTGTTTTTGTTTTTTGTTTTTACATTTTTCATTAGACTTTTTGTGTTTTTTTTTTTTTAATATGCATAAATAATTACACTACTTGACATCCACAATGAGAGGAACTTCGCTGATATCGATTAAATTTGGCGGAGATGGCAGCGACTGCTGCTGCAGTGGCTGTTGCTGTTGTTGTTGCTGTTGCTGCTGCGATGTCGCGACGGCAGTTGCTGTCGGTGTCGACGATGCCGATGACAGCGAACCCGCTGAGGACGAGGAGGCCATAGCCGCTGCCGTGGCAGTGACCATTGCCAGATGCTCGTTGCTGTTGTTGTTGCTGCTGCTGGCCAGCAGCAGTCGCTGGTGGTGTTGTTGCAGGCACTGATTTGCATTGACAGCGGCAGCAGCCATCATCATAGTGGCAGCATCGCAGTAATTAGACAGCATCGTTGTTGTATTCACATTGGCTGGCATTGTTGCTGTTGATAGTGCTGATGTTGCTGGTGTCACATATGCAGCAGTTGCATTGGCCAAATACTCGTTGCTGCTGCTACCACTAACGCTGCCATTGCTGCTGCAGCCGGCGCCAAGGAAACCGATTGCACTCATGTTGTTGTTGTTGCTGTTGTTATTGTTGCTGTGGCTGTTGTTATTGTAGTTGCTGATTTGCTGATTGCAAATGCTGTTGATGCCGTTGTTACCATAGTTGTTGCCGCCGTATGTTACGTGCATGGCAGAAACATTGCTGTGATCATGACTATGATTGCCAACAACAACAGCACTGCCACCAACACTCCCTCCACCTCCACCTCCGCCTCCGTCACTGCCGTTGTTGATGCTGATGTTGCTGCTGCTGGCACTGTTGCTGCTGCCGCTGCTGCTGTTGCTGTTGCCAGTGATGTTGTTGCAGGGATTGATGTTGAGCGTAGTGTTGCTATGATTGGCTGCCACAGCGGCCGCCACAGCTGCGGCTGATGATCAAGTTGTTGTCAATTGGCGCCACATTGTGTGTCACATTGAAGGCAGATAGGGCCAAGAGAAACTGTTGCCGCTCAGCAACATGTCGCGTATCAGCGTTTCGATGGGCGTTTTACCGACTAGACGCACAAAAAACAATTGCTCAATGACCTGGCCAAAAAGAAGTTATAGACGAGAAGAGAGAATATCAAAGAGTAGAGAATTAGAAACATATTGGAACAATAAAACTGCAAGTGAATAACATATGAATTCTATGAATAGTTAAAATCAGGGATTAAAACCGAAACGAATATCGGTTTCAGTTACGGTTTCGGTTATGCTCGAATTAAGGTTTTCGGTTATCGGTTGTGCATAATCTTGGAGTATCTGTTTCGTAACGGTTATCGGTTTTTTGTAAGTTTCGCTTTAAAAATACCGGTATGGTTTCGGTTCACAAAAAAAAGAAAAATTGAAGTTTTCGGTTGACCAAAATAAGAAACGTTATTCATTGTTGTAGATGAAAAATGGCTAAATGCTCTTATTAGCCTGGAAAATAATGCTATCTGGTTACTGGAATGGTCTAGCGTAATGTTGATTTTATTATAATTTGATCTCATATAAATTTGGTTTGAAAATTTCGATTATTTTGATTTTACTGATTTTTAATAACTTCGAACTGCCATAACTTTGTCAAAACTCTATTAATTTCCATGCGCATGATTTTACCTCCAAATTCGCTCTACATTTAAATTTTTTTCATTTTAAAAATTTGAAAATTTTTGAAAAAATCAAAAATGACAAAGGGGTAACACTGTAAATTTTTGAAAAAATTCGATTTTCAAAAATTGTTTAAAATTAACAAAATTTAAATGCAGAACAAATTTAAATGTAAAATTATGATCAAATTTACATTGCGCATGAAAATTGATTGAGTTTTGACAAAGCTATGACAGTTCAAAGTTATCAGAACCGAAATTAATCCTTATAAATGAATCGGTTACTAAACGGTTATTTCGGTTTAAAGAGTTTCGGTTTATGGGTTTCGGAACAGCGGAAAACATTTTTTTCGGTTACGGTTTCAGTTACGGTTACAAATTTCAATCGGTTTTTATCGGTTAAAGGTTACGGTTTCGGATAAGGTTTTAATCCCTGGTTAAAATATACTCTTGTTGAGCTCAACTTACTTGTGAGGAGACGGTTCGCAAGGAGGGCAGTCTCAGCAATAATTTGCCAAATCTCGTGGGTTGATTGGGATACTGCGTTCGACAATATTCCTCGAGGGCGCACTGGGATTTCTCTTGCAGGGATTCAATGTGTGTCACATCCGACAGGCCGCAGGCATCTGTAATATTTAAGAACAAAGACAAATTATTTTAGTGGCAAGCACAAAACTTGGACAATATGCAAATAAGGTATTTTTTCTTATATTTTTGGAGTTGCAGTTCACCTGGCGCTGACATACATTTGCGGTTCACTAGAGATTCGTTTCCAGCGACGTGGAAGCCCCTTCCATTGGTAACTCAACTACAATAAAATGAATTTCAGCCACGCCCCCTCACACACAACTACAACTATAAATGGCACATGACGGAATAAGGCGATTGCGTCACTCGCGCATGATTTATGTCCAATTGAAGCCCCGGACTTATGAGCGAACTGAGAGACAGGCCAACAAGAGGCCGTTTAATTAAATTTTGGAAAATTAAACTAAGCGGCAACGCCCTCAACAAAGTCATGGAGCACTATAATAATATAATATGAGGCTGGCCATAAACCATATGTTTGGGTTTTTTCTTTGTATGCTGTTGACTTGTCGTTAAATTACAGAGGCGAAGACATTGCGCATACGCAGCGTGTGCCGTCAAGTGTTAATTGCCAGAGACAAAGTTTGCTTATCAATTTTTTCGTGACAGCACCGAGTATACATATGTTCATGTGTGTGTGTGCATTTGTAAATGTTGTAAAACAACAACAAACAACAACAATTGTACACACACGAGTTTGCATATTTTTAGTGGTACACACTCGGCGTATACTTATTATTTGCGAGGTTTGTCTATTTGAAATTCAAATTAGACATCAGCACTTGCAAATTTGCATAGCTTAAAGCTGTTTCAATAGTTGTAAAGAATTCCGTGCCGAAATAGCATATGAGATTGGTTTATTTGTTTAATTAGCCAGTATGCATACAGGTCGAGAAATTGACGAAACGATATGATTTCAGTGTCAAATACAAAAGAATACGAGTCGCTGTTGATTTATCTTTAAACTTAACACATTACGCAAAACTTTACAAGTGGCATTAATATCGTTAGCAGCTGCAATTTGAATTTGCTAACTTGCTGCTTAATGAATTGGCCATTTGCCGGCTTACTTGCCAATCTGATGGCATCGTCCGAGCCGTAAGTCTGAGCTAAAGTCGTTGCCGGAGCTGAAATCGTCAACATATCCGATTGCGGTGTGAATTCGAATTTGATTGCATTGCAAAATGCCACCAATGGGACGTAATGTGTCGTTTTAATGTCTCGTATTTCAGTTTTTTAGCTGAGCTCTTTGAATTTCATTATGCGATTTGCTGCATGCCACATGCCCCAACCAGGCCGTGTTCCACGGCAGTTCTGTCTTTAGCTACACGCAAGCGAACTTCAAGTTGGCAACTGTCAATTGAAAGCCAATACATTTAGTTACAAAGTATAAATAAAAACTTGGCTCTAAGTTCATTAAAGTTAACATCCTCCCCCTCCTCTTCATTGCCGGTAACTGATAGCTAGCATGCTGAGATTTTCTTAGTGCACTAAAGATTGAATCTCCAAACTGCCTATATGGGTTGATATCTAAACAGTTGATGACTTAATAAGCAACAAAGGATTCTATTTACCCATAAGAAGGCCTATATCGTCATCACTTTATCAATAAAATTAGACATACGCAGTTTAATATTAAAAATATATTAATTAATTTAAAATAAATTTAAAAGATATATATATATATATATCGTTTAAGATAGTAACTTATCATTGTTATGTACGTATTAATTATAATTTAAATTATTAAAATGCATTTGATTATATATTGTTATTATATATACATAGTTGATTTATTTCTATATATAATTTTACACCTTCTTAATTAATTTATAAAATATTAGGTGATAAATGCTTTGAATGTAAAGTGCTTAACAAAAATCTGTTGAAACATTCTTAAAATGTTTACAATGCATTAGCAAATTTGCTGTCAATTGCTAAGTGAAGTGTCAACTTAAAAAAAATAAATGCATAAATAGCAAACTGTTCATAGGATTGATGAGCAATACCCGTTGTAATACATAACTTCCGGCTAATGGAATTTCTAGAAATTAAGAATCTCTTTAAAGCAATTTTCAAATTTATGAAACAGACTCTGCCTCACATTGTTACATACTTTATGGGTCGCGTTGAGTCCATTTCAAGCTGCAAGTTCAACTGGCCAACTGGTTGGTAAATAAACCACAAATAACCAACCTTAACTGAACTGAACTCAAGTTGGCAAACGCCCCCACACAATGCGCGTAAATCAAGATAAATGATTTGTCGCCAAAGGCAACAGAAATTCAATTAGCAATTATTAACCATTTCATTTCATAAACAAGCAACAACAACAACGATAACAACAACAATAAGTAAAGGCAATAATCGTGAACCAAGCAAAGATACAAATTAGACATGGCCCGTTGAGATGAAATGCTGAGCGAATCACTTCATTGACCATGGTCATAATTGTCAATTGACTTTGCCATTAGCTCTGATGATTCAAGTTGCCCAAGTCGCCCATTTTGACCACAAGAAGTCAAGACGAATGCCCAAATACCATAAAGAAAGAAACAAGAGTCGAATAGGTAGGACATGGAGCAAGAAGCGAAACAAAATTGTGCCACAATTCGAATCAATATGCCAGGCAAAAATTGTATTTTCATTGAAATGCAGAAGACATCGACGACGACGAGGGGGACAAAGTGAAAGAAATTCCAGTTTTAAGTTTGGCCAAAAAGAAATGCAGGCATCGAGTTGAAGGCGCAGCTTTCTCGAGCTATAACTATGGCTCTGGCCAAGTTAACTTGGCTTTGATTTTGTTAACCGTTTCTGTGGATCCAGCTTCGATTTTGGGACCTCTGAGCCTCCTCCTATCTTTGCCTCCTTTTGTGCAGTTACTAACTCAGCGCGGAGATCGTGACCGCGTGTTTTAAATGCATAATGACCGTAAAGTAGTTGATGTAACTACGTAACCGAATTGTGCTTCCAATAACAGCAACAACAACTTCATGCATATCGAAAAAGGAGCAGATTTTTTGGTCACACAAGAACGTGGCACAGACTCCAAATCAACCTTCTACAGCCACCTCCCCCTCTGCCCACGGTTTTACCAACTGACTCTGACCATAGGAAAGGTTAAGCTCTTTAACGAAAATTATGAATTGCTGCATTATATTTTATTATATAGTTTTTATGGCCAACGACTACGGACAACATTGTTGAAGCCAACAAATCGAATCAACTTTTTCTCTTGGGCTTCGTGTCTGCCCGGCAACAGTTATAACTTTATTTAGTTTTAATAAGCATTAGAAAAAAATGCCTTTAAATATGGTCGAAGCTTTAGCCAAAAATTGAGGTGCATGTGAGGTCAACTATGAATTTATTTCCAAGCCGCATTTCTTTAAGTTGTTCAATAGTAAGCCATATAAATGACAGGTATTTACTTGGTGACAAGTTGGCTTGGAGCAAAAAAGTTACTTTCTCGATATTAAATATTCACTATTAATTTATATTCACCAAATATTATAAATACAATTTTGCTTTATTTGTTCTGATTGAACTGGAAGGTATCTCTTATAAATTACATAAGACTCAAATCAGATCGATATTCATTAAGGTAACTTTTAATGCTCTAAGAATTAAGTTCATTACATAAATGTGTATAAATGTGAAATCCGAATTTTGCCATGCAATAATTAAAATTAAAGTTAAAATCCATGCTAAATTATTATTTCCACTATTATATTTTTTAAATTGCAATAATTTGACTTTTGTTTTTCTATTGCCAATAATTTATTTGGCATCAGCTTGATCTAAGGTAAATGTTGTGTCAGAGCTTAACTTGAAAAACAGGTAATATCATATCGCATTGTATCGGGCTGAAACGCGCCCAAGTGATGATTCTAATCAAAGATGTCTGTTCGAAACTGTTAATTACAAGGCACAAAAAGCATGTCTGTGGCAATTTTCAGAAAGTAGCGCAGGCAGATCAATGAGCAATCCACAAAACGATTTGGGCATCAGCGAGCGAGCGCAACAAGGCAAACACAAAGGTTGCCTGAGAGCCATAGACGAAGCTAAAACCAACACAAAATGTTGGTCAAAAAGTGTGGCCAAGACATGAAAGCTACAACTCTTAACAACTGCAACAAACGACAGCAATCAGGCGAGTTGGGATCAAGACGAAGACGAAGACAAAGACGATGCCGAGGCCACAACCAGATTCGAGATGCACCACAGAGTTGCAGACATGTCGTCAACGTGCCGCCGTCGTTGCTGTTGTTATTGCTCTGTTGTTGCTGTTGTTGTTGTTGTTGTTGACTGGGCCAAAAAGCAGAAGATCTACTAAGTCTATACCCGGTATTTTAGTACCGCGATCGTGTCTACCACAATCATTGGAAAGGGGAAAGAGCTGAAGCGATGCAGCGATTGATCGGCTGCAGTTTATGGACTCATGCAGCCAATTCAAATGCAATTGCTGCGCAACAGTCAGAGTCGGAGTAGAAGTTGCAGTCGGAGTCGGAGTCGGAGCTGGAGTTGGAGTCGATGTTGCAGTCGAAGCACAGGCAACACGAAGTCGCGACGCCCCCTCACAATAGACCCAAAACCCAGGTTTATACCCAAACTCAAAGACCGACACACACAGCGTTTTGGAAATTGGAAAATTATTTTCAATGCTTGCCGAAGCTGTAGCTGAAGCTGGACCTGGACCTGGGTTTAAGCCTGGTCATGGGTTTGGACTTGGCCAAGGAGCAGCAGTTGTGGCTTGTAAGTAAGCGACATAAACGAGTGTTGTATTAATGTTCATAATGTGGTATCTCGACGTCAATAAACGTCGCCAGCTCTGAAAGGAGCTGCGTCAGGGGAGTCAGGGGCGGAGGGAGTTGTAGTCAGTGTCGCAGATCGAGGACAGACCCGACGTGCGCCCGGGACAGCTGCTTGACATGACCAGCCAACGGTTTGACAAACGAACTGAACAGCCAGCACATGGGAACACATTGGGGCAGTGAAGTGCAGCCGACCAGTTGCTGACTTTCGGCCATTGTAAATGGAAAATGGGGAAATTGTCTACATTTCGCTTTCAGACAATATCTTAGAAAACTAATCTTAAACTTAGCGTAATATTAAATGTAATTTGAAAAGAACTATCAGTTGTTTTTAAACATTAATATTTGCATACAAATATCTTTGATTTATTTCCAATAAAAATCTAAAATTAAAATAACTGAGAATAATAATAATATTAATAGCCTTAACTGTAAACCATGTGCCATATTAGTTTTTAAATTGTAATATTTATGGATTTGCTTATGATATATGTATGTATGTGTGCGTGTTAGATGTGTGCGTATGTGTGCGATCCCAAAGTCCAGAATGCGTGCCAAAGTGTGAAGCTGTATTTTGTTTTTTTTTTTGCTTTTGTTAAAAATAAAAGAATGCCAAATTAGTAAACAAAATAATAAGACAAATGTAGTCAAAAAACTTTGAAAATAGTTAAACAGTCTTTAAATTGAGATATTTTTAGCTATAATCAAAGTTTTTTTTAATTAGTTACTGTGAATATGTCTATGAAATGAGGATTATGCATTTAAAAATTCATAATATTCAGTTCATAGACACTCACTTCATTGCCAGAGACCAAAATCAGCAATGAATTTTTTTTAAATAGTATTTCAACATCTTAAGTCTTTTTTTTGGCAATTAAATGTATGCTGAAAGGGATTTTATAATAAGATTTTAAACTTTCATTATTAGATAAGAAAATTGAAAATAAAGCTTTGTTTAAAACTTATCAAGTCTTTTTAACTTTACTTTGTTTTCATTAATAAGAAAAATTAGAAAGAGTTGATATTTTGAAAATATGTTGAAAATATTAAAATAAAGTATATTTAAATTTTCTTGTATATTTGCAAATTAGGAAACAATAAATTATTTTTTGGGTTAGTAAAAACTAAAAGTAAAATTATAATCAACATTCAATTTTAAAATGTGAATAAATTTTGATGTCGAATTCCAATTTGAACTTTTTATTTAAAATCCAAATGGTTAGAAGACTGAATGTAAATTAGTAGCAAAATCAAATGTTTGTTAGTTAAAACTAAATAAAATAAATCATAAATTATAATAATTAATGTAAAATTGGTTTAGAAATTAGTCAACAAGCCTTATAGAATTAGTAACAAATGTAATAAGTAAAAACACAAGCCAGGATTAATTTTTGTTTAACAGCAACTGCAGTGTATATTTTTAAGTCTTTCTATCTTCTTCAACGCCATCGAACTTCTCTTCTACTTTCTTCTTTCGTTCATATTTGGTAATGTTTGTTTTGGAACAGATTCTAATCTAAATTAGCGCTAGAATAAATTAGACTTAGTTTAAGGCAATAAATACATAAGAAATAGGCACTAAATATAACTTTACATACTGATAGAGATACATATAGTAATTAAGTACGTGTACTTCATAGATACATAAGTTACAAATACAGTTACAATAGCTAACCTAAGGCAATCGACTAGGATCTATAAAGATAACTGGTCTTCGATTGTCTGACTAACTGAGAGACTGTATGATTGTATGATTGACTGATGGATAGATCAGGTCTACAACTGCCATCTACTGCCCGCGAGGCTGTATGGCGAGTATCTATAGCTGGGACTACCAAAGCTGCCCCCGCTGCCAGAATGAGCAGCTGCCGCAGCCGCTGCCGCCGCATGGCTGACACCGAAGGGCGTGCTGTGGTGGAACATATCAAAGGCCGAACCGAAGGCGGTGCGGGGCGGCGTCTGATAGAACATGGCCGCCGCAGCCGCCGCCTGCTGTTGATGGCCCGACGTCTGATATGCTCCAGCCAGCGAGCTGCTCGAGGTGGTGGTCAACGTTGGGACCATGGAGGCGGCAGTGGTTGCGACGCCACTCACCGGCGAGGCGGTTAAACTGAGAGAGGATGATGCGCTCTGGGATTGGGATTGGGATTGAGTGGGAAGCGAAGCGCCCAGGCCACTGCTGTTATTGTGACTGGTGGTGCTGGTGGCGCTGGTCTCGCAATTGCCATTGGAGCTGGCATAGAGTGCAGCGAGCAGATCGACCTCGCCGGCATTGGACTTGGCGCAGGTGCTGAAAGCGCTGCTGGCGGAGGGCACAACAGGAACAGAGCTAGCAATTGGTTTGGACTCATGTTGGCCAATTTGCAGTAGTTGCTGTTGTTGCTGCTGATGTTGCTGCTGTTGTTGCTCCGCCTGTTGCACTGCAGCCTCTACGCCAGCCACGCTCTTCATGAAGGTGGCCAAATGCAACGGGGCCTGCTGCAGCTGCGACTCAAACTCCTGGCGATTGAGCTCGTCGAGATGATCACGCACCACGCCGAGCACTTCATCATTGGTGCAGTCAGCGGTGCCAGCACCACCATCTCCAGACGCCGCCCGCTTGCCAAGCAGAGCTGAAACTTTGGTTAGCAGTGCGGGCACATCCTTGTAGAGGATGTCCAGCAACTTACCGGTGGTGAAGAGCACAATCGCCTTGAGGCAGGAGTACTCGGCCGAATCGACATGCAGCGCCTTCAGCTTCTCCACCTGCTCCTGGAAGATGCGAATGTGATCCATGAAGGCAACCACGCGATCCGCAGCCATTGGCGAGGCGTGCAGACCGGCGGCAGCCAGCAGAGGCGCCACATGCAGTGGCATCGAGCATTGGCTCGCATTCAGCACGAACAACTCGGACCAGACGAGGCGCAACAATGCCACCTGGTCGGTCACCTGCAATTCCGGAAAGAAGGGTATATTCTTGGCCCACTCAACCGCCGAGAAGAGAAGCCGTGCGGCCAATTCGCAGATGTTGTCAATGCCCATGATGTTGTTCGGCTGCAGACATTGGCCGTATCGGGATGTGGGATACGGTTCCGCACGCAGCAGCAGCGAGATATAGGAACTGAGGTACGAGTGCCCATTGAAGCCTGCCACGCCCATTGGATCGCCGTTGGCCAACTGATACTGGCCGTGCATGCCCGCTAAGCCGGGCTGTGTGGGCGGTACGCGGCCACGTTGAACAGCTGCAAGAGAGAGAGAGATAAAAAAGAAAGAGATGGAGTTAGTATGTTGATCATCATCTGTATCTGTGTATCTTTAGGGATATCTTTTATTTTGGTAATTCAATATGTGAGCCTTTATGCGCTTATTTTGACCGCGACATCACACGCCGCACAATGTTGCCCCATTCAACTGTTGGCAAAGCTGCCACAACGCACAATGCCTATCGGGCACCTCAATCTGGACGCACTCTACAGTGTGCTCTCCGTAAAGCTGGCTTTTGTTCAACCGACAACGTCATAAGATACTTTTCTTCTCTTGCTCTGGGGATCGGAACAACCCTTAACCCCTTTTCCCAGTCCCATTTCAATCTTGTGTCCCAACTTGCAACCCTATAGTTTGCTTCGTTTTGTTGCCGCAACTGCTTAGATATGCAAATTCAACTAAATACTTTCAACGCATCTTCAAGATACAAGCACGTGTTTTCCACTGCGAATGTGTGAGTTGGATTGTTTAAGCTAAGAATGTATAAATGGAATGCAAATGTAGGTAATTCTCTGTCTTCAGTATACGTAAGAGCAAAAGCTGAGAGACATATAGAGGGAGAGAGAGGATATTTAATCAAATGAAGAAAGAGCTAAAAAATAAGAAAATGAGAGAAAGATTGATGGCGAGTCGAGCTAAAGTCTTTTGGATATTGAAAAGAGAATACAACGAATATAAAAAAGAGAATATGGATTACTCACTCCTCACAAAAACAATGTATAAGGTGCGTTGCAAGGTTCTCAATACTTGAACTTTGAACCGCAATGCTGTGAATTTAATATGTTTAGATCGTACACCTGCATAGGATATAAAACTTCGAAGGCTTGGCCATTCTTTAAACGCATTTTCATACAATGGTGCAACTGAGTACTTTATGTGATATTAAACTGGGTTAGCAAAGGTTTTTACACCTCAAATATGAGGTACACACCTAGAGGACCAGTCCATAAAACCGCATGCACCACACCTAACCCCACTCGAGACTCTGTTACAGGCTGGGTCGCGTTTCAACTCCGACATAATCGAAACAAAAAATCGCAAAAATAAAATAAAGGCAATAAATGCTGCCTAAGGCGCGTTTGAAACCAAAATGTTTGAGAGACAGAAAAGCAAATAAAGCTAAGCATGATTATTGATCATGCCAAGTGTTGGTTCCAACCATTGTTTTAAGTACAACACACACATACACACACTCACATACACACTGGGGCAAGGAAAAGTAACGTCTTTTGTTGCTTGATACGGAAAGCGAAAGCAAATTTGGTCAATCGCACAATGAGCACAAGATCCTACGAGTTTTGCATATGATCAACGGAAGGGAATGCAAAATGGGTTTGTTTATTTCTTTACCCAAGCAATTAAGTTCCGGGGGTTGTTGTCGCACAACCAAAACTAAAACCGAAACCGGAACCAAGAATCCAAAATCCAAAATCCAGAACCCAGACTGACCACTGTCCAGCGAAACGGCGACACAATTATTTATACAATACATTTGCGTAATTGTGACCCAAGTAGATCCTCAACCAGACCCATTCCTGCTGATCTATGTGCAGGCAGAAGATGTAGCAAACCGGTTCAGATTCTTTCTCTCTCTTACTCTATCTATCTCTTTCTCTCTTGTCCAGTTTGGGCTTATTTATGCGCCTGGGAAAATAATTCTCTGACCACAGAGATCAGAACAAGAGTCGCAGTCGCAGTGCAGACTGACCGCAACTAAGTGTTGCAGATGCCTCGCAAGATCAACTCGATCGACTTAACAGATAACGCCAGCAACAACAACCACAACAACAACAACAACCACAACACAACAACATCGAATAGTGGAAACTGTAGCTGAGTTCTTCCAATTGCTGATTACTTAATGAATGAATCTTTGCCTCAGCACGTGCTCAAGTCCTGGCTGTGCTTTTGTTTCCGAAGTTCACTTCATCTTATCGAACATATTGTATATATTGAAATTATCGAGATGCGCTCTTGTCAATCGCTCTTGACACAGACACTTCAGAGCGTGCTCAAGTGGCTGACAGCTAATTGTTGGCCAAGTGGATTAACCAACTCGTTGATTTCCCCAACCTCTACTTCTTACCCTTTTCCTATATGAAATTGATGTTTCCGGCCTCAGGTCCAAAAGCCTTTCACTTGCCGCAATTTGCGCATTAAATATTCGCCCTGCTTGACGTTTTTTTTTCGTTTCTTTTTTTATTGCTCAGTTAAACATTTCCATTGTTAATTATAATGCATACCATATAAGATTATATAAAACGCAATGCAACGACGTATCGTACGATTCAAGCAACTCCAAATGCAATTTACAATTTGAATAACATCTTAAACATTTTTACTTTTTTCTTCTTAAATCGCTCTTTCTCGCTCTCTTTTGTGAGCTTATCTCAGAATCCCTCTTCTACCCATTTCAGCATTCTAAAAATTCAATTTTATTCTATTAAAAATACCTTTATAATATGTATAATTTGAGATATGCATACCCTTGGCTATAGGAAAAACAAGTTTTTTTTGGCCAAATTGTTTGTCCAGTTCGCTGACCCACCCCACCACTCGTCCGATTGACACTGGAGTTTAATTAGAGCGACCCCGAAGGTTGATTTTATGCGATTTTTCTGGTTTTTCTTGACCGCGGCAAGTTCAGGTCTCTCAAAGGCATAACCTTTGTGCCGCTTTTGTGCTAAGTAGCGCCCAGCAGAAAAAATACAAAAAAAGGGTCCGAAATTCTGTGCAGAAAATACATTTTCTCACGATTTTTCAACTGAGATATGTATGCATATTGTGAACTAGTTTTTACGAGGAAGTTGTCATTAGGAAATGCTACGACGTCGTCATCACAAAGGTGTTGAACTCTTTTTGGAGTCTTTTTATTAGGTTGACAACTCGTCGTCAGCTACAGGTAATCATACACATTTTAATGTACCAAGAACAGGTAGCCGAAAAATGTCCAGTTCAGGCCATGTGTCATTAGCCACAAGAACGACAATGCTCAACAGAATTTGTTGTAAATGTGGCCTAGGCAAATTTATCATAATTTTGCGCAATTGCCAGAGCACCAGAGTCGGTTAAATCAATGTTTAGATACATTTAATTACAATGTAGCTGTAGCTGCATTTTAATTGGCATCGGCGTCGTACATTATACTCGTTCTTAACCCAAATCGCAGTAACTCGAACTAAACATCGGCTGCTGCGGCGGCTGTTGTGGGTTATTAGCATTTTGCGAAAACCTGTCAATATTAGTGCAAATAATAACAGCTTTGTGCAGTAACTCGACAGGTCCCCAGACAGATGTTAATTGTTAATGTCGACAACAGCAACTAACCAAACAACCCAACAACCAAACAACCAACCAACCAACCAGGCAGTCAATCAGTCAGTTGGTCAATCTGACAGTCAGTCATTGTATAGAAGTCTCTGTCAATTTGTAGTCGTTTGCCAATTTGTGGACAAAACATTTGGCCCAACTATGCCAAATATTTGCTGACAATCGCTGCTCACAAATTAGTTGAATGCATTCAGTTTTTCCTGTCTTTGATTAACTCACAAAATACACTGGGCAAAATCATATGCAAAGTGAAAATGCATTTTATTTCCTTACTCTAACCAAACAAATCAAACTTTTCATATTATATTATTTTCCACTACCCATTGAACTCAATCTCACAGAGTCAACATTTTTTTGTGCAGTGTAAGATCTAATCAAATTAACTTTAATATGTACTTCAATTGTGCACTACAAAAAAAGTGTCGACATACAAATTACAATATCGAGCTAACTCCTAATACTCGCTTGAGTATGCTATTCAACTATTAAGCTATTCAGCTTGTCAGCTATTCATATTCATATATTCGAGTACTCGCCATGCTTCAGGCATGTAGCTTGTTCTTGTAGTTGTGGCAATTTTTTAATTATTAACCAGCGAACGAACAAGTTTGCATTTGATCTTTAGGGTCAATATGCTGTAGCTAATGCTTAATTATTTCTAGACCCTGTAACCATAAAAGCGAACTTCATTGAGTATAATAAACTAACGTATGTAATATGGCATAATAGTTTAGCAAATTACTTTAACTAAATATTTAACGTACCTTGTCGACAGGGTATCAAACAGTCGAGTAAGTTGGAACCTAGCAGAATGACAGGTTTGATATTTAATGTAATACGACAATGCATAAATGTATCTATTAAGTTGTCTTTGAGGATTTCTAGTTCCCCCATTCAAGTTCCCTGAAGTTTATTTGAAAGATTTTCATATTCAACCCAACATTGATCTAAATTTAAGGTTTTCCTTTTAATATTTACTCTCATTTATCTGTGTTTATTTATTTTAGGCACACATTCCTTGGCAGACCACTTGGTACCTAAATAGATGAACCATCACCATGTGATGAACCTCCCTAGAGATCAGCCCACACTTGTCAATTGTGTTCTCATCGGATTCCTAGCATCTGACATTTAGTCGTCCCATTTATTGGACGTAATGTAACCTAAATTCACGATAAAATCAATTTTTTTTTTATTTCTCTTACAGTTGTTATTGTTGTTGTTGTTGTCGTGTGCTACTTCCGATTTCTTGTTGTTTCTGTTTTCTTTCTTGCCTTGGTCTCTGCGCTTTTAATTTATTTATGTATTTGCCTCACTGTTTGACTTTTAATTGACCCACACCCGTTGCGAGAAATTTCGAATTTTATTTTCTTAGCATTTTCTATATACTAGACAACAATAGGATGAGAGGAAATTGAGGGGGGGATAGAGACTTACCTTCGCGTCGCATGCCCATTTTGAGGCACTTTTTCAAACGGCAATATTGGCATTGATTGCGATGATGTTGATCTATCGGACAGTTTCTGCTGCCTCGACATGAGTATGTGAGATTGCGTCGCACGGAGCGTTTGAAGAACGATTTGCAGCCTGTGGAAAAGATAAATAAAAATATTAGAATATTTATAATTGAATATAATTGTGTATTTCGTTAAAAATATAAATAAATATGGCGATTATTAAGAAGAGAAGCCAGATAAAAACAATTTCAGCAACTTTAGTAAATCTCAGATCAGATGAATTGCTTGAAGAAATAGATATTTATAAATTCTATACTCAAAGTTCGACTCGTTTTCCTTCAGGCACTCTATAAGCAAACCAAATTACCTATCCTATATAACCAGACTTAAAAAACAAGCAACTTGATGTCAATTACACCTCCTAAGACTCTATTGCAACAAGCGAAACAAATTCCATGGCACTTGAAACAAAGAAGAAGAAGAAGAAAATATATATGTAGGGGGAAAAAAAGGAAAAGAAACCAAAAATTGTTACCACTTGTAAAGCAAAGTACCTAAGCGAAGAACATGCCACCAAATGCGGCAAGTTGCGATACACTTCCATGATGCCTGGCAGTTGTCCTAGTGTTGTCCCTAAGACTCACCTCCCCACGATGCCTCGACTCGCCAAAGTGATGCCTATGTCAATGGTCATGTTACACGTTTCATGGCTTAACGCCTTCCATAAAATTACCTTTAATGGCTTTCAATTAACAAAGTGTATCTTGGGCACGAAGATACGACTGACTCGATGCTTCAACTGGATCTCTTACACACACACACACACAAACACAAACACACGCCGTTGGGCTGAATTGTATTTTTTTTGGGCTGCTTCAACACGAATTTACTGTTAAGACAGAAGACTAGTCTACAGTTTGCAGTGTTGTGGATACCCATTAAGCACTCTCTGATATGCTTAGACGTAGCTGGCGTGTTGTTTACAAGCTGAAGCTCAACTACAATTTGATGTCGCCATGTACCTGAACATGTGTATCATTCGGTTCTGCATAAACAGAAAGAGAGAGAGAGAGAAAGAGAAAGAGGGATAGAGAGACTCGTCCTGATGGGAGTCGTAGTCAGATCTCGCTTTAGGCCATGCCACACAACAATTTCTCACAATAACTCAAAACAATGGCATATGCTCATAAAATTCGTTTTAAGCTGTAAAATCATCATCAAACAAAATATGTGAGCACAGTACCAGACACAGATACAGATACAGACACAGACACAGAGCTATTAAAGATATTCAATGCCCAACCATTCGACGAGGGTGGAGCAGAGGAAACAGGCTGGTGGTGAGTGAGGTGAGGAGAGGAGAGGGGAAGCTGCATTGCGATCGTGTGGACCAAAACGTGGCTAGCGCAATGAATTTTCCACGTGAGTTGCAGTCGATCACTTGATACGCTACAATTGAGCCTAAAACTTGAAAGTGCATTAAAAGAGTAAAGCTTTAGAATGAATATGAGAGTGAAAGTACTAGCTAGATACTAGGTAAAAACGAGATAGCGTTAAATACAAGATTTTTAAAGTTTAACGAGCTTTTTGGTAAATACCTTTTCAGTTAAGAGAGGAAACTTAATTGAGAAGGGCATATTACAATGTCGACCCAAACGTTGGCCTCACACGCCGCGCTAGACAAGCCCAAGACCCAACTAAGAGGCATCTAGGAAATATCCAAACACACACACACACACACACACTTGGGTACAACACACACTTAAGCTTTTACACCATATGATCTACGAATAACGATATTGTACCAAGTCACGATTTCTGCACAAAACGTACCGTTGCCTTTACCTCTTTTTCCACAAAACTTTGACTGCACTTTCGTCGTCGTCGTTGTTGTTGTTGTTGTTGTTGTGGGACAGCTGGATAGCTAGGTATGGCCTGGAATGGTTGGGGTACCTTTGGGTTTTGGCCAGCAAGAAGAACAAGGAGAAGAGGAGGCCCATATGCGCATATCGCGGCTTTATCTGGAGCTGAAACCAGACGATGCGAACGCTGTGCCGTGTCGCTATTGATGAAGATACGAGTAGATGCATTCAACTATGAGCAGAAGATACCGTAAACAAAATCTGAGAACGGGGAAAACGAATGGAAACTGGACAGCGATGGCATATCATATTATATCAATAACCGAAAAAGGGAGGAGCGATAGATACTTAAGCAAAGATACAGATACGAATGAAGATGCAGCTACAACTACAGAGGATACAGATGCAGATTGAGCTGTGTTAAAGGCTCACTAGTCAAGTGCGAGTGCAAATCCTGGCCAGGAGAGGAAGGAAGCCATAGAACCACGTTAGTTGTCATTGTTTTGATATGGCTTCAAAATGTATCTCATAAGTACAGACAGTTTAGCCATAAGCCTTAGAGCACTTTGCGGTAGTTTCAATTACGCTTTTGCTTAATTGCGTGCTGTCTGACAGAGGCGTACGGTGCACAGGGGAATGGGGGCGTGGCAGCTTGTGAACGCCCTCGCGTGTGTGCTACGCGCCATAAAGCGTTCAATACAGTTAGAGTTCCAAGAACTACAGCTACGGCTAAGCGTTCTATTAATTGAACTTCCTGAAATATGTTTGCGAATCTGCACGATATGATACCCAATCCCTTCCCCTTCCCCTTCCCCTCTCTTCACCCTTGCGTGACCATGGCCATGAGGCCCACAAATGAAAGTGCAGGCAAACGCGAGACTTTTGCCGCATCGCCGCTCAATTTAAAGCGTGAAATTAGTTTGGCTCGATGAGTGCAACTGCGAATAGTGCTATGAATATGAGTGTCTGTATGAGTACTAGCTATTTATTCACACAGCAAGCGCCTCAAAATTGCCTATCATCGAATACCAATTGCCAATTTTTGGCCAATTTCATTTGATTTGCAATTTGGTTGTTGCTGTTGTTGTTGGTTGCATTTGCGGTCAATGCACCGTTGCCAGAAGTGTAACACAAAAGTCAATAGCAGCCCAGACACCATTGTTGGCTCATTTTCTAATTATTAAAACACACATACACACATACACTCACACAGAGAGACGGAGCACAGCGAGAGAGCCATCATTAAGTCGCAATAATTAAATGTTAAGCTTACATGTGCAGGCAACTAGTCAAAGTAATTAGCACAGAGACTGAGCTGAGATTGAGCTCGAGTCGACGGCGGCGGCGGTAACTAAAAGCGAACCAGCAGCTAGACAAAGTATCTGGAGTACAACCGAAACATAATTGCAGACCAGACACGAACCGCAAAATGTTTTAACTTGCATGCACTTCGAGTATCTACAAAATGCGCTGATTATGAACGCGCTTGAACTTCAAGCTGAGGCGGAAGCGCAGTTCCAATTGCAGTTCGAGCTGTTGCTGTTGCTGTTGTTGTTGCTGTTGCAGGTGCCCAGCTGATTACTGGGTAACAGCAGGGCACCCATCATTTGGGGTTGACATTGCTATAAAGCAGCAGGGTTTATAGCCCAATATAGGTCAATGGTAAGGCAAATGCCCCTGTAGATACAATTTTACTTGTTTACTTGTGGGAAGTACGAGTATCTTTTGCGCGTGTCCATGCCGCAACCTCTGCACAACTGTGCAACTGTGCAACTGTGGCAAATTTAAGAACTTTCCACTTAATGAAAATCTTTGCAGACTGAGCGAATCGCAAATTGCTGCAACTGAGATTGAAGCTAGTTTCTGTAACGAGTAGCTCAAATACCTCTTCAGATACACATAGTTGATTGACCTGAGATTAATCTTAAGCAGTGATAGAAAAAAGATTGATTTAAGATTGAATAGATATGTGATAACTACTGGTAGCTTATAAAATAACAATATTAGTTGCATAATAAAGAGCTGGAAGTGATTGAGTATGAATTGATCAATACCGATATTAATTAAGATATTTAAGCTATACATTAAAAATAATTTGATGATTTTTATAAAAAAATTAATAAAAACATAAATTAATATAAATCATACACAAATTTCAATTGATATTTTAAAATCTCACAATAACTTGTTTGCAATTTTTATAAATAAATTATTTAATTCCCTTATTTTTATTAAAAAAAAGAAATACTACAACTCGTATTTAAAAGACACTTCATCCAAAATATTATATCTAAGATTTCGCCATTCATTCATATACATAGTTTGATTTGATTTGATTTTTGAAAACTCATATACAAATTGTTTTTGACGATAGAAACTTTTTAGAATATATAAAAGAAATGATATCTAATACGCAATTAGTCAAAGTAAATCCGTATTTGAGTCGATGTCTTTTCTCGTTGAGGGAAACTTGTTTTTGGCCCACAAATGAAAAGGGCTTATAGCTGTGCCAAACCTGGCCCATATGCCACTGCCAACATATGCATAGTAAACTGCAGCAATTCGCACGTTGCAACAACGGCAACAGCAACAACAACATCAACAAAATGCCGACTGAAACTTGGCGAAAATAAAGATAAGCGATTTAACTTTGATTTAACTGATGCTATGTGAAGTTATGCAGGCCAAACTCTATGCGAAGTTCCAGACCACAGTCTCAATCTCAGTCGCAGTTGCAGTTCAAGTCCAGGTCTACGGTCATGTACTCGTACAATGGCTGAGCCTGAGTTCGAGTCTGGGCCTGGTTGTTGGGCCTGTTACTTGGGCAGCGACTTGCAGCGACACATGGCGATAAGAAAGGTTATTGCTGCGGAGTTGCACTATTAAAGAGATGCGGCGCACTCTCTGCACCGCGGGGCATGTCGTCATGAGCCGCAACTTGCAACTCAGTTCAAGCTCAAGCACAAGCTGTGACTGCTGCGAGTTGGCTAAAAATGTTGCAAGTGCATAAGGCACAACACCGAGAAGATGGTACAAAACGTGCCAGGAAAAGTTGTACCCCAAACAAAATAAAACCAAATATATTTCTGGAAGCTAGACAGAGAGAGAGAATGGGGAGACGAAGACAGGAACAGAGTCAGGGGCAGGGGGCATGCGGATGCGGCTTGCTGCAGCTGATCGATTAGCCAAGTTAGCTGAAAACGAAAATTGAGCATGAAGTGGCAACAACTATGTCTGCTGGGCCTGTGTTGCACGTTGCAAGTTGCAAGTTGCACGTTGCTGCTGCCGCTTGATGCTCTTGTTGTTGTTGCTGTTGGCCCAGAGAGCCGCAGCTTAACATAATTAATTAAACCGTTACATTATAAAGCGGATCAAGTCGCTCAGTTGCTCAGTTTGCTCAGTTGGTAGTTCACGATTTTTCCAGCCCAAAAGTTTTTCCTCTCCTTGTTTCAAAAGGGGGAGGTGGGGCATTTTCGAAATCGCATCGTGTCAGGATGCATTTTTTGCGCCTCATTTGGCAGAGACGAGGCACAGCTTCAAGCTTCAAGTTGCAACTGCAACTGCAAGTCAGCTTTATTGGCTTTAACATTTCCTCTAAGTACAACGATTTGTACTACAAGTCAGCGCTTAATGATTACAATGTCTTGCCGCATTGTTGTTGCTTTTGTTGTTGTTGCAGTTGTTTGTTTTTACCAAAATCTGTACAATTAAGTTTCTGCTGTTGCTTTTAATGAAGGGCTTTGCTGGCGCTTGTGCCAAATAATTTCCAGGCCAAGTCGCTGGCTCATTAAATGTTGACAGGGAAAAAGTTAAGCAATTGCAACAACAACAATCGACAACCAACAACCAACAACCAACAAATATCAATGCTTTTCTTCTTTCCCCTTTTAGTTTGTTTACTTGGAAGCTACCTCACTATTTTATTGCCCCATCGTGTGGCAGCAACAGCGCGTCATAATAATAATTTGTCAAAAGAAAATATTGCGGCTATAAGTTTTTGCTTGGCCAAATTGTACGGAAGTTATAAATGTTTATCCAAATTCGATTTATATTCATATTATAAATGATATATTGGGTATAGGAGGGGAAAAGATTCAAGTCCACAGATTCAGCAATGCAAATTTAATACAAGCTGAAAATTTATTAAGCTTTTCGTTGCTAATTAATAAGTAAAATACGTTTGCTGCAGGCGTTGCTGCCACGCCCAGTGCGCCCCCAAACATAAAACTGCATAAGGCTGCAACGTCATAAATTGCAACGAAACACGAGAAAAAAATACCAAAACAGATCTGAAAAATGCGCAGTGGGCGTTGTTAATATTTTTTGTTGCAGTTGTATTTACTTTGTTGCTCTTACTTTAATTTTTATTTATTTTGTTTTTATTTTGTTCATTTTTGGGGCATCGGGGAGACAGCTAATTGATTTATGTGCGCCTTTGTTAAAGCTCAGCAAATGTGTCGACCAAGCGGAATTTTCATGAAATTTATTAAAGGCACTCCGATCAACTTAAGAACTGCCCGTTCAAGGTGCAAAAGTGAAATGCCAATGATTTTATAATAAAAATACAAAATAAATAAATTCAAATGCGCAAAAATTAAAATAGAAAGTAAAAGATTATAATTACTTTACAAATTTGTTTGACTTGCATTGTATTTGGTTCCAATTATGATTAAATATTTTTAAATTTAAAATGTTAATCTGTATTTTTAAAATAACTTCAAGTACTTTTAATGCATTTTTATTGAAATGATTAAATATTAAAATCAATTTTTAGTTATTTTCAAATCTATGTTAATTGATTTTCTTTAAATTGTAGTCATTTTTTATTCAGGTCAAATATATATTTTATTTTCTAGATTCATTTAAATAAAAAGATTCAATACAATTGCAATTTTTTGAAAATTTGGTGAGAACTTTATTTGCCCACAACATAATGAAGTGAATTAAAAAGCCACACATGATGTTCAGCAGAAGAAATTCCCGAAAAAGCAGCCAAATGAACAACAAAGATACGCGTACACAGATACAAAGATACATTTATGGACAAGCATGAAAATAACAACAACTGTGACATTGTTAACATCAATTTTTATTTTGGAGGAAGTCTTGACCGTCGTGAGGTTCTCTTTCTCCATGTCTCTCTCTCTCTCTCTCTCTGTCTCTCTAGATATAAATATGAATTTTTGAGCTTGGGTTGCGCTTTAATTGCGGAACGTGGGAACCTATTTAAATGAGTTTACATCAAACTTCCTTTTCGTCGAATGCAATGCGTTGCGGTTTAAGTCGGCGTGCCTACAACAGTTGACAAACTGTCTGTGTATCTGCGAGATACACACTGAGCAGACTGCAGATACTTAATGCGCGTCGCTCGCGCTTAACAATTAGACATGTTGGCAATTTTTCATATGTTTTTATCAAGCGCCATGAGGCAGTTTTTCTTCATATTGTTGTTGTTGTTGTTGTTGTTGCTATTTTCCTTTTAGCGCATTGCATTTTAAGTGTTTCTCGCTGGAATTGTGTGTTGTTTGACTTAGTTTATGTTTATGTGGCAGTTAATTAATTGCATGCCCCAGCTACGAGTACTTAGTTTGTTGCAATCATTTTTCAAACCTTAAATTTATTTGTCATTTTCATGTGGGGCAGGTAGATAAATCAACTTAATTAGCTTTTGACATGGGCGCTAAGATACTTTTCTTGTCATAAATAAACGCACTGCATTCAATTTGCAATTCAACAGAGAAAACATAAAAGAATTTTCTTTAAGAATACAATGCATAATGCAATCTGGAAAGATCCCATATCAAAACTCATATTAATGATGAGCCAAAACGAAACTCAAGTGCGAATATGGCCAACTAATAGCCATGACAAATAGCTAAATTAATAGGCGAGAAGTTGAGTCGACTCAACTCGAGTGGAGTGGAGTCTGTGGATTGCCCCATTGCTGGGGACTTGGTACTGGTATATTAGAGGCATGCACTCATCATTAATATTATCAGGAGGCTTTTATCAGCGGGCATTTTTCAGGCAGCTTGAACCGTGACTTTTATGAAAGGTTAGACGGCATTTTGTAGCTAGTACGAGTACGAGTACGAGTGTGAGTGTGAGTAGATACTTGTATCTTCCTGGTTAGGCTCATCTAATGAGTGGGATTCGAACGCTCTTTCAGTGCCTAATTTCAGCAAGTGCGATTCGAGTTAGCAACGATGAACAGCTGTGTGTGTGTGTGTGTGTGTGTGTGTGTGTGTGTGTATGTGCTGATATCAAACAAGTTGCTACTACAATGAACTTCCTAGACAGGAACAGGAACAGTCCAAGGAATAAGGAATAAGGCATAAGGCGCTGAGGGAAGCGGCAACACGCATAAGCTACAATTAATCTTACAGAGAGGATGAAACTACGGAGTGGGGTGGCTTTTAGAATAAATTTCACATACTGCGTCCTGGACAGACAGCGCCGACAGGCAGACAGACAGACAGACGGACAGACACTGAGACGTACAAGTGAGACAGACAGCGAAACGAGTTGTGAGAAGTATCTTGCAATAGCAAAAGTACATGTATCTGAGCACGTTGCGCACCTTGGAGTGAATCAGCTGAAAGGACGCGCGGTAAGCGTGTACATTATGGCATTTGGTTCAGATCCACACACACACACACACACATTTAAGTATTCAAAAAGAAGAGGAAAAAAGAATATCTAACTTTGAAATGATATGAGTCTGCTTTCTATGCGCTTTACTATTTATTTTGAAATCTTTTTTCTTCCTCTTACTTTTAATGCCTTGCCCCAACTTGAGACTGGCAACTTGTAACTTGCGCTTTGCAACTGAAGACTGAGTGGCCGTCTACAACTGGCGATTGCATAGAACAAAATAGATTGCTATCGTGGCAACATCATCAGCCGCAGCCCCAAAAGATACACAGATACAAAGCTACAGATACAGATACAGATACATGCATGTGCATGTAGAACTGAGGCAAGCGGTGAAACACCTTCAGAATGCAACGAGGCGGTCACCGAGCAACATATTTTGATTGTTCTTGTTGTTGTTGTTGCTGTTGTTGTTGTCATTGTTGTTGTTGTTGTTGCTGCGCATGCGTACAAAATGCTGGGTGATTAATAATAATAAAAGCGCCTACAATGCAATGCGCCAGCCACCGTACAGTGGATAAAGATACTTGTGTATCTGTGAGATTGTTTTGTTGCTTGTTAAACTGTGGCCTAAAGCATGCTTTATTAAGTAAATCTGGGTCTACACCAAAAGTGAGTATAGATTGTTTTATATCTATTGGATTATTTGTAGACTTGTAATATATTTTATATTGAATGTTAATTTGTACCACTGTGCACCGTATCTATGCATTGCTGCAGTCATTTCTCTCTGACTAAAAGCAGAACATTTGAAGAGATACGAATATGACAAGTTCAACTTGAGTTTGTACTAAATGCCAAGCGCTGCGTGCAGCGTTAATCTTAGACTTCATGAATGCAGTTCTCCCCCAATGCGAGCTACCTATGTGTACTATACAACCTTCCCTATCCACCCCTCAATCCCTGCCACTACTGACTGTCTCTCTGCCTGTCTGGCTGACTCGACTCGACTCGACTTGGCCAGGTCTAAGACAATAAAAAGGTGGGCGCTTCATTTAGCAGGCAGCCGCACAATTTGCATGTTTGCACAACAATTGTTTGGCTTAGTACAAAGCGCACCGTATTTTATTTAGATAATAATTTTTTGTAGTCTTTTTACCTTTTGTTTTATCTAGCGATAAGCGAGCTGAGAATATGCGTGCTCGGGTCGAGCCAAGTAATACAAGTGCTGTAACGGCATTTTGACCAGATCAGCGGCAAAACTTTCTGTGAAACGAAGTGAGATTTTCTGCGAAATTCCATGGAATGCGATGCAATATATAAAAGTATCTTTAGTTGATAGAAAGAGAGCACTACATGACTTTTTATACAATCTAAAAAGGTAAAAGATACAAAAGTATCTAAGCAACATTTATTTCCAGAATGCTGTTATCAAAGGTATCTCAACTGACTAAATACTGCATATACAGGTGCCAAAAGATCTAAACAATAGTTGGTTGCACTTAGGCAATTTTCACTGTATTTGTTTTAGCAAATAGTTACCAAAAATATCTCAACTGTCTGTCTCTCCCCTTCTCGCTCAGTCTCTCTGCAAATTTGCAAGCACACACCCACCTAGACAACTCGCCATACATCTCCAAATTTTATTGCCAACTCATCAAACTGCCATAATTCACCGTAACTGTCAAAATCAGCGGCTGGCAGGCACGCTTTTGAGTAGTTTCTGAGTTTCTGAGTTTCAGAGTTTTCGAGTTTCCCAACAAACTATTTAGAGTTGAGATTTGTGTTTGGTCATCATCACAGCACAGCATAGCGATGCGAAGATACAAAGATACAAAGATACGAAGATACAAAGATTCAATTGAAATCAACTGGCGATTTCTTTAGATTAACCCCTCGACTCTCCCCTCGACACTTCTCTTACAATTAACCCCCGAGACTCACCTTCACAGGTAAATTGTCCATAGTGCTTGCCGGAGCTCTTGTCGCCGCAGACAACGCACTCGATGTTCTGCTTGGAGTCAATCTGTGATCCGCTGTTGCTGCTCTGCGAATGTGAGCTGTTTGCCTGGGAACTGGGCGTGGTACTGCCGCCTCCCCCTCCGCCTCCACCACCGCCGGCACTGCCGCCCAAACAGCTGGCCGACTGTGATCCCTTGATGATGGGAACCAGATCCGGTCCATGACCGGATTGACCGGAGCCTGTGTGATGAGCGGATGTGGAGCCGCCATTGGCGCTGGGCAGACTGGACAGATCCTCCTTGATGACATGATGCGCGCTTTGGTTGAGATTCGCTGTGGATGCACTCAGTCCGGACAGATCCTGTTTGATGCCCGCCGACTGTTGGCTGGCCACACTGCTGGGTGTGGTACCACCGCCGCCGCCTCCACCGCTGCTGCCCGTGCCGGCCAGGGAGCCGGGTCCGGCCGAGGCATGCAGATGGCCGCCCAAATTTGGATCATGCCAAGCGCTATGCGGCGGTACGCCCAGCGTCATGGACCGCGACAGGCCCAGATCGAAGGCGGACAGCTCAGCGCCGGATTGCGGGCGCGGATTGAAGAAGCCGGGAGCTGTGGACGGTGAGGCGCACATGACGCCGCCACCGTACACGCTCAGGGAATTGTGCGTAATAATTTTGGCGGCCGGATCGGAACACGTGGAATAACCGCTGGAATACACTTTGCACGGTCCTCACTTGGGCACACTTGGGTCACAACGCAGAAAGTCGCCAAATTATTTTTCTTTTTCAAAAAATTTATTTTCTTTCAAAATTTTTCTTTTTTTTTTAAATTTATCTCTTGCACTTTTTGCGAAGTATTTTTTTTTAATTTATTTTTTTTTTCGTTGCAATAATTATAATAATAATTATTTTTTATTTATAATTATTTGATTATTGCTCTGCACATTTCACATAGCACGAAAAACACTTTTGCGTTTTTTATTTTCTATTTTTATTCAATTAATTTGCTTGTATTCGTTATTATTCTCAACACACACGAATAAATATAAGTAAATGAAATTTGTTAGCTCGCTTGCGGCACTTGGAAAATATATAAAATTTTTCAAAAATTTTTCTATCTTTTTAAAAATGCGCGTCATGCGAGCAGCAAAATCTCAGCTGTTCTCGTAAGGCCTTTTAGAGCCTGACTGGCAAAACATTCGTGGCAAAAGGTACACGACCCGACCCGACTCGACTCGACCGTTTCGACCTAACGACACATCACACAAATCTCTCTCATTCCACCACTGCCGCAGCGCAGCCAGAGCAGCAGCAAGCACACATACACATACAAATGCAGCTACAGATACTGTTGCACCCCAATGTCCGCTATCGCTGTGCCGCTTGCACTCGCGTCGACCCAATGGACTGGCTTCATTTGAGTGAAAATCGCCGCTCGCAGTCGCACACGCTGCTCTCATTCTCACTCTCTCTCTCTCTGTATCTTTGGTGGCGGGGCAAGACCTTCAATGCGTTTGGCTGATTTGCTCACTGGCGCTCCGTTTACCACCACCATAAGTTAAACTACCACCACCATCAATAGATAAACACACATGCACACACACATACACAACTGCGCTCTCTGCTCTTTCGTTGAGTGAAACTCTCCCTGGCTCTCCTGCTCATTGGATTTGGATTTGGTTTTGGGCTTTGGGCTTTGGGCGTCCAACAAGAACTCGTTCTCTCGCCTTCTGCTTGGATTCTGGTTTCTTCTTTCAGTTAACTTTATGTTGTTCTTTTTTTGCAGTTGGCGCATCTGTTAGCTGCTTTACCGTTAATGTTCTTATCAGTTCCTTAATTTGTGCCACGACTTTAAAGTGAGCTCCACCTCCCCAACAAAAATAAACTCGAACAAAAACCAAAGTTGATGAGACAGTTTTGGTTAAGTTTTCTGGTTGGTTGATTAAAGTGCGTTGTGCTCTACTTTTTTTCGGCTTTATCTCCAGCCAGATTTAAAGTAATGGCCGATCTGTGAATCACGCAAATATCTAAAGTTGTTTCTCATTGGCTGCTCTATAGATACATATGCTAAGAAAACTGACTATTTGAGGCAATTAATAACATACATATTATATTGAAAGTTAATAGCTTACTCTTATAGTCTGTAATGGGTCCCACCAGTTATTTCAGTGGGAGGAGACTACTCTAATCCTCACAAAATCCAGTAATCCGACGAATCTATTTAATCTCCAAAACTATTAATTATATGGTATATGGTATATATGCATATGTAGATTTTAAATGCTTTATACTACATATAGTTGCTCTCAGCTAATTTAATCCACTACTATCACATATTACAAGTTTTAAGTGAATTTCTCTTTTTATGGGAAGGAGATATAAGTACAATTTAAACGCAAATTTATTAATTATGACTTAAACTTGAACGAAATATTTTTATCATATTTTGTATATAGCTTTAAGTAATAAAAACAAATCATAGTTAAAAATGTAATGGGGCAAATAAGCTGAGAGCCACTGTACATCTCAATACGATTTAATATTTACGATGCCATCTGCAATATAGCATAAAATAAAAGATTTTAACAACAAAACAGATCGAAAGAAGAATAAAGACTGCAATTATTTATATTTAATCATGCAAACTTTTTAAACAATTATTGAATGATCACAAGTTTAGAACAAATGCAGGCAGATCTGCGACAGCAAGCAGTGCATGAGTTGTAACTGCTAGCAGTATTATATATATTATTTATAATAATATACATATTATATACAGCAAACAGTTAATGCTAAAGCGCAAAACTGCAATTTGGAAGTATTATTATCAAATCAAATAACGTCTAATATGAATATAAACAAGTCAGCTGATTTTCTTGACCAATAGAGAAGCTGCTTTTTACGTGCGCTATTTACAAAATCTAAATAAAATATAGATTTAGTCCAGTTCTGTTAAATTTTCGATACAAATTAAGGAATTGAGGCAAATGCTTCTGCTTGATATTATATTTACTTGGAGGTATTACTACATATGTACATATGTAAAAAGTAATTTTCTCCTACTCTCATCTAGCTGTTACTTGGGGGCTTTCACTGCTGACGCTGAAATGAAGCCCACTGACTGTTGGGACTCTAATAAAATTAGAATAATATTTAATGCTAATTGGATTGGACGTGTCGCTACATGCAATACGAGTAGATAGCACTTGGAAAGTGCCAAAACATGAAATCATAATTTAATTTGATTTTAACGAGCAGCTCTCCCCCCCTTCCTCTCACTACTCCAGTCCCTTGACTTGAGGTGCAGTTAAAGCTGCAGTTGGGAATGCTAACTGCTCTCAATTAGAGACGCCAACATAAATTTTTGTATAACATTATGAAATTAGCATTTTGCGGCAATTTGCACGCAAAGAGCGTAGAAATTGAAAATTTAAATGGCCCCATTGCAACAGGGCCTAAACAATTCTTAGCCACGCGAACTCAACACATCATTTGTCTTAAAAGGGCTCCACATAGAAGGGGGAAGCAGGGGAGGATGCAACTGCTTGTGCTGCAGAAATATTGGAAAAGTGTCGCCCCAGTTGAGGGGCCAAATATTGGCACGCCACTTGGCACTGCTTGCCTCTCCAAGGGGGGACGTAACGACCCCCCTCATTGTACTCTCTCTCACTCATTGTTTGACTGGGGGAGGGCAAATGTGCATGCAGTGCAAGCGTACAATTGGATGATCAACGAGAAACTGTCCATTTGTGAGTGGTTTACGGGGGGGAGGGGTGCTAATAAGACGCACAGTCGAGTTGGTTTCCAATAAGCAATTCAATTCACTCAAAATGTTTCGTTGAGTTTCGTCAACTCACACAACTCTCTCTCACACACGCACACACGCGCGCGCTCTCACTCAAAGCATTGTCTGGCTACGCCCTCTACTGCTTGCTCGCTCTCGCTGCCGTCGCAGCTATCTCGCTCGCACTCGGCAGACAAAGTGTACGAGCTTATCATTAACTGTATCGGAATTCGCTTTTTTGTTTTCTCTCTTCAAAGCAAGGAAAACGAGCTGAAAAAAAAGATGGGAATGCCAAGTGGAAGAAGCTAAAAATGTTGAGTTTGCTTTTTATTAACACCGCTAGATGTCTCTCTCTGGCAACCATTAAAGTCTAATTCAATTGGATTTGGATGCTGTTGCCAGTTGTAAAAAATGAATAGAAAATGAAAAACAACAACAACGTTGAAGAGTTATGGGGCGCCTGCCACATCCTGCCTTCAGTTTTTAGCGTCCTGCCTGCGCCTTTGCCGTTGCCTTTGAACCTAATCTCGTGGTTCTCGGCACCTCTTGTTAGTGCCTCGTATGTTATTCGTGTACACACACACACACACACACACAAAGAGCATCCTCCAACCGCCCCCTCCGTCCTCATCTCCTCCCGCTCTATTGGCAATCCATTGTCGTGGTCGTGCTCTGCGCAGAGTTCGCGCAGCCAGCCAGCACCTCCACCCTTTTGGGTTAAATACTGACAACCCCATTTGAGCGCCTCTTTGCACTCGCTGCTTTGGCTCCTAACCCACAACTTTGCCATCATGTTGGCAACTGGCCAGTTTCACTTCTATCATTCTTTATTCTCCTCTTCCCCTCCCTCCCCCCATCATTTTCTTTTGCTTCTTCTTCCTCAGATCCTCTACTCTTTCCCCCATTTCGCTGGGGCTGATGGTTTGGACAGTTCATTGAAAGTAGGTGTCTGCCCGGAACATGTTCTCTTTAAACAGAATCTCCCTGTATATGTGTACCGTTAGCCACAGTGACGTCATAGAATTATTTACAGCACATTTATAATTTTATTTGTAGATTTTTTTAAAATTTAATTTTTAGTTTTTCCTTTAAATACATATTTACATTATGTCAAAATTGTTAAATGCAAAAAACATTAATTTTTGTTTTGAAATGCGATTCAAGATCTGATTTATAAATCGAGGATAAATCCAACAGACATGAATATACGAGATGTATTAGAAAAGATAATCTAAAATCTGTTTAATTCAATTTGTCCTCAAGCATTCCCTAACTTCTGTTGGCTGACATTATAAGTTATTTAAAAACTATTTTAAGTAATTTAACAGACCCAAATATATAATTCAATTATTTAATTTTCTTTATGCCTATTTTTAATATTGAAATGTACTGATATTACAGTAAATATTTAATTTTTTATTTTAAGGCAACTTTCTCTTGCTTTTATCATCAGTAAATTGTACTTGAACCAAGGTGCATTGGTCAATGGTGTAAATGTATGAAAAATGGCTTTTCAGTTGCTGCAACATGGAAAACTCAATACAAGATACATCTGAACATGGTATTTAGTACACTAGTACTTATACATATATGTATGTATACACAGGTGTACATATATGTAAGTATTATAAATAGATATACATAGCACACTTTTCTAGCTTAAAAAGTTTAAGGTAACTTTCCATATTTTCACAACTGAGCTGTGAGTAGTTCTATGTAAATAGTTGAATGCAATTGTGCGAATGTGTGCAGCAAGGACTTGGCCAGGAAGTGCACTTATATAACTCACATGCACATGATACAGATACAAGTGCAAATACAGATACAGACACACGTATTTAGATACTGCATAGCTCATGCTGCTGTCAGTGGCGGACAAAGAAAACTTTTCCGCCCCCCAATCTCCCCCCGATCCAACCATGCAGTCAACTGGCATATAATTTACATTGTTGCTTGTTTCCTTTAGCAGAGCCCCGCCCCCTTTTTGGCTGTACATCCGTCTGCTCCCATTTGGCCAACAGTGTAAACTTTTACATTGATAAATTTTTAGTAATTCTTCTTTGGGTACGACGCGTTGCTTGTTTTTCATTTTGGGCCAAGTTGTGGGCGCACTCTGTGGCAAGGCAAGGACTTTATGAATAAGTGCTAAAATGCCAGAGTCCAGGACCGCAATGGACCGGGCCATGTCATCCTGGTTAAACTGACGAGCAGTAGCAGCAGCAGCCACAACATAGCATCTGCCTCCATCTCCCTCTTCACCATCCTGCATCCCTCTAACCACTTGCTGTTGACTTTTTATTTTGCTTGTTGTTGTTTTAGCTTGATGATTCATTGGGAAAAGTGGAAAGTGGAGCTGCCGCCGGAAAATGAACAAAACTGTATTCGCGCACTCTTTCGCTGGTCTTACAAATACACTCAGATACACATACACACACACATACTAGAGTACTCAACCAAACAAATTGGCATTTGAAATGGAAACCCTCAGACGAAAGTTTGTCAACTCAATATACTACATATATATTTACATACTTGATGGCGTTTCGTCTCGATGATGGATATTATTTTACACTGTACAACACAGTTTGAGAGATAAAAACTAAAAGTTACACTCGCGTGACTCTGACTGAAGACTAAGAAAAATAAACTAATGAGACCAAGAAGTAGAAATAAAAATATTTAAATATTTATATTTGAATTAAATTCTTGATTATCGTAACTAAATTTTCTTAAATGCATTTCTAAAGATTTTTTAGGCTAATATCCCCTTTCCATGACGCATAAGTATTTTTATAAATTGTAAATTGTAGACTGTAAAAAGGCATTTGTCAAATCAGTGCATTCGAAGGATTAAATGAAGACAAACTTAACTGAAAGCCTTTGGGTATTTATACATTTAGCGACTGAAAATTATTTCAGAACTTACAAAAGAAAATAAAGATTGAAAAAAGTACGAAACTAAAGTTAGTAAATAAATAAATTAATATTAATATTTATGTTATTTCATCACAAGTTAGCTCAATTTCCAGTATTTCCAATTAAATACAGAGTTGCAGCTGTTTAAATTTCAATTAAAACCAGAAAAAAACCAACAGATAATTATAGTTAAAAATAACATGTGTAGGAATATGCGATTATCTGATATAGAAAAATCAAAATGAGTTTTATGAATAATAAAAGCGACCAATAAGAACTGAATGCAATTTCATTATCGAAGTCATTTGCCCCATCGAATGCAGTACATGCAACCACATTGAAGTAATTTAAGGGTTTCAAATGCCACGTAACGAATACATGTGAACTTTTCAGTATATAGCCCTCTATATATATGTATATGTATCCTCTGTCCATGTGTTTGTGCTCCACTCGAAATGTATTTCGAGCGCGCATGTCAAAAGGTCACCTGAGCACCAGTGTGTGCGGGTGTGTGTGTGTGTGTGTGTGTGCCGGCAGTAATTACATGAGAGCCTCCCCTTTTTAGTATGAGCAACTAAAACGCCCAATGTTATTTATGTGTCTGACAACCCCAACCCAATCCCATGGAACATGAATTGCATTTGCGAGTACTTCCCAACTCAATCTATCTCTTTCTCTCCTCACTTTCTCTGTCTCTCTGTGCATGCGTGTATTGTACAAGGCCCCATGAATTAAACATTTGCGATAAAAGGCTGACATATGGATAGCTGGGGTAATAAGTAGGAAAAGTCGAGCTGGACGAACTGAACATGTCACAAATCATTAGCACATATTCAAATCGGGTGCCAGAGGTCAGCGAATGGGGCGGAGTCCCAAGCGTAAAAGTAAATAGCACACCGGTTGTTTTTCGCCCAAAAAGAAATACATATTCAAATGCACATTTTTGACCTTTGAAACTTTGCCTAATTGCGGCTACAGGCAAAACAGGCAAAGGTCAGAGGCTGCAGGAAGACGACACACAAGAATAGCAATACAATGGAAAAGGATCTTAACTGATGCGAATAGGAATGAGGATGCTGGATGTCTAGGTAGAGTTCGAGTTCGAGTGTCCAAGACTGACCTCGTGATATAAGAAAATTAACCTTTGTGTTGCGGACGAACCTCACGACGATCGTTGACAAGTTCAACCCCCGGCTGGACCCTCGCGTTGGTCAGTAAAATCAATTTTCAGTTTTGCGTAAATTTTCTGCTTGATTTTCTTGAAATTTTACACATTTTAATAAAGGGTTCCGCTTCGGACCTACCTGGATCATCTCGGACCTCAGCGATTGGGGTTGATTTTGGGTCGATTTTATACGCATTTCATCTCTACTTATTCGACGTTTTTGCATACGCTGAGACAATTTGAGATTTTTGGAGTTTCGTCCCTTCTGGTCAGCGTGGGAATCCTTACCAAGGGATATTGGTCAGCGTCAGTCTGCGAAGGACCTTAATCCGATTTTAATGAAGCGCAACGTTTTGCGGTCTGCTGAATTTATGCGTCTTGTCCTTGCTATTTTCAGTTTGGTCATTTATTTTCGAGCATTCAAAGAAACGATTTTCTTTGTCACTTTCAAATATTCACACTGAAAACAGCCACATAAAAATTATCAAAATAGCAACTGAAAATCCAAAGCTGGTACACTGATAAAAAAAATGTTCTAAAATCAAGATTTTGGTCTCAGAATTAAGAACTTAAATTTAGAAAACACATCTTGATTTTAAGAAAATTTCAAATAAGAATAAGTTCTTAATTTAAGTCTTAAATTCTCAAATAAAAAAATTAGGCAGGGGTTTTAAGCTTGAAACTTATACTTTTTTTGAATTTATTTTTTTTATATAAATATTCCGAATAAATGTTTTTTGCTTGGCTAGAGCGGGTTTCGATCCCTCGATTTGTTTATCAAACTGAAGCGGTGACTCTAACCAGAGCGCCACGGTAGAATTATTGTCTTCAACTTACATATGACATATTTATATTTTCTTATCAATTTAATATTTTTAATTCTTATATTAAGAACTGCGAATTTTTAGATTAATATTCTTATTTTTATTAATTTGGTCTTAAAATGGTCTTATTTTAAGAACAAAATATTTAAGATGAATGTTCTTGATTTTAGAAGTTGGTCTTTTTTTTCAGTGTATGTAGTTTTATAAGCGTTGATCAGGAAGTAAGAAATGTATCGAACCTATGTTGCAATAATTCTCAATAATTACAAACGGAGTCCAGAGCTTAGACTTTATTTCAAATGGCGATTATTTAACAATAATATGATAGCTTAACATCGATTTATACACAAAAGTGCTCAAGTCTTTTTATGACTACTCCACAGTTAGCTGAAATTCGATGCGTTAACCGAAGCTGTTGTTGTTGTTGTTGTTGTTGGTATGTGGTGTTGCCACCGTTGGATGCGATAATTAAGCAGTCAAAGTCAAACGATGGGAGTCTGGGCCCATCTGAAATGTTACGAGCAGCAGCATCTCAACAATGGCAACTCATTTCACCCGGTTAGAGTTTGATGAATGATCTCATCAGCGAGGTGTCGGCCCGAACACAGCCGATGATTGGCTCCAAGATGTGGCACAGACAGATGCAGAGAGTTGGTTTGTGGCCCCCATACGCTGATGAGCCTCATTTGTGGCAAAGTGTGTAAAATTTAAAATTTAATAATTAACAATTGTTTTTTAATACCACGGCAGCAAATCTAAAAAAACTCAGCTCAAATTACTTTCGCCCAGGCACTTTGGTAGCTGTCAATCGTCGATTGTCCCCCTTTGATTCCGACTCCGACGCCTCCATCACATCGAGATCTCTTTGTTAGGGATGATTAATGATGCGAAATTATGAACTCGCTTGTTCTAAGTGACGTGCTGCAAATGTGGCAGGGGTATGGACAGGGACAGAGACAGGGACAGGGGCAAGGGCACCAGATGGGGCATTGGAAATGGAGCGTTGTTGTGAGTAGTTTTCTTAATCGGTTAAAGAAAAATGACTTCATTAAATTCATTAGCGCCCATGTGTGAAACTCGTTCAATTGGTCTTCGATGGGTTAAGCTTTTGCATTTCAGAACTTAAGGGATCTTATGAAATAGAATTCAATATGTAAGACAATCTTTCTTGACAAGACATATTATTACCAAAGCAGCAAACCACGAATATTTTGGTAAGGGTTCGGTGGCTCGAACCATACAGAAATGTTTAGTTTCAATTTGCTTCAATTTACAACAAAGAAATATTTTTATTGACTTAATTTTTTTGTAATTTTTAAACCTATTTAGATTTGTATGAAAAAAAATTGGAATTTTTAACATAATCTAAGTTTATGTGAAGATTAATTTTATTAGAAAATTATGACATTATATAAATTATTTTGTTTTCGAATAGAACCGTTTATTAAAGAAAATGGTTTGGTTCAGGTTAATGTTAATTAATTTCATAGGCTCGCTTCACGATCTGGTTCGGGATGCTTAAAAACCCGAACCGAACCAGTTCTGCGAGGCTCGGTTCAGAACCGGTTTGCTTTATTATTACTAAGCCGGATCTGAATCAATATACGTATATGTCAAGACTAAACTCCCTTTTTTCATATATGAATTTCATTTCATATTTTTACAAAGAATAGTAAGAATTTGGCATCCTTTAGAGACCCAAACCTGCCTCAATCATTTGCAATCAAGTCGGATTAAGTTCACCACACACTGGCCCCATTTAGTGGCACCTTTCGTGGCCCGTTTACCCACTGATGAGCTAACCACTGATGCAAGGCAAAACGTTCAGACTGGAAACCTAATCGGACAATGATTTCCTTGGCTTTTGGCTATTTACTCGGGCCAATACCATGGGAAAATCAATACGCAAAAGTCAGTTGGGCAACCGACTTCAACTAAATGTGCCACATAGATGGATTTACATGGATGACGTCTGTGGTTGTAGCTGTTGATGTGGTTGTGGTTGTGGCTGGAACTGAAACTGGACGTGGACCATAAGTCATCGACATTGATAGCCATCAATCGCAGCCGCTTTCCGTTGGCCTGGCCACAAAGCTGCAGAGCTCCATGGAGCTGGCGAGAAGTGTAACTACAATTAGTCGGGGGCTGAGACTCAGACTGGACCGGGAACAGAGCCAAAGATTGTTTGCCAGTTGGCCAAGAGGCAACTTGGACCAACACTCGCAATCGCAGCATATGAAAATCTTTTGGTTCGTTATGAGTACGAGTATGAGTATGAGTACGAGTACAGTATGAGTATGAGTACGAGTACGAGTACTCCAACGCATTTTCCAAAACTTGGTAATTTTTCTTAGACACTGCAACGTCGCGGCGGCTGTCTTGGTAACCAGCAAGCTTCAGTCTCCAACTCCCCGTTTTGGACGTCACTTTGTCAGTTTGTCAGTTAGTCAGTCAAGTCACACAGTTGGGGCTTTGGATACGTTTTGTCTGCGCTCTGTTGACGGGCTAAGAAGTCTGGCGGCTCGTTGAACCTTTTTAACCGTTGCTTGGTCAAGAGTTGTTAACCATATTAAAGTGTTCAATGATTAATTACACGCGTCCAAGATTAATTGAAATCAATCAAAGCTGAAGTTAACTAATGGCAACACGTTTGTAATCTCCTCTTACCACATCCCGCTCTCTCTCTCTTGCTCTATGCCAACCGTTTCATTCCGTTGTATGCACGTCTGGAATTTCTTGTTGTATATCAACGATTCTCGCATACTCCTACTCCACCTGGACAGCACCACACTACAGTACAACCACAACCACAATCGTTTTCATGCCATATACATATGTAAGTAAATTTATTCATTTCTATATATTATTTCTCTTTACTCTTTTACTTTTATTCCCATGCTTAATTACAATTAGAGCTCTGTGGGTTATGCGTCCAAAAAGCAACCTGACAGTTGAGTTATTATGTATAGTATCAGTAAAAGTAAGAGTAGTTCCCATCGATTCGAAAGCACTACCAACTTATCAAAATAAACCTTTATAATATCAGTTAATCTAATAATTATATTGAGCATATCATGACAATATTCTAATAGTTTCAAGTTTACAACATTAAATAATAATTTGAAAACCGTACGTAATTTAAAAGTTCTTTATTCGATTTCAATTTAGTTTCTATAGAATTTCGAACACGGCGAAATTTAAATTAATATTCTCGGTTGATATCTTCTTCATGCAGAGGAAAACACAATGAAGCACGCGTTCCACACAAATTAAAATTAAAATTTGGTTTAATCATGTGAGACACACACATACACAGACACAATCTGATTAAGGCAAGTAATATCAATTGGTTGACAGTATGCTAAATTATGGATTATGCCCCTGGGGCGACAATCCGCATATCGGTTACAATGTGGCCACACATCGCACGTGACACACGAGCAGCAGGAACAAGTCGTAGCTTTAGATGTAGCTGTAACCGATTCGCTTCCTTCCGCCAACACACCTCGATACAAAGGTTGAATGAGGAGCGGAAGCAGTCGGAGGATATGTTAAACCATTGTCCCGCTCTCTGCCCACATGTGGTTAATTATAATTACGCAATTTTAATATCCAAACATGCCTTGCACGAAAGTCAGGCAAACGAGCCAGGTTGAGGTTGAGGTTCAGGTCCAACCTATCCTTAACTAACTCTAAGCGCTCGCCTCGGGGGTTGTAGGGTTGTTGTTGTTGTTGCTGCCGTTTGTCAGGTTCGCGTTGAAAAGGCGAAAAATGATGAATGAAATACGACGATATTCAATGACAACAAGCAACCCCCGGAGCTGAGCAACATGGTCGACAGGTTCGCCCACACCCATCCTCCTCCTGGTCACACCTCACTCCAGCACGCACACTTTGAGCTTTGATTGAGCATATCCGGTGGGATTAATGGGGGGATGTTTGCGGTTATTTATGCCCACAAAGTCAGTTTGTCAGGAATCGGAGTCGGCTGACTACCTTCTTCTTGATTTCCTCTCCTTCTCCTTCGACGTGTCGGCCAGCCAACCGAAAAATATTAGCTTTTATGATATTGATAGAAGCCGATGTCTATTGACAATTAAACAATAGCAGAACCACAACCAAAACCAAAAGGGGGCGGCCCTCTGTCCTCTCCTTTTTGGGGGTAAGTACTTGCTAGTTAGCTGGGCGTTGTTGTTGCCACAACAAACCGTCGAATTCGAGTACCCATATGGCCCATAGGGCAACTCCGATAACCATCGAATGCTGAATTTGGCGCTTTGAGTTTGGGTTTCTTCTTCACATAATTTGCTTAGATTTTTATGTTTATTAGCGGGATTATGAAGTCGTTAATATAATCAGCACATATTAAGACCAAAAGGGAGTCACGTACTTATTGCGTTCTTAACGCATATGCCGCAAATTTGATTGAATTCGTTTCCCTCGCGGCTAATGAAACTTCGTATAGGCGAATTACATACATATCTCAAAAGAAACGACTTGAAAACGAGTTTTATGTAGTTAATGAGGTCGAATAAGTTTGTTTCTGTTACTAGACAATTCCAACAGAATAGGAGCAACGATTACTTGAAGAAATAAACAAATTAAATTCGTGTTTATTTTTGTAAAAAGCAAGACGCAGTTGCTCGAAAAGTATCAAGAAATAACAAACAAGACGACAGAGACAGCGACTGGACCAAAGGTCATCTAATAAAAATTCAAATGATAATTATGACAATCGTACGTGATAATTGCAGTAAGACAGAGTCCCTCCCACACATACGCACACACACACACCTACGCACACCTACACCTACCCTCCACACTCTTGGATGCGACTCGGGATGCGTCTTTGAATGGTCTGCAAATGCTCAAGAAAAAGAGACGCCGACTCGTGACAGCTAAGAAACATAAACAAACAGACGGCGCAGAGAAACTTCTAATTAGTAGGTAGATATACTATCACACACACAGAGACACCAAAAGACTTCACTGCCAGTTCGAAAATGTTTGGAGGGAAGCATTAATAAATAAATAAAGATTTGCTCTTATTTATTTTTAAAATATTGTCTGGCAGACATTGAGGCAACAGGCACGCACACATCTTAGCAGAGGTCAACGGATTTCAATGGGCGAGGTCAAGTTTTGGCCCATTTACTGTGATAATTTTGGAGTGCGCCATATGTTCATATGCTCAAAATAAAATACAAACGAAAATAACTTTTCCATAATTTTTGTCAGAATTTATTGTTTAACCATAGTAACCAAAGCCGGGTCTGCCACCATAGCCAAAGCCTGGATAGCCACCATAGCCAAAGCCTGGATAACCACCATAGCCGCCACCAAAGCCTCCACGGTGTCCTCCATAATAGCCACCACGGTATCCACCATAAAAGCCGCCTCCATAGCCGCCTCCATAGCCACCTCCAAATCCAGGGCCAAAGAACTGGCGCTTGGCACGCACCTGTTGATCCAGCTGATCCTGTTGCTCCTCGGCATAAGCCAGAGACAGAAGTACACCAACAATCAAGGTGAAGAATATAACAGCACGCATTTTGAGTCTTTTAATCCACAATATAAGATGTGTTATTTGGCAATCTTTGAGTTGAACTGTGATTGACCAAGCGACGAGAATTGGCTTTTATAGTCGCTGGTTCTGTCGTTTATCGCCTCGATATTAATGAAATTCAAGAACAATCTCCATAGAATTCCCCAATTGTTTGCCTAAAATCAGATGCCGAAACTCGTTTCTCACTAAATGTGAAAACAAAAACACAATTTGCTCACCACTTAATCTTTTGTTGTTGCTTTTGGGTTTGATGAAATAAACATGTCGAAATAGCGAAAAATAAAACGGGTTCGAACTTCAAATACGCTTTGAAAGGTAGCGGCCCAAAAGCCAATGAGCTTAAATTAATATTTGTTTATGCTCGCTTATGCAAATTTCAAAAACTATATTCTAGATGTGCTAAAATGTGATATACGATGATCTGGGGGATTTTTTTTATAAATATATATATTTGGTAGAAGAAATTTTATTTGATTTACTTATCGATATTATTCTGGAATATAACACAATTACTGTGATATCATATAGATTTAAAATGTGATTCATTCCATTTAAAAACGGGTTCGAACTTCAAATACGCTTTGAAAGGTAGCGGCCCAAAAGCCAATGAGCTTAAATTAATATTTGTTTATGCTCGCTTATGCAAATTTCAAAAACTATATTCTAGATGTGCTAAAATGTGATATACGATGATCTGGGGGATTTTTTTTATAAATATATATATTTGGTAGAAGAAATTTTATTTGATTTACTTATCGATATTATTCTGGAATATAACACAATTACTGTGATATCATCTAGATTTAAAATGTGATTCATTCCATTTATTCAGTTTCCGCAAAGATGTAAACTGGTTGTTTGATTATTTGTGAATAATTGTAAAGCTTTGGGCCAAACTTTCCTTGAAGTTGAGTTAGAAGACCGGTTAAAAATGTAAAAATATTCAGATGTTTAAGAGATTCATGTTATAAAGTTCTCTAATTCTCCAATCAATCAATTTTCACAAATAAATAAATGTTGACTGTCGAATCTACAAATAATTATTTAGCAAAGCATATATACATATATATAATTATTTAAATAGTTATTTATAAAATTAAATCACAAATTTTATTTATTATCTTATTTAAAACATTAATTATAAAATGTACTAATTAAATAAGTCTAGTCCAATTACCTATGTTAAATATTGTTTTTATTAAATTTCATATTTCAATATTGCAATGGTCCATCCAAATTTTAAGTTTTTTAGTGTAGTCGCTTTGCTACGATATTTTACGAGTTGGCAGATTGAGAGAGCGTTTACAATGACTTTTTGAAATCTTTTTAACAAGGCTATTAGCACAGTTAAACGTGCAAACAGGTGTGAAAAAATAGTTTTTTGTTGGGTTGTGGTTTTTTTTGACACTGGGAAGCGTTTAATTATTAGTTGAGCTTAACGCGGAAGCTGGATGACTTTTAATTTGGGCAGAGTCACAGATTTCGCTTAGGTTAAAAACAAATTCATGTTTACGCTCGGAAATTCCCAAAATGATCAATGATTCAATGCTAAGCACAAGCATATTAAATTACCACAACAACCAAATATACAACAACCATTATGTTGTTGTCCATTTGATGTTGATTTGCTTTGATCTCTTCTGGTTTTCTTTTGATATTCGAAGCGACGGAAAGATCGGCAAACTGAGGTTTCCAAGTTGTATTACAATCGATTTGGCGCCATAAATCAGCGCAGTTTGGACGGAGACCACAGATCGATTGTGGATTGTGTTGGCAGCAAAGCGATCAGAGATCATTATTATCATTCATCCTCTGATATCCATGATCGAATACTCCAGATACTCAGTAAGCAGTCCAAGTTGCCCGTTGCCGGATTCACATGTGTGTCACAGACATTGTGATCTTGACAACGCATTTTCTTATAGCTCGACAACTTTTCACTTCGATTTTCGATATGTGCCGTTAAGAAATTGTGTGAGTGTGTGAGTGTGTGTGTGAGTGTTGTCATGTGATTTAAGGGTACCGTAAATCACGTCGCTTGTCTAATTTTGTCTCGCTTGAGATTCCCCACATACTTGCCAACTCAATGGAATTATTTCTTCATCTCTTTGGATTGTCAAGTGCTTCCAGCACAGTCTTCAACTCTGCCCCACAAATGTGGCACATTTTGCACATGTATATCTGTATGTTTGCATCTGTATCTGTATCTGTATCTGTAAATGTATCTGAATCTGAATCTGTGTCTCTTGTCTGTTTTGCCTGTCCCCACTTATCGATAGCTGCTTTGCACTTACAGTCGCGGATTTGCTTTTGTTGCACAATGTTTATCGCATCTTTATCTGCATGCTGTATTTGTATCTGTATCTCATCTGTATCTATATGTCTAGATGCTTGTTGTATATTGCAAATGTGCGTCTCTCTTAGCAGGCCCAGACCCAATAACCGCCTCATTGTCAACATTTGTCTTGATGTGCCTCGGATCTATGATCCTCTATCGAGCGTAACTTTAGCAATAATCAACCAGATCTTTTATCACTTGCGTTAAAGGCTTTCAATACACTTTATGTTTTAGTTATTGCGCCTCAAGCTCTTAATCATTGAGAAACTGACTGATTGGACAACTTCTTACTTGACTAAAGCTTTCGAAATAGAAAAAGCGAAGTATTAGAAGCAGGGATTAAAACCGAAACGAATATCGGTTTCAGTTACGCTTTCGGTTATGGTCGATTTAAGGTTTTCGGTTATCGGTTATGCAAAATTTTGGAGTACTGGTTTCGTAACGGTTATCGGTTTTTTGTAAGTTTCGGTTTAAAAATGGTATGGTTTCGGTTCACAAAAAAATTAAAAATTTCGTTTGCCAAAAATAAGAAGCGATATTAATTTTTTTACATGAAAAAAGACTTAATGCTCTAATTACCCTGGAAAATAATGTTATGGTTACTGGAATGGTCCAGCTTAGTGTCGATTTTATTATAATTTGACCTTTGAAAATTTCGATTATTTTGATTTTACTGATTTTTAATAATTTTGAACTGGCATAACTTTGTCAAAACTCAATCAATTTCCATGCGCAATGTAAATTTGAGCATGATTTTACCACTAAATTCGTTCTGCATTTAAATTTGGTTCATTTTGAAAAATTCGAAAATTTTTAAATTTAAGGTTACGGTTACAGTTAAGGTTTTAATCCCTGATTAGAAGTAAACCTGAACATACATTTTAAATTCGATATGCATTATATAAACTTAAGTTCGACGTTCCAGTTGTAGACCAGGGAAATCCTTCAATGCAAGTGTAAAATTATCGACAATCACCAAATCTTCAAAACGAAAGCTTGTATTGACTTGAAAGTTTCTCAAAATCTTAACTAATGTAATTTTCAACAATATTAGCCCGTATTTCCAGCCTGAAAATAAATAAGACGATTAATATTAAATTTACTAATAATAATAACACTTTTGAAATGTTACATACCTATACAATTTCGTTTGCCCTTTAGGAATGGTATGAGAGCATAGGGATGTTTATCTTGCAGATTTCTAGGCAAACAATTATCTGGATTAAACATATGCGCTTCAGGACCCCATATTTCTTTGCTCCGATGCGTGTGGAAAATACTAATACAAAATTGAAGTCCTTTTGGTAGCACAACGCTATTTGATAACTTCACATCTTCTGTAACTTTTCGTAGTGATAAAGGAAGAGCTGGCATCAGCCTCATACTCTCGTTTATCACCATCTCCAGATACTCCAATTTCTGTATATCCTCAAAGGTGACTTCAAAGTCTCCAGTATTCGGGAATACAGATTTGATTTCCTCGTAAACTCTTTCCTGATACTCGGGAAACATGGCTAGATGCATTAACGTATAGGTTATTGTAAGTGCAGTTGTTTCAAATGCGGCAAAAACGATTGTGTTAGCCTCGTCTTCTACATCTCGATAACTGAAAACCCGATCCCTCAACTGATCAATAGACAGGCTTACAAACGTGTTACTTTTTTTCCCCATTTGATCACTCTTCGAAATTTCCTTTAGTTTTCTGTCAATTATCTGAAGTAAATTTGTTATATATTTAAGCTTGATTGATTTACGGATCTTTATATTTACCATTTTAATAAATATTCGAATAGTCGTTGTTGAATCATTCAGGAGTTTGTCAACATGGGTCCAACGGCGAAAGCACTTAATGTTATACCAGGGTCTTAGGATCAGTACAATTGCAGCCTCCAAAACACTAAATAGAATTGTCTTAAAATAATATCTATTTTTCGAAGCACAGGTGAAAGATAACATACCTTTGATATTTCTTCATTATAGTTTCGTTTTGATAGACTTCATCCTTCTTGACATCAGTACCCATTGTGGTTTCTGTTGTTATCATTTGAAAACTGATACTTATGTATTCTCAAAAATATATTACTTACGAGTTGTAATTCTTAGAGTATAGTTTTTCAATCGGGAAAGCAAATCAACCTCTCCCTTACCAACCAAGGCATTTAGTTCATGGATTAAAGAACCCGCTTCGTTATTGAAGATAGGGATATAGCTGAGTAAGCCATTATGACTAAAGGCAGGGTTTAATGCCTTTCGATGCTTACTCCACATAGGATCTATTCAAAATAAAGATAATATCAATTAATATACATAAAGTATCTATTGATTAATAAATACCATTAAGGACAAGTATTCCATTGCCAAGAAGCTCTTCCAGAACATTGTATACTATTCTACCTTTGCTCATTGCATGGGGTGAATTCAATAATTCCCGAATTAAAACTGGATCACTCACAAAGTACACGGGTATTGGACCAAACCAACCCAACCATGATGACCCATATTTGTGTATTTTATCGCCCATAGTAGTCAAATAACCTACAAGTTTAAATATTTTTTGAGTTGAATTGATAACATATTCGATTAAATACCATTATTTCTCCAGAATTCGTGTAAGCTGCCAATTATCGGGTATCCAATTGGCCCGGGTATCCGTAACATTAGTTGGTAAAGTCTTCGACGACTCCACAGAACATAGCACCAAAGCCCCAAGAGTAAACTTATCCACAGATTAATTGACAACATAGTTTAAACTTTCTGCTTCGAAATATAACGAAGCTTTGGCAACATTTATTTCTAGATCTCAGTTTTTATAGGAATACTTTACTTAAGTAATTTCGTAAGTGTTCGTTCAAATAATTACATTATTATAGTGCCAAGGAAATTTTAGACATTACTTTCAGACTTTTATGTACAATATTTTATTAAATTGTATGTACTTTGGGTTAAAACATTTCAAGATGTCTATAACAAGTAGAGTTGATATCTTGGACCCTATTCCACTGTGTAAAATTATTTAAACTAAATGAAAGTTCAAAAAACTTCATGTGTCTAAAGCAGTTTCCTTTTCAAGCTCACATGGGTATAGTATTGTTAAAATGAAAGTTTCTTCGTTCCAATTTGAGACAGGGCTCATCCTTAAATTTAAGAGAAATATTATTAATATACATATATCCAATTCTTCTTATGGAAAACTTGCGTTTAGTTTAAAGTTTCTTAAGACTTTGGTTAATGCCAAATGCATATTTCCAACCTGTTTAATTAAAAACTTATTAATATCATAATAAGTATTGAAGTAATTGCATACCTATGCAGTTGTGTTTACCTATAAAGAATGGATGTTTATCCTGTAAAGATTGAGTCGAACAATGATCGGGATTGAATAAGTCTGCATCTGGATGGGGTCCTGGTTCGTTGGTACGCTGAGTATGGTGAATTGAAATAGCAATTTGCAGTCCCTTAGGTCAGACAAACTCGATTTGATGTCTCGAGATCATGAGATCGATGAGAGAAAATGCAGGCATTAATCACATGCTCTCATTTAGTACCATCAGAGATATTAGATTAAATACATTGGTTTATAGATAGATTTCCTCTTGCTTAATGTCACCACCCATTGTTGTTTCTAAATAAATAAATAAATTGAAAGTATACCATTTAAAATTAAATGGAATCTCACTTATGACCGTAATTCTTAAGGTGAAACTTTAAAAAAGTGATATTAAATTATCTTCTCCTTTGTCAACTGGGGAATCCAGTTCTTGAAGTAAATTTGCTGATTCATTATTGTAGAAGGAAAAAAGCTGGAGAAAACATTATGTCAGGACAGGATCTAAAGCCTTACGATGTTTTTACCTCAAAGCACCTAGACGACAATATAGACAATGTGTAAATTATAATAATGATTTAGATCTGTTAAGGTTTGATACCATTTAGAGTAGCTATTTCATCACCGAGTATATTGCTCAATACGTTGTTTAAGGCATCGTGTCGCGTTGGCAGGCCCATATGCTAAGTTTATCGATAACGAATATTCGATAGAAAAAAAGAAGATAACTGCCATTGGTGCGAAGCAGAACACGAATTAGTGAAAATCGCTAATTTTACATAATTTGCATTAAATCAATATATATTCAATTATGTTTGAGTCGTAATCACTTGGCCAGGATTCTCGCACGGATCACCTGAATTATTACAATACTTTGCCGGGACTTATATACGGCGCCCCACTCAGGTAATAAAATAGTACATATACAATTATTTATTTGCCTTGCAAAATATATGAATTTATATACTCTTAAGATCATCTGGCATAAAAGCTTAATAATGTTTTTTATCAGGTCTGACTTTATGATTGCGATTAAAAACTTTCAGTTTGTACATCCATTGTTTATCCAATAAACTATACTTCGATAATTACAGCAATGACATGAAGTAGTTTCAGTATTCACCTGCAGACGAGCTGTGAATTCGTTATTTTTGATACGAACCTTCCATTATTCATGCTCCAACTACACCCCTTACACATGCACAATAGGTGAAAATTCGAACCTGTCATTTTGCTGACAGGTAAAATGTTATATGAACTTATCCAAATCAAACCATAAACCATTTGGCTTGTCATCAAAACAATGGTCGCCCCTATAGAATCACGCAATGGCCAAGGAAATTGAAGTTTCCAAATGATTTCATTGGCTTCGCCCACGTTGAACTTTTGTCCAAGTTTACTTTTTTGAGAGGCAACTAATTTGGACATGTCACGTGTCTGTCAGATATTCAATGCACTTTAACTAACTTTCATGACACCAATTATGGCCATCATTTTAGCGTACATGACGGCTCTGGTTTTGACAATCGACTGTCATATCCAATTTAGAAGGTATTCAAAATTAATTACTTTAAATAAAAGCAAATAATAAATCCCAAGTTTCCGAAAGCTTCTTTATAGTACTGAGCAACTATTCTGAATAGAGTAAAATCATAGATTATAAATCTTTATCAAGCATTTAATTAATTTTTCTTAATAACTCAAAACTGTGCCAAACTAGGTCATTTACTGAGTAAAAATATGGTATAGTTAATAAATTTATTAATAAATTCTAAATAAGAGATTTTAAAATCAAAGCTAAAACCATACTCTGTATACCTTTGAATTTTTACGTCTAAAAAGAAAACTAAATAGAAACTAGAGCCTACTTTGTATATGCTCGGAAATATATGTGAGTTTAATAGAAAAGTACTCCTTTGTTCAAATCTAAATGAAAATTTCTGAAAGATAGATTTATTCATATTCGGTCTATAGGTAAATGAGAGCAACACACATTTCGATACGCAAATAAACATTCTCAGATTCATTTGAATTTCGCTGCCCTTGTTTGTGAAAACTTTAATTTGTGAATTTCATTAGGATTATGGGGTAGATTTTCGCACATGCCAAGATGCTCTACATTTTCTTACTGTGCGTTCTACTTCGTTCACCGACAATAGGATTTTTCGGACAGGGTGGGGTGATGTTGGTCTCAGGTAACTGGGAAGGAGCAGCTGGACATCCACCGGACCCTAATCTTTTTGGTGGTTGCATTCGAAGATCCTTGAATTTTCTTGATTGCATTTTGGGTGCATTTTCTCATCTTTTGATAATGTGAATATTTGATGATCGGTTTTTTGTATGCAAAACATGTTTGCAAATTTTTTAAGTGTGTTTCTTTCCGTTTTTTTTTTCTGGGGTACAAAATATTAGGTCTGTTTTTTGTTCGTGCAGTCATAATAAGGCGTAACGTGTTGTAAGGCAATGGATCTGATGGATCGATGACCTCAATTAGGCGATGGTGACCTCTTGAGTAGATTTTCAATACAGGGTATTTTTTTCGTTGTGAACCAACCGTTAGTTAAGGCTTGCAAAAGAAGAAAAGGTATATAAGACCTTTAAAATAGAATACGTATGGAAAAAATTTCTACAACTTTACGAATCCTAGTCCAAAAAATATTATCTTAAGGAAGCTTATACGTAGAATTGATTATGTTCTATTGCTTCAAATATTTCAAATCCATATCGAACTGAACCAGCGGAGAAATATTGAACTGTACAGTGAATTCAATCACTTATATATTTTTTACATTTTGTAATTTCCAAGTATGTACAGTACAGTCACAGATAAGAACTTTTCCCGCCAGAATAAATGCAAATGCTGTCAACTAAAACAAAAACCCAAATCTTATTGAAATCCCGACTTCACGCCTAATCAGCGTCTTATGCAATGGACAAAGGACAATGTGCATAAATTTAAAAAAAAAGCAAAAATCAGAGCAAAATAAATGAGAAAATGCCAGGCGTTATTTGGGGTAGAAATTTCATCTTGGCTATATTCTTGCTTGCACGAAAAATTACAACTCTGTCAACATTGATCTTTTGACCTTTACGCCTGAATAGCTAAATCGCCAGACATGCAAAATAATGCATATGAGATTGCACATGAGTCCGCACACAGGCTGGGCTCTGGACAATAGGGGTGGAACTGGACGAAAGGCGCCTTAGGACAGGGAGACAGAGCCAAGAATGGAAACAAAGACAAAGATGTAGAGAAAGGTATGAAGGCAGGAAATGAAATATAGCATTAAAGTAGACGCTCGTATTTAAGGGATGAGAAACTATTTATCTAAGCAGTTGTTAAGTTTAAAGTTTAGCCAGATTATCGAGACATCTGTTGAGTCATTATTGACAATCTGTACTAAGATATAATTATTTATTACATTTTTCCATCAACCGGTCATAAAAGTTATATCAAGATTTAATTTCCACAAAACCAATCAAATGAATTGCTGCCGCGGACTGGAAAACTTTCAGGTGGGGCAGTGGCTCATAATAATTTTATATGCCCTTCAGTCAAATAACACTTGAACACTATCAAATTTACGAGCACAAGCCCTGAACCCTTTTAAAGAGACCAGAAGCTGGCTTCCAGGCTGACAAGCAGAAATGCAGGCTCCTTCATTGAAATTGCAAGCGTAGGGAACACGCGTAGGGAACACGCGCCCGGTACATAAAAATCTTGGAACTCAAGTGACTTCATTGCATCCCTTTTTGATCTGCAGATCCGTGTAGTGTGTTGACAGACTACTTAGGGACAGATCCGATTCAAGGCGTGGGCGCTGCGGAGAAGCACGCGCCGACGACAGTTGCAGGCTGTGCCATAACTTTCAGAGTTGTCAGGGCGTTTAGCTACTTAAACACTTGAGATATCATTTTTGGGAACGGCTGTTTGGCTGAATGAACTCGTCTCCCAATCATTTCGATGCCTTAATTGCATTGCTTCGATTCCACACATGCTCCACTTTCACATCCAGAATGTCAAGTTGGCGCTTCATTTCATTTTTCGGGGAGTCTCCGCGTTTCGGTCTCATCCGCGTGTTAATTTTTGTATTAGTAAATTTATTTGGTTTTGGCAGAGATTTCGTCTCCGGAAAATTTATTGGCACATTAAGATAAAATGAAGTCGTTTATGTCTTTCTCGCTGGGGCCTCCACTCGTCGCTTGCATTGACATTAAATTTTATTGCCTTTTTTGCTCAACATACTTGTATTTGATGGGGAGAGATGGGCATTATCGCGTCTTTCTCTGGTCTTCTCCCAACTGAGCTCCGCCTCAAGCATTTGAGGAATTTTGTAGTTTTGTATTTTGAATAATGTTAAGCATCTTTATGCTAGATTTATTTGTGCTCATCATTTTGGGCCAGTTTTGTGGGGTGGAGTATTAGCAGGTGCGGTTAACTTTGAGCATTAACTACACGATTAGATAATAATGGGCTTTTGCATAATTTCACCACTTAATGGTAAACAAATTCGGAAAATTGAATTATATTAGAGATCATTAGAGGTTGTATTGGATGTACGATCAGAAAAAGTTTTTCTTCAGTAATATGGAGAATATATTTGAATTTGTACTATATTAATTAAAATTACCCTAAACACATTTAAAAGTCTGTTAAGTTCTCAATCAATGTAAATCTGAACACAGTTATATTTTAATTAATAAAATTCCTTTTTGGTTTCAAATGGATCCTTGACTACCCACAAGTAGTCTAAAACTGTGGTTACTGTAGTAGGACTCCCCTGTCATGGAGTATTTAAAATTCCCATAGAAGGATAATGCTAGAAGTTCCGCTTAGGAAGTCAAACTTCCTGCGACCGTTTCGAGGGTGTAAGGACGCGACTCCGCCCATGAACAGAGGGTTCGTAGTTGTAACTACTGAGTCATTTAGACCGTTACTGGACTGTTTCCTGGACACTTGTGCAGCTCCTGTTTAGACAAACTGATTGAGTGCATGACTGACCAGGTTGACAGTGGTTACCTTTACTGGACTAACTGACTGACTGGCTGGCTGACTGACTGACAATTAACTAAGCGACTCACAGCGGAAAATAGCCGACGTTGCATGCAACATCAAAGCTGCGACCAGCTGTGGTTGTTTCGTTTGATTTTTCAGTTGTCACATGACAGCAGCGTCAACGTCGACGCCGCTGCCGTGTGAAAAAGTGACTTGGAGATTTTTTTACCAGCAGGAAGTTGACGCTACACAGGAAATGTGATTTGTAGTTTTTCTTTTTTACTATATTCAAATTTGTTTGTTCCAGCAACGCTTGAAGTGTCCTGTTTTATCACAGCTTTTGGCTGGAACAGGTGAGTGTCCGAGTTGAGTTTTCTACATCATTTTCATCAGCTCTTAAAGTCAAGCGCTGTGACGAGTCGCCATTTTGTATGGAAGTCAATGCACCAGGTTGACAACGTTTTATTTAACAACTCGTTCCAAATACTTGTGACAAAGCCCAGCAAACACAGAGAAGGATACAAAATATTTATATCCTACAATTCAATTCGCAATGGGGTATAAGATTAAGGAACACAGTTTGAAAGGTCAGATTTAAAAATTTCATCTTTATCGTAAGTCGAGAATAAGAAGAGAAAGGCTAAGATTTTACATTAAATGACTGAATAAATATCTTTTAAAATTTGGTACTCTTGAGCAATAAAATTTCCGAAAAATAAACATTTTTTGCAAAGAAATATATCTTATATATCCTATATCTATATAGCTTAACACAATACTAATTAACGATTGCTAACGTACGCCTTCGACTCGACAAATACATTTATTTGTTATCGCTTTACAGGATATTCTTTATTCGATCAGTGGCCTACTACATACTCAATACTCTGAGTCACGCTTCTACAATTTTATCTTAATTTTTACACAGTATTTTACTATTTTTAAAAACAACTACAGGGCAGTTAGTAGTCGAGCTTGCGAATTTGTGCATTGTGAATCGCGTTTTGTAATTTTTTCATTTCCTTTGCTCCTTTTTTTGGCGCATGTCCTTTTGCGGCTGCGGCCTCAAAGGCGGAAATGTCGAGCTCATGTGTCGCCGTGTGCTGTTGATATTGTTTGGCGTTGATGTTGTTGTTTGTTGTTGCTGTTGTCGCTGGAAGTTGTAATCAACATTTTTGCAATGAGCAAAAGGCAGCCTGAAAATCATGTCCCTGTGTATATGTGTGTGTTATACATACGTGTGTTTGTTTATCAAAAGAGTCAACTGTGGCAACCTGGTTGCTCTGAGTTGAAATTTTCAATTTAATTTTCTGTGCTGCCATTTCATGTTGTTTGCTTTGACTTCATCTCTTTGCCTTATTCTATAGATGTATCTTTCTATGTGTGTGCGTCTTTTTGACGCATGACAACGCGCGAGTGACAGGCGCATGTCCTTCTGCCCGCTGACGATGACGACGATGACGACGACGACGATGACGACGCCGACGGCTGCACCTACACACAGTCAGAGCTCAGTTTAGTTGAGTTCTCATCCTCAATCTCATCCTCAGTCTTCACCCTCTGCGTGCTGCAATAGGAAACGCGCGCATTGCTCATTTGTCGTACATTTGGCTCGTCTGCTTTTTATTCTTCTTCCTTTTTGCAAGAAATTGAAGTGTCAGAAATTTTGACATTCGAATTGTGCCTTATGACAGATCGATTCAGTCAAACTCAGTAGGATAAAAACGCATTACCACAGACCTAACACCATATGGTTTATCCAAATCCATTGGCACTCAACAATGGCCTTGCACCTTGGCACACAGTTCGAATAGTACCTTAAAGATTAATTCGTATTCTTACCAATATTGTGAATTGCTTATGGGATGCTCTGCATGTGATTGTGGAAGCCAAGTTGGTGTTGTAACAGTTTTTAAAAAGGTTTTCATGCAATCAGATATGTTAACTAATATGAAGGTGAACTATGTATCGATTAATTCTAAAATGGATTGATTGTTGTCAAAAGTTTTTAAAAATTTATTTAAATCTAAAGAATTAGAAAAACAATTCGATTTTATATGGTAGTTTTTCAGCAATCTATTTCAAGTATAGCTTCTCAGTTCTCTACCAAAGATTTAGCTGAGAAGTAATAAGCAACTATACTTTTACAACTCTGCTCACATGGGATGGTTCCTATTCCATACTCTTTTCTCCTGACCGTTTGGAAAAGTCAAACCGCTATCCCTAAATCTAAGACAAGACACACACCCCGCTAACATTTAAGGGTTTCGGGTTTGGGTTCGGTGAAGAGAAAAATTATGAATTTATGCAGATCGAGTTGAAAGGGAGCGACAAGGATTCATTTGTGTCATCAGTCAACTTGATGGTGTAATTATATAACATTACAGAAAAACAACGATGGAAAGCCAAGTTCAAGTGCTGTGCACAGCCGTGGAAAGTGTTAATAATGATGATGCTGCTGATGCCATCCGCTGAAACTGGATGCTGGTTCTCTAGAAACAGGATATTTCGCTCAAATTCATATAATTGACTGCAGTTACGCGCCTGTTACCGGGACATTCGGAAGCTGGAGTTGGAGTTTATTAATTTACATGTCAGGCGATTTCTATTTCCAAAGGTGAAATTTTAAACCAAAACATAACGGCAAAACAATGAATCTGTCAGATACATGCCGTTCCTAGGAAGTACATGACAGTATTTATCTTCATTAAAGTTGGAAAAAAGTTTTATAGCCGGCGGCAGATCCGGAAGTGCACTACCTGTAAACGAAGTGAACAAGCATCCGGACGAGAAGGCGGCTCAGCTCAAAGCGTATCGCAACAAACAATCAAAGGCTGTGTACATTGAGATAATAGGGTCAACATTGTTGCAGAGTTGCACAGTTGCATCTGTGAGATACTTGTACCTGCTGCTTAGCCAAAGCTCTGCAAAGATGTGAGAAAATTAGCAAGATGTGGCAACAAAGTGAGTCGTTGTTGTCGACAGTTGTCACCAAATTGAGCTACAGGTGTCAACCAAGGTGGTCAAGATGAGCCCATAAAGAAGGCATCGCCCAGGCAGTTAAACTGCCATTAAAACACACCAACAATCATTTCGACGGTCGCTGCTCTAGAAAAACTTATGAAGATACGAGTATAAATTAAAAATTTTATGAGGCACACGAGTCAACGCTTGAGGTCTGCAAAGTTCACTTGAATAGTTTTTGTTTTATTTTTCGGTTTTAGAAAATTTTTTCGTGAAAAACACCGGATGTGTAAGTAGATAATTAGTTTTCGGAACTCTCATGCCACAAGGGTTACGGTCGTCAATGTTATGGCGGCTCCTATGATGAGTATAATAAAAGAAAAGTAGAGACTTTCAATTCAAAACTTAGACTTTGTATCTAGAAGTATCAATTTTATATAAGTCAGTTATCTACAATTTAAATAGCATTTAAATATGACATACCCAAGACTCCCAATGGTTGGTCACATTTCAACAAAATGGCCACTCTTTCATTCACAACTGTTGCTATTGTCGAAATTGACCCTTTTGCGGAATTGTAACAATGCTAACCGAACACGGGACATGGGCCATTTTGAAAACATTCGCGCAGCTTGACCTATGAATGTGAAGCAACTGGACAGGAGGACATCTGGGACGCAGACACTCCCCTGACAGGGAACTGGGCAAACGAGTCGAAGCGTCAAGACTATAAAATAAAAAAGCTGCGCACTTTGGAAAAAGGCGGGCAAAGCTAATTTGAATATAAAAATCATTAAAATTCAACGTGAAAACGTCTTAAGTTTCCTGCTGTTCGACGGACGAGTATTCGTACTGTGAGAAGAAATTATCAAAAGTACGGTGCTGACCTCTGATCCCGTTGGGTGTTCTATTCCTGTCCCTGTCCCTGTCCCAAAGGACCTCTGAAATTACGTGCGTGACTGACCAATGCGCTGACCAATGTCCAGTTTGTAAGCTGACCGCTGCATATCCTTTGAGACGACACATCACTTTAGACTCGTTGTCCTTCAACTGTCCCGTGTAGGCATTGAGCTTGTAGTTCTTACCTCTTACCTCTTGCCTTTTACCTCATGCCTCATGCTGTCGTCTTAATGATTAATAAAGTCTAATTTATGAAAATAATCTGTTTGCACTCCGCTGTTATCCTGCAGCATATGATTGAAATGGCTGCCGCTTTTGTTGTTCGTCGCCCGAATCACCAGATTTTTATTTCCAGGTGTAATTCGAGTCCCGAAACTGGGTGCCACAGCCGCAATTGCGTTGCATAACTTAGCAGGCTGACAAAACACAACAATGCCAACATCAATCAAAAGATTTCTTTACAAGCTTTGCAGTGCACCTTAAGCTCTATTTGTGCTTTGAATAATTAGCTAAATGGATCTATTATATTGCGAAAGAAATACAAACAAGAAGCTTTTACATTTTCGAGAGATATGTGAAGCTTTGAAAATATTTAAAAATATTTCAGTATAGTGAATTATTCGCTTAAATTATTATTAAACAATTATTATCAATTGTTTTTTTCGACATTTTAATGAATGAACATTATAATCTATACTTCTCACTCTTCAAAAGTGTCTTAAAATTCAAAAAACAACTTCAAGCATTACAAATATTCACTTTTTATTGGTATATTCGTGGCACGTGCAGCCTGTGGCAAAAGATGAGAGTGCAAAAGTCAAACTAAATAGGAAACATCCAAGAGGCTGATCATTCTAGCATCCCAAATCAAGATCGGCAATGCACAGATATAAATTAAACAAAAGGAAAAGGACAAAATGTACATAAGAAAAAATGTAGATGAACAAGATCAACAAGATCAACCCTTCAGTACAAACATTTTGATCTTGGGCATTAAAAAGCAAACAAAAACTGCCAAACGACCTCAATGATATCCAAAAGAGAACAAAGATGATGATGCTGAGTGCCCTAATTTGTCGAGTTGCAGTCCAAACCCGAATGGGTTAAGAATCAGCTGATGAACCGCATACACTAAATGGTCCACAATGGGATTTCCGATGACGGAGGCTGCCGACTGTTGCACGCTCAGGGTCCAGGACCTCGAACATAGGGTTATGGGTGCAAGGGTTTGCTCTCGTTCTGCCGTTTTGCCACGCCTGATCGGCTTAAGTGGCGCAGTGAAAGGATTACCGAGATCACCTCTTCCCTTACCTCTTCGCTTTTCTCTGTTTGTTTATTTTCTATCTTTCACCCTGTCCCGCTGCGTGTGCGCCGTTCATCGTATTCAAACTTATAAAGAATAAAAATAAAAATGATGATGCTCCCATTCATGGACTTGGGTCTTGGTCCTTGAATGCTCATTGAGTTTTACGCATCTGAATGAGAATGAGATTGAGAATGAGACGATTAGCATAGAAATCCGATTGTGAGGATCTGCAATTGTTGTCTATTGTTTATAAGGTTTTTAACACTCAGCTCCTGTACCGAGGGTTGTTCCTTGTTGTGGGCGTGTGTGACAAGTGACAAAGTGACGGCGATGTCGACACTTTTCCCACATTTAACTCACTCAAACCCTAAGCTCAGCAGGAGGCAATTTCCAGTGCTCAGCCCTTGCCAATTTTCACTATCTCTCTGGCCTATTAGACGACCACTTGTCACACTGTGGGTGTCTCTATACATGTGCATGTGTCTGTATGCTGATGTGTTTGAGTGCCATTGAAAAGGCGTTCAAGCGCGCAATTTTACGTGTTATTTTCGCTAAATTGCGCTAATCGCTTCAACTTATTAGGGAAAAGAAGGGAAGAGGAACAGCAGGGAGATGCTTAGTTTTGTAATTTTTGCTTTTGTCAATGAGGCTTTTGCTTATTTCGTAATAAACCGCTTCAGCATATTCACATGGTAACAGCTTATATGATATTACAATTACCGTATTTATTGAAAAGAAACGCAAAGAAAAAATAAATCTAAAATTTAAGAGAAATAATCCTCAAAACCCTATTATACATGGAAACCATCCATTAGTTACCAGAAATTAGTTACAATAATTGAAGTACCTCTATTAAAATTCAATACGCCGTTTAGCTTAGTTAATATAAAAAAGATAATAGCATTTAAAATTTGATAGGGTTAAAAAATATATTTGAGCTTATAATCAGAAATTAAGTTTAACGCATAATTTACTTATACTTTACTTTCCTTACTTATACTTATTTTACTTATAAACTTTGGTACATAAGTAAACTGCATGATTTAATTATATATTATATTTAATTATATAATATGTAATTTTAATTTATTCTTCTAAAATATTTTATAAAACATAATTATATAAAGCTTTATTTATACTATTATTCATATTATGAAATATATTTATACTTCAAAATAAAATGTGTTGACATCAAAATTCCAGGAATTTTGACTCATGATGCATCATGAAAGGCATATTGGAAATATTAAATTATATAAGCAAAAAAATATATTTCAATAAATAAAAATCTTTCCAGACATTAATACAAACAGAACATATGAAATTATACAAAGGAAGCCAGAATGGTGTGTTTCTATGTATAAGAAATGCTTCATATACATATTATACAATGTATATAAATATAGTATGTAGGGCTGTCAAGCCAATTGAAGTGTTGTTGTTGCTCTCTTGTTGCAGACAGTTTGTTGATAAGAAGCATTTTGTTTCTTTGAACGACTGATAAGCCCCATTAAAATGCTGGACGAGGTCGATTGACCTGCTTTTAAGCGTCGACTTGTGTGCGTCCGCCCATTAAAAAGTACCCTCAGTTCCCCCAAAACCCCCATCACCATCCACTCTTTAGCTACTTAAATACTCTCTCCCTTAGTTGTAGCTGCTGTTTGCTTATGACAAGCTGTCAATTGTCAAGCTGAAAACGTAAACAAAATGCAAAAAAAAAGTACAAAAATATATAGTATCTGTGCACACAATTAGCTGCTAAATAGCATTTATTTAAATATACTATGCTAATATACATATATGTATGTATTTATGACAATAACAACAGCAATGTCTGTGTCTGTTATCAGAGAAACGAATCAGAATTTCCGCGCAGTGAATCTATATATATCTCCTTCTCATTAAAATTGTATTCGTATATTGTTTATATAATACTTAAAGATAGTAACGGCAAGTGTGATTGTTTGATGTTGGCTTTGTTGTCGTTGTTGTAGTTCGTGATATGCCTTGATTAACTCTGTTTATAATGGAACTGGTTTGTGCACTGAACTTTTGGTCCTGATCTGTGCAGTGCACCATTGCCGATCTTTGGTGACATCAATTTTTAGGGTGAACAATTTCAATTAGGTTTACTCTGAACCGAGATTGAGATTAAAGTGAGTTCAGTTTAGTTGAGCATGAACAGCAAATCGATCGCCAAGTTGTGAATTTGCCATTGATAATGATGCACAATTGTACAATGTGCAGTCATTGCTATCAACATACCAAGCTAATCAGACAGCGGTAGTTGCCTGAAGTGTAGAAGTATCTGCATCGGTATCCCACGCTGCATGACAAAGCCGCTCATTTTTGTGGCACAAACAATAGATACATATTCATATTAGATGCACATTATGAACACACTCACAGGAGCAACATTAGGCAAGCTGCGAGTGCACTCTAACTAACGGCAGGAGCTGCATGATCCCAAACCCAATCACAGTCCCAGTCCCAGTCCCAGTTGCAGTTGCCGTTCCAATTCCAAGCCAAACAAAGGCGGCTTTTTGTTTGCAGCATTTGAGGCATAGATGGATGGATGCTTCGTTGATTCCTTGGTTTGTTGCTCGTTTCTTTTGCCTACCGCAAACTGTCGCCAAGGAAGCTGTAAACCCTGTCTAATGTGCACCCTCGCACACACTCACACTTGAAGATAACAAGATGCAAACTGTTAGATACAATAGGCCAAGACAGCGATTGGCTGGCCACAAAAATACCGTTTAATGAGCACAGCTTGACTATTTTGTAGATCTTGTCAAAGGATATTGATATTAGCCGGCTGCCCATTTATCTCCGAATCTTTTCTCTGAGCCAAGCATAGCCATAATTCTTGCTTCTTTATGTGGCACTCAATCGGTCGCTTTGTTTGACCACAACCGTTGCCGATGTGGATGTGGGATGTTGTTGTCGTTGTCATTGTCGGAATGCGATTGAATTACGTTTCCTTCCGCACATAAAAATTTAAATAGCTATCCCAAATGAAGAACCCGAAAATGTGCAGCGCCAAACCCAATTGCATGGGATTAGATTCGAGATTAGATTGCCAAAAGAAAATGATGAGTTCCACACTAAAATAGAAAAAATGCGAGTATGCAAAGTGCTGATTGAGAGCCTAAAAAGTATTAGAATGGATACATTTATACATTTTATAACATAGACATGTTACTTTAAGTAAATAAAAATAATTCATTAAACTAAAGCAAATCACCAATAAGCTCAAACTCGAATAGGGCATGCTGTTGTCAGTTTTCCTCCTTTCTTATGAATTGTCAGACAAAAGGCGAAAGAGGATAATGCTTAGCACACTTGAGACTCATCATCAGTACACTTCACATGCATGTGTAATTTTATATGCAATGAATGAATTAGTAACAAAGGTTTCAATCTCTTTTAGAACTCGCATAAGGATGCTTCTGAATATGCTTCCTGCTATCTGGTAAGAGCTTTTATAAGCGATCTATAATCACTTCTAATACATATACACTGATAAAAAAAATTTTCTAAACTCAAGATTTTTGTCTCAGAACTAAGAATTTTGGTCTAAAAAATTCGTCGAGAACATAAAATTCTTAAATTTAGAAACACATCTTGATTTTAAGAACATTTCAAATAAGAATAAGTTTTTAATTTAAGACCAAACAGTCTTAAATTCTCAAACCAAAAATAAAAAAATTAAGAATGGTGTTTTATTAAACTTTAAACTTATTTTTTTTTTGATATTTATACTTTTTATGAATTTATTTTTTTTATAAATATTCCGATTATATGTTTTTTCCTTGGCTAGAGCGGGTTTCGATCCACCGATTTGTTTATCAAACTGAAGCGGTAACTCTAACCAGAGCGCCACGGTACCATTATTGTCTTCATATTAAATATGACATATTTATATTCTCTTTAATGCCTTCAATTTAATACTTTTAATTTTTATATTAAGAACTGCGAATTTTTAGATTAATATTCTTAGTTTTGTTAATTTGGTCTTAAAATGGTCTTATTTTAAGAACAAAATATTTAAGATGAATGTTCTTGATTTTAGAAGTTGGTCTTTTCCCCAGTGTATATTCTAATAATAAAGTAACTGTCCATGCTAGTAATGAAAACAGCAAGAAGGGTGCAAAGGCGACTAGGAATATGTATAGGAATAATGGAAAATTTGCTACGACTCTTCGATCAGATCGACTTATATAAGATAGATGCAAGTTAAGTTTTCACAAAGTAAAGACATTTTTTAAATACATACATATTATATATGATCTTTGATTTATAGGTTAAAGGGAACTTGAAGGGAATAACCTAAAGAGATGCTATAAAAAATTAAATTTGTAAAGGAGGGTCAGTTGTTGGCTGATTGACCAGCACCTTTGTAGCTTTAGATCTCGTTTTATTTGGTCAATTTGTGAAATTTCACACCCGATACTCCGCACATCATTAATTATCTCCCTAATCCATCAGCATCCATCAACGCCTGCCATTTGGTGAAGCCTTTCGCTCACCTTTACTTGGTCGATTGTCCATTTGGCAGAGACAGAATCTCAGCATCATTAGATGGAACTTTCTCACAGTCAGTCAGGAGCAGGATAATAATTAACCATGCCAAAATAGCGAAACTGACCATTAACAGCTTGGACAACTTGGACTCATCCGACGGTCAATGTCAGAAACTATTATCTCTCTAATAACTGAAAACACACGCGTTGTCCTGTAAGGGGATACTTTCTTGGGCCGAGGCATTCCTTCAGGTATCAAGAATCTGTGGTGAATATTTCATAATTTCTGCTGTACAGTTGGCGTGCTGTCCAACCCTTTTGAGAAATCTCAGAACTCTTTTTTTACATGCTCGTATCCTTTCTTTGCTTAAGCCCTTTGTTTTTCTCGCCATTGTCCGGTTCGGGCACTTTGCATAATCAATAATCCTTGACGCTGCCGCACATTGTCGCGCTGACCAACGAACCAACACGTCTGAAAAGATAAATTATGGTTTGTAGTCAAATTGAAGGCAAACAATCCTCACAATAACCGGCCACGACATCGGAATGTCTTTTGCACAGTCCATCGTACTCTATGGACAATATGGGGTGGTCTTGAAAGGTCCAGCGACAGCGGCAGCTGCCCGTTGTCTGGACACTGGTCAGCGATGGTCTCTCGATGCACACTCCACGTTGCAATCCTTAACTCGACCTGGGAGAGTTGTGTGTCTGTTTGTTTTTCCTATTTAGATTTATGTATTAATTTGATTGCACTTGGCAAGAATAAAGCAGTCAAATTTAGTAAACAATAACTATAGACTATTTGACAGACTAATGTCGAAGATGTTTTTCAACAGCATGCGAAAAGTTAAAGTCAATCTTGAAAATTAAACGCGATTCAAAAATTTCAGAAATAAACAATATATATTTAATATTTCCATTAAAATTGCTCTAATTTTAACAAAGTTATGATAACTACATTTGGTGTGAAAACTTTCATCTCTAAACAAAAAATTAATTTAAGATATTACCATAAAAATAACCAACCTTATGATATCCTAAGTATATTGATAGCAACTCCGGGTAATCAATTCAGTGACCTTAAGAAAAACAAACATAATTACAGTTTTATTTAAATTGTGACTCTCACCTATGGATGAAGTCAGTTGACCTTTGCTATCGTTATATTATCTTGAATGGTTACAGTCGTCCCTGGAATGACCGAAAGTCTTAAGACAAACGAGCAGCTGTGCAAATGTCAAGACGTAAGTGTCAAAATGCTCATTAATAACAACGTCCTTAACGCGAATGGGAATCTATATGCAATGCAGATGCGTACGACGATGAGGAAGTTGATGCGGATGAGGATGAGGATGAGAATGGACTGAGTAAACACATTGGCAGCTTGCGAAAGACGAATCGATGAGAATGCAAAAATGAAAGTACAGGCTAAGCCATCAAAGCAACTGGACAATGGAAAACTTTGTCAAAGGATGTTTGCGCAAGTAAACATTGAGAAACTATCCGTACACATACACAGGACATATGATGCAGGACACAGGACACAGGAGAACAATGTCCCATGTGTAGTTTGGAGCGGTGTTAAATTGAAAAATTATGATAAATAGCATAATGGGTCGGGCTAAAAGTTGCACAACAACATCCGAGATACCGAACATACCAACATCCCACTGAGAGTAAGTAATATGCAAAAGGACATAAATAGTCGCCTAGCATGTCTCAGGATATGAGGCAAGGGTTGAGCCTGAAGTTGAAACTGAAGCCGAAGACAATCGAGGCGTCGAGTGAGTGTTGCTAAAGTGTGCAGCGGCCTATGAAGGAAATCCTTTCGCCACGGGATATCATTTACGCAAACTGCCAGCGGCAAACAGTGGACGAGTCTTTGACCGATCGAAGGATGACGACAGCACAGAACAGGACAGGACAGGACAATACAGAACATCCATGCCGCGTGTGTTTGCCATTGCCATTTCTCTATGGCTTTTGTTTATCTACTCGGCAATAGTTCACATAAGCTTATCTCTCCTCTGCGGCATACTCGAACCTGGAAAATGTTTGCGAAAAGTTCGCCAAATACCGGAGGGGGAATGTGAGGGTGGTGAGTAGAGAAGGAAGCAAAGGGTTAGAAAATAGCTCAGTTAGCTATTTGCACTGGTCGGAGCTTCGCTTCTACTTAAAGGATATTCACAGCTTAGTCATGTAATGCGTTTTACGAATGTCCTGTTTGCTTTTATAAGACTCGCCTAACGTCAACGAGCGATAAATGTCACGTAAATTACATGCCGAGATTTTATTTTGGTTTTGTAACATTTTCAACTTCAGCGGCTATCAGAAAGTGCATTTATTTATTTTATTGCTTTACTTGGTTGCGAGAAAAAACATAAAATTGCCAAGATTCGTAAGAAAGTTCAGAGAGAATGGGAATCTTTTCCATATGGATGGAAACAATTTATCTGAGATACTCAGTTTCTTTAATCAGAGATCATTCACCTTCCAAGCGTAACTTTCCCATATCAATGCAATCTATAAATACTTGGTATGTTGTACCAGACAGGACTACAAATTTTCCCACAAGCCCACTCGTTGTCACAGCCTGCAAGCATCCTGTCATATTCCTTTTGCAGGAAGTGATCTTTTGATCCGGAAACAATAAAATTGGTAGACAGCGACCTCAAAAAAACAGAAAATCTCTGTGTAAATGTCTGGTAACCGGGCGAATGGCACGCAAGCACCACTGAAACAAACCACCTGCGTCAGCGAACAGACACGGAATATACCACATACGAGTACCTCACTCGGTGGCTGCAATCGGGAGTAGGGAGACTGCAGAACACAGGAGGGGTGTGCGTGCTAGAGGCGAAATTAGGCGTAGTTCGAGTCAATGTAACTGCAATTAGTGTTTGCTTTAAAATTAAATTTTAATTGGAGCTACGATACTCGTGGGGTGGTTTGTGAGAAACTTTTGGTTATAGAATCGAATTGGGCTATACCTTAAAATAGACTGACTGTTGTCAATGGAAACATTTCGAACACTTTTGAAATATCAATTTCTCACCTTACCGAAATCACAACCGCACCACTAGGGCTTCCAGCACTTGGACCCTCGTTTGTATTTTGGTGGGCGATCATATTTCCTGGCTGCCTAATCCGCTTGTTGACAAAATAAATACCAATACCAGGAAAGGGGTGATCCGTATGTGCAGCAACCGCTTGCCATACCCATCGTAATTAATTGCCTTCCGAAGGCAAACAGAGAATTTATGCGCGTCAACAACGATTAAGCGGAAAATGAAGCGGGAAGACACATGCCCAGAGCGACAGCATCAACGGCAGCTCCACATTCAGATCCCGTCACAACTCTATCTTCAATTGAATGAATGAATTAAATTTGGCAACAGTCTTTCTCTCGCTAACAGAGAGAGGTCCGTCACTCTCTAAGTATAGTCGACGACCTGTCCACATAAATTGAACTTCAGCTTGAAAAATAACTACGTTCGATTCCCCGACACGTTATTCTAAAAATGTGCTTTCAAATTCCATAGGAATAAAGCGCAAATTACAATACGTCATATTAAAAAAAAAAACAAATAGAAGTTATCGAAATTATCTAATATCGATAACTAAAATATATGGAAATTTAAAAAAATTGTATACATCTTTTTATAAGAACATTTTTTTTTTAATTTTTGGGAATGGAGAACATTTTATTTTTTTTTCAAATTTGTATAAACATCTAGGGAAGTAATCGAAAATAATGCATTATCGATACATTCGTATGAAATTCCATGAGATTTAATCTTTGGAATTTGGATTATATAAATATATATTTTTGTAAAGTATTTGCGTTTCATTCTAAGGAACTTCATAACTTATTTTTGGATACAATTGACGATGGAACTTTGTGGTTAAGTATGACTGTTCTTTTGGCAAGGCAGTATGGCAATCTAACCCAGTCATTTTCAAACAAAAAAAAATATATTTAAAATTAAATTCTTTACTTTACTTTATAGGTTTATTTTTAAGAGCACTCAAGATAATTGAGAATTGTATGATATCGATATGATATACATATGTAACAGAACATGTAACATATTTTTTACTCTGGTCAACTTAACCCAGCTGACTGTCGCTTGTGACTGTTTTATGCTATTAATGGGTTATGCATGCATCGTTCTGTTCCTGGTTTCAGTGTTGGGGGAAGGAACAAAACCGCAAAGAGCGAGTGCTAAAAGTGCTCCTGTGAGCTGTCCAGAGTCGATGTCCTGTGTCCACAAAAGGCAGCTGAAACCGAACACTGACTGACACTGTGCTGCGCCTGCGCAAACCGAGCATATCCTGGAAGCAGGTAGCAAAGGATCTGGGTTTGGGCCCACTGTTTGCGCACTTGACTTGCTTTTGTTTGACGTGATTTGTTAAACTCTCAGTTACGAGTGCAATTAGGAGGCACAAAGCAAAACCGCAGCATGTGCCGCATTTCTGCGCTTGGGTTGCATGTTGCAGGTAACACAAGGTGCACTTTGGCCACAGTTCACTGAGGTCAACCTTTTGCCATATGCAACTATTTGCTGCACTTCCTGCGACAGTTCGGGAAACTCAATTCAAAATACAAATTAAGCATAAACAGACTAATTTTCATACATTTTCCCCTACCATAAAAATGTGTGGGAAAATCTCATTGCGCATGAAAATCAAATTGGAAATCTTTGTGTCCGCTCCCCGGTGGATTACCGCGTCTCCTTTCTCGCGGTGTTCATATTACGCTCATTGCGCCGCCTGTGCACACCCGCACTCGCCTCGATCACCCTGCCTCTCCCTCTCCAACGTATAGTGGAAAATGCGTTTTTCCTGCTTGCATCTTGTAGTTGAATATCCTTGGGAAACACAGTCGGAGCATGTAGCATTCTGTGGAGTCTTTTATTCTATTCTTAAGACTGTCTGAACTGTTTGTGGAAAGTAAATATTTTGAATTTTACGTGATTTTGGAGCAGTTTGATTTCCTGGTGCATATCCTGACCCGGATACAGGATATGTTTGCATAGGCAGGTTGTTGTCAGTTAAACAGGTGTAGGAAATAGGATTTTCTCTAGATAACACTGTAGAAATTGAGTGTGGATATATCTATAAACAAGAGGAAACATTTGCAGTTATAAAGAAAATTTTACAATTATATCTATATATGTACATATATATTAATATAATATATATTAATAAATTTTATAGTTTTCAATATAATTATTGAAAACAAATTTTCAAATTAACATCAGGATGCTGTAGCTTCCATAGAAATTATCATACAGATATCTTAATGAAACTCGGTAAATATCAAATTATTAATATTCGATTTCTTGACTTTATCTAACCTAATCAAGTGAGAATGCATTCAGAATCGTATATTATGGAAGATCCTCTGTAGTATTTTTAACCTATCAAATTGAATCAGTTCACATTAGACTTGTCTACCTTAAATTAATTTCAAATTGTCGCACAACCTCAGGATGGTAAACATGTCAATAAATCATACGGATCATACAGCACTTGCATGTCATCTATCCAGTCGAGTGTCAATAAAGCAACAACGGAATCAATAGCCGGAAAATGGTTTGACAAAGCAACCGTAAAACAAACACGCAACCAAATTCAATACCGAAAACACCAGAAATCACAAATTAGCTACACGAGTGTGAGAACAGAACAAAAAGTAAACCCCCAACGACAATATTTAAATGTGGAAAACCTCCACGACACATGGTAATATGTTAAGAAAACATCTGGACAACCATTAAAAAATATATGTGTACATATTCCTGAGGAGGATCTACAGAGCAACAGAACAACTTGGCCGTGGAGGATTACAATTTATGAGAGGGGGACTCCATGATAACTATAAACGGGGGAATTCCGCTTGGAGGCGTGCATTTCTTACACTCTCTGGAATTTGTTACAGTACAGGAAAAATATATAAAAAAGCAAAGAACTGACATCAGTTGAAAATGAATTCCGTGAGAATTGTATGACATTCTGTTTCAGAGAAACGACAGGATGAGGATACGACTTGGAATGAACTTTAATGATATAATGATTTCTTGTCGAAGTCCTTTCATTAAACCCTTGGCTATCTCTGATAGATGAGTTATTTACGAGTTTTATGAACTGTAAGCTGAGACTAGACATACTTAGTGTTATCTTTAAAGACGCTCTCTGGTTTCAACTTATTTCTGCATTTTACACATCGTCGATAAGAAGGCTCGCTTATCTAATCTTTAATATAGTTTTCGAATTTTATTTATGCTCCCGCAACAAGAGACTCAATTTACTATCCCATAATCAACTTTAAGATAAGCCAACGAACCGATTGCATAGCCACTCTTGTTACGCTTTCAAATTTACACGAATTCGATGCACCCTTTTTGTCAATTATGGCTCAATAATACTTTCAATATTTATATCAATTGTTATTAAATATGAACAACCCTTCAGAGGGGTGTTTATTGACCGTACCATTGAATTGTTTACCACCGGTTCGTGTTATTGGCAACTGTTGTCTTTGAAATTGGAAACCACAAGACAATCAAGGCTCAACTGTGAGTCTGATATACTATAATTTATTGGGTTTCACATGGTATCGAGGGTGAGCTAAAAGTGTTAAGTAACCAGGTTCCGGTCCCTCTCCAACTGGTCAATTGAACAGCCAACGATTTGCATTTTAAACAGTGACTGAGGAAGTAATTAGCTGACCTGCAAAGAAATGCAATGCATAAGAAATCGTATAAATAACTGAGAAAATATGCAGACGAGTACGAATATACAACCGGATGCCCCTTTGGTGGAATTCAGTTTAATTTACATAAAAGCTAAAGCAAAACTCACAGATGTTTTAAGGAATGCGTGGAAAAAATGCATATGCATAATATTATTTTTTGACAACTGTGCGACCAGCGTTTAAAGCAATTGTAAAATATGTAGAAAAATAAGTCTATTATTTATTTATATATGTTATTCTTAATAGTGATGGAATTCAAAAAATCTATTCGAAACACCAGCTCAGAGATAACTTAATCAAATTCAACAACTCCTATCGAATCGGAACCCCTTCTATCTAACAATAACACATGTTCACCTTCCGCTTGAAGATCTTTACAGTTCCCACATCATTTTTCACCTCTGGTATTTACGAAATGCTCTCAGAACTAACATTTGTACATACCTTGACTAAGTTGCAGCCGGATCTAATGCTGGAATGACCTAATTGCACTATGAGTACGAGTACGAGTACGAGACTAGTAAATATTTAAAAGTTGATAAACTTCAAAGATCTTATTTGGTATATTAAGTCGGTTGTTTGTTTTTTACTGCATTACGCATACTCGCACTTCCTTCATTCAACTCAACCGAATTCATTCATAAAACTAAAAATAAATTCGGTGAGAAAGTCGGTAGATTGCGTCAGACAATGTATACGAGGTCGAGTACGAGTATATCAGAAATAGTTAAGATTTCAACAAATGTTGCCGCTAAATGCAAATAAGCTTAAATAAATTTATTTACTGCAGACTTGAGTTATCAGTTGGGCTGATAATGCTTTGTTAGCTTGAGATTCGGTAGGCAGCTGGAAATTCCGCTAGGCCCTTTCCCACCACACAGAGAAAATACTGGAAATATTGGCCCATACTGTAGCGGGACTTGGCTAAGTTCAAAGGTCATATTAAAATTTAATGCCAAAAATGAAATAATTGAAATTTGGCGTCGAAACGAGTTTTCTATGCCCAAAAATAATACTGACCCATGTGAAGTTTTCGGCCATTTTGACCTTTGACACTGTCCGAGCAGCAACCCCGTAATAAAGCGCGACCTTCTATGTTGCAAATCCTGTCAAACAGGATGCGAGAGCACATAACCCCGTTTGAACTGTAGAGCAACCTTTCTCACATGTAGCTTACCAAAGTTTAACTATTCGATAGTTTATGCATATTCATATTCATTCAGTTATTCGAGCAATCACAATTATTAATGAACGATCAGAGTTCAATTGTTCAATTAGTTGCCGCGAACTCCTGTACAAATTATGAATGAATTACATTCGATTCTCCCCAAGAGTGCAAGTCCCCCAAAGGGCTGTCAGCGGGAGTTACCCCCTTTCCCACTCTCTCGTCCCCCCGACAACACACCCAGTTCTCAGGCCAGGCCAGTCATTTAATCATGTTAATGGCATTAAGCAGCTTAATCGACGGCAAGATCTAAGCACTGGCGTCGATAATCAGCCAGCCAGAGAGACCAAAGACCAAAGACCACGAAGACCACAAAGACCACAGAGACTAAAGACAGAGACTGAGCCAGGAGACCACCCAGCAGCTAGTGGAGTTCATCTAATTAAAAACAAAAGTGAACCGCCTTGTAAATGTCAAGCGAATTGTCAGAGAGTCGCAGATCACGAACCGAACCAGTTGCTAAATCAAAATGCATTTTACTCTCTTGCAAAAACTTGGCGACAATTAAATGAAAGCCGCTTTTGCCGACAAACACAACAAATGTTTAAGCCAAATACAACAACAAACAACAAAAAAGAAATCATACTCGTAATAAAATAATTGACGTTGAGTAACCCGAGCAACCCCGAGCATTGACATTTGCCTACTTGACATTTTAATATATTTGTTTGCGAAATTAAATTAGGTTTTGTTTTTTTTTTCTCTTTATTGTTTTAATCACATTTTCATAAAAATTAAATTTTAAAAAAATACAAGATTTTATTTTCAATTTTATTTTGAACCCAATAAAAAGTAGCCGACCGAGCTGAAAGGGGTTCAACTTTTTGTTGATCTCTTGGCCGTCGAATCTCTTCCAGCCTCCCTTTTGAGATTCTCAAATAGGTACTCATCGAGAGGGTTTAGGTATGCGAGAGATTAGTCTACTTATGAGCAATATGTTGGTTAACCGGGCAAGGGTCAGACTCAGCAGCAGCCAAACGTAACTTTGTAGAGTTTTTTTTTAAAGGGTATTAACTTTTTGACACCAAATATGACGCATATATTTTTGACAACAGAAAGCAGGTATATTTCTGATTTAATTGATATAATGATTAACGATACAATAATTTTTTTTATACAATAATGAAAAATACTTTACTATTTTCCAGGTGTTACCTATAATAATTGCATCCAGATCTAAATACTATACTATAGATTTGTCACAAAAAAATATTCGATGAAAATTGAGAAACATTGGGCAAACTGAATAGAATCCAAGAATAGCGAATCTTACATGTTTAACAGGGATTAAAACCGAAACGAATATCGGTTTCAGTTACGGTTTCGGTTATGATCGAGTTAAGGTTTTCGGTTATCGGTTATGCAAAATCTTGGAGTATCGGTTGTTTCAAAACGGTTTTTTGTAAGTTTCGGTTTAAAAATAATGGTATGACCAAAATATGAAGCTTTATTCATTGTTTTATATGAAAAAGACTAGATGCTCTTTTTAGTCTGGAAAATAATGTTATCTAGTGACTGGAATGATCCCGTGTAATGTCGATTTTATTATAATTTGATCTTATATAAATTTGGTTCATTTGTTTTGAAAATTTTGATTATTTTGATTTTACTGAACTTTGATAACTTTGAACTGCCATAACTTTGTCAAAAAGTCAATATATTTGTATGCGGAATGTAATTTTGAGCATGATTTTACCTCTAAATCCGTTCTGCATTTACATTCTTTTCATTTTAGAAAATTTTTGAAAATCGAATTTTTTCGAACTTTTATAGTGTTACCCCCTTATCATTTTTCGAAAAATTTCGAAAATTTCGAATTTTCAAAATGAACCAAATTTAAAGGCAAAACTGAATTTGGAGGTAAAATCATGCTCAAATTTACATTCCGCATAAAAATTGATTGGACTTTTTGACAAAGTTATAGCAGTTCAAAGTTATCAGTACCTGCGACGGCCAGTACCGAAATTAACCCTTATAAATCAATCGGTTACTAAACAGTTATTTCAGCTTAAAGAGTTTCGGCTTATGGGTTTCGGTACAGAGGAAAAATATTTTTTCGGTTACGGTTTCCAGTTATCGATTGCTAAATTTCAATCGGTTATTACCGGTTAAAGGTTACGGTTTCGGTTAAGGTTTTAATCCCTGATTTTTAATGTATATCCGTGGAAAAATAAACGTGTAAAGTAAAGACATGTTTAGATAACATTTCTTGTTAATCTGTTTACTTATAATATATCTAGTCCACTGATTCCTCTCTAAAACACCCTCCAAATCGTACAACTATTTAAATTGCAGTTAATGTATTTTATATCTCATACTAAAGGTTGATAAAGATATTCACACCTTTGGTCTGGCCAAATGCCATGGTCAAATGGGCATTGGCTAATGGTCAGTGCTTGTAGCTGGGCATCTGGCCAAAGGACAGTTAACGACAATAAACCAATTTCAACGCCCACAAAATGAGCATGAAATTGCTTACGGAAGGAAGTTCATGTGCCACAAAAACAAGGCCTAAACCAATTGTTTTTGGCCATTTGGTACGCTGGCAGGAGAGAGTGTACAAAGAGTACAGAAACTAAAATAGTTGTCAGTGCTAAAGAAATGTGTAATAAATGCACAAATGGCAAAGGAAATATGCCAACATAAAAGGCTAAAATGTCCATAAATATGGCCAATTATTTTGGTAACAGACAATACACCAGTTCCAGCTCCCGTTCCCTTTCCAGTTACAACTTTTTCTGGTTGTGTGTCTTCTGTTCTGTGTCTTGTGTCTTGGTCAGTCGAAGGTCGCTCCAGGGTCCTTTCATCAGCACGTAAATCATGGAACAAACCCAAAACAATGCCGCAGCAGTAGGTGTTGCCCATTGACCATTGTCCTGGACGGGAAACACCTTCCTGAAATGGTCGCCTGTGCTGACTCTGACAAAGACATCAAAACCATGCGCTGACTTGGGCTAATAACTATTATTGTATATGACCACATGCTTGGTAGTTGGCCAACACCCACGTGGCACTGCAGATGTCCATCAGATGTGTCTCAGTCACCAGCTAATGCGGTAATTAGAAAATGCCTTAAGGCGGATCGGGGCACGCGGCAGTTCCTGCCCCATACGGGTTAAAGATTGCAATCTGCAGCGTAATGCGATACTTGACTACCTCCAGAATCCTCAATCGTCACAACTCGTTGCTACAGTTTCCAGCCAACAGCTTCCCAAGTCGGAAAAGGTAACAATTGCCACCCCTTTTGGTCTGATCTCGGGTCGGTATCAGTTTCGGTGACTTCGGGGCATCCCTTTGAGAGCATCCTTTGAAATCTAAACCGCAAAACATTAGTAAGCCCATTTTTTACTTATTATTGTTGTTGGTTTTTTTATTGTTCTTTAGACACAATTGTAATTTTATAACCCAATTTGTGTGATTGCGAATGCCATGCGATACTTTGTTAGATGTTTTGATTAGCCAGCTTTTTGGGGAATTTCATTAACGATAATCTCGCCTTTTTTTGTTTGACAGCCAATGCCCGTTAGTTGTAAACTCATTCAGTGCATTTCCCAGCATCCGTTGAACCTCTAAATGCAACCCTTTTCCTAACCCCAGATGACCATTGCACTATTGGACCATTGGTCAAATGTCAGTTATAATCTCAAACTAAAACACGAAAGGGCAGCTGTTGGGCAGATCAGAAACACGCCAAGAATCAGATCTCAAGATGCTGCGACCCTGCAGCAACCCTCTTGATTTGTCAGCTATGAAAAGGAAATCAACATCTTGTTTAGCAACTTTGTCAAATACAATTATAAAGTACACAAGAAAATCTACAAAATACAAAATATAATATCAAATGCAATTTGATTGAAATGCCTGCGAAATGTCAATCAAGGATTTGGAAACACTTTAGGATCAAAAATATAATACGCTGGAGAAATAGAATACTTGGATATACTCATACATATTTTCATTGAATCTAATGGTTCAATGAGCATTTTCCGTTTTCTCACTCACATTTGGAGGGGTTTTCTTTTCCCTTAAGAGCTTAAGAAAAATTTAATTAAAAATCTCGGTTTTTTACCCAAAAAATCAAGTTTTTTTTCGAAAAAAATTGTAAAAATCATGAGACCAAGAAAAAACTACAAATTCATCGGGATATTTCGTTATGCAAATGCAATGTTCAACATTCGTTGGAGGTCAGCTAAGGTCAATGCTGACCGTTGTTTTCTTTATCTCAGCTACAGCGAAGGGTTGTTTCCTCCAATTCTCAACTATTCTTCATGTTTGTCCAGGTGCTCTCTGCTGTCCCGAAGCTCAAGATCTTTAAATGTGATTTTTCATTAGAAAATCATAAAAATGAAATCGCAATTCCTGAGGCTTATTATGCGTGACAGCCTACAAAAACATTAATAAGCATGACAATCATATCGCATCGCAGCACATCTCCTTCATTACCCAAATGAAGTTTGATTGTTCCGTTTGGCGATTGCGCCATCAAATTGAAGGCAGATGTCCTAAGAGTCCTGCCAAAAATAGTGCTACTTCACACATCCTGCTACTTGCCCAATTCAATTAGCACCGTTTTCGATAGCCAGAGAGTTAGAAAGGGAATATTGTGTCTTCCTGTCTACTGTTTTTATGAGGCGTCTCAAATGGCTCTGACAAAAGGAAGTTATAACCTTCAATTCGACTGACATTTCGGCCAGTCGTATACTCTATTTTATTGAAGTGTGATAATTCAGAATTCTTGATTTGATATTGAATCTTTAAACTCCTCGAAATACGAGTAGTTTCTCAACTGTTTTTAATTGATCGGGAAATTGGCTATAATATAGTATCATAAAATATTGTTAGCAAATCTCAGTGTGTGTGATTTTTCAACAGGCTTTACTTTGATATAGCTATAAATTGTAAGAGTTTAAAAAGAATTGGTAAAACTTTACTACTGAATAATTTGTTTAAATTATTTGTGCTTTACTTGATCCATTTTTCCTATGAAAATCTAAATTCTGCAGGGAAAAAATACGTTATATCTTATTGAAACTGCATCCATTGTGTTCTTTTTCTTCTTTCTTTTCTTCTACTTGGCTTAAGCTGTCAATAAATATTTTTGCATTATGCGTAAACAATAATGATAAACTGAAGTCAACTTCAAAAAGAAGTAAAATAAAAAAAAACAGAACATATTTCTGAAGGGCGCTGCCTGACGCCACGCGGCTCTTTAGGATTTTCATTTTCATTTTCAATCTCATTGCCACCTTTTGCAACTGGCAAAAAGAAAGGCAAATGAATTTGTTTGCCTTCAACGCATTCACATCAAATATTCAAAGGGCGACGGCTGCTGCCAAAGATGCAAAAATATTTGCAAAGCCTAAGAAATTGGGTCAAAGGTGAGAACGAACACACACTGCGGCTGCAGGGTGTGGCATCAACAGCGGCAACAATTTTCTATGCCAATGCATTTTGATCGACTCGACACATATGCAAAAATTGCCTACCCCAGTTCAAACTGATGTTTTCCGCTTCCCGCTTGCCGCTCCCCACTCCATATTATCCATTCCCTTGTTACGCATGACATTATTTTAGCCAATTTTCAATGCATTTTCCACTGCAAATAATTCGGTAGATTTTGATGATTTCCCTGTTGCCTTTTTCCTTCCTTTTTTTGACATTTTTGTAACGATATTTTTATTTTTACTTTTGGTTTTCGGGGTGCCAAAAGGAGGAGTGGAAAGTGCGAAAAATTAAACACAGTTACCATTTCTCTATAGCTGTCCAACATCAAAGATCATTAATTATTATTTTTATCTCTTGCTGTGACTAATTCGATTTTATGTTCATCCTTCGAGTTGATTTTTGATTTTGTGGTAAATCTAACAAATTTCAGTTGCAACTTGTTTCGCTCAGTTAAAAAAAAGTACAAAAATGAAGCTAGATAACTAAAAACATCTTAGATTTATAAAAATATTCATTATTGTATTAAATACTTCTGTTATCTCTGATTTCTTTAATATTCCCACTATCTCAGTGGAGTACAATTGAATTGCGCATTTTCTCATCAAAAATAACGATCTAACGGTCAACTGTCCATCAAAATGAAACTGTGGAAAGAGGAAGCTGTTGTTTAACTGGACCAAACTGCTTGTCACCTCTGAACTGGATCTGTTCAGAACTCTCTCATATGATGTCAACGTCAATTAATAAAGAAAGTTCAAGATTTGAGCACAAAAAGAGAACACACGTCTGGTTTTTAACCCCAGGGTTTGCTAAATGGTCGAATGGTTGAGCATCTTTGATCTCAAAAGATCGAGGGGAAAGGGCTCAGCATCATCCCTTTCATTATGAACTCTTTACCAAAAATTAATTTCTTTTTTTGAGATTTCTACCCAAAAACTGAGGTAAAGAACGGGCTTGAATGAACGGCAGCATCTTTGAATAAAAAAGGGCACAGGGTCTTTGTTTAGGGTTCAAGGGGTAAGAGGCGATGCTTGGGAGCACTTTATTGGCACAACAAGTTATTAATTACATTGTGGAAACAGAGAGAGGGGGGAGAATCGAAATATAGCAAAATGATTTCATTTGATTCAGAATTATCTGCTGTACGCTTATGTCACAAATATTGTTGTGTCTTTTGATTTGTATTCGTTAATCTTAAAGGTTTGTTTTTTTTCTTTGGTGGGAATTTTAATCTTTATAGATTTTTGCTGCTGCTGATAAATAATTTTTTGGAATTGCTCAGACTGTAAAAATCTCAATATTTTATTGCTGCTCCGAAAATAAATAAGAACCGGCGACAAGCACACGAGAAATTCATTGCTCAACGTGATAAGCGGACCGCCAGTTGATAAGCAAAGCCACAAAAACAGAGATTGACTAGAAACCGTTAGACACATGCCGTTGTCAGCTGCGTGCTCCACTTCACTGTCTGCCTTTGCCGCCTGTAACTGGAAAATTTCTTATTTCGCGTATTTCCTCTACAATTTTCTCCGCACTCGACTGCCATCTCGCTCGCACTGGGCAGCATTGGGCAGCATTGGGCCGCATTGGGGGGCTCATAGTGCAGGTCCGAAGGTTAGAAGAGCACAAAATTTGATTAACAAATAACAAATGTGCGTCGCCTTTGTCCGCTCTCTCTCGCGCACACACACAAATTCAAGCGACTCTCAGTAAACTGCTCGAAAAGGGGCGGCGCTCTACTCTCTATGTGAAAGAGAGTGCGTTAATGTGTATGTGTGTTGAGTGTGAATGCTTCTGAGTGCGTGCTTACACTGAGAGTTCTAAAGTTTCGTTAAGAAATATTCTTATTGCACTCATACTTTAACAGTGAGTCGAAATCCAGTTGGACTGCACAACAGCGACTGAAATGTTATTTAACAGAATCTTTTTGATTTTATTTTTATGGCAACTCAAGCAGCATTTATAGTAAGTAAATATCTTTAAAATCTGAATGATATTTGAAGACGATTTAACTTATGTTCTCTTCGGAATTTTCAACTTGAATTTAATAGAAACAGAAACAAAGACATCTTATGTCTTATTAAATATAAACCCCTGTTCCGGTGAGCATTTTATTTTTTATAGCTATTAATAAAAAAAATTTATCGTTTTTCGCTTTATCGGACAACTAAAATTATACTTTAACCGCAAAATTGGTCCAAAATGCTATCAGAACAGGCTAAAGATATCCAGGATATCGGAACAGGCCTGATAGTAACAACTCACAAAAACTCAGAGTAATCAGACGCATTGAATAGTTTTAAACATATTCAATTTACTTTTATTATAAACTAGTATTTGTCTTATACCATTTACTCTCCCACTTAAATCATTTATTTTCCGGATAAAACCACTTTCACCGAGAATTTTCTAAATTTCTATAAGGCTGGTCACACTGGCAAATACCAGTCTTAGTATCTAGTCGTAGCTAACGATAAATTGATGGTGCCATGCGAAATTGTGAAATTGTGAAATTCCAACACAAATTTCTATTAATTAACAACCTTTCAGAGAGGCATTCGACCGGTCCCAAAGCCCAACTCGTAGTCGAACCCGAACCCGAATCTGAAACTGAAACTGAACCTCGCTGGCTGAGCTGAGTTTGTGCCTGAAATAATTAATGATGTGGCGCGGTTGTGTTGCATGCAGCAAGCGGCATCTCAACTTCTCTTGCTGTGCAAATATTAGCAAATTATTTTAGTTTTAGAGAGAATCTCCATGGAACGCGTTGCCTCCGTCAGGATATCTATGGAACTCACTGTTTACATTTCGCCTGAGACAAAGTCAAAGTCGAGCATCCCTTCCCTGATGCCGCTCCAGAGTCAAAGTCAGAATCAGAGTTAGAGGCACTAATGATGTTCTGTGTGGGTTTTGCCGTTTCCCTTTCTCAATCTGACAATATTTGCACTTTTCCGTTTGGTTAAATGTCACCCTGAGCCAACTCAGTTCCTTACTTCCATTTCGGCATTAATTGTTCCTCTGTTGTCAACTTCTTCGAGTAATTAAAAACACCTTTCAACTGTCCAAGGCGAAGATGTTCCAAGCTGTGCTCTTCTCCATCTCCATCTCCATTCCATTCTCTGTCTCTTCCTTTGGTATTTTGTTTGATTAGCAAATTTGTCAAATTTGCCACAGAAATCAATTTATCAATGCTGCTAATGATTGCCACAATGTTGCATATAAGTTAAATGCCAGTTGATAAATTCCAACGATTACCAACATTTCTGATGCTGTTCTTCGGGTTCTTCAGACAAAGTTAAAATCTAATAAAATTAATATAAATAATCGGAATTTTCTATTAGTCTAAAAGTATCTATGCATATTTAATCACTGTATTCTCTCTAGGTAAATAGATATAAGATATTTTATATTCTGCACGATTATATTCTTCTGATTATCAAACAACTTACAACTGACTAAAACTACCTACTTATTAAAAAAAAAGTAATTTCTAATATTCTTGTCGTTTAAGTATATTTTCATTCAGATAAGTCTTCTTCTATAAACAATATCATTGATATACATTTTCGGAATTATTAATTAACTTAAAGTATATTCTCTCTTTTCGTTTAAATAAAAATAATAAATATAAAAGAAGAAAGGGGGAAGAAATTATCCGACGACAGTAACAATTAATTTTCAATTAAAGTCGGAACAACATTTTAATTGTTTGTCTGCAATTTGGCAGCAAAGACACGAATGAATAAACAAACATATGTTGAGCGAATGCTATTCATATTTACACGCATGTTAGGAACCTCAAATCCCCCACAAGCCACAACCCCAAACTCTCTCCCAATTTCTCTCCCCTTTCTGAGATTAACGCTTGAGGCACGAGCGAGTTGCTCGACTTGGCTTTGTGGCACGTTTAGTGGCAAGTGTCTCACGCATATACACAATAAAGCACAGCAACATCCCCATCTCCCCTCTGTCCCACCTTTTGGGGCGCCATGAATTTCAATTCGCGTCTTTTCATTTATGCCAGAAAGCGTAAGCAAACTTCAAGACTTGGCAATAAAATTGCTCAAATGCCGCAAAAACTTCCGGAACCACTAAATTCACGTGCTGTGCACCACCATCACACATTTAGCATTGTATTTGCATATGTTGCGTGGTTGTGGTGCTGTGAGTGGAGCGGGGTGGGGCAAAAGCAATAAAGAGCCACTGGAGACAGCCGGCAGCATCCTCTTTTAGCTGTTGCCTGTCACATTTCCATTAGCATTTGCCATTTAACTCATCATCTATGCATATGTGTTACATGTGTGTGTGTGTGTGTGGTTGTGTGTGTGTTGTGTGTGCGAGTGTATCATCTTGCAGCGACTGTTTACCACATTTATTACCCATATTTTGACATCCGGCTTTTATCCTTTCGCTCCACGTTCCACGCTCGGCGTCTTCAATCTGACGCGTCATAATTGCTGCCTTTAGCGTCAGGCTGAACACATCCTTAGCCCCACATTCTAATCCTTATCCGCATCCTTATCCAAGTGCATACCTCTTGGAAAAGTTTATTATTGCTGTTGTTGCTGTAGTTATTGTTGCTTCTCCCACACATGTCCTTCGTTTTAATTATTTAACCACTTGCTGTACGTGCCACATGAGCAAGCGTTGAACGATTAAAAAGTTTTCCCTACATATGCTAACCTATGGATACAAATTTCGTATATCTGACAGTTATATATGTTAAGAGATAATAATAGTAAGATATAAGAGGTTACACATAGTTGCATTATACCAATTTTATAGGTACAAAAGACAACTTTACAAAAAAAGGATGTAATTAAGATGTCTAAATAAATTCTTACATGTGTTTTCGATTATATATTAGAGTATCTCACAACTACGCACAAGATTAAGCTTCTAATAAGATAATTTCTTTATTTGAAAATCCAAACTAATCATTTCAGTAAATTTAACACAAAATATTCGAGTCTTATTTGCTTAAAGTCTCATTACAAAATTTCTTAACTTATTGCATACTTTTGGGCGTCAAGTTTAAGTTCAAATAATTATTAATATAATTGGAATAAAATAGTATCGCTTAAGATCTTTATCAAGCACAACTCATAGTCGATTATTAACACTATTTTAAGTGTGTTTTTATTGATTATTTTGCACTTCTAGTTCCATTGAGTGAACCGACACGATCCATTGATTGAGAGATGGAATTTAACCTCGAACGGAATGAAATAAATGAGCTGCTATTGGCTACTGATTGTTGAACTCTTGAACTCTATCGGTACTTAATAGAAACGCAATCAAATAATTGCGCAAAGTGTGCCACAATCAAATATAGCAACAAATTAACCAACGCCAACAACAGCAAACAACAAAATAACTGTCATTGTGGTTGTTGCTGTTGCTGCTGCTGCTGCAAATCGATAAATCGACAAAACCGCAAAGTGAAAAAATAATAATAAAAATGAGACAAGAAATAAGTTAGCCGAAAGCTTCTTCTGTCCTCTCCCCCTCTCATTTTCCCCTCATTTCTTCCCTCTTTTATCCTCTTCCACATTCATCTTCTGTCGTCTTCAGTCTTGCAACATGGACCAAAGCGATAAGTTTACAATTGCTTATGACTTCAATTAATCTGTGGAAAGCGCCTACGCAGCCAGTGTGCAAAAGAGCGAAAAGTGCAACAAACAAACGTATAAAAAATAAAATAAAAATAATAATATTAATAAAGATAAAGAAATAGCAAAAGAAGAATGAACTGTTAACTTTTATATGAAGAAGCTTTAATACTCTGCATAACTCAGCTTGAGCTTAGCCCGATAAATTAATCTATTAAACATATATTTGTACAACTAGTAACATTGTAAACTGTGCAACAAAGATCTTATTTAATACAAATTTTTATATTATATATTTGATCTATTTAATTATGGTGAATTTGAAATAAAGTAGAAATTTATATTTTATAATGATAATAGACTGAACGTTAGATGTAATTACAATCCACCTTATTTTGAGTATTCATAACAATTATAGACGCTACACCGAATTCTAGAGTATTCGTCTTAAATATATTATATTTTTAATATTAGAAATATTTGTTTTGAGGTATTTGTAGTTTTGAGACGCAAATCTTAATTGTTCACCATTGTTTATAAGTATATTTAATATGAAACCCGAATTACTAAGTAGATTATTATGGTATCTTAATAAAAATTACTTATTTCACAAGTTGCTTGGCTATATTGAAATACCCGATGTTAGGGTATACCAATACTCAGCTCGCACAGAAAAATACTGTCTACAATTCTGCACGAAAATAGAAATTGCCAAGAGCTGCGTCTGCGTCTGCGGTCGACTCGCCAAAGTCCCATAGTTGGAGGCGCGATCTTAGACAGAGAGTCGAAGCCGCAGAAGACAATTGACCTGAAACTTCATTGAAGATGAGCTGAAGCGCAGAGTGCGCACAGTTTTGTTGCTGCCACGGCCAGGGGCAGATCCAGGGGCAAGGCTTTGAAATCTATACAAAACGGTAAATTGCTTAGTCATTTGGCCAAGTTGCTGCGTTGATGATGCTGCCAGAGACCCAGAGAGTTGCAGCCAACAGGCAACAGTCGCTGCCAGCATCGATGATTGTAATCATGATCATTATAATTATTTGCCTTTGCCATTATTATCAAAATGAAATCGCATGCTATGCCCCTCAACCCACCTCTCCTCGATGCCTATGTCCATCCGCATTTCTGCAACAACTGCATCGATGGAGCCTCTGTTTCCTAGCCCTATTTCACACACCCACATGAAACGATGATCGTCTGCAGCGCCACTTCCATTGGTCCATGTCCAGTACCTCCAGGTGGGGAGGTGGGATTGAGAGGAATCCAAGGAGAAACTAAATTGCTTTCTTAAATTTGGTTTCGCTTCGGTTGTGTTCATCTATATACCTGCCAGTTGACCAGATCGACTAATTCCTGAGAATCGACGATTTATTGGGAGTAGCGAATATAATTGGTATAATTGGTATTTAGATAAAGATCGTTTGAGTTGTGTCACATGTGTTAAAGGGTTTATCAAATATGTAATCAATCCCCCATACCTTGATAGATATCCTTGAAAGTCCATAAATTACGAAATTTCAGGAAAATGTATGTAACATTTAGAAACGGGCATCTCTTTTTTTTTGTATACCCCTTTACTAGAACTAGCTGCAGGGTATCTCTTAGTAGATTATTCTCATCTGTAGCGCCCTTCTTTGCTTCTAATAGAAATAAAAATTAGGAAATTCCATTTGAAACTTTTGTTCTACAAATTAATGCAAATAGATGACTAAGCTAATGGTAGAGTCATAATTTTGATAACATAAGTATGTACATATGTTAATATTAAGAATCAAAGGTGAATTTTATTAATAGAAATACTTGTTCTTATCAACTATGTCGTTGTTTATATTCATAAAGTAAATTAAAGAATTTATAGATGAAAAATATATTCGATAAACGTAGTCAAACGATTTATAAATCGCTCTAATATGATTCGTAACTTCAATCAATTTATATAATTTAACTTTGATTTTGATTTAAATAATGAAATTATATTTTTCAATGCCAGCAAATAATTGAATGCAGCTGTTGGAAATTGTAAGAAATAAATCCTTGAGCGGATAATTTTCAATTTACGCAAATCCAGAATGGAATTGGCCAATGGAAAACGGAAAATGAGTTCAGTGTTCAATGTTCAGTGTTCATGTGTGCCTGGATAATCAGACCTGCCAGGTGCTCAAATTGCCACAGGTACTCACACTCACTCGTACGAGTACTCGAAGCCATACGAGCCGAAATTCAACAAAAACAGCACCAACTACCAAAGGTTAAGCGAGCAAAGTTCGTGGCCGTGATACGTGTGTGTTTGTGTGTGTGTGTGTGCCGTATGTATATATGTACGTGTGTGTGGAAGTTGCAGTTGCAACTGCGTCTCAATTTCATCTCTGCAGCTGTGCAGTAGCCCCACCACAGGCCACCGTTTGGTAACTGCGGCGGCTCCTATTTGGGGTCTCGGTCTCGGTCGCAGTCTCAATCTTCAGTCATGTCTTTTGGTCATGTCTTTTGGCCAACCAATTCAATGGACATTCGCCGTCTGGAAAACTTTTGACCTGCTCACGCGTCAGTTGAAATTTCCGTAATTGTAAGCGCCATTTTATTTTCATTTTCTTATTTATACTTTTCGGCAGGAGAAAATTGCTTATGAAAGAGTGGAAAATTATAATGTCGTTACGCGCATCAAAACGTGTTCCATATGTACAGAGATTAAGTAAAGTGCTATACTCGTATGATTACATATGACTAAATAGCCAGTTTTCTATTTACTTAGAATACTCTCAACAACCCAAACAGATTCACATTTAAATAATTTGATTGAAATTATAAAAGAGAAAACATTCGAAAATATGATAAAGTAGATATGTTATCGATTATTTTACAAGTCTAATGAGAGCCTTTAACTATAATGAATAGAGTAGTTTACGATTTTAAGGTTTCTGAGTTGAGAATTGAATAATAGAATACTTAAATCAATTACAGGGTATTTAAGTAGTACAAAGATAGACAGCTCTTCATTTCGTAAAATTACGTACCTATAGACTACTTTAACAAATGTAAGGCTTGTCGAAATAATAGACTCGATTACTTGCGATCCAACCTAATATCATCAATCATTCTATAAAAGCAATTAAGCCGCGAATCGTGTCAACTGTTAAGGTGTCTAAAGCCCAGCTTAGAACCCTAGGCTGCCCTCAGCCGCAGGTGCCAATAGAAGGCCCACAGATGTGTGGCAAGTAGCTGGAGGACAACTTCTTACGTCTATAAGCAATTAAAGTCACAAAAATTGTCAGAGGCGATAAATTTTGTTAAGTGCGTTCCACATGAAAGTTGTCAAAAAGTGTTTGAGAAATTTCCACCGCAAGCCACACAACAACAGCAACAAAAACAACAAGAGACACGACTTTGGATGTTTATCAAACACCTCTGCCAATGCGTGAGGCCTCGAGGTGTGGCTCCATGAAACATGGACACGCAAACCGAAAGACCCAAAAGACAGAGACCCATGCATGGTCACTGGAACTGGCACTGGCACTGGCACTGGAACTGGCACCCATGGACGTCGTCAGATAGGCTAGCGATAAGCAACATTACCGTACAATTTTCAATTAACACGAAGCAACTGTAAAGAGCTTGGCCAGGCAATGGACCAGGTGGAATGCCACATGATGGACCGTGCTTTGGTTGCCACCAGAGTGGCGCTTCCAGGCAAAACTGTCCAAGCTCCTATACAAATTGTCTAATCTCTAACGCTCTCACTCTACGACTGGACATCGATCTATGGGTAGCTGCTCTTGGTGTCGCCGTCTCAGGGAGAAGTTGTCGACCTGCCGGCACTGAACTGACCGCAGTCGACAATTTATCATCCAAACTGCCGCCACTGTCGGCCGTAAAAGCTCTTTATGGCTGCTTCTGCTTCTGCTGAACATCACAGCACCATATCCAGGACAACCCCCTTCTCAGCTACCATCTCTGACTGTGTGTCTCTTGGTCAATTCGTTGGCTGCTCGCATTTGCAGTCCAAGTTGCAGTTGGTTTTGCACAAATCTTCACTGTTACTGTCACTTCACTGCATTGAGTTGTCACTCAGTTTATGGGTAAAGTGATTTAGTAAGCCTTTCATAATCTGTTTCGATATCTGTTCAATTAACACTACTATTGCATTTAAATAACTCTTAATTGGCGGAAATTGTCAGAGGCTTAGCTATATATATATAATTATACCACATATAAGAACATGCATACCAAATTTAATAAATCTAGCTATGCTAGTTTCAGGAATCGTGTGGTTAGTCAAATTAAATTTAATATTGCTCATTAAATTATATGTAATTATTCAATTAATTTGGGCAATACACTTTAATGCTTGCTTACCCAATTTCTCAGAGAGTTTAACGAGGTTTACTTCACTATAGCCGTAGATTTATTACAATTATTAGATTGTTACATTTCTGAATGCCCCCAGTTTAAACTTAATTTTTGTATTCTTTCAGTTACGAATTTAAATTTATTTTAATATTATTTAATTTTTAACATTACAGTTTTATTTTATAATTGTATTTAAAATTTATTTTATTAATATTTATTTTCTCTGTTGACTGCTTTTAGTCGACGTTAAATAAATAAAAAAAATTTAATGATAAGTTTTAATTAGCAAGATCTGATGATAAAGTTATATATACATTTAGAATATTCTTTATAATAAAGTTATGAAATATATAGGCTACAATCTTAATTATGTATTTATTTTATTTTTATTTAGATTATGGTGGTCAGACGAATAAGTTATGAATACAAACATAATAGTCTTTATAATAAGAATTTAAAATCACTTTTGTGTCCATATAAAGCATAAACTTAAAATCAATGCAACAAACAACTACAGATATATAGCTCTTGTATAAATACACATGTATAAGAACTTGCATAAACAATTTTGTGACTCTGGTTTTGGTAGATTTAGAGATCGTTGAGTTATTTCGGACGTATGTAGATTCTGTAGGAGGTTGTGATTGCAATGTCTTATAAAAGAGTAACTCAAAATTTGTTGTTTTTATTTTAGTAACTTTGACATTTTAAATTTGAACATAAAATGTCTGGAACTTTGAAGGTCTGTTTTGGAAGTCAGTTGTTGTTGATGCCACGATGGTTGACGCCGCAACGGAGATACTCTGAAAAGTGTGAGGCGAAGAAGTTCGTAGTAGTAATGGTGCGGCATGGTGAATCCGAGTGGAATCAGAAGAATCTGTTTTGTGGGTGGTTCGATGCCAAACTCAGCGAGAAGGGCAAGGAGGAGGCATGTGCCGCTGGCAAGGCAATCAAGGAAGCTAAGCTGAAGTTCGACATAGCGCACACTTCGTTGCTGAAGCGAGCTCAAGATACCCTCAAGACGGTGCTGGAGGTGACTGGACAAGAAAAGATCCCCATTTGCAGGTCGTGGCGCCTAAACGAGCGACACTATGGTGGGTTGACAGGACTTAATAAGGCCGAGACGGCCAAGAAATATGGCGAGGATCAAGTTAAGATATGGCGTCGGAGCTTTGATACACCCCCACCGCCCATGGAAGAAGATCACAAGTACTACGAATGTATTGCCAAGGATCCGCGCTATAAGAACCTAGATCCCTGCGAGATTCCCAATACCGAATCCCTAAAGCTGACCATCGAGCGTACCATGCCATACTGGAATAAAATCATCGTGCCGCAAATCAAGGAAGGCAAGAAACTGATCATTTCCGCACATGGAAACAGTCTGCGTGGCATTGTCAAGCATCTGGATCAAATATCCGATGAAGCTATCATGGAACTGAATCTGCCCACTGGTATACCTTTTATCTATGAGCTGGACGAGTGCATGAAGCCATTGGTATCGATGAAATTTCTGGGTGATCCCGAAACAGTTAAGAAGGCAATGGAATCTGTGGCAAAGCAGGGCAAGGCGAAGTAGCTTTAACTGATTTGTGATGAGGTCAAAGATTAGTAACATTTGCGACAGTCGCAGCCAAATAAATTGCCATAAATACAAGAAGAAGGTCAAAACAATATACTGATCAATCCACTTGCATGCCAAACACAAGAATACAGAATACATCTGATTCAGAATCCGAGAATCGGAATTCAGGAATCGAAACGAGAATCTGAATCTGCCCGCGAATGTCAAGCAGCAAATAAATTTATTTGATTTTAATTGACAATGAAAAGTCAACAAAGGCAGCCCAAAGACAGGGCCTCTTGACTACTCATATTCATACTCGTATTTATATTCATACTCACACTTGTTACAGTTCTGAAATCAGGCTGCGTCTACCAACTGTTTGTCTCAGTTCCAGACCCAATGCAAGTTCCATTTCCCCCGTCAATTTTAATTGCTGGACGGGTTCAGTTGGTTGAGTTCGCTTCGATGCTGGAATTTTGTGCGCGACATTCAAATGGGTCGAATTTTAATTTGTTTAAATGAAATACTCATTTAGCTTTTATTGACAAACAAATTGAATTGATTGATCTAAATGAATTTATGCGGTCAGCGACGAGCGTCTAACAAATGCTATCTCTCTCTCTCTCCCTCTATCTCTCTCTCCACTCAACCCCTGCTCTTTTACTCACTTTCACTCTCACTTATTATTTATATGTCTTGTTAGAATATATTTATATTCAGTCTGTCGAATATTCATGGCATTACGACTATTAGTTTATCGACTGCAGAAAAACAAAATAAAATACCGGAATGGATTTGCAATAGTTCAGTTGACTTTGGATGAGTTCCAAGTCGAAAACAGGGAAGGTGTCATTCAACAGTCAATCTCATTCTCCCCGACAAAATTAAAAATACACATTACAATCATTTTAGGACTTTTTAGAAGTTTTTAAAAAAAGCTAAATATAAAATTATTTTATATTTTTGCAGATCTTTATTTATTTCCAAGCGACATTATGACCGAGTTTTCCTTGAACTGCGAATGATCTTTGAATTTTTAAAGAATACGGAGATCCTTCTTTCAAAAAGGGCTGCAAGCCACAAAAATATTGGCAGGTTTCGGCTTGGTGGCTCGAACCATAAAGCAAGACTTTAGTTCGGTTCGCAAACCGGTTTATATATTCATTAATTTTTTATACAAATCAAATTTTGTATTAAATAAATTCAAGTTTTTCATAATAATACAATTTAATTAAGATTCAAATATGACTCAATATTTTTTGATTGCTATTCGAATTATCAATTAGTTGCACAATAATAGAAAAGCATAAAACTTGGGTAATTAATTTGTTTTTCGAAACCTATCTTTTATTTAAAAAAGTAGTTCCCATTGCTTCAAAGGTTCGGCTCATGGTCCGTTTCCACTTCTCAAAATACCGAACCGGGTTTGTGAGGTTCCGTTCAGAACCGGTTTGCAGCCACGCTACTTAACTACTTAATTTTTGCTGTATTTCTTTTCAAAATATTAAAAAAAATATATACATATCGAATAATAAGTATAAGAATCAATTTCCAACAGGTAGAGTATTGCTAATGCAGTTAAGATTTGCTGAGAATTTGGACAGGTCTTGGAGGTACAGATCAGTATAGATGGGGTACCCAAATCGAAAAGCGTGAGGCCCACATTATTTGAACTTAATTACGTTGGAAAGCAGAGCTGGTCGAGGTTGAGACATTGGGGCGCATCTACCAATTTTTTCCACTACAAATACGAATGCAGCATAGAAATTGAAGAAACATAAAAATGTTTGCACTTCGTATTTGTCGCACATAAAATCTAATATCGAATTACAAGCGCAGTGCCATGCCAGGGGGCACGGGGCACGGAGCACGGTGCCCAGTCCATGGTTCGCGGTCCAGCTTGGAGCATGCAACATGCCTCACTCGAGGCTGTATGTAGTGTGCGTGTCAGCGAAACTTTGTCTGTCTTGCAGGCGTGCCCCCAGCCAAACTGGCCCCCTCCCTCCCCACCACTCCTCTGACTTCCCCCTACCGCCTGCGTCTGCGTTTAGAGTATGGGTCTGGGTCTGGGTCTGGGCCTGTTGCTGCCCATAAAGAAACTGAATTGAGTTAAATGTGCGATAAATTGCTTTTTGCATTTATCATGGTCCACAAAGTGCAGGCCAAAGCTGGAGCCAAGCCAGACCATGTCAGACCATGCCATACCACTCCATACCATGCTATACCATGCCAGACCAGGCCAGACCTAGGCCTAGGCGTTGGCCCGATGAAGATGCACTGCGGCTGCCAGCGACTGTGGCGAATATTGAACAAGATTTTTAATTAGCCGCCAAAAAAAAGGCAAATAAAATTTCAACCGCAAAGAATTTATTAGTTTTGCGCGGTTTGCTGAGGTTGCCGGGTCAAGTCCTGGTTAAGGACCTTGCTTATATAGGGCAGAAAACTGGAGACGCGCGTATAAACATCGGGCTTGCCCTGGGCACAGGTGGCGCTACCATAGGACACAATCCCAGCCAGTCTCTGTCGGCCACTTGACAAGATCAATGGGCCACCCGAGTCACCCTGTAGAAGTGGAAATACTTAAATAGTAAATAGTCATAGGCTGAGTTAAGCTGATGGACTCACCATGCAGGCTCCTTGGCCCTGTGCTGCCAGTGCACAGATCTCATTGGGTGTGACGCGAAAACCTTTCTGTACGCATTCCTCATTCGAGATGGTCTGATAGTCAAGCACCTGCAGCCTATCCGGCACCTTGGCCCCCGAGCTGCTTGGTGTTGTGGATCCCCAGCCGGTGAGACGGACGGGCATTTTGCCGCCAATGCGATCAGAGCCACCCATGTGAATGGTGGCAATCTCGGAGAGGTGCAATCCAAACGGCGGACTCACCTTTAACACTGCAATGTCATTGATAATCCGTGGCGTCATTGCGTACTTTGGATGTACATGCTTCCCCACAATCTTGTGCCGCTGTCCACCTGCCTTCCAGTTGAGTGTGCCACCCAAAACGCTCAGATCCTCCACCTTCATCTTCTCCACACAATGCGCCGCTGTCAAAACATGCAGCTCGCTGATTATGGAGCCGCTGCAAAAGTGACGCCATCCGCCACGACGTTGTATCTGCAGCGACACCTGAAACGGCACCGTCTTGTTCATCAACTGACCACCATTGATGCGGAATGTGTCCAGATCATAATCCTCTCCTCTCACTAAACCCAGACATAGATAGGCCACAAGGAAAATCACGATTGGATGTGGATACTTTAATGGCATTTCGTCAGTTCGCACGTTTCGAATAGCTCACGAAATACGAAATTATATCTTCTTATATGCTTTATATTTTGGATGCCTCTACGCTTACATCTTTATCTTTTTTATGGCATGCAAATATAACCAAGATTATCTTTATTATCTTCATTATAAACATAATTATTTACATAAAAATAGGGTTATGGTCAGATTCTTGAAAAACATGTTACCTTCACAAAAAAAGAGATTACCTATAAATAAAATCGAATTGTTCAAATAGATGCCAAATTAACTGAAATTTTTTTAAATTAATTAAAAAGTTACATCGCAAACTAGATATAATAGTGACAACTTTAATACGGATACTTTAATCCGATTTCAAGCACTAGTTTCAATTTTATTAGGAACTCTTGATTAATCTTCATTCCACTGTAAAAACAATTCCTTAAGTTTACAGAAACTAAAATTTCTTGCATTTTAATCATGTCAGCAGATCGGTGAATGAACTGAGAACTGACTTTGTCATTCCCCGATTTAATTTCTTTATTGGAGTTTAAAGTTAACGCCAGCCGGCCAAAGGTACGGTGTTAACAAGATAAGCATCCATCCTGTCTGTAGAGGCCGCCCGGAACGCCATCATTATTATGACATTTTGGTTGATTGCCCGGCTCATTGCCAGCCTTGTTCTTTTCCAACCAACTTCTGCAGAATTGTGCGTGTGGCCGTCCCTCCAGAAAGGCTCATCCAAAACTCGGAAACAACAAAAAAAAAGCAGTGAAAAAAATAAAATAAATATTTAGACTGCAACTTTTATTGCCTGTGCCGCAGTTTTGTGTTGTTTTTCGTCTTCCAGGTGATTTATATGTCGGTTCTTAAAGCAAAGCCGCTTGTTTTATGACCTGACTCCGCTCAGTTGCCAATCGGGACTCCAAAATCCAGTAGTTGGTCTGGATTTAAGTACTTAATCGTCGCCTGCACGTGCGGTCTAAATTGGCCTTTCATATTTGTGCCATGCCTTAAAAAAAATATTTAAGAATGAAAATATATAATATAAGATGAATACTTAATAATACATAAGTATTTAGATTTATTTTTGAGAATATGCTAAGTCCAAGTCGAAAAAACAAATCATTCGGGCTAGTTTTTGATTGTCTTAATCAACAATGACTATAATCTAATCATATCTATAAATAAGAATATCACTGAATATTGTATAAGAGGCATGTATACCCTTTATTTATTTACATTTATGAATAAAATGCAATCTAGCCAAATTATGAAATTCGCTCAGATTTCAATTCAGAAGCAAACGAAAGGTTCAACTGCTTTGGCCTCTGGACTGTAACAGTGGGACAACTGTGGCTCCTGCTGTTTGGATGTGCGTGTCAGAATATCATAAGCAAATCTTGGATATGAATAGGGACAATATTACACTCGCTTCTCACTTCTCACTATTTGCAAAGCTGAACTGAAGTGAGCTGGTGACTTGACAGAAGCGCCTACCTGTTGTCATCAATTAGGTAACAAGCTCACGCGACCGATAAATATTGTGAAGAAGGTAGTATCAGTATCAGATTTGGTAAGCGTATCTACAAATGGTTAAGCTACTCGCTGTGTCCAGATCTCTTATCTGATTTGCAAATAAAAACGTATTTCACTTGTCCCACTGGGAGAGGAGCTCATCCCGTACATACATATGTGGACTGCAGTCATAATTTATAGGTATGCCGAGTGGTTCGACGGAATGGAGGGACGACATTGGGCACCTCGTGGTGTTGGCAAATTAAGTACGTAAAATAAACGACCAATTTACTGATTATGCAAAACATGCAATTAATTTTCCACTCCGCATTTGTTCCAAATGTTTCATACATACGAATTAACTAAACTTGTTGTTGTCATTTATTGCAACGAGTGCAAAATTAATTGCCACAATAAATGGAAAATTTATTCGGCATCTTGTTGTTGACTTGCCTGGAGTATGGTTGTACCAAAGTGCTACCAATAATTTATTAACTATGTATCTTAAGCTTGGCCAACTGAGGGAGTAGTTTACATAAAGATTGTAGAGTGACTTTTCACAACTCCAACTACTTATATTCTTGATCACAGCTTGGTCTCTAGATTGATTGCCTTAACTTTTCAGACAGTTCTTGCATATTTCCATATGTTTATCATAAAAGACAGTATGTATTCGGAAATCTCTGAGGTTCAGCTGTGCTTAATTGGATTTCTCGCTGAGACACAGAGAAAGAACAAAGCCTAATGAGTTAACATGGGGATTAACCTGTCAACGGGAGTCGGCGAACTCACATGCAAATTATATGCAGAAGCTAAAAATAAAGCGCTGAGATAAGTCCTGTCACGTTATTGCCAGGGTGGTCCAATTAACAAAAGGTAGAAACCGAAGGGCGCCAAGCAGGCAAAAAGCCAGCTCGCATCCTGCCAAAATAATAAAGCCATTTCAAGTTCAAATCGGTTCGTAGGCAGCGCCAAGCCGAGCCGAGTAACAATTAACACAGTAGTCCAAAGATCAAGACCTCGACATGGTGCAGCGCCGACTCCCAGAAACCCAGAGAATCCTCAGAGGTGTGCATAATTAATTTGCGCCAGTTGCCACACACAGTTCTCGGGAGGCGCAGTAAAATGATTCATTAGCTGGATGCAATCAGGCCGGAACTGACACATGGCAGGCAGCAAGAATTGGGAAGGGAAGGAGAACGCATCGCAGATAGCACACAGCCTGTGCCCGCCCAGACGTCGACAACTGAAGTTGATTTGCATCGAACATGTGAGCTGCCCAGATAGCCGAAGCGAACCGAAAGGTGTTGATTGCCCAAAGGCAACTCCAATTGCCTGTCTGGCTGCTCCATCTCCTTCCCCACAACAGCAAGGAATTAAAAGAAATGTCCGATGCCAAGGAGCAACTGCAGCAGCAGCTTGTTTAATCGGAATATTTAAATTATTCATTGATTAAAACTGTAGCCTGATCAACCTGATCCCACATCCCGCCCTGCTCTGTCCTTGCAAAGACACCAGTTACTTGGACCACTTGTGTCTGTATCTTTTCTCTTGTCGTTTCAATTTGGATGTAGGTGTAGGTGTCATTACCAGGAATTGAGGAAGCACATCTGCATCTCTCCTTCTTCCCCTCTGTCTCTGTCTCTCTACCTCTCCCTCTGCAGAATGCCACCCAAAGTCAGAAGCAAGTTGATACATTTTGAGGAAGCAAGTCTGCTCTCTTTTTTAACAGGAATATTACTCTCTCGAACACTTTCGATCACTTTCGATCGATCTTCTGTTAAGAATTCCATCCGAAATTAGATATTAAGAGTATGCAGATCCTTCATCTCCCTGTTTTGCTCTCTCTTCCTTTTTCCGATCCCTTCTTTCCATTCATATTCTGCGATTCTCCTCGATCTTCTCCCAATATCTCTTCCTGAATTTTTGTATATCTCTCTATATTCTATGCCTGTCTTTCTCTATCTGTCTCTCTATTTATTTCTTTTTCTCTCTATCTTTTCTCTCTTTCAAAGTTTTTTCCAAAACGCAGCTCCCCTGCTGCTTGAACCATGCTCACAAGTTTATCGGGCTTAAAGTATACGACCTTGTTACGCATTCTAAGGGGTCAGACCGCCCACAGTTATTGGCTCGGGAAATGTTTGATAAAATTCTAATGAGCCAAAAGTGCAAGGTATATAAAGACCCGATGCTAGCTAGAAACTAAACAAAGCCAATCGCCAGAGACAACATGGAAGCTCAATTGATTCTAGTCTTGCTGCTCGCCGTGCTGACTACTGGAAAACCCATGGGCAATGTAATTGATCGTAAGTTATTAACTTAAACATATAGAAGATCAGGTCGTAAAGGACTTTCCTTATAGTGGATGCCTATTTTGAGAGTGTGGATAGCAGTTCACAGGAGCGTGTGGTTGGTGGCTATGATGTGCCCGGAGATGAGTATGTGCCTTACCAGATATCCATGCAGTTCCTCACACGCAGCGGAAAGCAGCGTCACTTTTGCGGCGGTTCCCTTATCGCACCCAATCGTGTGCTGACTGCGGCGCACTGCGTTAATGGACAGAATGCCAGTCGAATTACAGTAGTGTCTGGTGTGCGGGATCTGAATGACAATAGCGGTTATCGCTCCCAGGTGCAGTCGTACGAAATGAATGAAAACTATGAGGAGCTGGTGACCAGCGATATAGCCATACTCAAAATCGATCCACCCTTTGAGCTGGATGGCAAGCGGGTCAGCACGATCGATGTGAGCAGCAATGAGATTGTGGGCGCGGATCAGGATGTGATGCTTACCGGCTGGGGATCCGTGTTCCACTTTGGCACTGGACCCTTTGCCAAATACCCCACAATTCTGCAGAAGCTCTCCTACAAAACGTTGGCCAATGACAGATGCAAGCAGACCATGACACAGCTAACGGACACCGAGATTTGTGCCCTGGAACGTTTTGGGAAGGGCGCTTGCAATGTGAGTTGATTTATTTTCGAGATCAATTGTTATATGCATTACATATTCTTTTCTCTTTAGGGTGATTCTGGTGGTCCTTTGGTTATGGTCAATGGCGAATCTCTTAAACAGGTGGGCGTTGTTTCATATGGCACCGCTTTCTGTGCCTCCAACAGTCCCGATGTCTACACTCGCGTCTCCATGTTCGAGTCTTGGATTAAGGAACGCATGTCGTAAGCTTAGCATGCAGTAACTTGTACTAAAGAAACAAAAGCTATGCAATAACTACATTATTTAAAGTTAAATCGATAACCATATGTTTCATAAGTTTTAAAATAAATGTTTACAATATATAAATTATTGCTTAAGTGTTGCTGTAGCATATTTTCGTCATTAACGCGGACTGCGGTCCGCAGTGATATATATTGGATTTGAATCGCGCGCCTGTTCGCAAAAGCACACGTGCTAACAGAAAGACTAACAGAGACTTAACAGACTGTTAGTCTTCTGTTAGCACAAGCAGTGTTGCCAACTCAGCTTTTTTCCGCCTCATCTAGAGTTATTTTTCTAAGTTAAAAGAGCTACTAGAATATTTCAAATTATTACTACTAGATTACTGTTGTATATAGTTGTAATTTATTATATATAATATAAAGTCAACCTAAGAAGTATAAAGACTTTTTATCTTTCTTTCTTCTAGATTTCCCAGTTTTTTCTAACTCACTGCACTTTAGCACTACTTGCAAGCAGCCCAAAACGTTTTTAACGTTTACAAGCAGTCTAAAACATATCAAGCAGTGTAAGCAAATATGTGCTGGGTGCTTCTTATAATTTTCTGCAGCATACTTTTGTGCACACTCAAATATTCAAAATAAATTCAACAGATTACAGTCTTAAGATAATAATTTATTCTTTTAATTGTTGTCCTATCATATTGCCTATTTAATAGTCGTTATACTTTCTGTATATGTTAAACGGATTCCGAGACCTGCTAATGGCTAAGATAAGTGGCCTGTTTTTACTTCTCTCTTGAACTACATAGCCCTCAAGTGGTTGATTGGAATCTTCAGTATCTTGTCCGTCAATGGCAGATTCACTCTCTGTCTCCTCGACTGCTTCACCTTCTTCATTGGAATATTGCCCTTCGCTAACTTCTTCTTCTTCATGCTCATTGTCTTCAATCTCGTTGTCCTGATTCTCATTCTCATTCTCATCTGGGGTTGACTCGTCTCCTTCAGATACCGTTTCTGTGGGACTGGGTATAACGGATTCTTCCTCTTCTGGTTGATCGACCACATCTTCTTCAGGATCTTCCTCCCCTTCCTCCTCACCATTTTCTTCGTTGATATTATGATCCTCTTCCGGCTGCGGTTGACCAGATTCCTGATGTTCCTGGTCAACGATTTCAGAATGCTCCGGCTCTGGAAGTTCCGTTGATATATCCTGTGGAAGTGGTTTAGCTTCTTCGAGATGTTCTTCAACATTTTCCTTCTCAATCTCTGGTTCACTGGGGTTCGGATTCAATGTAGTTATTTCAATTCCTTTTGTAGTCGTTTCCATATCCTCTGGCTTAGTTGTTGTTGGCCTCCTGGTTGGCCTCCTGGTTGGCCTTCTGGTTGGTTTTCTGGTTGGCTTCCTGGTTGGTTTTCGAGTTGGTCGTCTGGTAGGTCTTTTTGTTGGATGGTGGGGTTTTTTTGTTGGATGGTGAGGTTTTTTTGTTGGATGGTGTGGCTTTTTTGTAGGATGGTGGGGTTTTTTTGTCGGATAGTGAGGTTTTTTAGTTGGATGCCAAGGCTTGTGCGGACCTGGCTTATGATGATGATGATGATGATGTCCATGATGTGGAGGTATTGGAACTGGTACAATTATTGGACCCGGATGGTGAGGGTGTGGATGATGGTGGTGCGGTGGTGATGGTGGTCCAGGCCAGGAGGGTGGTGCTGATGGAGGCCCTGGAGGTCCTTGAGGTCCTGGGGGTCCAGTGTTTCCTTGAGATCCTGGAGCTCCTGGAGAGCCAGGAGATCCTGAAGATCCTGGAGGACCTAAAGCTCCTTGCGATCCTGGAGACCCTGGAGAACCTGGAGATCCCTGAGATCCTTGGGATCCCTGTGCTCCTGGAGGTCCTTGCGATCCTTGAGATCCTTGAGCTCCTGGAAGGCCTTGAGAACCTTGAGTTCCTTGAGGACCCTGAGCTCCTGTTAAACCCGTTTGCCCCTTGTCTCCCTTATCTCCCTTGTCACCCTTTTCGCCCTTTTCCCCGGCATCACCCCTGTCTCCCTTTGTTCCAGGATGCCCTGGTTTTCCTGGGGTGCCTGTAAAACATATATATTGTAAGCTGAAACGTGCTTTGTGTTTCGGAAACCAAAAGATAAACATACCGTTCATGCCTGGTACTCCTGGTGGCCCTGGTGGTCCGGGCGGACATTTGCATTTCGATGGCGGATGAGGTGGGTGCGGATGGTGTGGTGGATAGTAAGGAGGAAGTGGTGGCGGCGGGTAATAATGCGGCCGTTTGTGAATTACAGTTGGGGGCGATGGCGTAGCTGCCGGGACCTGAATGGAAAGAAGTCTTCCGGAATCTTGGTTATCTCGATATTTGTCAGCCGAGCTAATCCTCAAACTGATGCCCAGAACTATAGATAAATAGAGTGTTAAAATCAGTTATATTACGTAGATATTTTCCCCCAAGGCAACCTACTGAGACAGCAAATTGCTATGCGCATCTCCATGGCCCGATCTGAAGTGTTTCGTTTTGCAAATAATTGATCTCTTTTATACCAACGAAGGGTTCATTCTAATGAAATCAATTTTAGAAATCTAGATTTAAAGGAACCGTTAGGCATAATATCCATCAACATATTTTATTGCCTTACTCTGATTTTTATAGTTGCGCCGCGATGTTGACGAAACAACATCAAATATCTAGAATATGCTTAATCTTGATCAGAATGACAAGCTGATATATGTGAAAACTGGTTATCGTCTTCCTTAAGGCGCGGTTAGCAAGTGCCGCATCAATAAGAATTAAATTAAACTAAATGTGGGTCAAGATTTGCGAATTTCTTTCTACCAATGATGAGATGCTTTTAAAGTTGTTTTAACTAATTCAAAATAGTATGCAAATAACACTGACGAATCTTTTTAATGACACTTAAGATTCAACAAGCTGAACAATAAGAACATGTAATAATATATAAATGTTTATAGGTTTAGCACAATACGCGTAGGAGCGATCTTTTGTTATCTAAAAACAGGAATAGAATTTCATTGACTGAAAATATTAATATTGACATACTTTCTTACAATAAAAGCAAACGCTTCAAGTAAAATGATAAAATACTCAAGGAAATTCAAGGTCAAAGTCAATAGATCATAAACTATACTTTTACTCCTTCATGCTATTAAATTTTATTGGATAAATCGAAGCTTTTATCTGTTAATAAAACTGCAAACTAGTTTAATTTACTTTATTAAAATTTAAGAACATTTTAACTACTCGTATCTTATAGACACAATTTTGGCACTACAATTTATTGTTCCTTGACATCTGGACCTTCTTATCTTCTAGATCAAGCATTCCTTTCAATTTCAATTCCTTTTAAATTAGTTTCAAAATATTTTCACCGTCGTCGTCAACGGGTTCAGGGGTTCATGTAGTTCAGCCAATATCTGTACTTTTTTCATTGTGACTGGAGGAACTGGTACTAACAGCATACTAAATATAACCAAACATATTTCAAGTTTCAAAACAATATATTTGTTAATTATAATGCTTACCTAGGCAGAAGATAGTCATAAATTTTTTGATGGCCAATTAATTGATCCCCTTTATACAATGCTCTCTAATGAGAAACAAAACATTTATTTATTTGAATTTGTAAACTAATGAATACACTTTCAACATTCTAGTCTAACCGTTATATCTAACTGTACCGTATACCATATGTGTTTAACTGTTCCGATCTTGATAGACCATCTATTAATCTGCATATATTCTTAAATTTTCGAAGCTGCATAATTTCAAAAACTACTTATAATAAATTATTATATAATTTACCAATATTTAAAAATAATATGTTGAGATCATAGAAGATTCAATGTGCCTAGAAATAAGAATGTATATTAATTGTTGCTAATTTGAATAGATATTTATTTTAGACATAAGATGCCTTTGTTATCTTTTGAATAGATTAAAGAGTTTTTATTACCTGTGGATTGACAGAACTGTAGATAAAATAAATTATTCTTATAGAGAAGCTGAACCTATTAGCCCACATAAAGAAGCTAGTCATAATGAATTAAAGGTATTTAATCAGACAAAATCAGTTCATAGTGAAAGTAATATTAGTAGTTATGAATTTAGATTTTCTGCTTTAATTATTTCGATTATGTTACTTAGAATTCTGAAAAATAGACTTTAAAGATAACAATAACATACCATACGGATATTTGTTTGAAATGCAAGAGCTTTCTTGTATATTCCAAGAATATGAAGAGTTGAATCGAAAGTTCTCAAATATATTTCTTAATTTTATTGGCATTGAAAAGATCCGACAGACGGATTATGTTGTCTTGGCCTGCGTGCTGATTAGAAACTTTATAGTTAGCTAAACTCTTATCATTGTCTTATAGCTACTATGTATATTGCCCCCACAGAAAGTTATCAGTAAATTAGCTTAGTGGGTTACATATACATATATACATATATACACATACACTTCTAAGTAAATGGATCATATGCCAATTACCACCATAAAAACTCATTAAATTTTTGGATTTCAAGATCAAAATTAATGGCATAACTTGGTGAGTTGCGATATCTATGTAAATTTTTGAAATGAGGGTCATGTCTAGCACTATATAGTGTGATGTGAAGCGTCAGCTTTAGACACTAGGCAAATAACATGAGTCTTATTCAATTACTTCTTATGACAGCTCTGTGGATGGCAAGTGTCGAGGCGCGTCTCAATTGTAAGCTGCATTGGATGAATTTAAATATTCTCTACTATAACTCAAAATCTAAAACAGCTCGACAGCCGAGTGGTTATACGCCCACACGTATCGTTGGTGGCTCAGATGTGCAGGCCGGAGAGTATGTGCCTTATCAGGTCTCTCTGCAGTATGCAACGCATGGAGGGCACATGCATTTTTGTGGGGGATCCATCATAGCTCCCGATCGCGTGTTAACAGCCGCCCACTGTTGCCAGGGACTCAATGTGACGCGAATGTCTGTGGTGGCGGGAATACGCAATTTGGACGAGCAGAATGGCTCACGTTCCAAGGTGATGTCTTATGTCATACATCCTGACTACAAGGAGCTGCAGACTAGCGACATTGCCGTGTTAACCATTGATCCTCCCTTGATCTTCAACAATGTCTCCATCGGATTTATTGAGTTCGATGATGAAGAGTTTGTCGGCAGTGGGATTCCAGTTACCCTGACCGGTTGGGGCTTAAGATTACCAGTGCCATTTCCATTTCTGGACATCTTGAACTATCCAAACACACTGCAACGAATGAACTATCAGACGATGTCAAACCATCAATGCCAAGCAAGTGGCATGGATGCCGTCACGGATACGGAAATTTGTGCAAGGGGACCGTTTAGAGGCGCATGCTCGGTAAGCCTAAAGTAGTGCAAAGATTGTGATAACTACATAAAGTCTTTAATATTTAGGGGGACTCCGGTGGTCCTTTGGTGAGAAGCGACAATGGATTGAAGCAAGTGGGCGTAGTGTCTTATGGGCTGGTTGTCTGCGGTCTCTTTGTATCGCCTGATGTCTACACAAGAGTTTCAACTTTCCGCGCTTGGATACAGGAGCATATTGTCTCAAAGAAATCCATAATATAAATATAGCACTTGTCTTAGACCATAAGGATGATTTGATACAATTCTACATACGTTAAACTAATTTACACCCTTTATAGGGAGTTGGGGACTACAAATTTCATTACATTAAAAAGTTTTTGAATTTAAAACTCTACTCCTTGTTTTGTTCGATGTCTAGACCAGAGCTTATACTTTCAGCGATTAGATAAAGCAGCAGTCTCGAATAACTCTATTAAATAAACATAAAAATTAATTTATCTGTTTAACGATATCTGTTTAATTGATAACACTAAGTGCTAAGTTTTCGGCTACTTTCATGACGATTTGAATATTGAATTACACGTTCAACTAATTTGCAAGCTAAGAGCGAGTTGGAAATAAAAAATAAAATAACATTATAAAAGCATTGCATTTTGAGTTCTACTCTGTAGCAGGCGGCGCTTCCTCGGCTGGTGCTGCAGCTTCTTCAACTGGTGGTGGTGCAGCAGCTTCTTCAGCTGGAGGTGGTGCCGGTTCTTCCGCCGGTGGTGGCTGCTCTGAAACTGGTTCGGCCTCAGCAGGAGCAGGAACCTCGGGTGCTTCTTCAGCTTTTGGAGCTTCGGGTTCAGCCGGTGGAGGCTCTTGAGGTTCGGCAGCTGCTGCTGTCGCCTCCTCAGTAGGAGCAGCCGGTGCATCTTCCCCAGTCGATGTAGCTTCCTTCGCATCATCGGGCTTATTTGACCGGGTTTCCGATCCATCTTCAGTATCGATTGCTGTAGTGTTTGGAGTTTCAGGTACAGCTATGGTTACGATTGTTGGTAAGCTTCCCTCTTTTGAGCTAGGCGTTTCTTTCTCCGCGCAGGGATCTCCCATCTAAGGAATACACTTAGTATAAGGACTTTGCAGCTATATAAAGAATTGGTAACTTACCGGTTTAATCGATTGGCGCTGTAATGAAAATGCAGATAAATTTATATTTCAAAGTACTGAATGTTTCAATTCATAGCTTACCAGGAGCATGGCCTTGAAGAATCTCTGTATCACACGAGCAGCAGCATCTTGACGTCTAGCATCCTCCTCCTTATCTCTATCGTCCTGTAGTTATACAAAAGCTTTAACCATTTATCTTATTGCAGTTTGAATATAATGGATATTAGTTACCATCATGCAGGTGCAGATGCACTCATGTTGGGCCATCGTCCTGCGGACAACGTAGCCGCGCCAAGCAGCCTGTATGAGAGTTGCCGACTGGTATTGCATCATTTCCTGAATGCGCTTCAGTTCACGATCACGGAAGTACTGATAGAGTATCTCGGTACCTTGAGTATCTTTGGCAGCAGCCATGTAAGCATCCACAAATCGCTTGTAAGCGCTCTCGATTGTTGGGCGCGACATGTCGAGCTCCTCCTCGGTAAAGGAGCACTTCTGTATCAGCTCCTCGAGCATATCAATGTCTGCGAACTTGATTGCCTCCTTACCGCTGCGCATCTCACAGCGACGCTTTTCCAGAAAATTGCGGAAGCAATCCTCCATAACCTGACCCATCATATCCGATTTTTCCTTGGACAGATCGCAAATACACATGTCTGATATAATACTGTCCACTGTCCGCAAAGCACGATCCAAAATGCTCTTGGCAACTGCATAAACAAATCATTAGTATTTACATGACTGATCATATGGAAATTGCGTACCCATTGCCTTCTCTCGCGTCACGATCACCGAGTGAAGATAGTCGATGATGAACTGACAGAGGCACTCCTTGGTCGGCTGACAGCGGAGCACTTCCCGGGTTATATCCGAGAGAAGCTCGGGCAAACCATTGGGTACACTGATCGCCTGTTGACGCACCTTGCCCCGCTGTATAAGATAGTTCATGTTGATTGCGTAAAGTTGTCCTTAAAACGAGATTATTAAACCAGTTAAAACAATTTGGAACTATTTGTTGCAGCAGTTGTGCTAATAAGTATCTAGGGATTTTCTTAAACTTTATATTATATATAAACTATTGAGTTATATAGACAGTCTACTGAGTTCGACATGAAAATCCTTGAAATAGATACACAAGTGTCTACTACAAAGACTTCTGTACATATGTATATGTATGTAGATGTTAAAAGTGGGTGTGTTGAATTCCGCATACTCAAGTGAATGCAAAATATCATGAAGACGAACATGAATTTGCATTGCAAAACTTTCATCGACAATTTGCGAAAAGCGTTGAACCGCTTTTCATTTCTGCTGTTGACCTTCTGAGCCATCCACATCTCTGGAATCGATCAAAGCTCGACTATGGAATACCTAAAACCGACTTAATTCTGAAAAGCGTATTCCCATTCAACAAGAGTCGTGTCTACCTTTTAAGTCGATGTCATGTGAGGTATGAAAAGCAAACAAACAACTTTAAGAACTAAATATGCAAACTTCGATGAATCAGTCAATACATGGGCGTAGCTTAAAAGGGGTTCCAGCCACGGATTTTGTACGAAATTAAATCGAAATTAATAGATAATCGATAATTTCTATAAAAAAAAATGGAACTTGACAACTGCCGAGCTTTGTCTTGTGTACCCCCTTGACTGGTGACAGCAACGCCACTGGCGCCGTCGGCTCACTCCAGAGCTTTCGCGTTGCATATAAAAGTTATCGTTTCCGATCGCACTCGACCGGCAGTGCGTTGCGAACCTTTTCAGCAAGTGGACGGCGAAAGCTTTGACGCATTCAATAGAGAGCTTTGACGAAATGCAAAAGCTGTGTAGAAGCGTTTGGACACAGCTGGGTAACAAAAACAAACGTGACCAAATTTAATGTATAACGGCTCACTCTGAGACTCTTTTGCAGGTCAACGAACCAGCTTGAACAGAAGCAGAGGCATCGCGTGCCTAGCAGCGCTCTCCGAGACTCACCAGATATTACAGAAAACGTGTCGGGAATTCGCCAATGCCGAACTGGCGCCGCACGCCAGACGTCATGATCGTGAAGAGCTTTTTCCGGCGGAGCAGGTGCGACGCCTGGGCGAGATGGGACTGTTGTCTGTGATCGTCAGGGAAGAGTACGGTGAGTACCTTAGCTAGATTGAAAGCAGTGAACTTGATCGACTTGATCGATATGTTGCAGGTGGTGCTGGCCTGGACTATCAGGCATATGCTATAGGCATGGAGGAGGTAGCTCGCGGCGATGCAGCCGTGTCTATTGTGATGGGAGTCAACAACCTGTACGTGGGTGCAGTGCAGCAGCATGGCACGGAGCCTCAGAAGCAGCAGTTCCTGATGCCCTACACCCAGGGCGAGCACATTGCGTTTTATGCACTGTCGGAGCCTGGGAACGGATCGGATGCGGGGGCCGCCAGCACAACAGCCAAGCTGAATGGCGATGGTGTCTACCTGTTGAATGGCACCAAGGCCTGGATATCCAACTCGAAGGAGGCCAACGGAGGTCTCATCTTTGCAACGATCGACAAATCCCTTAAGCACAAAGGCATTACGGCCTTTCTAACCGACAAGATCGTTCCGGGTCTCGCCATTGCCAAGAAGGAGAGCAAGATGGGCATGCGTGCAACATCCACCTGCCAGGTGACTCTCGACGATGTGGTCGTGCCGCAGTCTCAAGTGCTTGGCGCTCCTGGCAGCGGCTTTAAGATTGCCATGGAATCCTTGGACTGTGGACGCATTGGAATCGCTGCTCAGGCGACGGGCATTGCCCAGGCTGCTCTCGAGCTGTGCACCGACTATGCAGAGAAGCGTGTGGCCTTTGGACAACGTCTTTCGCGACTGCAAATGATTCAGCAGAAACTGGCCGACATGGCGCTGCGCGTGGAGTCATCTCGACTGCTGACCTGGCGCGCTGCTTGGCTGAAGGACAACGGGTTCGTGATCACTAAGGAGGCAGCTATGGCCAAATTACATGCCTCCGAGACGGCCACTTACTGTGCGCACCAGTGCATCCAAATACTGGGAGGCATGGGCTATACGACAGACCTTCCCGCTGAACTTTACTATCGAAATGCCCGCGTTACTGAAATCTACGAGGGCACCTCCGAAATACAGCGCATTGTGATTGCCAACTGCATTTTGAATAGCATTTCAAACTAGCCAATAACCATATATTGATATTGTTATTAAACTGCCTATAAATATACATATGCTGCATTTACATTTTAAAATAAAATAAATATTTGAACGATCGACAACATTGCATTTTTTGATCCGTAGCGCAAACGACCGACCGCCACTAAACTCTGTTAAGTTAACAGCTCCACCACTAGCAAGTTCTGGTATTTCTGCATTTGACACAGATGGTCACACTGACGCCCTGTCCGCGAACAGCTGACGACATTGTCGCATATTTTGTACGAAAAATTGTTAAAATATGAGTGGCGATTTACTGCAATTAAATGTGGACACGCTGTTCGAGCAGCACAGCGTGCTCGAAATCGACACAGTGCAAAAGAAAATCCAAACCGTTGTGGAAAATAAACGCGAGGAGCTGCGCACGATGGTCGGGTAAGTGACAAAGTTTTTGCCACAGTGATGTGGCATCTTGAGACATGAAAGCCAACTCCTCAAAATCATTTGTGTTGCAGAGAACGCTATCGAGATCTGCTGAAAGCCGCCGACACCATAGCAGCCATGCAAGCCTCTGCCGGCACACTTATTGAACAGGTGCACTGTGTGCAGGCCAATTGCCAGAGCTTGAACGAACAACAGTTGCTGGGCTTTAAGACGACTCCGACTCCGACAGTTTCATCGACAGCGTCAACGACAGCCACGGAGGCACTGCTACATCAGAGAACAGTAGGCAAACAGTTGAATAATTACTACAGTACCATGGTGCAAATAAAGCTGCTAAGCAGCTTGCCAGAGCTCATTTGGACGCACATCGACAAGGAGGAGTTCTATGCAGCCACCGAGCTGTTTTTATTCAGTCGCCACATTAGCACGGGCCTGCAGCTGGATGCCAAAAATGCACTTATGCAACAGCTGCCCGTGGCACGCAAGCAATGGGAAATACTGCGCCCGTTCCACGTGACCATCAAACAGTCGGTGATTGCTGTCCTCGAACGTGAGCAGCTCAGCGCCGAGATGGCTGTCGATTGCATGCAGAGCCTTCTTCTCCTGGACAAATGTGATTTAGCTCATGTGTTACAAACATTTCTACAGCTGCGTGCCACAGCGTTTGTCAATTCTCTGCAGAGCCAGCGAATCGATGTCGAAAAGGACAAACCACGTCGCGTCAAGGAGCGCATTTTGGCCAGCTTGAATATACTGAATGGCACAATTGAGCTGCTGGACAAGTGTCTGCTCGGTGAGTTACTGATATGACACGACCATGATAGCAACTAATTCCATTTTTCCTATCATAGCGAATGGTTTACTTTTTACGCGCTTGGCAGAATGCTCGGCGGTCACTACGCCGCCCAGCATTACCCGCATGGACAGCAGTGAGCGGCAGTTGGCGCATCTGTTGCCTGACATCATATCTGGTTACAGGCCGCAGTTCGAGACTCCGCAACTGACACCGAATAAGCTAGCCGAGGCATTACGCCAGTGGATGGCCAAGATTGATGGCTTGGCGTCGAAACAGCTGCAGGAGATCTTTGCTCTGGTCAGCAATATGCAAACAATACAAGACATCAAGTTGGCAGCGAGAGGAACTGCTAGACACAGCTACAATGAATTAGAGGAGCAGTTAAAGTTGCCACAGGCTCAGTTGGACTTTTATAGGATCAAGTATATGCCGTTGATCAATGCCCGTGTGCGTGAGATTGTACGTAGTAGCTGGGCAGCTGCCATGCAGCAGACCTATGAGCAGGTGGTCACCATGGTGCAGACAAGCACTGCGCCGGAACCGCTACAGATCTGGCGAGAGCAAAGTGACGATTTGCCGTTGAGCTTAGCTGCCGCTCTGAGCGACCAACCGAAGCGTCTGGCCAATCGCACCAAGGGCTATGATATGGCAACCATTGAGCTCTGTGCTCAGTTCGATGCCCAACTGGCAGCCATTGTCCAGGAACTGAACGTATTGCTTCAAGAGCAGACAACCCGTGCCGAGGACAAATTGACGCTCATAAATTTTCTACGCACAACGGCACAACAGCAACTCACCGAGTATCTGGGGCAACTGAAAACTCTACAACTGCAGGATCGACAAGCACTGCTGCAGGCACTGCGCAATACTCTTGCATTGATCGAGCTATGTCCCAATCTAAAACTGTGCTTCTGCCAGCCCAACAGTTGGCGTCAGTGGGCTGGAAATCTAACAGCCGCCGGCGTAGAGCATTGGCAGCGCATGTGCTTGCTGATCGAAGAGGAGATGCTTCATATGTGGCAGATAATCATTGATGATGTCTTGTCTACTCACAGCTGTGCGGATAAACTACCCCAGGCTATCACCCACGATGTTGTACTGCGCGATTTTCCGGTAAGTCAATAAGCTACGAATCATGTCCAAAACTTAACATAAATTATCGTTGCAGCTCTGGCAGACACAGACTCTGGAACAGCGCGATGAGGAGCACGATCAGAATGTGCAGTCCACGATACGCATTCCCAATCAGCCGCGTCTCTCGCTGCAAACACATTTGCACCAGTTAATCGAAAGTCTGAACATCGCAGTTCCTCAGACACTGCCCTCCAAGGTGCTGCAGGCCTTTAACCAGAAGCTTCTCACCCAACTCTTGTCCCACTATGAAGAACTGGCTGCCTCGGAGTGCACAAAAACCAGTCAGAACATTGCTCTGCAGTTGTACTTTGATCTGAAGTTTCTGGAGCGTGTCTTCGGAGTTAGCCGAGAGGAGCGCTCACTGTACGAGCATTTTCATACTCTGCAGCGCACACTCCGTGATTGCATCGATCCCTTCGACTTTGAGTTGTTCGCAGAGCACATCACCACTCACGTCTCCCGCTCCACGGCACGACTACATGGCGAGTTGGGAGTCCTAACTCCGCTTCCAGTCACTGCACAAGGCAACACGACGGCAACAAGTGCCAGTGCTCTGTCACATGAATCGGATCCCAACGTACTTTGTCTCAGTTCCACCGGCTCCACATCGCTTTGGTTTCCGTTATTGCCCATCGTTATGCCACATTCTTCAGCTGGAGTTGTCCATTCCGAACGGAAGTCGCTTGTCGTCGAGCCGGAGAAGGTAAGTCGTGAACTTTACTCAATTCCTTAGCACAAATTATATTTCAATGCCATTTCCTTTTAATATTTTCTTGGGAGATGGCTAAGCAATTAACTGATCTCCCCTTTGTTATTACTCAAGATAATGCATTTTATCTTTGTTTTAACTTATACAACACATTTCTTTTATAGGAGCTCTTTGAATTGTAGTTTTGTTTCAAATGATATCAGCGTTTATTCATTTTCGGTAGGACTTGAATTTGCAAATTTAACTTATGTTTCTGTTTACAATTTTGCATGTTCAACACTGACACGTTAACTGTTAAATTACTACGCAGCTCGAAATAAAATCGATATTATTTGGTATATTCCCTGAGACTTAACATTTTGCATGCATTTTTGATAGATAAAAGTCAAATTTTTCCCTATTTACTATATTTTAAATTTGAATTAATCTTGTCGTTCTTTTAGAGCTGCTTTACTGCTGTCAAGCAGTTGAGACAAGCAGTGCAACTTAGTCGATACACAAACCACACTGCTATCTTAATTTTGTGTGTGTGTGCCATTTTTATTATTTGAATTAAATAAAAGTCATGAAAGGCGAGTTCTTTAATGTATAAATATATAATTAAATATATATAAATAAATATTATGTGTGTCTGTTTGTAAATGTAAGATAATTGCTATTTTAAAATATTATTTTCTGTGATATGAAGCATTGTACTGATTTTCTAGCTTTCAAATTTGCTCCAATTTAAATTGTACTTGCATATTCATATTCCCAATGAGGAACAAGAGCTCAGCTGCTGATTATGTATATATAGTGTTCAGATATCTATGTACATGTACCTACGAGTATTGTACACTTTTTTAATGTCCAATGTGTTGAAGAAAATCAGCATAAGTCTCGGCTCAAGACATAATAAATAAATCATTTAAACCACATGAAAACAAATGTAAATTCTATTAAAATACGCATGCATCTGATTGCTGTTATAGGCCATCTGTAAGTCGAGCCATATTGACTTTCGCACCATTTAATATTATTAAATAGTTGAATTGCTTCAAGTGACTTTCAGCTGAAGAAGCCTTTTCATTAGACTAATTTCATTGTTAACAATAAATAGACTAGAATGGTTTAATATAAATTGCAATTAGATGCTGTTGCAACTTCCAGAGTGCAATGCTTACGAGTGTTTGGCCAAAGTTTGGCAGCCACAAGCGAAACTGAAACCAAAACTTGCAACTGGGTAGCAAGAGCACTTCTCAGAGTATGTGGGGTGTGTGTGTGTGTGTGTGAGTAAGTGTGTGTGGTTATCATGAGAGCCTTAAATGCTAATTAATGAATTGGCCATTATTGAAATGAAATCGTAAAGCAGATGTTAATTTATAGCCGCTGACTTTGTTGGTTATTTGATCGCCGTTAGCCGCATGCTTTGGCAATTAGTTGCGCTTTGGAATGAAGTAAATAAATCGAACTCTAATTATGCCAGTTAATGTTTGTTTGTTTTTGTTTTTGCTGTTACTGCTGCTGCTATTTCTGTTAACCATAAATCTCGCTGCGTTTGCAAATTAATAGATTAATCACTGAAATTACCAGTTAATTAATAACCCATATATCTCTTACGCTCCTCTATTCTCCCCCCAGCAGCCGACAACAATGACTCCAACGCGTAAGCCATCAACACGCAAAAATGATAGCAACAAATCGAAGTCGAGCGCCGCCACGTTCTTTGGCATGTCCCAGGAGTGGTTCCGATAGAGAGCATCATCACCCAGAGCAGCAGGGCTTAATGAAGTGGCCAGAGGAGTGCTCGAAACCCTCGCGCTCAGCCGTGTGGAAGACCAGGGAGCCATTGCAGTATCATGTGTAGTCATTTGTATAATCGCACGGGGCAAGAGGAACTTGCTAAAATTCCATTTGTATGTGTTAGTGTGTGTGTTTATATTTTAATATTACTAATTAACTGAGCATTTAAAATGCTAAATATAAAATACTATGAAAAAAACTGAAATAATTGACTGCCCTGGTTCCAATATCATGTTTCCTGTAATTTCACAGAAATAAATAAGTATGCTTCAGTAATTTTTGCGAAATTGTTGCGAAAGTGAATTCAGTTAACCCAAATAAACATTCTTATAGAGAGTTATAATTATAAATGATTATCATGTTATATAATATATCGTTTCGACTTAATATATAGTTGCAAATATAATTATTCTAATATTCTTATTTAATGGGCTTTGATGTCGCCTGTTTGCTATTTTTTGCCACCTTTTTTTCCACCGCCGCCGGCGGCTGCTTTTTGGTCTTGTCCTTTCTTTGCTCCACCTTTGTCAGCGGCAGCAGCAGGTGCTTTGTTTTTTCCACCTCCACCACCTGAACCACCGGCAGCTGCACCGGCCCCGCCACCACCTTTTTTCTGTTGACAGAAAGCGAAAAAAGGATTACAATTCAGTGAAAGAGTAAATAATGAGAATCGCTTATTAAGAATAAGGACAAGTTTTTATAACGAGCAACAGTTCAAGTTGAATTTTAACTAAAATAAGCGCAATTTGTTGAACTAAGGATTATTTTAAAGAGTATTTAATAATATTCAACAACCATTCAATAGTCTAGCCTTTATGGAATAAGAATATGAGTTAAATGTATTCAAGATATTTATTTAAAAAAAATATATAATATATACTAATTATATAAATTATGGAGAAATTAAACTAAATATTAAATAGACCAACATTTGAACCATATTATATTATTCATCTAGATATTTATTCTAAATATTAAGAATTTTCTATCTTATTTTATTCGTTTATTCAGGATATTTAAGTGCAACTCGTATATTATAGAGTACGTATTTCTAAATTTATAGTGACATTTTTAGACTCACAGTTAAAACGCTAGTTGCATAACACAAATATTGCTTACATTGCCGCCGCCACCGCCGCCACCAGCGGAACCACCACCTCCACCTCCACCACCACCACCACCGCCTTTGTTTTTACCCATTTTATCAACTTCTTTTGTGATAAATTATTTAATTCGTTTAACTACTTGCTGGCGAACAACTTTCGCCGCAAGCAAATTGCAACTAATAAATGCTGTCTGCAAAACAAAATGCATAAATAATTTTACAAGTAAGAGAAAAAGGAAATAAACCATGAAACCAAAACAAAATTCAAAAACAAAACAAAACACTAGAGAATTGCGAATCATTGAAATTGTCGGAGCAGTGGCTGGGACAACTGGGCGGATGAACGATTCGCGTCTCGACCCCGGCCGGACGTCAAAACAGCCACAGTGGCAATGGCCAAGAGTTCTCCTAGCTGATTTAGCTATCGAGCATTGCTCACCCAACCCACCCGCTCTGAGCCCTAGGTACTCACTTGTCGGTGCTCTCTTTGCTTTCGCCGAGTGGATTATTTTATAGTGTTTTGTACTTGGTATTTTGGGCTTCGGCATTTCCCTGTCTACCATCTCTTTCTTCCGCCTTCCCATAAATCCCCTACACAATGACAATGACATTGACATTGTCTCTTCCTCACGTTTACATTCGCCTTGGGGGGTTTAATGCAAGTGCACGGAAAGTGTCGCAAATTACATACATATGAATACATTTATCTTTATATGTAAATATAATATGCGCATACGTAACATTTTAATTGAAATAACAGATTTTTTACTTATACGAATGTATAAACGTACTTTTACCTACATACAGTTAGGTAGTGTTTGACAAAATAAAAATTCACATAATTGATTTTTTATTCTTTAATAAAAATAGTTAAATTCAATGTAAATTGTATTGTTATTTTTTAACTTTTTTTAAGTACCATAGACAAGAATAAAATAAAATAATAATAAAAGAAATAAATAATTTTTAATAGATCAATTTTGTAAATTTCTGAATTTGTCAAAACAGTTTCTTGACTAATTGTACATAGTACGTGAATGCAAACAATGTGTTCTCTTGCCTACAAAGTTACTCTTCAATACACAACCAAAGAATCGTTGAGAAATTGTCATGGAATCTTCCCTAGGAATCCTTGGTGAATTTCTATGTAAACCATTAAGAAATTTAATACTGTAATGTCCTATGCGTGGGAAAAGAGCAAAGAGGAACTGTTACACTCGTTAAAGAAAGATTTGTGAATTTTTCAAAAATTATATGGTCAATTACTGCAGAGATCGTAGCTACTTCTTGCTTGCAAGCGACCTTATGTATTGTGTTGTTCTTGATTAAATTGGAAGAGCATAAGAATTATTCAAGAGAACTTGCGACGGGTAAAGTTTCAATATTTTGTTATTGTAAAGAGGCTCGAGATCGGCAGTCTGAACACTGCGTGTATTTTGTTATTGCAAAATTTCGGGTGTCCAGCAAACAGGCGCCTTTACTTCATGTATTTTGTTGTTTTAAGCTCGCTCGAGTTCGGCCCCTGTTCGTTCCAGTGCTTGTGCGTCTGATTGACGCCACTTTCAAAAAATATAACTGACTGAGTACACAGAGCATTGGGAGCAAGGGCTTGCCCACCGATGTTTTAGAGCAACTTTAACTTCACAATCATAACGAAAACACAACCTATTTTGATGTCAAACTGCTATTACACGTTATTTCAAATACTATGCGCGAGTGTAACGAGAGCTTAAAAATATTTCGTATTCTTTTTCTGATACAAATTCGATACAAATTCAAGTTTTTTCGATATTAAGAAACATCGAAATGGATACAAACAATTCAAGTTTCGCGGTGTTACAGATTATTTCAATACATCGATACATACAAATGAAATTTAAATTTAAATTACAAATGTTTGATTAATTTAAATTAAACGGAATTTGGTATCTACCTACACACACACACTCATAAACATTATACTCTCTATTTTTATTCAACGTTCTCACTTGAGCAAATATCAAAGCTGAAGGTACTTTAATTTTATTTCTGGTATGGAATAAATTTATTATATTTTTTCTAGATTTAATCTGCATAAAATATACGAATACGCATTGCGGTAATTTTTTGGACGAAATGAATGCAGCTTTCTTTAAATAAACTGACTAAGGTGCTCTTATGTACAAGTCATTCAATTAAATTTACATGAATGTAAGGACAAGTTTGGCCAAGAGGCGACCAGTTTTACAAATCTTCCACGTGCATGCATTCTAGGAACTCATTTTGAAAGGGACAGATGATATGTATGGAGTACATAGTCTTATTTTTTCATATGCTAATTATATAAGTTATCAAGTTATCAAGTTTGTCTGGCTTTGACGCTGCATCTGAATGGGGATAGCAAACTTAATGCATACCTAATGAATGGGGGCAGATCTCAGATGACCACTGTCCAGTACCGTCAACTCAGCTCAGCTCGGCTCAGCTAATTAAATGTGATGTTTTATCCGGTCAGCTCTAAGTGAAACTGATATGAAGGATGTCAAGAAAACTGTGCCAACCAACTAATGGCTGGTATATTTATCTCAAGTATACTCGATGTGCTGGTCAAAAGAGGATTTTACTTCACTTAACCCAGCTCAGCTTAACTCGCCTCGAGTCGAGACTGAACTAGACTCGTATTTTGTTAATTCAACAAGTTTAAATCTGTTCATAGCACATAAGCAATGAACATAAAACCAAATTAGAAGTGAAAAGTATAAAATAAGCTCATAAAATTACACACACGCAACATTTGGGCGAAGGCAGAGAAGAGATCAGAGGAGCTTATAAAAGGAATGCCAGCTGGGTAACAAAGTCGCATCTCTTGGCCATTTGCAGCAGGTGCAGCAATAGTTGCAGCTAAAGATACATACATATATCCCAGCACGCCCCCTTACCCTGCCTTACCTTAAAGTAAGCAGACATACAGACCAAAGACAGACAGACAGACAGATAGTGGATGAACTGGGGGTGTGTTGCGGGACTGAGAGAGTGCTGCACTGGGCACAGGAAAAGTGCGGAACTTTAATTAAGTTTTGGTTCTCCCAGTTGACTGACATCTTGAATTACAAATGAAAAACTTCTGTGCAGCTATAGTAAAAGTTAAAAAGAAACCCAAAAAAGGAATAACGAGTAGCTGGAACCATAATAACACACAGACCTGTAAAGGTGGGACACCTGAAAGCAGCGGACAAGAATGCGAATGACTTGCATTTGGACAGACAAACAGACAAAACGACAGACTGAGAGCTGGACAGTTAGATAGACAGACAGACCGAGCACAGGAATCACTGAGCAGAGGACGCCAAAATACATAGTAGCCGGAGCTAGTTAGCTATTATAAAAGCAGCTGAAAGGGACTCAAAGACATCCAAGTACACTGTGACAAAATCTCAGTAATTCAAAAATTGTTAAAGGAAGCCATGAATTGAACAACGGTCAACAGCAGGCCGCCAACTAAATAGACAATTTGTTATTCATGACATTAGGTGATGGTTACAAGAGAGTAATAAAGTAGACTAAGATTATACACTGATATGTTCTTTGTATGAAAAAGAGGAACAATTTTAGAAATTAATTAAATCCTGATCAATATCAATTTTTTTGGCTTAATATTTTGTAAGTTAAAAATTGTAATGCAAATCCTAAACTTAAAACATTGTGCATCATTGTTTCAAAAATAGCTAAGCTTACATAGCTTTCGGGTCTTAATATTCATTCAAGTTGTAGCAAGATTATTGAGTGCAACATTTACCGACAACTGAAGGGTATATATAGATAGCTACAACTAACTTTCCAATAAATAGCTGGAGATGGTCGACGGGGAAACCGCGTTGCAAGCTCATTATTAGCGACTGTTTGGTTCACGTTCCTCAAACTGCATCTCGATGCAACTGTGGCAGGGGCATGAAATGGGTGTTACCGGTGCAGGTAGGTAACCAGGAAACAGATGTTTGCAAATATCTTGAGAAAACTTTTGGCTCAGGTATTTAAATAAAGGTTCGCTTCAACAACTTTTTCGTCAGCCGCAAAATAAACTAAAAAAGAAATAGAAAAACGAAAAAAGAATAATAAAAAAGAAAAGAAAATAGAAATACCATTCAAAGAGTACGGAAAAAGGAAACCGTAACCAAAGCTATTCAATTGCATCATTGAATTGGCAGATTATTTCAAGGGAAACTTGTCTGTAATGGAAATTCAAGCGATATGCCATGGCTTCTTTGTGTCTGGCAAAAAATACGACACAGTTGCATTCACGAATTTAGATCTTATCTAGATAAGTAATGGAATAAGGTATTTTAAATCTGTAACTATAAATTAGTGTAATAAGTTTACTTACGGAATACTTTTAGCTTTCTTTTATGATGTATCATAAGATTAGAAAACAGTTAAGAAAATATTTATTTATATAATTTTCTTCCAGAATTATAAAGTAACTAATTGAAAAAGGAGAACTTCAATTTTTCAGAATTTAACTCTTCCGTTTCCAAAATTTATTACAATAAATATGAAATATGAGAAGCATAAATAATTTATATAATTTGTATTCGGGCCAAACAATTGTGACGCGACTTTTGATTAACGCGCCACATTCGTTTTGGGTATATGAAAATATTTATATATGTATGTGAAATGACATAAATCATGTTGTATTATTTGTATGTGTTTATTTATGGCTAAACACTTTCAAGTTCATATGTGCACAGATCCAATTCGTCTCTTGGCAAACAGAAATTGGCATTTTGCGTCAATAAACCAAAGAAGTGCTTAAATAAGGGAAGCTCCACATATGAGTATCATTCGAGTGGGAAGAGCTCTCTAGAGAGTGTGAACGATGGGGATAAAAACATTTTATATAGTCATAAAAATCGTACGCGTTTAATTCAACAATTTGGAGAAAACGCACAACGAACCTATAATTCTGACACATGCTAAGGAGGTGGGATTTTCAGTAGAGGTTGAGTGTCCATACACACACATGGAAAATCACATTAAATCACGGGGCGTCACAAAAGGCGCTTCTCACGAAATTAAAGGTAAATAAAATGTTTATGAGTGGAACGCAATCGTTCATATGATTTCACATTTGATTGAATAACATTTACACACGCAAACGCAGCAGCCGAGTGCCCTCTGAATCCATATCTGATTCGAGAGATGGAGCAAGAGCATATTCCGTTTTGGGCATCCCTATGCCAAGCCAATGACGGGGGCAATAAATTCAAACATGTGCACATAAATTTTTATTTCGATTTGCTGAGCCGTCGCCTGCTCCGCCCCACCGTCTCCCGCCCTCCAGTGGTTCAATTTTATGAACTGTGAATATGAACGATACGGAAGGACCTTTGTATGGCACAGGAGGATGCGGTTCTGTATCTATGCGTGTGTGTGTGTGTGTGTGTGTATGTGTGTGTGTGTATAGCGCAAAGGATACGGATGCTTGTCTGCCCTGGGGCAGTGCTTGGTTACTGAGCGCTGCAGTGGAGCAGCTAAGCCAATGTCACTGGAATTCGGCATCACAAATTATTGCATCCACTCAATGCTTAGCCCAAAGCGCATTTCCAACTGTCATTACGACAGCAAATTGTTGCTCTCTCTGTCAATTGACTTGTCGTGTCTAACCAAAGGCATTTGCCTCCTCCTTTTAAACTCTGCATTCCCAAAAGTCCACTCAAAGTCAAGTGACTTCGCAAACTGATCTTGTTAATAGATTTCTTGCATTTCGAAGTTCCATGTTTTATCAATTTCGACAAAAACCTTGTTGCACTTGCCTCCTGTGAGGATCGAACCCACTACAAGACCAGCGCTCTATCACTGAGCTAAAGAGGCCCACACTTGACTTTAAATCAGGGATTAAAACCGAAACGAATATCGGTTGCAGTTACGGTTTCGGTTATGATCGAATAATGGTTTTTGGTTATCGGTTATGCAAAATCTTGGAGTATTGGTTTCGTAACGGTTAACGGTTTTTTGTAAGTTTCGGTTTAAAAATATCGGTATGGTTTCGGTTCAGAAATAAAATAAAAATTAAGGTTTTCGGTTGACCAAAATAAGAAACGTTACATGAAAAAAGTCTAAATGCTCTTATAAACCTGGAAAATAATATTATCTGGTTATTAAATGGTCCAACGTAATGTCGATTTTATTATAATTTGACATATATAAATTTGGTTAATTTGGTTTGAACATTTCGATTATTTTGATTTTATTGATTTTTAATAACTTCGAACAGCCATTACTTTGTCAAAAGTCAATCAATTTTCATGCGTAATGTAAATTTTAGCTAAATTTTTTCATTTTGAAAATATTAAAAATTTTGAATTTTTTAGAAATTTTACAGTGTCACCCCTTATTATTTATCAAAAAATTTCGAAAATTTTCGAATTTTCAAAATGAACAAAATTTAAATGCGGAACAAATTTAAAGGTAAAATTATGTTCAAATTTACATTGCACATGGAAATTAATTGAGTTTTGACAAAGCTATGACAGTTCAAAGTTATCAGTAGCTGCGCCAGAACCGAAATTAACCTTTATAAATGAATCGGTTACTCAACGGTTATTTCGGGTTTCGGTACAGCGGAAAAAGTTATTTTCGGTTACGGTTACAAATTTCAATCGGTTTCCACCGGTTAAAGGTTACGGTTTAGGTTAAGGATTAAGGGATTAAAATCCCTGCTTTAAATATTTTCAGAAAAAATCGTCGACTTTAAACTACTTCATAACTACTTCAAGATGTTTAATTAAAATATAACAATATGAAGTAGATAAGATACTATCTGTAAAACTGTGAATGTTGTGATTATATATCGAGAACTATCAACTTACCCTCTACCTTATATTCTATTGTAAAGATCTGGAAATGTTCTGCATTCATGTGAATAAATTGAATGTCTAAATTGTATGAAGATGCCCTGTAAATAACAAAGTACACATTACTTTCTTCTTTCTTCAATTACATTTTAATTGGAAACTTGTCGCTGTTCTTGAGTTCATTTTACACTTACGGCAATTAATGTCAGTACTATTCTTGTCTATGTTTTGGTATAATTTAGATGGAAGATTAATTGTATTGTTGCCAAGAGGGAACACTTATGTATTGGTACTTGCAGCTGTCAATACTTCAGTCACTCCGTTTTCGCATTATACTTGTATTGTCCATCTCAATTAATGCGTAATTGCGTGAGGTAGTCAGGCGATTGTTTGTTTGGTAAATTGGCAAATCAATTGGCTGTAGGGAATATCTTGCTAATGTCGACACCTGATGCACACAGATCCACGAGCTGCTGTCAGAGTGTAAGACCAAAACACAGCATTTTGCCATATCAATTTCGCCTGTTGCATGTGAATATTTTCAGCAGGGAGAGGAGATGAAGGTTGATCCAGGGAATGCACGTACAAATTGGCAAATGTGCTGGGAATTTCGCCTCGTTACTGCGAAAGTAATTGGAAGGTGAGTTCAATTAATGAAATGAAATTGTGTAATATCGGTAAATACAAATGCGGCGACGACAGCGTCAGATGCATTTCTAAGCACCACTTAAGTACTTCTACCTCATACTCGTGCCTCCCTCTCGTATCAAGCATCAAAATGTAATCACAGAAGTTGACATTCAATATGGCAAATTCTGTGCAGCAAATTGAAAATTGTTGTACACCGATAGTAAAATAAATTGCAGTTGATTTTGATTGAAAAGTACTTAATTTAATTATTGCTATAAATGCTGAATAAAATGGCGAACTGAATGCCATTTCGAAGTTGATAAACAATATAAAGCGAACATCATGTACATTAATATTTATAGATAGCGTAAAACGAGTCCTCTGGGCATCTTTTGGTTGTTGTTTCTCTGCGGGTAATCAGCACCAAGAACAACAACAATGACAGCTGGCTATACTTAACCTGTAATCATCAAGTTTTCAATATATTTTTTATGTCAGCGTTTATACAGTATGCAGAGTTGTCTATGAACCCCTTGATAAAAATAAAACATTTAGCAACTATTAAAAACAATTCAAGTTGAAAGACTTTTTGAAAATAAAAATCAATTTAAAGAAATTACGCAGTGTTTAGCTTGTACCTAGTAAGCTCTGTCTATTAAGCTAATTAAATACATACAAAATTTACTTAGCGCTGTAAACTATTGGAGTTGAGTGGCAATTCAAAGTTAAAAACAATTTGAAGGCACTTAAAAAATGGCAACATCACGTATACGCAGCGTTAAGCGCTGGCAAAGCGACGATTCCTCTGGACACCTTTCTGGAGTTGCTCAACCGTGGCGGATAATCAGAAGCAGCAGTAGAGCAGCATTGCCAGGAGCCGGAACTTAACAAGTATTTATCGAGTTTTTCAATATTTTTAATGTCAGTTTAAATACTTGATGCGATTATTTTCCAGCGATTTTGTTTTGCATACCTCGAGTTTTTGCCCCGCGCGCAACGAAACGGAACTCGCGGGCGCTCCAAACTTTTCAAGTGCCAAACACACGCAAAGTTTTTCGAACATGCAACGGGAGACATAAAACTTTTATGCAAGTTATTAAAAGTGCAATGTTCGTGGAGAACGGAGGCGGGTTAACGGGAAAAACAGCGCGTTTCAACACGGTTAAAGAGTTCGCCGGAGAGGAGAAAAAAGAAGAGGAGGATATAAAAATGATTCATCTGGCATTCAATAAATCTTAACGGTTTTTGCTGGCAGATGGCCGCCAGTGCCGATGGGTTCCTGTAGACTTTAAGGTCTGTTCCGGACGCCTCCTAAATAATGACCACGCGACGGCTCCACTTTGTACATTGTTATCTGCTAAGGATTGAGCTCCAAAATGGTGTGTTCTCGACAAGGTGCACACGCCGGGCGGCTGCATTCATTATTCAAACGCATTAACTGAAGCTGAAGTTGTCCGGCAACTGTACGACAATCTCGTGATATCCTTGACTTGGCATAACTTTTGCGCAAGTCGTACCCGAAGGCGTGGCAAGCAAGTCCCTGTCTCTCTCTCTCCCCCCCCGCTCCCTCTAAGTGGTGGCAAAGTTTCCGAGCTGCACACGAACAATAACAGAGCCAAGTATTTAAATGCAAATTAGCCCCAAATGATGCAATCATAATGCAAGCTTCTTCAGCCGGTTTGGGTACAGGACTACGGGGCTGCTCGACTCGAGAACTCTACAACTACACAACTCTACGACTCCTCTTGAAGACGCCGTTTAGGTGCATGTCTTTGTGCTCATTTCGTTTTTAATTTTCAACTGGCGCTCGTTGCGCTCATTTAGCACAATTTGGCAGGTTTTCCTAGTCGTAATTCCTGGCCCCTCCACTTTAGAATTAATTTCCACCTTTTTTTGCAGTTGTTAAGCGAAGTTTCAGTATTTTGCTGTCCAGCGGGAAGTCGTTATGAGAGTCCGGAAGATAAATGCATTTCAACACATGTTGTTGAAAGTTAATTTCCAAAACGCAGCTCATTTCTGCTAAATGCGCATTTGCTTTTCTTTGCTTATTCCCATTTCATTTCATTTCGTTTCATTTTATTTTTCCTTTTACCATGCCAGACCATTTTCTTCCTCATCATCCACAATTTACGTAATGTGCGCAAATGTATTTTTGATACCTACAACTGGAATTCAGTCCCAGTCTGCCATCGAGGTCTGTTGATTCGTTGGACTGTGGACTCGACATCTTGATGGAGTTTAAATGGGCTACCGCTTGAGAGCGAATTGTTTTTTTTATACCCTGTATTAGGGATATACATATTAGCTTTTGTAAAATTCTGTAAAAGACGAAAGACGGCATTATATTTATATTCTTGATCAGTATCAACAAAAGACTTGATTGGCCCATCAGCTATAAGAGCTAGAGACAACCAAATTTGGCGCATTCCTGTAAGATCAATTTTATTTAAAATTTGGGATATCTATCTCCTCCTCCGAACAAATAAAAAAATCTATTTGCAAGTTCACTTTTGAAAAGTTAACTCACTTCCGTTAACGTTCTAAAAAATTGTGCTTAAAATTTACTAGGAATAAAAAGTTTTTTCTGTATTTAACTTCCTATTAAAAAGAAAAAAAAAAGAAAACACATTTTTAGAGACAGGTACAGGGTGTCATACTGTGCGCTCGACTGCAGTCTTTTTGACTTGTTTTACTTGCAGTTTTTAAGTGTGCTCAGCCTAGGAATACTTCAAACAGAGCTGAAGTAAGAAAGAGTAATAATGCTAAGATTATTATTTTGATTATATTTAATGATACTCTTCATTGGTATTTCATGTTCTGAACTCTGTGAATTTCTTTCTTTTAACTGAATCTTTGTGTTGTTAATACTTATATGTCTCTCTCTTTAACAGCTTATAGTCTGCATTAATCTTTCCTTAAGAATCTTTATTTATTTCCCTATCTTTTTCAAGTAACCAAAGAAGTTTCCTTATATTATTACAATCAACTGAATTCCACTTTGAACTATAAAATTCAGCTGTTTAACTAATGCCAAAATTGAAATAGCCAAAGCAACTGTCTTGAGATTTGAGCATTGACTGGGAGAGTAAGCTGAACTCAGGACACAGAGAAACTTTAGTGTTATAATCGGCATGAACTTAAATGTGGCTGATATTCCTAATTATCACACACACACATACACACAGTCAAATATGGAGAGTCAAATGGATGTTTGCAACGATAAAAGCAATTTGCTAAATTAGAAAAAGAATGCGCATGTTGACCATGTTCAAAAGGAGATTGTTTGGACAGTTTATTATCTGTCTGTATAGATAATTATTTTGTAGATTTGTTTTGTTGCTTCGCCTCTTGCACATATTTCATACGACTGTTCGGGGAGTTTGGCAACTCACTGCAAAACGGGGCGTATGTGTAATATGTATGTGCCAACAATATGTACTTTGAGCACTTTAAACTTACAAAACTGTCGCAGCAACAAAACGCTTGAGAACACACTTTAAAGTCCATTAGCGTCAAGTGGCTCGATAACAACAAGGAAGCAATTGAAAGCAAGGAGCAATCCTCGTAAAAGTGAAACAAGAGGCGAATGCGCAATCTGCAATCTTGCAATGTGAAATCTACATCAAACAATTGCAACGTATTTGAGTCATGTCCAATTCTGTATTTGTGTCTCAAATTTTACTGCAGCTTTGCCAATACTTGTATATTGTTATTTATATATGCTGCGTATTTGTATATTTAGCACACTTTATTCCTTATTGAAGAATCGAAAGGACATTTTAAGTCATTGACATTTTCTTGCAGGATAGTCATTGAAGCGTTGTTCGTAAGCAAAAGATTTTATTTTGTATTTTCAGCTTTGTGTCAATCTCCTTTCCATTTTGGATGGTCCTCTTTTCCATTTTCTACACTGACAGCAAAATATAAACAAAATAAAGTTGCAAAAACTTGTCAAAAATCGCACTTACCGTAACGTAACATTTTATTATTTTTATTTCTGCAAGTTTTTCCCCGCTTTTTATTGGAGATGACAAGAAGAAAATGCAAAGATATCCAAGAAAATATATTATATTTCAGCAAATTATCGCACTACATTGCTTATGGAAAACTTATTCTTTGACGAAACTTCATATAAATAAAGTAAATGCGATTCAAGGACTACAGACTACAACTATGCAGAATTATTTTTTTACAATATCTTAAATAGTTGACTTGAGTTTATATTTATTTAAAATAAATATACAACTTTAGAAATATACTATAAATAAATAAATTAATAAATAATAATTTGATTTATAAAATTAAAATGTATTAATTTTGTTGCCTTCAACAAGTACATATTTGAAGTGTGAAATTGCCAAATTTATTGATGTTTAAATCAAAATAAAAATAGTTCAAATCCAGCCAAAAATAATGAAATTAATTATTTTTATTTATAGCTTATAAATTAAATGGTTTAATTCAGCGGTAAATTAGTTTATTAATACATGTCGATAATATTCGAACTTATTTAATTAACAATAATTTCAATTTGAAAAACCTAATCTAGATAATCAAATCAATTAAATGCTTTTCCGCTGTGCTTAATTTCTACTGCACAATTGTAACAATGTAATCAGTTTAGCAATCAAATTGACTCCAATGCACTTGCATTAATTTATTCATCACTTTTCAGCGCAGAAAATCGAATTATCTCAAGCCAACTTAATAGTGTCTGTCGTCTTATGAGGGCAAGTGATTGTCGCGACATTCAAGGATATATTTACGAATGCTCGGTGTCATCAGTGTCGAGTCACTAACAAATTTCGAGCAATGAAAAAACAATGGAAACACGATTTGCCATTATGCCGGAAATCTTCGATAATTTCAAATAATCCCCACACACAAACTGACACACACACATGGAGACAGCCTGAATCGATGTGCTGATTCAATGTTAGCCCCTGGCAATGTCGCAGACAATCAGCACTTTAGACAAACAACAACAATAACAACATGCTGAGACATAAGCGGAAACCAAGAAAAAAAAGCGTCTGTAGGTTTGCGGCTGCCTGAACCGCCAGAACAGCCAGGACAATCAGGACAGCCAGGAGGACTTGAGTGAATAAGCGACTGTATAAGCGACTGACTGGCTGGCTGCCTGGCTGCCAGGCTGCATTGGGTTAATGGCAGTCGACATCAGATGCCAAATGAGGCAATGGGGCACAAGGAGTTGTCTCAGCATTGGCATTGCCTGCCAGAGCTGCTTACAAAGTAAGTATAAAAGTTTTGCCATTTCTTGCTGAAACACATTCACACACACACACACACACACACAAATCAGACGCACATACGCATACAACTTTTAACATTTACTGCTGACTGTTGTTATTATTGTTGTTGTGGTTTTTGGTGTAACAAAGTTACAAGCAGCATTCGAAACTTGTCGTTGTCAAAGTCAAAGTCGCTGATGGGTTACAGTGCGTATGAGTAATTTTTATGGACAGTTTCTGTGCAACTGTCTGTTGGCCTTATTTCTTGGGCTTATATAGTTATGTGTATGTGCTCTACTCATGTTACCACTGACCGGCCACTCGATGCCTGTTTAACTTAGCCTCAACTTCAATTTTTTACATCCACTTAGCCTTTCAATTTTCTTTGTTCTCTTGTACTTATTATTGGCAATCGGACAAAGGAAACGTTAATTTGCCTGTTGCCAGTACGTTTGACTTGCCTCCGGGCTGCTGTTGCTTATCATTTTTTCTGTCGATGAACTTAATCGAATTAGTCCACTTAACGGCAAAAGTTAAGCCTAAGGACATTTTTCATGGCCTTCAAGAAATGTTTTTTTTAATTGCATTCAAGTGGTTCACTTCAAGCGGAAATACCAGAAATCCGAGGCTTCTGGAAAATTTTAAAATAATCGTGTGCCTTAGGATATTTGGTATCTCTGAAAATTCTCACACAGACTCTGACGCTCAGACGACTAAAAATTGTTTTAATAAAGAATTTAATAAAAATTACACATTTCTTAAACAAATGTCTTAGCAGTTACGATATTTAAGAATACATTTAAAACTATTAAAATACTAATATTCTAAATACATTTATACTCATTTAAAATTTTGTTGGTGTAATGAACAATTAAAAGCCTATGTTATATTGCTCTAAGAATATTTAAATTTATCAATAGTTATAGATTACATATTGTTATGGCCGAAGCTAAGCAAAAACTCAAATAAATAACTCTAAGATGACTCGTCCAATGACTGAATTCAACTTTTAGGATTTGCTCTATTAATGCGGAGGATGCGAAGATATGCTTATGACAAATTTGAAAACTTTGAAGCCACTTTGTTGAAATAAAAGTTTTATTTAAATTTGTTTTTGCCGACTCGTATAATGCAAAGTGCAGTACGGCGTATGTGTATGGGTATGTGTATAGGTATGTGTGTGTGTGTGTAACTTCAAGCCAAACGCATTAAAGTGCTCAAAGTTCTTAGAGGAGCCAAATATGAACTATGACTTTCCGCTGCATTGTTTGATTGTGGCTTAGTCATTTCTTTGTGCGGCTGCTCATTTTTCCGGCTAATTGTGTGTCCTGTTGGCAAGTCGAAGGATGTGGCAAGTATGCAGTAAGAAATGCTAAGCCATTGAGTATACAACGCTGGGAGTGGCAGAACGCGCATGATGCCATAAATCTCAATGGATGTATGCATAAATTATAGCCGGGAGCTCTCTGGACTGCCTGGCTGAAGGCTACAAAGTGAAAAAACCAAGCCAAACATAAGCAAAAAGGGAGAGAATCGGGGAGAGAGAGAGAGAGAGAAAGAGAAGAGGAAAGATGGTGTATAAACAGGCTGGCAAATGTTAAAAAACAAAAAGCACGATAAACGAAGCGACGTTTAAGGATTTAACGAGAAAAAATCGCTGTCACGAGGACGCAGGACGCATCGTTTTAATCAGTGGACGACAGCCACAAGAGCAGCGGAGGATGCTTCAACTCAGGCTCTCTCTCTCCGTCTTGACTCTGAAAATGGCTGCAATATTTTGTCCTGACCAAAGTCAACAGCCTGCACATCATGGCTGAAAAAAGACAAAGTCCGTCGCCAAGGAGTGGGGGTGGAAATTTACATTGGCGCTGCAAAGTATGCAATGCATATTTTTACTTTACTTCTGTTTGCTCCTTTCAGCTCAACTCAGTGGACCAAACATTTCCACATCCCGCGTCCAGCACAACTCGGTATCCGGTTTCAGTTCCCTTTGCATTTACACTTGTAACGCAAGGCAATTGCAACAGACTCTCAGCGAAAAGGAAGCTGAAAAATCAAAGGACTCAGCAGTTCTAACTTTTATTATTGAAACTAAATGATATTATTATTAGCACTAAGTTTGATTATTCATAAAGTAACTGAGCTATGGTGTAATTATTTATTCCACCGTGAGCTTAGCTGAGAAATACGAGAATATTAGTTTAAATTAAAACCCGCATTCTGACTTTATGTACATGGAAGATAAGGATGGTGACATTAATATATTTGTCGAAAACAGAGAAATTATTGAACTGTGATTTATTTTCCTAGCCGAATCTGGCAGTCCGATTCTAACGATTATTATATTTTTTATATAGAAACAAGACTTTGGAAAAGATGTATTAAATGAAAGATTAAAGTTTATTTCAGTTATTTATAATTGCTTTGATACTAAATGTAGAAAATGGTAAAAATTCTTAGGTCCTTTATATATATAATCTAAATTCATAAGATTTTCTAAATAAGTATCCGTCTGTACTAGAAACGGAAATCCTCGTTAGTCGCTCGGATAGCCCATTTGAATTTGTTCCGCAGCGAGGAATTGAAGACCTTCTCAATGGGAACATCATTCAGCTTGCACCAGGCAACCGTGATGCGAGGATCTAGATAGTTGACCTTCGATGTGGTCAGTGCTACGTTGCTTTGAACAGACTCTTTAGCCAGTTTCGTCTTCAGAGTGAACAGTTCGCTTTGAAGCTTACAAAGTCGTTTCTTATTATTGACATCTGAATGAATACGGAGCTTGATTTTGCAGCGTTTCTTGAAGTGAACGATCTCGGCTTGCTTGACTTTGATGAGCTTCTCCCAGTTGAGCAGTTTAAGGGAATTGGCTTTGGTCACCGCACGTCGATGATTGCAGAATTGGGCTGCCATGGCATTGGCTCTGGTATAGACATGGAGTTTCTCATTGAGTGTCAGATGGGGATGGGTAAGATCATCGAGGCGTTTCTGCAGCAGCTTGCTGGCATTGTAGGTGCGAAAAACCTTGGCCGTAAGTCCCTCCATTAGTATTTTCAGATGTCTGTTTAGATACTTTGCCAAAAGCAAATCGAACACTAAATCTACGCTCTGTTTGCCCTTCACAAAACAACGCAAGTTCGCAAATACTGTGGAGTTGAGGGCAACTTTGCGATAGAACTTAATTGAATCCTTGCCCAGAAAGTTAAATACGACAACATGAGGGACTCCTTGCAATCGATTGCACAGCTTTAAGTGCTCAACTCGCAGTGTGCAACAGCCTCCAGTGTCGGCTGTATTCTCTTGCTTATCGTTGCCCACTCGGAGCATCAGCCTGTCAATTAGATAGAGGGCCACGCCTCGTTGCCGCAGTCTCAAATCCTCCGAGTGCCAATCATTCCGATATGACAGACGTATCATCCGAATATGAAGTGACAAACGTCGAGCCATCTCAAACTTGTTGAGATCCCGAATGCCTTCCAGCCGTGATGCTGAGCTCAGCCAGATATACCTTTGCTTACCCAGCATCGAGTCCTTCCAGCGTGCCAACCAGCTGACCTGGTTGTTGTGCATCGTCTTCTTCCAACTGTGGCCCTCGGGTGCTGCTGGCGTCCAGCCGGCACTGCAATTAATGGTAACGTCTTCGGGTTGGACACGTGGCTTCAGCAGACCGATCAGCGGATGATTGCCACGCCCACGGAATATGCCTGGTGGCTCGATGTGATAGTTGGCGATCTTTTCCAGCTGACCATCGATCTCACAGTAACCAAACCGATCAATCTCCTCCTGACGCTTTTGTTTCAACTCCTCCTTGCTGCGACGGGACTTCAGTTCCGCCTGGAGCTGACAATGGTCATGGATCTGCTCGAAGTTGCACAGCGATAACTTATTTATAAAGGTACGTTGATGTGGATCAAGTAATCGAACAAAAGATCTGAAAAAGTTAAATTGCAATTTGCGATTTTTTGCTATGTCTGATTTAAGAATCTTTGCGTAGAGAGTGGCTGCCTCTTCGGCTGCTTCCGATAGCGCGACGGGTCTAGACTTGTAGTAGAACTTTACATTCGGTGGCAATCGTATGTAAGGTGGTGCAAAGACGGGTCCATTGTGTTTCAGAGTGCGCCATTTGATTTTCTGCTCCTGTCCGGAAACGCCAAGCTCCTGATGCCAGCTGGATTCGGAAGATGATTGATCCATTGACATTGCTGAAGAGATTTCATCATCTCCATAGAGAAAATCAGCTACTATAATGCGGTCCTCAGATGGTAAATCTAAATCAACATGTGAAAGACAGCGACGATTTCTCGAAACACACTTATAGGGATGTGAACTCCTTCCGCGTTTATTTCTCGTATTTTGAGACGACTTAACCATTATCATGAGTATTACGTGTGTGTTCCATGTGTGTATGATAATCAACATTACTTAAAAAAGTTTAAGCTTATAAATAAGCTGACAAGTGATGCCCAGTTAAATAGATTTAAAATCTAATCATCTAACCCTTCTCTTTCAAGCGGACCAGAGATCACAAATGTTGTTTCACACTCCTCTGTTTATACGAAAACCATTTTAGTATTAAGAATAAAAAACTTTTATAACTTCTATTTGATTAAAAAATACTTTATTTTCATTGTCTATTTAAATGCAACACTCATTGAACTTGGGTAGCTTATTGATTTGCACACCCACAATGCGGAGTACCTGTTGGGAGGCAAAGATTCCTGTTCGGATGCAGTAGTCGAGAGGCATATGTTGTACTAGTTGAGAGAGAAATCCGCCGACAAAAGCATCCCCACAGCCATTGTGGTCCACGATGGTACTCTTATCGACCTTCGGCACCGGATACTCCAGTATCTTTTCGTTGTCTTGAAAACATAGCACCGGACAGACTGCGTCAGTGATCATGACAATTCGAGGACGTATATTTTCCTTGGGCAGGGCTTGAAGACGTTTACCGATCTCGAATATATCCGTAGTATCCCAATCATGGGTTTCAGCAAAAGCCAAGGCTTCTTGTTTATTTCCAATAATCATATCTGTGTAGGGCAAAATCTCGTCCAATTGTGGTTTGTGCGTTTGCAGTACAAAAACGGCGCTGAAATTGAGCACAAATGTTCGATTATTCTCCGAGGAGAGTTTTGCAACACTGAGAACGGTTGCAGCATTGACTGCTATAAAAAACCCTGTTGCATAAATATATTGTGCTCGCTCCACAACGCACAGGTTCGCATCATCGTATAGCCAATCCTCTGAGAAATAGGCTGCTGCCCCCAAGTTGGCAACCAGCGAACGATGGCGACCTCTCAATATAATGGCACAAGTGCCCGTCGGAGCTTCATCTCTTTGCTGGTAAAGAGTTTGAACCCCATCGGCCATCGCTCTTTTTGCAATGGTCTCTCCAAACTTATCCTTTCCAACGGCCCCAACGAAGTACGCACTATATGGTTTTGTCACAATCCACTGAAAAATCCGCATGGAGTTTTGACAAGCACCACCAGCCGAGTATGTCACATTCTCCATGTTGGTCAGCTCCTCGAACAGCTGAAGGTGCCTTTCCTCCGCAATAATCGCTGCATTCTCGACCAAATCGTACTTCTCCAGTATAACACTTTCCTCTATGGTCGTGGTTATATCCAACAGCGGATTGCCAAAGCCAATAAGAATACCCTCTGGAATATCCATAATTAATTTTTCAATTTGACCAGATCTTTGTGACACTCTCACTCAACACGAGGTTCACTATAAAGGTCTGACAAGAGATTTCCTTGGACTGCGGTTCATATCAATGGGTGCACTTCAATTGTAGTGTATTTAAGATTTTAATGTACCATTATAACTAGACTTTGGAAGTATTAATTTTGAACTTGACTACACATAATGCTCAGATGAACTGAATAGAAACGCTGTCTACAATTTCAATCTCATAAAATATTTTCAACATGTATAGGAAATAACAATGTAAATAAGTCAGGGATTGTACTCTGTGTTTTATATTGCACAAATATCTCAACTTACATATATTATACATACATACATACATTCATAGATTATTCAAATCTCTTACCATACTTTAAAAATATTAATAAATTCCAATTGTATATAGCTAATAAATAGATAATATTAAAAAAGCAATATTTATTTTACAAATTGTAGAAAAATATTTTTATTTATATTGATAACATACATATAGTAATGATACTTTATTGCGAAAAGTGTTGTTTAATAAATTAAAATTTAGAAGCAACTCTCTTTGAATTTAGGAAGTTTATCGATTTGTATACCCACAATGCGGAGTACCTGTTGGGAAGCAAAGATTCCCGATCGGATGCAATAGTCGAGGGGCATGTTTTGTACAAGTTGGGAGAGAAAGCCACCGACAAAAGCATCTCCACAGCCATTGGTGTCCACGATGACACTCTTGTCGACCTTAGGCACCGGATATTCCACTACCATTCCGTTCTCCTGGAAGCATAAGATGGGACATTTAGAGTCAGTGATCATAACAATGCGGGGTCGATTATTATCCTTTGGTAGACACTGAAGTCGTTTTCCAATCTCAAATATATCATTGGTTTTCCAGTCATGAGTGTCAGCAAATGCCAAGACCTCCTCTTTATTTCCAATAATCATATCGGTGTAGGGCAAAATCTCGTCCAGCTGCGCTTTCTGCGTGTTCAGCACAAAAACGGCACTAAAATTTAGCACAAAAGTGAGATTTTTCGTAGAGGATATCTTGGCAACCTTGAGAACAGTTGCAGAACTGACCGCCACAAAGAAACCAGTTGTGTAAAAATATTTTGCGCGATTCACAACACACATGTGACTCTCGTCGTTCAACCAGTTCTCTGAGAAATAGGCTGATGCACCCAAGTTTGCCACCAGAGAACGGTTAAAACCATTGACGATGACCGCACAGGTGCCCGTCGGAGCTTTGTCAGTTGTCTGATAAATTGTTCGAACCCCATCAGACATCGCTCTATTTGCAATCGTCTCTCCGAACTTATCGTCGCCAACGGCCCCAACGAAATACGCACAAAACGGTTTAGTCACGATCCACTGAAAGACCCGAATGGTATTCTGACAAGCACCACCCGCCGAGTATGTAACATCCTTCATTTTTGACAATTCCTTGAAGAGCGGAATGTGTCGTTCCTTGGCAATAATTGCGGCATTCTCGGCCAATTCATACTTCTCCAATATGACATTATCTTGAACGATCTTGGTTATATCCAGCAGGGGATTGCCAAAGCCTATAAGCACACCCTCCGGAATATCCGACACTTTCCGTGAGTATACTCTGCAAGCTCTTGGACAACGACAAATTCGTGGAATTCTCAGGATTCGCTTCATGGTGGCTTGCCTAAAATAAACATAGAAATTTTAATTGGACATTGTGACTATATTTTGACAAGATTAGTTATGTTATTTTCTACATATTATGTTCAGAATAAATTATGTTTCATGAATTAAAATGCGTTGTGTGTTAATTTATTTATTTATAATAAATTTTTTTAAAATAAAATAAAGTTTTTAATTAATCTTATTCATAGTTCTTATTTTAAATTTTATTTTAAATATATCTTTAGTATATTGTTGAATTTGTATGGAGTGGGAGAGCTGTATATACAGTTTAAATATGACCCTTTTGGCTTTTTCTGTTCCAGTAAAAATAACTGCAGTATTAAAAGACAACGCCATTTGGAGTTCTATATATGTACTTTATGTATACGAAGTACAGTTGAGTAGGAGACATATCGTAGTCGGGCAGTCATAGCATTTAATTTGAGTTTTAATTACCCGCATAAATCAATCGTGAAATATTAATGGTCGGTCCATTTAATATGCTATTAATTACGATTGCATCTTGTTATGAATTTTTATGTTTACGCAGTGTCATTACGACATCAACAACGGTATGGTGATGCGGAAGTTTGGTCTGGGTTGACGGCCTTTCACTCACCAGAAAGCTGTTGATATGAGGGCACTTTTATTTTCAATGCATTTCACTTTCTGGGAATGGGAATTGATTATTTTTCGCAATAATAAAACATCTTGTCAGCCTGCATCGCGTTTCGCTTGACGAGCAGAGAATGCAATTCCGGCCACCCGGAACGTCCTCGTAATGACAGTAGGCCTAGGATCTGGAGAAGAAGATGGAGCTTGAATGGGAAGTGGAGAATGAGCAGGAGGTTTACTGGTGGATGGAAACAATGGCATGCAGAGCTTTGCACAAGTTGTCTTGCATAAATATTAATTTTTATACAACAAAAGCAGCCGCAGCGGCAACAGAAACAGCCGTTGCACTGCCACCGAATGGAGCAACAAAAACCAGCAGCAACAATAACAACAGCAACACCACTAGGAATAACAATAGCAACATGCGTCGCTTATCGCCTGCATGGGCCGCAAAGTATGCAAGCGGTTTTTCACTTTGCTGCTGTTAATGTTATGAATACTCTGTATTTAAGGCGTAACGGGGTATAGTCGATAATAACTAAATACAAATGTGAATCTTATTTATATTAGTTTAATTATTTAGTTACTAGGTTATTGAGTTTCCCAGCACTACAAGTATTAACTTATTTTTTAAAGTGCTAGTCACGTGATGATTCTCACTTAGTTCTAGAAATTAAATTTTGTTTTAAAGCTGTATAATTTATAATTGCTTTAATTCAATTTGTTATTTGTAATTTAATTTAATTTGATCATTCCAAAAATGTTGACTTTAATATAACAATTAAATAATAACAATCAAATAAATGAATGCAATGTAAAAATTATTTTTTAACTGAACTGCATTTTGAAGATATGTAATAACGCTATAAATATTTATATATGTGATTATATATAAAATTAAATACATACTTGAAATTCATAAGAGTGTACTTAAGCCTATGAACCTATGTAGATCTCAGAGTCGATAGGAGCTGGAGCTACCAAATTTGGCTCACAAACTTTTTCTGTATGCAGATCCAAACTGTTTAATATTTTTTAGCATGCCCCTTTGCAACCCCGCAATTCAATAAAACCGTCTACCACTTTCAATTTGCAGGATATTTGATAGATTGTGATTACTTTTCTTATATGATACAAGCATATCTCTGGGTAAGTACGAGTATGTACTTACTTATGTGTGAACATTATTCTTCGTCGTATTCCTTTAGTAAACCGCAACAGAGATGAGGAGCAAGAAGATAGTTTTTCATAGAAGTGAGCGGCAGAAGTGAGATGTAGCTTGAGCTCGACCGCAGCGGCAACGTGGCAATGCAGCTGCATAATGTGGCATGTGGTTAGCATTAAAAATGATATGCAACAAGAGCTGCATCTGTGTGGAGCGCAAGGCGGGAAGCATGCATTTTGAGGTGCAGGCAGTCACTGACAGCCGCATGGCAATTATAATCCACACACGACCAGACGCGTACGAATAGCCACCCAAGCAGCGAACCACCCAGCGAACCACTCAACCCACCCACCCACCGAAACTTTCACACGCACGCCCAACCGAGCGTATGTGGCTTAAGTGTGTTAACTGTAGCTTGAGGATGCCATGGCGATTGGTGGTTGGGGGTTGAGTGCGAATGACGGTCCCGGTGGTGGTGGTGGTGGTTTGGGTGGTTGGGGTGGTTGGGGTGTCAAGCAGCAGCTGCCACTGACACACAATGAACACATCAACATGACACTGTCGGCCTGACAAAAGCTTAGCAGCAACAACAGCCAGCTGAGTGGCAACCACAGACAACCCATCGACCCCCCCAAAGTCCATTCGTCCCTCAATCCAAGGATAGACATTCACACGCTTAACGCTTTTTTTGATATCCGCTTCCACTTCCACTTCCGCTTTCGTTGTCGTTGTCGGCACTCTCACATTGTTATGTAACAAGCTTTTTATGTGATTACCTTTACCTTCTGTTAGTTTTACTATAATTTGGCCTTTACTTTTAACGAGATTGTTGTCAGATTTTTCAGCTTGAGAGCAGCTAACATCCATGAAACTGAAACGTGCTCCCATTCGAGCATAAAATGCAGGATGCTTCAACATTCATGAGTACTACGCATAAGTGAATACGAGTACGAGTACCTATGTGTGACTATGAGTGCGAGTGCCAGTTCGAAGGTGAGTCTATTGTACTGCATTTTGTTGCTCATTTCCTGATATTTTTGCAAACGTAAGCGTAAAGCTAAATAATAATGAGTATTTTCAAGACATCCATTAAAATTTGATATTCAAGAATTGAGTTTAATATTTCCGGTGACAAAACGAGAAATAATAATTGAATTTATTCACACAATCGTTAGGTTTTTATTGGTGACAAAATCGTGACTGTAAAGCCCAAGAAACCTTGGATGAAACGATTTTCAATGGAGCTTATGCAATTCACTCTACAGCTTTACATTTATCACCTATGAAAGAAATAAATATATCGATTTATATTTATACATATACTTTATTTGAATTGAAAGTATTGTACTTACCATAGTTTTATATCTATGACGCGTAATGTAATTAACGTTGTGGATAACACAAATACTATTGTATTAATAAACCAGCGATATACAGTTATGTTATCCATTATTATATTTTAGAATCAACACGGTTATATTTTACAAAAATTATTTAACAAAGCAGAAATATGCTACTTAGATGTTGAGAAATATTCGGTAATAGAAGATAAATAAGAGGTCTGAGAGACATACGATCATTAAATCGATAGATTTTACACCCTGGAAGCCGAACAATCATTTAAAATACAATCTCCGCTGCTGACTCGAAAAGATATAGACAGTAAACAAGTATAGATAAAAAAATTAAAAGAAAATATTTAAGTAGATTTTAAATTATTTACAATATTTTCAAATCACATTGCAATTTTACTTAAATCAAAAGTAACTTTTCTGTATTTCTGGTATCTACAATTCAATCAATTTCTTAAAAATCATCATTTGTAGTATAGAGTACAGTTCGAAATCGAATAATTTGAAGTGAAAAATAATCAGACATTGTAATGTCCCAGTACGCGCCGTTTATAAAGCCCTACATTGAGTACAATCAGGATGGCTGGGGACCCTGTGAGGTACCTGAGCTGGAGGTGCCCTATCAGCCATTCTGCAAGAGCGATCGTCTGGGCAAGATCAGTGACTGGATGGTTCCGGTGCAGGAAAAGAAATACACTAACAAATATACTTCGACCTTTGGCAGCAATAATAGTCACTATGCGTATTTTCACGACGATGATGATGCCACCTTTCATCTGGTGGATGGATCCAATTTGCGTGATCTGAAGCCCTATCAACGCAATCGCTATCGTCCCAATCCGCGCAACAATTTGCGTGCACATGGGCGTAATGGGCGTGGTAATGTTGCAACTGGTGGCGGTACTGGTGGCATTGGAGGTGCCGGACTCGGAGCTAGCAACAAGTATGGAAAGGGACGGGGGGATATGCGACGGGGTCACATGGGACGTCGCTTTATGCGCAATGCCCCAGTGCGTCTCCGGGAGAGCTCGGTGCTCGTCCGCTCCGATTGGGTGTCCGTGGAGGAGATCGACTTTCCACGTCTGCTCAAGCTGTCACTGCCACATATCAAGGATGGCATGAATCTGGTTAATTGTGGCACACTGGAGTACTATGACAAGCAATGCGATCGCATTAATGTGAAGAAGGAGCGGCCGCTGCAGAAGATCGATCGCATCATCAATGTGCCTGGCACCATAGATGATCCCATCATACGTCGTCTTTCCAAGACAATGGGCAATGTGTTCGCCACCGATGATATTATTGCCACACTCATGTGCTGCACTCGCTCCGTCTACTCATGGGACATTGTCATTGAGAAACTGGGCACCAAGATATTTCTGGACAAACGCGATAATGCCCAGTTCGATTTGCTGACCGTGAATGAGACGTCGCTGGAGCCGCCGCAAGATGAGGATGGATTCATCAATTCGCCGCAGAGTCTGTCCCTGGAGGCCACATTAATCAATCACAATTTCAGCCAACAAGTGCTCAAAATTGGTGATCAGGAGCCGAAGCACAAATTCGAAGAGCCAAATCCTTTCGAGACACCCGGCGTGGAGCTTGCTTCGGTCGCCTATCGCTATAAGCAATGGCAGCTGGGCGAAGATGTGGTTCTCATTGTACGCTGCAAGCACAACGGAGTCATCAAAACACCAAGTGGTGAACTGCAGTTCTTGTCTATTAAGGCGCTCAACGAGTGGGACTCAAAGGTGGCCAACAACGTCGAGTGGCGCCAGAAGCTTGATAGCCAACGTGGTGCAGTTCTTGCCTCGGAGCTTCGAAACAATGCCTGCAAGTTGGCCAAGTGGACCGTAGAAGCTGTGCTCGCCGGCTCCGATCAGCTCAAACTGGGTTATGTGTCACGGGTCAATCGCAAGTATTCATTAACATCAATCCTGAACTTCCTTTAAGGTTTCCTTAAACAGGCAAAGATCATTTGCGTCATGTCATTTTGGGCATGCAACAGTTTAAGCCACAGGAGTTTGCCACACAAATCAATCTCAATATGGATAATGCCTGGGGTGTGCTCCGTTGCCTGATCGATATTGTAATGAAGCAGCCGGATGGCAAGTATCTGATCATGAAGGATCCCAATAAGCCGATGATACGTCTCTATGAAATACCCGAGAACGCCTTCGATTCCGACGGCAACGATGACGAGGAGACCAGCGATGACAAGCCATTTGGCAAGTCAATGGGCAATTAAATCTACATCCTTTGTTACATTTGTTATAGTTTATATACACAGTTATAATATATTAATTATTATAATTATCTGAATAAAACATTTGTGGCTCGAAAGCGTGGAAGTTTTCATATCATAATGCGACATTTCAATTCATTAAAATAGGTACATTAAATAAGAACGCTATACGTCATACAAATAATTATATTATATGTGCATGACATATTTTTCAAATTAAAACACATACAAATTTTTTTAATTGTTTCAAAGTATGTGGATGTATTTATAGCATAATGCAAAATAAGAAAACAAAAAAAAATTAAAAATAATAATAATAGTTATAGGAAAAAAATAATATTTAAGAAAATATTCATAGTTAATAATTTTATGTGCATTCAATGACTTTAGTCTCTTAAGCTTGTTAATGTTGGTCTATTTTAAAGTTGTTTTTCTTTCAATAGTCAATACTTCTTCCTTTATTATTTAACACTAAATTGAGGCGATTCGGCATAGAATTGACTAATGACTGTAAAGTAGTTATGTCAATATTAGCCCATTCTCGTTCTATTGCCGATTTAAGGTGTCCTGCCGTCTCAAACTGTGTTCCGCTTTTGAAAACACGAGCGGACAGAATCCCCCAAAGGTTTTCTATCGGATTCAGTATTCGTCTTAAAGTAACCCTATATATTATTATTTTACATTAAACGATTATCTCTAAATTTAAGACGTATGAAGTGTGTATGTTCAATATGAAATTGATGACTAGAAGATTGAAGAAGCCTAAGACACATTCCTTTACTTATCTACCAAGACAAAGACTCGATAGGAATTAAAAAGTTGTATGCTTAAGGAATCGATTAGATACTGTATGAAAAGAATAATAATTTTCAGGGAACGGCGAATGCATCATGCGAATGTATCATTTTACTAACAATTTTTTAAAACCATTAGCAGTTTCTTTTAAATTACTCTTATCAAAAATTCGCGTCGAATGGTACCTCAATTATTCCAATCCGACAACTAATTCAAAAGATATATTAATTTGCATTTTTATTGACCTCAAAATGAGATGAAAATTCAGTTTGTCTGCTTATTTATTTTAAAGCGTAAAAAAAGTTTAGATTTTTTGATAAGGAATTGTTTCTCATACATCCAGCCATTTTTGTTCTGCGACTTTTTGAAAAAACACTAGTTTAACGGGAAATAGATAAAATCCGTTAAACTTGAAACGACTATAGTTTCCAAACTACAGAATCTACAGATGTGTTCTATATGTCGTTTTAAAGGGCATTTAGAAGTTCAATGCGCATAATGGTTATTTCGAGGTATAAGGAATCATGACCTTTTTGCCCATCGTGCCGAATGCAAAACTTTTAATTTTTTAGAATAATTCACATATTAAAATAAATATTGTTTTTGACAAAATTGAATATCAGAAATTTTGTACATGGAAAGGCTTTTGTCACTAGACTTTTACTTTGTTTTTCTTGTAAGATAAATTAAAACACCAAGAAGACGTATTTCTTTTGACGACCAAATTAAATATGTGACTTTTGGTAAAAGTAATAAATTTTCCTATTGTATATTAAAGTGGTTTTCTTATCGCTCGACTCAATACTGTACTCAAATAGAGAAGAAATCGATTTGTATGTTTTCGAATATTAGTATACAATGTCTAATGAATACTCAGTGTCACTTGACTAATAGTTACCCTCGAGCTGTGAATCCAGATAAATGAGCTTCTGACAGGCCAAACACAGGAGACAGCTGCGCTTGACTGGCGCTAAACAATGGAAATAAATACAATTTAAATTGAGTTTTTGACCAAGCAGCATACATACATGTACGCATACATGTGTGTTTACTCAGACCCCCCCGCCCCCATCAACTCCACACATCCCCTCGTCGGACTGCCTCAAGAGAGTCACAGTTATTTGATGATAACATGTCCGCATCAATCATTGCGGTTCTGCATACAAAGAAATACAAAATAAAACCAAGTTAAATAAATGTTCATTGTCAGCGTGTGTAGCACAAGATGACATTTGACATTCCCACTCACAGCATACACACATGTATAAGAGAGAGTAATTGAACTCTGGACTGTTGCCTGTTGTTTAGCTGGAGATGCCTCAGGTTCAATAAATCAGAAAATGGCATCAATCAATGCAAATTTCGAGGCAATTTCATTGACAGTGCCGCAAAAAATATTGTGCACCAGTACAGAGGCAGATAGACAATGATAGAGAGAGAGATAGAGATAGAACGAGGGACAGAGAATTTAATTAAATTATTAAATTGTTGCGACTGCCACACGATTTAAGTTCAGTACAAATTCAATCACAATCTAATTATGAGCCTAATTGCTTGCCTGCCAGCTACTAATCACCTGGGAATCAATCCCAAACAAAACTAAACTACAAAAATATGTGCATATGTATATATTTGCACAAATATGCCAAAACAAAACCTTTTAATTGTGGCTGCTAAATTAAGTTTTGCTTTTGAATAAAAACAATTATTAGACCATTCAACTTAAATATTTTAATTGCTTCAAATATTCAGCACGGTGTTCATTTGCATATTTCAAATGTATACAAATATAACATGTGAGTATATGAAAAATATTTATAATATTTAGAATTTGAGTACTTATATTTTAGATACAAAAGTGTAAAATTGTCATAATGTCAGGAGCCGTAATGGTTTCAAAATACAAATTAGAAAATATAACTATTTATGCATTTTTATCAAAAATAAAGAGATATCTAAATAACAAAATTTTTAAATATTAATTAAATTAAAACTTATATAAACTTAAATAACTCTTATTTCAATTTTAAATATCAATATGTAAAAAATTAATTTAAATGTGTTTTGAACAAAACTAGATATTATTTCTCACATTTCACATCCACTTTTATTTCCTATGTCTGTTAGATATTAAAGCTTTACATAAAATTGTTTTGTATGCTCGACAATAACCTGCAAAGTTTTATTTAATGGAGTCGACTGGAAAGTACCCTGTAGTCAAATATTAAATAGAAAATAGTTTAGCAACATTTATTTTTTAATTTTTTCATTTTGTTAGAAATCAATATTTCATAAATTAAATATTTAATTCAATATTCAATAATTTAAAATGACTCTGGATATAGAACTACATGTTGTTCAATTATCTTGGTCATAAACGATTGCAGATATTTTGTAGCAGTTTCGACAGCAAAGAATTGAACTTTGAATAAATAAAACTAGTTTATGATTTTAATTGATTGAATAATAAATATTTTACCAAGCAAACTTTTATTTTAAAGTTATATTTTTGTCTACGACTTAAAAGTTTATAGGAAGAATAACAAATTTTTACATAGTATGTAGATCAACATGTTCATTCAAGGACCTCATTCATAGGGTATAAACACTTAAGTACTATTCAATTAAAACATTTTGTTTGCTAAATCAACATATCCGTTCAAACTACAAGATGACTTTTGTTGATGGTTTAAAGCGGTTGCCACAGAAAAGTTATTGCTCTTGGTTAGCTGCCTCAGTGCATGTTGGCCCTCGACCTATGAACTGACTGGGCTGCCTTGTGCATTGGGCATTTCAAGGTCTGCGCTTGGCTAACCACGCCGTTGAAAGGCGTTTAACAAACTGCGCAGTTGGCAGCGGCAAGCTGCAGCAACTTCAGAACCAACTCAAGTGGCGCCTCAATGTACAACTTTTGTGCATTTCATTCTGCATATGCAGTACTATAGTTGCAGGACTACGACGGGTTGAGCAGTTGTGGTGGATTGTGAGGGCTGCAAAGCCGGTGGCACTCAGCCGAAGGCATTTGCATATGCAACCGCAACCGCTCGTCCCGCTCTGCCCCTGTCCCTGTTTCGGTCCCTGTCCCTGTCCCTCTCCACACAACTACCGAGTGGAAAATGAAAAGTTAAGCTTTGAATGAGGGCGACAAATTGCAAATTAAACTCTTTTGCATTTTACACACATGAAAATAGTTGTAAATAAAAATGCAACTTTTTTCCACAACTGTAAATTGAATTTAGTTTCAGTTTAGTACAAATACTCAACTTTCTCCACCCGCTAATCTAAATGCTGTGACTCACTACATCAGCTTTTATCTCTGAAAATGTAAGCATCGTAGCTAGCGGCCTTTTAACCGTTTAAGCAACAAATCTGCAAAATGTCAAGCTTAACCTTCTGCTAGCCCCAAATCCTCCACTTTCCTCTCCCACTCTTAACAAGAAGCCAAGGATTAAGGCCCCGTAGCGTTTTCCTTTTACTGCGACATTTGAAAAAGAGTTTAAAATTGACTTGGTGTATAAACTTTTTGGATTTCTCGGATTTGCGTTGCCTTTTGGCATATTTAATTTGGCGACTTCTGTCAGTTTCGTTGGCCCAAAAGACATCGGCCATGTCAATTTTTTTGACTGGTAGCAAAAGAACTGTAAACTTTTCAAATGCAGCTCATTTAAATATCATTTGTCAAACCAACTTTTTTCCTAACGGCCGAGCATTAAAATCGGGACTTCACATTTAAGAATGTGTACAATGAGTGGATTGTGGTGGGCAATTTAGGAATCTTCATTGATTTTCCCTAATAGAGAGGGCTCATTGTAAATAGCAAGGGAATTTTACCAATATTTAACATGAATTAGAATGCAGGAAGTAGCTATCTAAACCAGAGAGCGGTAATAACAGTTACTTATGAAAATTCATTTTGAAGCAGAGATTCATTTGGATCTTTATGAGCTTTATGTAAAATTTTAAATGCAACAATTATATAAATGAAAAAACAAAACAAACATAAACAAAAACCAAAAGAAAAACACAAATAACAAAAGTCTTGTTAGATGAATGTTAGGGCCTGCATTTTATATAAGACTTTTTTTTAAATAAAATTCAATGCCTAATTATCGACTGCCATAAATTAATTTGCAGTTTCAACATAAATTTGAATTTTAGGTTTGTTTTATATAATTAATTAATTCAAATTTAATTCATGGATTTTTTTTTAATTAAAAAATAATTTAAATTAACTCAATAAATTTTACATTTCATCTAATCGTTCATCAATTACAACACACCGTTACGGTCTCTGCTATTTATAAACAGATTTCAAAGGTAGTTATCAAAATTAAACAGGCATTAAGTTACTTCTTCACTTAACTTACTTCTTCATCTTCTTCTTCTCACTATTTTGAAATTTTCATACACAGAAATTGGACTTTCTATTGTAGCCAAATTTGAATATGCCAAGGAACAATTGAAATTACATAATTTCCAAAAAATAATTGAACTTGAGCTAGAGACCCAAAATGCCGAACACCGTTCAGATAAAAACATAGACGTCATTAAAATATTTGATGTGAAAAAAAAAGTAAAACCAACTGCCTCCTGTGAGGATTGAACTCACGACCCCTGGTTTACAAGACCAGTGCTCTACCACTGAGCTAAAGAGGCTTCTTGAGAAATGACAGCAGAGTAGCCAACAAATGTACTAGGAAGTGCAACCTGTATAGAGGTGATCGAGAACTTTTAATAGTAATTTACGATATCATTGATAACAGCTCAAAAAAAGAACTGTTTGCTCAGCTGTTTACAAACAGCAGTTGGCACTGAGAATACAAGTATATGTCGTTAAAGAAATTAAAAGAACACAAGTGGAATTTCTATATTTTTTGGCCAACTGATAGCACTGCTTTTTTTTCGACTACAGAAAGTTAAAAATAGAATACAACTGAATATGTATACTTTGAGGATTCAAAGATTTCACTCTCCCAATCTCGTTAGGGAGTTGCGACATAAAATATACCTTAGCTTTGAAAATCACCAAGGGGAAAATGCAAGCCGCAGACAAAAAACCGAAAAAGACAAGAACCACCACAAAATTTCACCGTCAATTTGCAAATCTGTAACAATAGTGATAATTTTTCTTAACCGCTGAACAAAACCATAAAACTTTTCCAAACATTTTGACAAAGTTTTTGGACATCCAATTTGATGTTCCTTGCATTCTCCTGAACGAAGCGCAGCGCAAAAGTTTTGAAAAATGTTGAAAAATATTATTTATGCAGAGTTGAAGAAAAAAGAAATAAAATAATAAAAAATGTGAATATAATTCGACGGGCTCCTGTAAATCCTACGTAGGGAGACCCAGAGCCTAGACGGGGACGGGGGAATTCAGCTGCAGTCTGCCACTTCGGTATGTTTAAATCATTCATATTCAGTCGGAGCCACAGTTTGAGAGTTTTGCCTCGGGTTAGAAAAGGAAGTGGGGAAAGGAGAATAGAAGAAAATCATTGCATTGACACTCTGCACAATGACTGTAAAAAGTTTTCGAACAGTTCGCTCGTCCGCCTGCATTGCATGATGGGTAAAGAATTATCGCCCGCCTGGCCGGAAATCATTCCTGCTTTCCGGCTGCAACTCACACAGATTTCAGCTCCCAACTGCCAGTTCCCAGTTGCCAGCTTCTTATAGCCACAGAACATTTTTCATAGCTCCAGCTGGGACTTCCAGCTGGCAATTGAGTAACTTCTGTTCTACACATTTCTAATTCGTTGCCTCGCCCCAGACATTCGCATACCCCCATATCCCGAAATCCTCGTCCTTTTAAATCCGGCGAATGCAGTCGGCGCATTTGGCAAGCTCGATGCCACTGCCATTGGCATTCATCCGGTTGCCGTTGTCTGCATCTGTCCATTGACTGAGCTGATCTGTGGATAGCGGGTCGTAAGGTTAGTGTCGGCTCTGTTCGTGTATACCAAGGGGTGGGGAAGGGAGTGGGGAGGGGTATGGGGAGCAAGCGTGGCTGTGTCAGAGTGTTAGCCAGCTGGTTGACTGGTTCGCAAATCTCAAATTAAATTCATTGAATAGTTGTCAAAATATTCGAACGGTCGTAATTGGATTTTTGCTCGTGTCACATGTGCACTTTGCACTTTTGAATAATTTTATGTAAGTTTCAGACACTTTTGTTATCAATTGAAAAATCTTCTCTTCTATGAGGTGACACATTTTATCCGAAAACTTTACAAATTGATTGAGGCTCTGCAATATTATGCAGGTGTCTGATTCATATTGACATACATATACATACATCCATACTGATTTGATTAAGAGAGGCCATCAATTTATTTGTAATTATATATATTTTTCTTATAGGTTTCCCGATTAATATTTTATTAGCATGTTAATATAATATATTGTATTTATTGTACGATACTCACTTTATTTTCACTAGCCTCTAGATATTTTTCTGAGAAATATTATTATCTTTTCGACTGAGAGAGATCAAAAATAAAGCTCTCATTCCACACGATATGATATTTGTGATTATTCTAATCAGGTTTTTTTTGAGGAAAACTCTGACCTACCGAGCACGGTAAATCGCGAATGTCAGGGTGGGTAGTGTTACAAAGTGTGGAAAAAGTAAATCAACAAGTTGCTGAAGTTCAACGCACACCGTCAGAATATTTTAAGCTCGACGAGCTCTTAACTGCTTAAAGTTTTCAACATAAATATTAAGTATACGCACGGCGATACACACACACACCCAATCCACATAGCACAGCAAAATGCACAAAGCATAAGAATAAGGCAGAAGAACAAAAAAAAAAAGAAAACAAATTCAAGAGAGGTAAAAAGAAAACAGGTAAACAACAAAGTTGTTTTTATCTTTTTGTTTCTTTCGTTTTCAGTTTCTTTTGTGCATTTTGCCAAAAGCATGAAAATCGATTACCTGTGCGAAATGGAATATATCCATGTATATACAGTGTGTGTGTGTGTGATTGGGGGAATTTCGCAACAAATGTGTGGCTTATTGGGGGAAGAAAGCTGATTGTTTTCAGTAAGCAGACTTTGCATAAACGAATGTGAATACATTTGAACAAAACAACATTCAAATTACGAATAATACGAAAATACTCGTACCCCAAGGTGTCTGAATCGAATGCAAATGTGAGCCAATACAGCTTAAATGCTTTTTGATTTCTTTTAATTTCACATTTTCAACAATCGACAAGACACAAATAAATATTGGCACTCCAAGCCAGTCAGACAGCCAACCAAGCAGACAACAATCCGTCAGATACAACTCGTTGATTTCGATTTGGACTTAAGTGCAACTATCTAAAGTTTTTCAGAGGATGAGAGACAATTTGCAATGATTTTGTTCAATTGGTTGCCATCGCTTGGCTTTTGTCTTGGCACTTTGTCTTGGCAGCTCACGGACTTATATTGTGCTGCATACTCTAACAAAGAGTATTATTACTTCGTCAACATCAAAGGGAACATCACAAAACTAGATATCAATGGATTGTGATCGATTTACAAGTCAAATTTAGAAAGTATATCATTTAAGAGAATTTAGCTTACACAATAATTGTAATTTATACCATTTGACAAGAGTGTTCAAACTGCGACGTAGCCAGACCATCTTTTTGTGACCGTTTTTTTATTTTATTTGCAACAAATTAGGTTTTATCTATCTATGTCCTTGGAGTGTGCAGGGCCTTGCCCGGCAGCTGATGGGTTGACAAAGTTCCGGATGATGCTGTTCTTGGCCAGTCGTCGTATCGGTCACAATGTTAGCACAACACAAGATACAGATACATTTGCAGACACTCCTTGTATGTATACACTGCTGTGTTTGCACAGAGTTTCGCACAAAATTAAATTCCAGTGCACCCAATGTTCAATCTTTACCTCACTACAACTTGCGGCAAGTTGCAAGTATGTTGGCTCTGCAAAATTTCCATCATTGCAACAAGAATGTAAAAAAAAGCTTGCAACACATTTCCACTTCAGCAAAATTGACCCAAAGTCGGTTGGAAGGGTCGCCGGCAACGTGTGTGCATCCGCTTCATTCTCATGCTCATGTCCAGACACTCAATCTGGTTGCCATTCGCCATTCGCCAGTCCAGTGGTAGTGTCAAGAAAAAGATCAAGTGCAACACTTGTTGGCGTCACAAAAATGCATCTAAAGTTGATTTTGATAAAGTTACGCGAACTATGTGAACAGCTCTTGGCATCTGCACAGATTTCTGATCTTCCCCCTCATTTTGGTTATAATTTAAATTGGCAAAGCATGGCATGCAGAAGGGTCCGGTATAAAATATTATTTATTTTTTTCCCCATCAAATACTTAGCATATTTTTGTGTGAAATATGAATAGTATAAAAAATTTCGAATATTTGACCAGAGATTGTTCAGTCAGCCTCTTAATTTCTTATTGGTTTTCTTACAAATTTGACAGCGATTGCAAGCATATTGTATATATTATTCTTATCTTTCACACTTGCAAATTTTCTAAATATTTTATGCGATTACTAATAGTATTTCTTTCAAGTGTTTATTTTAAATTTTAGATTGATTAAAAGAGATGAGAACCCGTAATTTTAAAATATTTTGAAAAAAATAAAAGATAAAGAAGAAATTGAGATGGCAGATAAGACATCTCTATTCCAATTTATTATCTAAAGCACTTTTAAAATAAATTGTCACAAGCATATAATTTCAATGTAAGCTTAGTATATTACATTTTCTTTAAGATTTGTTTACATAGATATTTCTTAATGTGATTTATTAATTTTTTTTATTTTTATCAGAACTAGCTCACAATCAAACATAAATCAAAATTTTAAGCACTTTGTTTAGTAAATATTCTCCTAGTCATGGCGTCATTATGAGAATATTTTATAGTACTTAGATTCAGTTGAATAATATAATTAGGTCATGATTCTAATTAGTCAATGTATTTTTTTTATGCCGAGTCAATTTGAATTCCATGAAGAACATGTTCTTAATGCTTGCTTCCATGCCGTCATATATTTTGGTCACCCTAGCCATATAACTTATCTCGTGTCCTGGCTGCCGTCTTGCTAATACATATATCATATTTAATGTGTCTGAAATTCGTGTTGTCGTTCGTCCTGTCTCTCTTTTTTCACCATTTTTAGTTGGTTTTTCTCTATTTTCCTCTCCCTTATTGCCCTTTTGCACTTACTTCCGCGCTTTAATGTCCACCATAAACTCTGTTTAACGGTTCTCTTTGCCAAAACAAAATGCTGCTTGCCTCGCCCCCGATTCAACTCTTACCTCTTCTACTACCAAACTCAACCTCCTGCTCACTTTACCCCTCATTTATGTCTCCGTCGACGCATGAATGAGTGTGTCAAGTGCCAGGCGTTTAATGAGCTGATTTGAATTAAATTTTATGTGCACAAGCGCATTAAAAGCGAAACTGGTGCCAAGTACTCCAATGTATGTATATATGTATGTATGTATGTGTGTATTCGCATGTATGTAGGTGACACATATACATACGAGTCCTAGCACGAGTTTTGGGTCACTACATGACTGACTAAATAGTTTGCCATTAACTTTAATAAACTTTAATCAAGTTATTCTAACAGTTCCAATGCGATCAATTAAGCAAGCTCATTTCACTGTTCAATTAATCTAGGAACAAAATAATTGTACATAGTTATGACAGTTTGAATTCTGTACACTTTTATAGGTAAAAAATTGGACAAATTTGGTGCAGTAGACTAAACTGCACTTCTGAATAATCATAATAATTTTATTTTTTAGACATTTAGTTTAAAATATGCGTTGAAAACCTATTCCTAAAATTCTTAAAATAAAAAAATCATCTTGAATGTAAAGTTTTTTTTTATTACAGTTGCACAATTTAAAATATACAATCTTAGAAAGTTTTTTTTTGAACTTTACTGCGATGAGAATCGATTTAATCAACTGAATAAAACAGAAAATTACCTATGCTTTTTCTAAGTATTAATTTTTTCTTGATCACCAGGCTGATGCTTACTGAGTGTTCATCGCAAAATAATTATTGAGATGCAGGAATAATTTAATGAGGAAGTATTCAACTTCTTCACACTGAATATTTTTTTTTTTATTTATAGAGTATATTTTAGACCTCTTCCTCCCCCCCTTGAACAAAGGCTGGCTACGCCCATGTCTAATACCTTTTTCAGCATATACAAATTATTCGTTTTCACTTCTAAATAAACATAAACGATAAATTTAATACTTACACTGCTCGTGTCGCAACATCTAAGAACAGTGAGTCTCATTAAATAATTTACGCTAATCAGCAAAAATGAAATCTACACTTGCACCACCTACATTTTAGGTGCTTCTTGAAGAGAATGGAGGAAGCTGGCAGGAGAGGGGGTCACAGCGGCGTCGGTGGCGACGCCTGTCAACTGAATTTAACATGACATTTGCTTAATTTGAATTTAAATACCTTCTTTTGCACAGAAATTGTAGCGACAAAAACAACAGGAACAAGAGCGCAAAGAAGATAAATCTGACACACAAAAATGTGGCAAATAGAAAGGGAGAATAGGGAGAAAAATGTTGCTGACAAAAAGAAAAAAAGGAAAATCAAGCGAAAATGAGCGAAAAACATGTTGGACGCGCTCTGAACTGACGTAGCGCAAAGGAAAGCCCAGTGTTGTAGATGTGAAGAGTCAAGGTGTGTGTGTGTGTGTGTGTGTGTGTGTGGTGTGTGTACTGGTCACATCACCTGGTTGCTCTCTGGCCGCTCACTAAATAAGAAATTATTATGAGCATGCAGAGCAATGTTGCCGTGCCACAAACACCAGCAGGGCCATGTTGAGCTTCCGCTGACACACACAGACAAAGGCACAGACAGGAAATGCCACATATACAAAGGCGCAAGAGCACACATGTGTGTGTGTATGTGTGTGTATGTGTGTGTGTGTGTTGGCCAACTTTCATAAACGACAAAACAGACAGACAAACAACAACATTTGCTAAAAAAAAAAAAACGTTGGCGTGCCAAAACAAGCGCATAGACATGAAAAGGGAAGTTGACCGCTCGCCGCCTCCATTTGTCTGAATGAGTATGAGTGTGTGTGTGTGTGTGTAGGTATCTGTGTGTTATTTAATGTATCCTGGATTTATTGTGCTGTTTCCTTGTTGTCGCTGTCGCTGTCGCTGCCGTTGCCGCGCATTAAATGTACACAAACTTCTTCTCTTTCTTTCATGCCAGTTTCTCAGTTTCTCTTTTTAGCTTTAGTGTGCGTGTGTTCATGTTGCATGCCGCTTGTCAGTGTTTCGCTAGCTTCCGTTTGGTCTTGAAACCTGCAAAAAGGCACACATGTCTTTATGCAGATGTCTGTCCTTGTGTGTGTTGTCCTGCCGCTGACTGCATTTTTGCAATTTACAGCATGAAAAAGACGTCGCCTGTCTGACATTATTATGCTGCAACGGCGACTTGCGCCCTACGGCCCGGCGTGTGTGCTTCCGGCCACGCCCCCTGCGTCTCCCCTGTTCAGCCCAGTTTTAAATACCCTGTATCTGATTCGGAAAAAAAGTCAAGCCGACAATTCCAAATAGACGGAAGTTTTAAAATAATTCATCAATTCAATGAAAGAGAATTGTTTCACAAACAAATTTTATAGAAAAACTATTTTAAATTTAAATTTGGTTTTAGAAAATATATTTTTGGTTAAATTGGCGTTCAAGATCACCTTTAAAGTTCTAAAGTCTTGCACCTTTAAATAAGCTATGTAGTGCTCTTGTTATGCTACACTCCAGATACTTGATAGTTGCTTGTTTATTTGACTTTTCTCCTCTTTTTTTTGTTGCAGTTGTCGCAATGCGAGGCAAAGTGACAGAAAGAGTCTTAAACTTTGTACTCTGTTTGTGTCGGCCTGCCCCAAAGTGCATCTGGGTCTGATTGTGTTTTACAGTACAAAACTTTTTTGCCAGCCAAACGCTACCAAAGGCACAATGTAGCAAACAAAGAGAGAACGAGAAAGAGAAAAAAAGAGATAGGGAGAGAGAGAGAGAGAGAGAGAGAGAGAGAGAGAGAGAGAAAAGAAAAAGAATGCATGCGACACACAGTTAAACATAAACAAATGACACTGACACTGTCATACGGGGCGTATGATTTCTCTTGTTAGCGCGCCCTTGTCTCGTATTTAGGAAGCCATAAACAAACCAACTGACGTGCATGGATGATTTGGTGGTGAGGGGTGAGGAGAGGGGAGAAAAGTGCAAGTCACAATATCTAATCTTAGTCATACCATTGTCTGAAAAGTCTACAACTGTGCGTAGTCTATCTCTGAATACAAGGCTCACCTTTTGCGGTCACTTTTGGCTTATGTGTGTTGCAAGTGTGTCACCGAGTTATGTAATCTGACACAGTGCTTATTATTGAGAGTTTGACGAGAATGAGACACAGACCAAGTTTTCCTTTCATTTGATTTAGAATCATGCAAACTATTTGAATATTAGCTAATGCTTTGCCCAAAATCTGCAACCTATTTTATTTTAGTTGGTTCCCACTTCTCACTTTGTGAGTTTAAAAATAAAGATAACTGACTTATTTCTATGTTATACTCGTATGCAAGTGTCAGATCAATTTCGTAGGAATTATTTACCTTAATATATTCACGCCTAATTGATTACTGATAAAAAGTGTAGTAAAAAATTCCAGCTCACAGCTTAAGTTAAGCCAATTTCAAATTCATCACATATTCAGAAAACCCAGAAAATTCGATGGCAGGCGCTAAATGCACAAATCAGAGCACTCAGTGCAAGCGTTTAATTTCAAATGCCACCAAATGTGTGTGAAACTCATTCCCTTTCTCACTCTCACTGTGTGTGTGTAAGAAAAGTGAAAAGCAGTGAGGGGAATGTATGTGAAAGCATTTTATCCCATAAGCGACCGCATTACACGCTGCATTGAGGAAAAGCTAAATGACCGCAAGAAACACACCTACCAGAGCCGCAACCCGACTGCTCGTCCGCCCGTCTGCCCAGAACTACTTGACTCTGCTACTACCCTATAGTTCTGCTCCCCGCAGACTCCTGCTGCAATGACATGCATGCCTGCCATGCATTCTGTGCCATGAAGACCAAAGCAGCAAAGCAAAGTTTACTTTCGCTTTAAGTAGTCAGTCATCAGGCAGCTAGGCACAGCGGGTGTGGCACGTCGGCAGCAGCATTCTATGGCATCCGTACAAAGGCAACCGAACACATACTCACACACACTTACATACTATACATTTGATGGCAGTGAAGCAACCAAGTGCAAGTGCATCCTACCCCCCCCGCCAGTCAACCGGAAATAGCTTGCTCGGCACTCCAACTGTTCTGTTTGCATTATGATGCACTACGACGCCACTCCAACTCCTATACCTACAAGTTCTCCTTATTCGAACTGTGTTTTCTTTGGTGAAACAGCTATGGAGTGGCTCGATCAGCAGCTGCCCATTGGTAAACTGACATCCCTTCGGACTACTTTGTGCCTGCGTCTAAGCCGCAACTGTCAATACTGCCAATGAGCAAAATGGAATTTGTCTTGCCTGCCACTGACGTCGCCTGACGTGAAGCAATTTGCTGCACACAGCAGGCCTGCACACTCAGGCCTTGGGCCAACTCTCAACCCTTTGAGTGGTAATAATTTCAAATGAGATATTGAGATACCCAAAAGCCACCTCCAACTAGGATAATGAGTTTATTCGTATTTTCAGCTTGATGTGTTCTTTAATATGTTAGTTATTTCCTTTGATCCTTACTTTTTGTTAAGGGTTAACCTTGTCCACAGATATTTTAATTATACTATGCATAATTATACTAAGCTTAATTTTATAGTTTCTCTTTTTTTAAACACACATTTCTGTGTGCTTTTTGTGGCATATTTGTGGTTCGCTTTTTTAATTGGACATCCTTTGAATAAATTTATGTTAAATTCTGCATGAGTATGTGTGGCCGTGTATGTTTAAGTGTTGCGGTTGTAACATTTTCAGGTAATTATGTTAATATACTTCCTAAAAACGATTTTTTTTTGCCAGAGTTTAAATAAAATTTGTTATTGCTTTAATTTAATTTTAAATAGACTAAGGATTGTGTTCATCTAATCATCTAAATCATATCCGGTATCGACATCGATATATAAATGGTATTCTTAAAGCATGATAAAAACAAAATCCATTCATATTTGCGATCAGTAAAATATATATTAAAACAGCTATAACTATAGCTATAGTTATATTTATCCGATCTTGATGCGAATAAATAAATCGATGTAGCCTTACCATACGGTCTGTATCCACAACTGGAGATCATTGAGATCAGGTTTTTGTTATTTTTAAGATGCCACACACCATACTCTCGCAAATTGATTTTAATCACAATCGAACTTGATTGTTTTTCAATAAACAACTTTTCATTGTCGTACCATATTTTTAACTCTATTTTTAAAATCATGCCACAGACCCAAGCTTGTTTTAAAAATAAAAATATTAAGTGCATATTATTTTAATTTAAATATTATTAAAAACATAAATTTTGTTTTATTTTTTAGACACAAAGAGAAGTGTTTTTGTTTATTAACATCATTTATAATCTATGCTTCAATGCATTCCTCTTTCTCTCAAATATTTTGGTCAAATTTGAATATTCAATTTAGCATTTTCCACATTTCTAGTGCCATTTTATTACCGCCCCTGCGAATGCATATTTAGCACTGCAAAGAATGTTGAATGAATGAATCGAATGAAATGCAAACATGATTCAAAGTATGTTTATATTTTCAAATAGAAAGTGCAAAATACAAAATTCAAAATAGTGTGAAATATTTTCTGATAAAGTTATGTATTTTTTTTTTTAATTAATGTAGTGTGATGACAAAATATTGAATATGCATTTATGATGCGACGAATGGTTCCAAAATGTTCTTTACTCGCTATATTCTATTTCTATTTGCCGTATTTGCTTTCTTTTTCCCTCAATGCCTTCGCACTTGACATTGATGCGAATATCGTATCAGAGAAATAAAAATGTAAACAAAAAGCGGAAAACGCAACTTTTCATCAATTCATTTGCATTTATTACAGTTTGTTACCATCACCGAAACTGTTGCGAAATGCGGCCAAGAGCGAATTCGTATACTGAATTATTCATATTTATGCCAATGTACAGCGCCAATAAGCAGACTGTAGACACAAACAAAAAATTTCAAATCAGCTTAGCGCATGAAAAATCGGAAGTGAAGCACGTCAATAAATTTTGTCGAAGGGCAGAACTGTTGCTGAGAGAAATAGAGCTTGAATCTAAAAAGTTGCACTCATTTGTAACAATTTATTTGATTTCTACAAATTCTTGGACGACTCTTCTCCAGTTCTGGGTTGGCTCTTACCGTATTTGCCTATCTGACTTCGACTTCTTCTGCAGCTCTACTTTCTACTTCATCTTATTTTTCCGTTCAATGCAAAAACGCTTTTTATTCAATTTTCTGCTCACGTAATATTGACAAATTATTAGCGGGGATTTTTGATAGCATTTGGGGCATGTTTCCTTCTTACACACATACAAATATACATATACAGACCGGAAACCTCTGTCGGCGCTGCAAATTTGTAGATATACCAATTACAAATGCTACAAAAGGGTATAATAATTTATTATAGTAGTTTGTAACAGATAGAAAGAGTATCAAATGTTGTACGTATATATATCAACGATATTTCAGTTATGTTTTCCTCACTTTCCTCACTACACTATTTTCAGTTTTATTCAGATTTTTCTATATACATTGCCCACAGGGTATCTCAACGTTGAGCACTCCCACTTGTTATTTTATTCATATAGCCATAGGTGCACCTGACTTAAAATTGGCATTCGTGGGCTTTGTTTTAAATTTTGTATTGGCGCGTGTGCTCGCTACATTTACAGGCTACTTTTTGGTGTATGAGAAACATATTTAAATTGATTATTGCCCCGCCCTCAGCGCGGCCCCTTAAGTAACAGCAGCTTGGCCAGCGTGCACCCCAAGTAAACAAATTTTTGTACAAATATTTGCTATTAATTTCTATAGACAACATTTTTGCGTGCGACGCTTAGGCAGAAATTAATAAAATACCCGAACAAACGTAAATTCTCCTCAACTCTCGCTCTCTCCTTTGGCTGCACAAAGCCAAAAACAATAAAATTTTAATGTATCAATTAATTGACATAAATTAGACTTGCGTTTATTACTATTGCCAGGCAATTTGACAATTTGCCACCTTTTTTATCTGCTTTATTCAAATGTTCGAACACCTTGTTAAATTGCCATTCAGACAGACAGTCCGCTGTTAAGCATTTAACAGTCCATTAACAGAGACTGTGAGAGTGCCTTCATTGCGCCTGCGTTCGCTACGCTGTTAAAGCGATGTTAATGTTATCACTGTGGTAGATCTCAGAGAGCTCAAAAGTTTACATTCGGCACTTAAGCAACCCGAATGCGTATGGCAACTGTTATTGGCCCGTTGACACATATTTTCTAATTGGAATTTCCGTTGCAATGCACACGCAGCATGTCAAAACTCCAACAATTTTGTCATTAGCGTTAGAAACGGAAATCCGTTTGAATATATTCCCATCATTTTCGATTATATTTATAACCAAATGATCAAATTACTTCATCAGCACAGCATGACTCTACTTTATTATGAATACTTATGTGTAATGTCATAATTTTTACTTCAATTTTTTTAGAATGTAGTACTGTCTAAGTATAATCTATGATCTTAAGACTCAATGAGTCATATTTACATTAAACAGAAATTCGCATTTTTATTTATCAATAACCTGCGCTAGTATCAAGAATATTTTAGAAAATGCAAAATCTCGCAATTATCGAAATTTGCTTATATTTCCAAGTGATTTCATCAACTACCAACTTAAATTTTGTTGTTTAAAAGGCAACCTTTAAGTCGTTCAAGCATGAAAATCAACCCACAAAAATGCTTAATTGAATTTGAAATCTTTTGAATGCCACAATACTAAAGGAAATGAGCAAAATTAGCAGGCAACTTGAGACATGGCTCGTGGCAAGTTTTGTTATGCTAAAGGGCACACACAACACACGCACATAAACACAATTGTACCGCGCTCAGAAGTATGCAAAGCATTTCAGCTACGATTCAATGCACACAGACAGTAGCCAGCATGTGTAGGCCTATAATGCACTCACACTCACACACACACACACACACACACACACACACACACACACACACACACACATACACACATGTAAATACATGAGTGGGTATAATGCTGTGTTCTCATAAATCTTCATGCATTACAACAAAAGGGACGAATCCGCTGGAAAGGTTAACGCCAATATTCTAATTAACTCATGCATAAACGAATAATAACAAACAAAGGTACTATAAATTTCCACTTGACTTGATTGATGGCCTCTTAATTTTATACATTTTGATATAACATACATATATATATGTATGTATGTATACTTCCTTACACACAAACATACATACCTTACCATTTACCATCTTGGCCAATTGGCTTTGCAGTTTGACCCATTCACATTTGTAAACGGATTTACTATTATATTTATGTTCAATTTAACTATACTTTATAAATTTAAGTTTCTTATTATTGTTGGGACTTTGTTGAGTAACTGAAGCGTTAAGCTGGAGCATACAAATTATACGACACCATTTTTAGTTAACTTGTTTACGTACTTTGGTCAACACATCTACATAGATGGCGCGTTGGGCGTCGGGTTTGTGACCTCATTCCATAATCAATAAATGAAATGCTGTAAGCAACCCAACACACAAAGAAGCCTTTCGCTGCCAGCGAAAAAGACAAATTGTATTAAATTGATACCATTTTGGGCAATAACTCTATAGAATCCGCAAAGTGAAGTAGACCTATAAATCGTTCTTGCAATGATAAGGATCAACTATCAAAGGCTATTCATGTATTTATATTATTATTATTATTATGATATAGGGGCTTCTTTTTATTAAATAGAGATTGCTGTCAAAAGTTTTTGGCAATTTATTTTCAACTTTGCAAAATATTTAAGTTAACTACACAATGAAATTTTTAAGAGATGCTTAATCGCTTACACTTTAAGAAAACCTTTAAGCGTAACACAGATCAAATAGGACTACAATCTCATCATCTACTTGACTTGTCTAAGTTTAGCGGTTTGCGGCTTTAAGATTAATCTACTCCCACTCAACTTGTACAACCTTATTTTGTTGATATTTAAAAGTCCTTACATTTATTTTCAGCTTTTTAACTTAATCTTTAGAGATTAAGAGTTGAGAACAATTGTTTGTCGAACTTGACGAACTCTTGTGTATGTTTGTTTCTGACTTACAAATATGTGAACAAATTCAAAAGCTCTTTGTTTGATATTTGACCAAAAGATTCCAATTGTTTGTTTATTTTTTTTTTAGTCGAATTTGTTCCTTGGAAACGTGTCGTGGTTATACAAGTTTAATATTTTCTCACATTTTCATTGAGCTTTGCACCTTTCTCACATTTGTTGTGAGTTGTTGTTCTTGTTGTTGATGTTGTGTTTGCTTTGCATTAACTTTATGGACCTTAACACGTCGTCCGGCCAGTTGAGTGTGTATGCGTGTGTGTGTTTATGTGTGATTAGATCCTTTAGGTTGTTGTTTTATGCCCCCGTCTCGCCGTTAGTCTCGCCTTAGTCGTTTGTGATTGTCCCATATTTGATCAAATAATCGTAAATAAAATGTCATGGTAATAATTTTTTCATGTCCCTCTAATGAGCTTTACGTGAGAACAACACAAATTGTGATTTAGTGACTGTGAATAGAATGCCTCATCCATACTCTGAAACTCACCTGTGTGAAATTGCGTTTTTCTCAAGCGTTTTCCTTATCATCTTTAACTTTATATTATCTTTAAGGTTTATTCTTATTACGAAATATACATTTTGTTATCTATTTTTGTATATAAGTATGTTGGTGTGGGTGAAAATTGGAAAACCTTAACCCAATAAAATTGGAAACTCTCTGAACACAATTGATATACAAAATTAATAATAATAATAATAAGATTCAGCAGAAGCCACACAAATTAACTAGATTACAGACTCTAATTAATGAGGGTTGGAAATCGGACAGAAATCTTTTACTTAAATGTGTTTCCGTGTAATAATTTTCTTACTCTTCAAACAATTTAAAAAATATTTTAATTTATGGTTAAAATTCTCAATTTGCCTTGATAATAAATATATATGTATGTATGTATATAACTAAGTGCTTTATTGACATTAAAACCAAAATGAAATGGAATGTATGTACAATCGTTTGAGCATTTGGTTTGTTTGCTTAAATGCATAAAGCGACCGCAATTTGTGCCATCTTCCAGCATCAATCAATGTGGTCGACACTTGTGGCTGAAAGTGTCCAAGATACATAATTTGATGGTAGTCTGGGCTTCAACCAGTTAAGCAAACACATTTTAATTAAAATTACAATTGCTAGAGGGAGGCCAACGCAGACAGTCAGACATTCACTCAGTCAGCATCTGCATCATAAGTTGGCCAAGTTAGATAATCCGGTCTAGAGTTGGGGATGGAGCAACGAGCGGTGTACGTTAAAATGTATTTGTTTTAGAGCAGCTTCTTGGACAGGGACAACAACAACGACAATGATGCATATACGAGTAATAGCCAAATAGTTTTGGTTTCTATACCACACGTTGTAGACAGGTTAACTGAAGCGCACAGGACACAGCTGGCCATACAGGACACTGGCAACTGAGTATATATGTATAAGTGTGTGTGTGTATTTGTAAGTGTACACTGATAAAAAAGGTGATCAAATTAAGATTTTGGTCTGAGAACATTTACAAAATTCTTAAAGTTAGAAAACACATCTTAATTATAAGAAAATTTCAAATAAAACCAAGTTCTTATTTATAGACCAAACAGTTTTGAATACTCAAGGCAAAAAAAAAAAAACAGGTGGCTTAAACTTTACATTTATTGATTATAGAAGATGATCTTTTTTTCAGTGTATGTGGGTATGTTTTTGCAGGAAATAAGCCATTTATGTGTAAGCGAACTGGCTTTAAACCGATTCCTATGAAGACAACTGGCTAGCGGCTGCGGCTAATGAATGATGACAGCCATTTAACGTCAGTAAAGTTCCTGTTCTTCCGTCTCCCTATCTCCACCTGTCTCTGTCTGTATGTCTCTCTGGAATTTTGCTCTATCCCATCATTAATAATATAACAACAGCAGCACTACCACCTTCATCGGCAAAATCAAATTAAATCCAAAAATGGTGAAGCAAATTGACAATAGCATTGAACAGACCATGAACTATGGTACATGTATCGACTCTCAGGCTATCTCCGGCAATAATTGTACGTAATTGAAGAGCAGACTAAATGGAGGCCCAAAAATGTAAACCAACTTTTGGCCATAGCCTATTAAAAATTAACTTTCTCTCCCGGCAACATTGGTTACGTATTATGGACCAGCTCCTGCTCCAGGTCATGCTCCTAGTGTTGCACTCATTTCCCAAATCCCCCTCAAATGCGTATGCGAATCTTCTGTAAGCCCTACGATGGCTATACACGTATAATTACTCTTGACTGGTCTGTTGGATGGACGCAAAAGAGGTACTATTGGATTTCCCACAGAAAATTAGTGATGCTGAAAAGCGTCAGGGCTTTTATGAGTATGTGGAGGTGTGTGTGAGTGTGGGTACTACCACAGTTGACTGTATTACTCACACGCACTATAGCGCGTTTAATTCAGTTATCTAAAAATGCAAAATTGCAGCAAACACAATTTAAAACGCTATAATCGAGCTGCTCGACTGTTAGATGCCCAGTATCCGAATTTTCGCAGCTGTTTGATTCAATTAACTAAATTATAAATATGTCAAAACATGAACGAGTCGAGTTAAATCAACCGTTAATTACCCTGTGTTAGTAAAGGGCGATTACAACTGCAAAATATAATATAATATAATATATGTATAATATATAATATATGTATATACTTAATGTACTATTTTATTTTCTCTACAAATGCATATTCCTCGCCAAATACACCAACGCACACAAGAATTTATTATTAATTATATATTTTATCACTAAAACTATTTTAGAAACTATTGAAAATTAAGCCTTAAAATTATTTAAATTGTAAAAGACGCAAAGCAAATTGTTAAAATTAAAATTATGTACCAGCTCACTCGAAACGTTCGCAACGAATTGAAGAATCATAGTGAGTGTGTAACAAATTTGACAAATCAGCATAGGCGTAGTCTATAATCAACAGGGGGTATTTGCATTAATGTATAGTACTCCTAATGTGCATTAATTCATTTCGTACAAAAAAGCCCAACCTCTTTGCCCACTCCATAGGTGGTGGTTTTTAGGCTACGCCTTTGTATTAAGAATGCAGAATGTTGAAAGAATGATTGCAAAGCAAAAAGTTCTTTTTGCTATGAATTATCTTATTGCAGATGCATTGGGCATCAATATCGTTCTATTAATAACTATTTCTCAATTATCTTCTCTGTTTATTTACCCATCGAGATGCAATTTTTAGCAGACGTCCGCTAAATAGCACACAATAGTCTCTGAGACCTAAGTGTTCAATGAACACTTTTCATACATATGCATAAAACGGACAGATACTGTCACAAAGCCAACAGTCTGTGTAACCTTCGGATACTGGGCTAATCATGCGTGAAATATGGCATATGAGAGATTCGTTGCGGAGGCAAAAACACATTAAATGCAACGCAATATTGTATGTATTTTCCACCAAAATTTGAATATTTAAGTAGTATGTATTGTAGGTTATGTGTTTCAGATAGTTACTGTAACTATGGACATAAATAAATTCGATTTTTTACCATTTGAGATCGAATTTTTCGTATCGGAAAATTATACTGAACCCACTTGTCATCCTCATTAGTTGACATCCCTTAAACGTTGAAATAATTCATTTAACTCTTTTACTAACCCACTCTGACATTTAACCAGTTCGAGACTGAGTCAGTGCCAACAATTCTGACACTTGACATATTTACAATTCCGTTTGAGCGTAAATGTGCAATTTTTAATTAAATCCATGTCTACAATTTCGATGTGAAATTGTTTGCCCTCATTACAAGCCCTATACCACATTTAATTATGCATTTGACCGGCAGTTGGGAGATTGGGCAGACTGGGAGGGTATCCGATAATGCTATTGCTATTGGTGCCTTTCGGTCATTTCTGTTTTCAATATAAACATGATGCAACTACAACAAAAATACATAAAAATTTAATTTTAATATTTTATAATTTGCCATTTAAATGAATTTCAAATTGTTTTTGCTGACATTGGCGCCATTTTCATCTCGAAAGCTTCAGCTGAATGCACACACCGTCATGACCCAGAAAAGGGCAAAAGAGGACAGAAAAGTCGGAAAAATGTTTATCTACCTGATAGTGAATATTAAATACCCTTATGCTGATTAAAGTGTGGCTATGAAAAAAACTTAAGTAATTGGCATTGTCATAAGCATAAGCATTCTCAATTTCTGAATAGGCAGAGACTGAAACATATGTCTGGAAAGCCTTCTTTACTGGCTTTATATCTGTCCAGGCCTTAGATCAATATAACGGTTCAAAATAGTCCGTAACAAAATAAAGTACTCTTTGGAAGAGCATAGAAAGGTGGTAGCATCACTGCGCTGAACTGCTCTCGAAGTTTGATGTGTGAAAAGGCTGCTCAATGCGTTTGCTTGGCCTTAGGTTTTGGCTTAAATGTTGGTCGAGGCTAAAAGCAGAGCAGTTAAAGCCAAATGCAAACAGTTCTAAAGCTCACAAAACCAATGCCAAACCAAACAAAATTTTCAGTGTTTTGCAATTTTCAGCGTTTGCTATGGATACTGCCGTGCAGGAATTGGGTGGAAATGGGTTAGAGGGAGAACCAAATATAATTGGTAGATGTTTGTGGCAAATTGTTGGCCATTTTCATATTATAGCTTTTGTACTTTGTTCCAAATTGGTTTTATTGTTGTCATTTTGCAGTTTTAGTGATGCCACAGGCCAAGTCGAAATATCCAGACCAAAATGATTATGCGGGGGCTAACCAAATTGGTTGCGTATACGCAACGTTCGCCGCCCTGCAATGATATGCGCTCGAATATTTCACACATAGAATTTCCACATATGCAAACATATGTATAAATCGAAAAAGATTTAAAAAATAAAATATATTTTATAACCACCTGCGTTTTGACCAGAATCTCTGCCACCTCGATCACCAAGACCTTGACCCTAACCTTGGGTCCCATATCCAACCTGACCACCCAATTTCAGACTCAGACCTCCATAACCTTCTTGTCTCTGTCCTTAGCCTGATCGAGCAGCCATTGCAGTTATGTTTCTTAGCTATAATAAGAACATAACAAAGTTCAATCTAAAGTATCTGAATTTAATGAAACATAATAATATTAAATATATACAAAATTATATTTTTTAATTGCAGGTCTAGAATTGGGAATACAATGCCATTGTAAATTTTCTGATTTTCGTCATTGATTCAATACGCCGTTTCCATGGTACCGAATTATTTTTCGGATTTAAAATTCAGGAACAGACGCCGACGACAGCGAGCTGGAAACGCGAAATATTTGCTATAAAAATGGGAAAAAGCTGTAACTCTGCGATTTTTCTTTATGGCACACTTCGCTGATTTTCACAGCGCATTCGATTTTTCGCGGCTTATTGACTTTATTGTGGAAAATCATTGAACAGTCGCTTATTTAAAGGTATGTTGGATATAAAATTTATACTGGAAGCATCTACGAGTATATTATAAGCTCAAAATAAAATATTAAAGATTGTTCAGCAACAATCATTGTCCATAAGGAATAAAGATAAGATTGAAATGTAAGAGTTTACAGACGATTTTGATATACCTTACTGATGCAGAGAATAAAATAAAGTCTGATTCATCTAAAAATCGACTGATATTATAATAAAGTTCTTGTATGCAGATGTCAGCTTCTCAAAAGTAATAGAATACCTAGTAATCGAATACCTTATGGTAAATCGATTACTTTACCTCCTCTTTATATCAGCATCAAACTGGCCTCAAATCCAATGACATGCATTTAAGAGTCAATCCATAAAAACTACTAGACGTTTAGGTAATCAGTACAGGTAACTTCTTATAGGTTATGCTGATTCAATAAATTTTTAAGAGTCGCCCACTAAAAGTGGATTGAATGGGCATAGGGAAAGCTATTGCATCGCGTAAATCAATCAGATCAATATTTTTTTCATTTTGATTGATAAAATCGTAAAATCACGGCATGCATGAAGTGCACACCACACTCACATAGACCAACAAAAATACATCTGTGTATGCAATTTGTTTGGCAGTGTTCGCTTAGACGTGGTTGTAGGTTTTCCCCATCTATAGATTTTGTATGCAACCAGCCAAACATTGCCAAACAACTCTACATACTAGGACCAGAGAGTGGCAACTAAGAGAGACATAGATATGGGAGAGTGAGAGCGAGTTGTAGTGAACCTTAGCACATGTATTGGCCAAAAGTTTCACGTAACACTTTGAAATGAAATATGCACCACTGCAGCGATTTCCGACATTTGCCATAAAAATCATAAATAACAAATATTTTGACATTAAATAAGAATACTTTACCGTTTTTGATTCTTTGCACTTCACTAGAAAATCGAGCTGCCAAATGGTTATTTAAAAGCCAAATGCTTTTAAAAAGTTGGAAATGTTTTAAATCAAAGTCCACTCTGATCATTTTAATATATATTTCTGATAAAATTCATAGTTCTGTCAAAGATCTCGTATTATTTATATAGAAAATACACTCAGAAAAAAGCAGTACGTTTCATTCTACAAAAAAGAGTTCTCGAATTTATCCCGTTTCGGTCTAGAAATTTTTAAGAATTTTTTTAAATTAAGAGCGAATCGTTCTTAGAGGCATAAGTAGACGTTAAACATTAAAAAATAAGAAGAAAAATCCTAAATCAGGAATTATAAAATGTAGGATTCTAGAAAATATCAATAAGAGTAGAATTAAGAAACTATCGATAATTGAATTAAGTTGGCAGTTACGAATGAATATCGAGTAGCGGGTCATCGAGTTGGCAGTATACGAGCAGTGGAAACTCAACTGCTGAGGAGAGAAGTTGCAAGCTCTTATTTTTGCTAAAGTTGTTAAGATTAAATATAGAGAATTGAATTGTGAAACTGACTACTATAATCTATTATGTTAACCCTAAAATTACATTAAACATTGAATTAAAAGAAGTGTGTTTCAATGTGATTGGAAGCAGTCCTCGGCAGCTGAGATTCCCCACAACTTTGGGGGCTCGTCCGGGATCTTGTTTAAAGAAGTACTACGCACAAATCATTAAATTAGTGTCGTTATATCACAAATCCCAAATCCAACGGAGAAGCTGAGCAGCAGAGTTTTCATGCAATTACGTCGTTTTGAAATTATGACGCATAGTGGTGAAAACAAATTGGCAAACGTGTGAGCGAGAGAGCACGAGAACAACTAAGCGCAGAGAAAAAAAAGAAGATCGACAACGTGGCGACACATATTCCTTAAGATGCAGAATAGTTGCAAAGCAGAAGAGGCGACTTATGTGCGTGAGAGTGCATAAGCAATAGCGAGACAACGAGAAAGAAGATCGACAAAGTGGCGACACATACACAAAGGCTTGCGAGTGTGTGTAGCTAGGCGACAAAGCAACATCAGAGGCGATTTGCGAAGTCATCAGAGCAGCAGAGTTGCCACAGAGCGGCAAAAGACTTATACGGAGCAGCAAACATCAACGGAGTTGCCACAGAGCGGCAAAAGGCGTTTACCGAGCAGGCGACGACAACAGAATAGTAGCAGAAAACATCAGAGCAGAGTAACAACGAAGAGACATCAAGAGAGTATACTATTTTATTAATTTAAGTGACTTAAACATTATTTTAAGTATCTTATAATTTATAGAATTTACTAATGCTAGTTCACGAGATTACACAACTTACAGTTCAGGGTCTAAAAGAGAAATTAAGAGAGCTGGGATTATCATTGAGAGGGAGAAAACTTGAACTACAGGAAGGACAGACTAATTTCTCACTTTAGTTTTGAGCAGAATAACCAATCAATATACGAAGACACTGTTGAAACACAATCAGAAGTTGAAAATAGCCACAGAGAAATACCCAGCAACATGACGTTCACACTGAAAGACATTAAAGAATCATTGACCGAGTTCGACGCAAGTGAGCAGAACGATGTAAATGAGTGGCTCACAGATTTTGAAAATACAGCAGTGACCGTGCAGTGGAATGACTTGCAAAAGTTTATCTACGGACGACAACTGTTAAAAGGAGCTGCAAAGCTCTTTGTAACTAGCCATGACGGTCTTACCAATTGGAGTACGCTGAAAGAGGCACTATCAGAGGAGTTTACAATAAAGTTGTCAGCTAAACAAGTGCATAAGCAACTCGAGGGTAGAAAGAAGAAATCAGGGGAATCGCTGGTAGAATATTTCTATCATATGAAGAATATAGCAAAGAAGGCCGCTTTAGATGAGGAGAGTCTCGTAGAATATATAATTGAGGGTATTCCAGATTCAAGACAGAACAAAAGCGTTTTTTTTATACCAGGCCACAGATCTAAAAGAGCTCCGCGAGAAATTATTTATCTATGAAAAAATATCAGTTGTATCAGAGTCCAAAAAGAAGATTAAAACTGAACAAGGTTCGTCAAAAATTGAGACAGAGGACATACGTTGTTACAAGTGTGGAGGCAAAAACCATATTGCCAAAAACTGTAATGAGAAAGAGGTCAAGTGCTTTAAATGCAATCAGCTTGGTCATAAAGCCAATCAGTGTCCCTCAAAAGATCAGAAGAAAGAGAAAGAGCAGTCACACCAGCTGACTCAGAGAACTTCAAATAGAGTCTTCAAGGAAGTTCGCATTGGCAACCAATCAGTGTGTGCACTATTCGATTCTGGCAGTGACATTTGCACTATTAGTGAGAGCACATATAAAGAGTTTCATCCTGTACCATTAAAACGCGAAATAAGAGAATTGATAGGCATAGGAAAGAAGATGATTCGCACACTCGGATCTTTTAAGATTGACACAGAGCTGGATGGTATTCCAATTGAGTTATGCTTTCACGTAGTTCGAGAGACCGAGATACACTTTACAGTAGCATTATTGGAAGCGATGTTTTTGCTCATTTAAGTGTGACCATCAGTAGCAATGGGGCAGTTTTTCATAAAAAAGATGATTCCGTAGAAAAAGAGAATGAAGGTCCAGCAGTTTCAGATCAACAAATCTGTAACCGAGACCCAATTTCTAAAGTTGAAGAAAACCTGATACTTGACTTGCAAGTGGAATTTTCTCAAATGATGACGTCGAAGATTTGTGAGAATGTTAAAGGCGAGATAGATCTTTCCCATCTTACTGGAGAAATAAGAGCAGAAGTTTTAAAACTTATTAATGAGTATAAGCCGTTGAAACCAGAAAAATACCCAGTAGAAATGAAGCTCATACTAAAAGATGAAATACCTGTGTATCAAAGACCCAGACGTTTAACTTATAGTGACCAAGAGAAAGTGAAGGAGCAAATAGCTGAGTGGCTTAAAGACGGAATCATTCGACATAGTGTTTCCGAATATGCCTCCCCTATTGTTTTAGTTGCCAAGAAAGATGGAAAAAAGAGAACTGTGCTGTGATTACAGGCAGCTGAATCAGAAGATTATACGTGACAATTTTCCCACAGCTTTAATAGATGACGTTTTACACAAACTTCAAAAGGGACAAGTGTTTACTACTTTGGATTTGTGTAATGGGTTTTTCCATGTCCCAGTCGAAGAGAATTCACGACGTTTTACATCGTTTGTCAGCCAAGACGGACAGTACGAGTTCAACTTTGTGCCATTTGGAATAACTAATTCCCCCGCGGTATTTATGAGATACATTTTTGCAGTTCTTAGACCACTTCTAGATGATGGAACATTGGTTCTCTATATGGACGATCTCATTATACCAGCTGTAGATGAACAAGAGTGTCTAGACAAGTTAAGAAGAGTCTTACGTTTAGCCGAGCAGTCAGGTCTAAAAATTAAATGGGATAAGTGTCAGTTTTTGCAACGAAGAGTTGTGTTCTTGGGATATATTGTTGAAAATTCTACAATTCAGTTATCAAAAGAGAAAACAAAAGCGGTAGAAGATTTTCCAGTTCCAAAGGATAAGAAAGGGGCTTCAACGCTATTTGGGCCTTACTTCTTATTTTCGCAGATTCGTCAAAGATTTTGCATCGATTGCTAGACCGCTAACAAGCATGATGAAGGATAGCGTTTTGTTTAAAATGGGAGCAGAGGAGCTAGCAGCATTTGACCAACTTAAAGCATGTCTGTCTAGCGCACCAGTGTTGCGATTGTTTAATCCAAAAGGCATAACCGAGGTTCATTGTGACGCTAGTATGCACGGGTACGGTGCCATTCTTTTGCAGAAAGATGCAGATGATCAAACTTTCCATCCGATAGAATACATGAGCCGTAAGACGACACCAACAGAAGAGAAATATTCATCATATGAATTGGAAGTTCTGGCTATAATTCAGGCACTGAAGAAGTGGCGAGTTTATCTGTTAGGAATGAAGATGACAATTGTTACAGACTGTAACGCATTTGCTATGACAATGCAGAAAAGGGATGTGCCATTACGAGTAGCGCGTTGGGCAATATTTCTCCAAGATTTTGAGTACAAAATAGAGCATCGTTCAGGGACCAAAATGGAGGCATGTAGATGCTCTAAGCAGAATACATTGTCTACTGATGCAAGACACCTTGAGGGCCAAAATCAAGCAAGCTCAGAGTTTAGACGAGTGGATCAATGCCATTATTAAAGTGCTAGATCAGGGGACCTACGATGATTATTATTTACAGAATGGGGTGCTATACAAAGATCCCATCAAGGAACTTATTGTTATACCTTCTAGTATGGAGAGAGAGATTATTACAATTGCTCATCGTCAAGGACATTTCGGGACAAAGAAGACTATTGATTTGATAGAGAAAGAGTATTATATACCAGGTCTAATTGGAAAAGTCGATATAGTAGTGAAGTCTTGTCTAGAATGTATTGTAAGTGAATCAAAATCAGGAAAGAAGGAAGGTTATTTGAATGCTATAAGTAAAGGAGACAAGCCATTGACAACTTTTCATATTGATCATATTGGACCTATGGAATTAACCAAGAAGCTGTATAATCATATTTTAGTTATCGTAGACGCTTTTTCTAAGTTTGTATGGTTGTATCCAACCAAGAGCACTGGGTCTGATGAAGTGGTTGATCGTTTGTACAGACAGTCTGAGTTATTTGGAGATCCCACTTGTATAGTTACTGATCGAGGAACAGCATTCACCTCGAATGTATTCAAAGAATATTGTGAATCAAGAAACATACAACATTTGTTAATAGCCACAGGCGTCCCACGAGGCAATGGTCAAGTCGAGCGCATTAACAGGACAGTCATAACATTGTTAACGAAATTGTGTGCTGAAGATCCTAGAGCATGGTATAAGATCGTAGGTAGGGTACAGAAGTACATCAATTCTTTCCCTCCAAGGAGTACGAAGATATCGCCATTCAAAATACTTACTGGATTAGAAATGAAAACGGAATATGACAAAGAGATTAAGGATATGTTAAAAGAGGAGTTGCTAAATGATCTACAAAACGAAAAAGATGAGATTCGAAAGACAGCAAAGGAAAACATATCTAAAATACAAGAAGAAAATAGACAATCATTTAATAAAAACAGGAAATCCGAAACAGAATATGAGCTTAATGATCTGGTCGCTATAAAGCGTACGCAATTTGGATCTGGACTAAAATTAAAGAAGAAGTATTTAGGACCGTACAAAATTGTGAGGAAAATGCGGCATGGCAGGTATTTAGTTGAAAAGGTAGGAGATGATGAAGGGCCTAATAATACCAGCACTGTTGCTGAATATATGAAAAAATGGTGTCCATCATTCGGGACGAATGAGGCCGTAGGATGGCCGAATGTAGGATTCTAGAAAATATCAATAAGAGTAGAATTAAGAAACTATCGATAATTGAATTAAGTTGGCAGTTACGAATGAATATCGAGTAGCGGGTCATCGAGTTGGCAGTATACGAGCAGTGGAAACTCAACTGCTGAGGAGAGAAGTTGCAAGCTCTTATTTTTGCTAAAGTTGTTAAGATTAAATATAGAGAATTGAATTGTGAAACTGACTACTATAATCTATTATGTTAACCCTAAAATTACATTAAACATTGAATTAAAAGAAGTGTGTTTCAATGTGATTGGAAGCAGTCCTCGGCAGCTGAGATTCCCCACATAAATATTAAATTAAGACTGTTTCGTTCTTAAATATAAACATGCTTAATCATGATCAAAAAATACTTCGGTAAGAAAAATTTGACTTGAGTCAAGACATTTTATTCTTACATATTTTTGCGTTCGCTTGCTTAGAATTCCCAAATGGTTCTGGCTCGTTAGCAATGAGGAGCAATTCGACAGTCACAGAAAAATTAAGACTTTATTTGAAGACTATATTTTGATGATTTCTGTAGCCAAACTTTCCTTTTGATGATGAATTATGATGTTGATCATTTGTACCATTTTATTTTGTTGCAAAAGGCTCATAATACTTATTTCATGTTTTTATGTTAAGACGTTTTGGTACTCAGTTATATAGTTTAAGGGACTTGAATCAAATACGAAATATACTTCAATCTAATACGTTTTGGAGTTTTAAGTCTGAATAGTGCTTGAAGTAAGTACAAAATGTTCTCAAAGTTATCCCAATTTCACAAAAAAAACAGTCTAAAATTAAGTATAAGGATTATATCGAGACCATAATAGTCTCAAAAACAATCCCGAAACGTGCTTGACTTCTCCGAACAGTCTTGATATCAAGAATTTTAAGAAGTTCTTAAACTTTCGTTCTTGAATCAAGAACTTTCAGGCTTGGCTCGATTTTGACACCGGAAATTCTTGATTCAAATATGAAAGTACTTGATTTTTCTCTCAGTGTAATGCATTAACTTATTATGATTAACCAATTGTAATTAACTGTTTCACACAATTTGGCTCTCTTTTGATCTCTTTCTTTCTCCGTATCTTACTATCTCATTTCTTCGCTGTCGATAATTTTTTCCCTCTCATTATTTTTCCTCTTTCTCTATCTTTAAGAAATCTCTTTCAAGAAGTCTCTGTTTTGTTTTCTCCTTCTCTATTGAAATGAAATTTCGGCTTTCCAATGAATCTTTCAATGAGACTTTAAAATACGGTGTTTTCTGCCTATTTCAAGTACCGTAGGTGCACATCAGCAGAATCATAGTTGTAATACGGAAACAGAGCGAGCATCCCGTAACCATAGAGACCACAGTATCCCTTGCAATTGGCCTAGGGTGAAAATGCATTTGATGCCTAACGCGATCCTCGAAAAGCAGTGGAGTAGGAGTTGAGAGAGAGGAAGCACTAAATATGCAAATCTACCCGAGCTGCAACGGATTGTAGGAGTGACGGGACGTTGACAGCTAACTGCAATAGTTAGCATGCTGACAAGTGAAGTAGTGAAGTAGCAAGGGGTGGGAAGGCCAAAACATCGCGAAGCGGCATAATCAGCGTAGCCAATGCAAAATTGCGCACAAAATGAAAACTAATCGATGGCAACATGGGCGGAAACCGCTGCGCGAATAACGCAAATGATGGCGGATGTACCTTGTAGGTAATGGACACAAGGAAGGGCAGCCACCCAAAGAGAAAAGCAAAGAAATAGATAGAGAGAGTGGGAGAGGAGAGTAGAGGAGGGAAGAGAGAGCTGTTCCACGATGGCACGCTGGCATTTTAGCTGTTTTACACACTGGACGTGCATAAAATTTGCGCTTTGCGTTGCGTACGTGGTGGGACGATACAGGCCCGGAGAGTCTACGGGGAATTGTTAACAGTGTTTCGGATTGGGTGGTGGGCAGCTGATGGGCGTCTCAGTCGACTTTTGCACCACTTTGCTAGTTGCGTTGCTCTTTTACATTCACATCACGTATCAAAATTTAAATTAACACTTTTTTGTTAACGTGCCGTGGTTTTCCGGGAGAGGCGAAATCATTTTTCAGTTGTTTGACTTAGTCGACAAGGGTCTGAAGTGGCAATAGCTTGGGTTATGCCCAGATGCCTCATTAGCCAGCTTTAAATATACACATGTTTATATAGTAAAGCAGTTTTGAGTACAACATTTTGTTTTAATTAGCAATCATTTTAATATGTAAAACATTTATTCATTCAAATTCCGACTTCTATTCATACACTCATTGTGCCATTTATCGAACATGAACACTGGATATGGCTTATTTACATTTTTTGTATTCAGCTAAAATAGTTTATGATTGTCTTGTTATTGTTTTGCTTCCTATTGTTATAATGTTTGCATTGTCAACTAAACTTTTCATTGAGTTCACTGAAAGCGCAAAACTGAAGCGATTAGCTGAGTTCTCTGAATTAACATATACTACATGTTTCAATTGTTTTTAAACTATAAACTGGCTATCCATTCATTTCGAAAGTTGAGACTAAACAGACCTCGCCAATTGAAATTCCATTTGGCATACATGATCCAATCCAATAATTTACTGGGAAATTATTCAAAAAGTAATTGGGAACCCAGAGGATGGCATAAGACATAAAAAGTGTTTTACAAAATAAGTACAGGATCTCTCACAGTCGGGTTCTCTCAGTTAGTTTTAGAATAAAAATGCGCAAGAGTCACAAATCTAATAAAAATTATTATTTGTTTGTCGAGCGCATAACCAAAGACGTTTAAATAGATTTACATGATGATTGCATTCCTGCAAGTCAATCTCTCTCCAGCTAGCATTCTTTCTTTGGCTAACACAGACTAAAGGAAAATATGTTTTTCATTACGACGCGAAAGTGCATTTTCTAGTGTTTTCCCGAGTGTTCTTGTGTGTCTCAAGCGCACTTCATTTCCTTCCCCCTTTTAGTCAATTGCATAGCAGTAGCTTTTCCTACCCTTCTTCATCCTCGACAGTTTCATAGCGGGACAGTTTTCATAACACCACGACAAGGCGCCGGGATGCTCTTCACAAATGAAGCGCAATTAAAATGTAATTTTTATGCAAATTTCGTGCATAAGTGAACTTTTAATTAATTCAGCTCGAAAATAAATGAGAACCTCGCCCATAATTATGCATTTTTCAACTAGGCAAACCTTCAACTTGTACCTTTTTGCTTTACCATCGTGTTTCTTATCTGCTGCAATGCAAACTATTTTCCAAGTTCACTTGTAAGTAGTTTGTCGCGCTATGTTTTAGTTCGTTGTCATTTTCTTTAGTTGTTTTTGCTTAAAAAAACTACAGCTTGTAATAAAATCTCATTATAGCATAATTTTCCAGACTTTACTGAATCTGCGAATGGTTGAAAGACAGTTGAACAGACTTTTAGTAACAAGATCTATTAAACTATAATCATTCAGATAACATACACAATTTGAACATTAGACCTTTCGAGTTATGACTTTAAGTAGGTTGGAATAAAAATATGCATTGAAGGAAACTTATTTATTTAATTAATCGAAAGTGCATTAAACTAAAACTCTTTGATCAATGCAAATTTAATTCAATTGTAACACAAAGTAACACCAACTTCTCAAATCAAGAACATTCAAATTAATAAAACTAAGAATATTAGTCTAAAAATGCGCAGCTCTTAATATAAGAATTAAAAATCTTAAATTGATAAGAAAATATAAACATGTCATATTGAACATGAAGATAATAATGGCACCGTGGCGCTCTGGTTAGAGTCGCCGCTTTAGTTTGTAACAAGTCGAAGGATCGAAGCCCGGTGTCTAGCCAAAAAAAAAACATATAATCGGAATTATTATTAAACAAAAAAGTTAAAAAAAAATAAGCTTAAAGTTTAAAACACCTGCCTTATTTTTTTATGTTTGGTCTTAAATTAAGAGCTTATTCTTATTTGAAATGTTCTTAAAATCAAGATGTGTTTTCTAAATTTAAGAATTTTATGTTCTCGACGCATTTTTTAAACCAAATTTCTTAGTTCTGAGTCCAAAATCTTGATTTTAGAACATTTTTTTTATCAGTGTAGATAAAAAAATTATACATCAGGCTGTAAGAAAAGATAATAACACTTGGGTTTAACGGATTGTTCCCTCGTAAAATTTAATTCGAAATTCTTACAGGAACTAGGAAGCCTAGCTACTATTCGCAATTTGCCTACCTATGCAGGTATTTTGCCAAAAATCCACCATCGGTTCATTACATAATTAAATATTTATGTGTATTATGTGGTTAATATGCAGGAGCTTTAGTGAGCACTCAAATCGATGTATGTTATGTTTTCATATGTAAAATATCAGTTTAATTACCGATTTAGATCTTAATCTACTTTATGATAGTCACATGGCAGGTGATTAACAATAAACATTAACAACCCGAGTGGAGTAAACTTGGGCCAGAAAAGTGCCAACATGTTTAAGGCCAGGCTAAAGTGTGCATTGACGCTCTCTTGAGAATAGTGTGCGAAATCTAAACGAAGGCTCATTCAAGGTAAATTCTATAGCAGTTTTTCTATTTCATTCAATTCGATTCAAAGCCATCTGCGAACTGTGAAATGAGAGAGCGAATGGCCCTTTGAGGGCCAACTCAATGGCAATGGAAATGGAAGAGATGAACGAAACGAATGGTAGGTGAGGAAAAGAGGAAGTTAGCGGGGAGTAACAGCCGCCATAATAAGCTCTATTTCCGCACACGAACACTAAATTGCCCACACTTACACACCTTGGATGGCAGACAGAGCCGCAGGTGCGAATAAAATGCTGAATTTGTGTGCATTTTGTAGGACGCGTTTAGCTTGGTGAATTTCCTCCAAAGAAATTGAAAAACATTTACCACAAACATACGTGAGAGTCGAACGGGAATTCGCCAAAAAAAAATAGAGAAAATGGCAAGCGGATGAAAAACTAACCCAGGGAAAGCAACAGACCAACCAAAGGTGGAAAAAGCTTACGGCTGCTGGCTAAGCACCTAAGTGCCAAGCATATGTCTTCTCACAACAAAAAAAAAATCAAAAAAAACCAAAAAAAAACAGAATAGACACAAGAAGCTATTTGGACGCACTGCACCCCCACCAATCGCTCCTAACACCCTCTGGTCACACAATGGCGCTTTAAACTTTTTACGCCATGCATAGACATATAGAGCCGGTTACCTGCGGTCCCTGCCATATATAATGTTCTGCAGAGGAGTATTCATTGTGTGCAGGACTCCACCCAGATACAGCTCACATCATTTTATTTGCGTAGAATGTTTCGGGAATCATTCTTTTTGTCTAAAATTTAAGCAATGTCTACAGATGGAACAATATGGACACAACGAAATTGTTGGTTCCTACCAAAAACGGGACGAGAATTTTGAATGTTGAAATTTTTGTTATTCAAGACGAAATGTTTGTTACAAGTTGTTTGGAAACAAAAAATCATGGCGACAAATGAGAATGTTACTTAAAAAATTACAACTTGTAATAAGTGAGTATTGCATAAATTCCTTACTTCCAATGCATTTTTTACGAATATTTACAATAGTACGCAAACTACTTAGAAATGTGAAAATCTTGTCAAGAAATGAGAGTTTAATGGAAATGGGCCTCGACTTTTTCAATAGAGTTTAAATGTAATTTTTATCTGTCGTAGGTAAATAATTACTTTAAGCTGAAGATAGTTTTTTTTTATTAAGTTATACAATTTATTACAACTTTATTACAACAATTTTCTGTAGAGTAGACGAGTGCCATTATAAGAGCCGAAGCCATTCACTTGGCAAACGATCTATGGACTACTCAGATAACGACCTCAAGCATCATTTGTGGCTGTGGCGACTATGGCCATTTATTACCTCCAAAGACTAAGTAAGCCATCATCCTTGTGTTTACAGTTGTTTTTGCACCGTGCCATTTTTTATCACGTGCTGCTTGTGAGGCGCACGTGCCACCGTGCAACCATGCCACCAGACCACGTTGAAAACAGAGTGAAGGAATGGAGAAAAAAAGATTGAAAATAAGCTCAGGTCCGTTGGGTCTTGAAAGCGCAGATTCCTGTCGGATTCTTTCAGCATCCGCGCAGACAACATAAACAGTGTGACGTGGGCAGGTTAAAAAAACAACAACAGAATGAAAAAAAGAGAAAATAAAACGAGGTTGCTCTGTGCCAAGTTGCTCACCAAAAGTTACATTCGAGAATACCAAAGTTTTAAAGTTAATTGTTTTAAAATCCCATCACGTGCAACCTCAACTCAAAAGTGAAACAATTGCATTTAGCAATTGATCCGGACTCAGTCTCATTTATTCAGCCAACGATTGGTTCACTTTAATAATACACAAATTATTAAAGTATGTGTATATCAGGTCATATTACGTATACGACCCCCACACGACATGCGCTGAGACAATCACATAAACTCGCATTTGCCGCTGAGAGGCACAAATTAAATTACACCAAAGCTGCTTTTATGTTTTGGACACTCAGACAGTCAGTCAGCCAGTATGCTCCTGTCTCCTGATGCCGTCCAGAACATCGAAACAAATCGTAATTCAAATAAAACAATGTAATTTGCACACCGGCACATTGTCACAGCACGAGGCCTCTTCATATACGTATGTAAGTGAGGACTCTGGGCATGCTCAAGACATTCCTAGAAAATGTTCGATAACAATACAAAAACCGAAAATGATGTCGTGCTCCGTAAGTAAATACACAAATAAATACAAACATTTCCGTACTGTATTTGTTCTCTTGTTCGTTTTACATTTTAATTGTTTTTTCTATTGAAATTTGATTAAATTCTACTATTAATTCTTTAAAAAGAGAAGAAAGTATTTCAAAAGTTAAGGCGACTGTCAAGTGACAAGTGAAGTTACAAGTCAAGCAATTAATAAAATAAATTAATTCCATAAAAATTTTGATCGGCTTTAGCAGACATATGTAACTATATCGACTCGGTTGTTGATGCTGATTACAAAAATTCACAATTTAAAATCAAATGAGATTTAAGTATTTGAATAAAATAGTGATATCAAAATATTCCGAACTCATTTTGCTTAAAACTTGAGCCGAAATTTGGATTGAAAAAACATTAGAAATTTTAAGAAAAAAATATTGAAATAGTTTAATAAAATTAATAAATGCAAAAAAAACTTGAGAAATTGCCATCAACGAAATAGAAATTAAATTATTTTGTAATTAAGTAAGATACATTCCAAATAACTGAGAGGATTAGTGTAATCAGATAATCGGAATCAGTGACCGAGAAACCATAATAACAAGTCGAATACACTGACATGAATATACTTTATGGAAAATTATATTTTATACACACATACATACGTATGTCTTTGGTCGGATAGTAGTTGCCTGCTACTCGTAGATACAAGTACTTACATAGTCAGTAATTTACGAAATACGCCCACACAGACAGACAGAATCGCATATGGAATTTATGGTAAAACAGATGTACTTGGCTTTATTTATTTGGGCTGTGGTCCCACCCACTTTCATTCGTTGTGCGTTTGGCTCGCATAATCACAGTGGGACTCACACACGGCGAACAGCAACAACAATAGCAGCAAAGGGAAGCAGATACAGATACTGAGATCCTTTAGCATACAGAGGGACAAAAGCCGAAATCATATCAGACAAAACATAAACATACAAATACGCGCTGAACACAACAAAACACAACACAGCCATGAAAACAAATCCCTTTGCACATTTTCCGAAAATGAGAAAATGCAAAAGTTTTGCTTTCGCATACGATGAAAGACAATGGATAGCAGCTCCATAGAAAAGCGGCAAATTAAAACAAACCTCAGGTTGCCCGTATTTGGAAATGAGCAAAAGGCGCAGCAGGAGAAGCAGTAACAACAACTCTAACAACACGCAAGAAGAGGAGTGGGAGTTTCCCTCTTTTAGTCTCTACTCTCTTTTTTATGCTTAAACCAAGTTGATGAAATACTTTGAGTTGGGGCTAAAGGTCCGTGATTGGGGGGAATTTCCTTCGAAAGGCGCCTCGGGGCTGCCCCTATTTCTGTGTATGGGTCGGTGGCAATGTGAGTGTGTGTGGTGCGGGTAAGAGCGTAAATGTGCGTTCATGTTTATGCACGAGAATTAACTTATTTGTCAGGTACTTGTTAAGCTAATAGGGGCTCATTTAATACGATGAAGTGAAAATTAATGTCACAGCGCATTTCTTTTCCAATTTTAAAATCTTTTAAAAACACTTTCAACGTTAAGTCTATCGAATTCTGGAGTAATGTTTTAGACAAAAAGAAGCCCATTTTAAATGAGTAGTGCCTAACTGCAGTATACCCTAAATAAGCTTAAAATTCTTGCAGTTCCGTTGAAATACAATATTTTAAAAAGCATTTAAAGAAACTATTAAATTGTTATTTTAAAATAATTGAAAAAACTATTAAATTGTTATTTTAAAATAATTGAAACATTTTTTAAACAGCACTTTTAAAACTTGATTTTTCACTAAAGTCCTATTTAGACCGCGGAAAGAAAAACTCCAATAAAAAAAAAACAGCGAAAAAAATTTTATGATTCGACGTCTCAAATTTGGTTCACACTTCTCGCTACGTTTCGCAACGTATTGGCATTACGTCCTGTTAACAATAACATGGCAATCTTATTGCCACACTTCGAGCTAACGTGTTGGAAATAGGTTTCAACCCTAATTTCGCCGTTAAAACTAAGAACGGTGGTAGCCAGCTTTGCTACATTTAGTTGCAACAATAAAAGAAAACTACAATGATTATATTAACTGAATTATCATATTCAAACAGATACCACACATAAATACTAGTATATTTATCCATAATTATTCACTTTAAATTTGTTTTTGGCACTTTGTTTTCTTTGTGAGCAACTGATGTGATTACCAGTGCACACTAATTTTTTTTGTTATTGAACAGCTGATTTGGCTCAACAGGCCGCAATAACAGCGCAGGGTCGCTAAAATACGTGTATCGATAGAAAAAATACTAATATTCTGTAAATAACATAATGTAAGTAAACAGCTGATTTATGTTATGGAACAATTGCTTTTGTAAGGTTTTCATTTCGCTTTCAGTGTAAATAGGCCTTAAGAATGAAAATACTGAAGTCGAGGATTTCGATCTTAATTCAAGTACGCTTTTTTAAGTTCGTTCGTACTTAATTTAAGAACAATTTAAACTTGAATCAAGTTCTGAAAACACATCAACTAAGTACATAAACATCTTAAAACTAAGTATTTTCGATCTTGATCCAAGTTTTCTTGAACTCGAATTAAGATTGTTTGTACTTAAAATGTGAGTATATAATAATCTTGAAATAAGTATTGTTGATCATGATCCAAGTTTTCTTGAACACAATTTGAGTTTTTGTTTACTTAAAGTGTGAGTACATAAAATTCTTGAAATAAGTATTGTTGATCTTGATTCAAGTATTATTGAACTCGAATGAAGATCTTGTGTACTTAAAATGTGAGTACATAAAATTCTTGATATAAGTAATGTAGGATTGTGGGAATAAATATAGAACAGCGTACCCTTTATTTTAAGTAACAGCATACTGTATCGACGAGTCGGATTTGCATTGCTCTTTTTACAGTCTGTGAACTGGTTCATTTTTAAGTTTGAGGCACGGTTGCCACTAAATAAAATAGAATGAAATAATAGAAATAATACCATTTTAAGACCAAATTAATAAAACTGAGAATATTCATTTATAAATTCGCAGTTCTTAATATAAGAATTAAAAATCTTAAATTGTTAAAAAAATATAAATATGTCATATTTAATAAGAACCCAATAATGGCACCGTGGCGCTCTGGTTAGGGTCGCCGCTAGCCAAGGAAAAAACATATAATCCGGAATATTTATAAAAAACAAAATCCAAAGAAAGTATAAATATAAAAAAAAGTTTAAAGTTTAAAACTCCTGCCTTATTTTTTTATTTTTGGTATGAGAATTTAAGACTGTTTGGTCTTAAATTAAGAATTTATTCTTATTTGAAATGTTCTTAAAATCAAGATGTATTTTCTAAATTTAAAAATTGTATGTTCTCGACGCATTTTTTAGACTAAAATTCGTAGTTCTGAGACCAACATCATGATTTTAAAACATATTTTTAATAAGGTATGACAAAGCAAATAGAAAAAACTGAATGGCTAATATTATCGAAAAAAATTTAATCCTTTTTGGACTGTATTCTTTAAATTTTGTAACCACAATATTTACATTTATACACTAACTTTTGAGTTATCATAACCTTGCTAAAAATTTATGAATATACATATGTATGTATTATACTTTATTAAACTGTACTAATATATAAACTCCATATACGTAACTTTAAATGTACACGAAGAGGTTTAATTAAAAGGGTTAATCGTCTAATAAAATACATACATATTTATGTTTGTACATCTATGTACAATGAATGTATAATCAAATATTTTGAGCAAATAAAATTATAAAACAAAAAAATTTTTTCTTTAAGCAAAATAGAAAAAAAAATATAATTTTTCTATTAATGCCGATAGTGGGGTTTGAACCCGGGTCCCGATCTTACATAAAGAATTTTCGCACTCAATTCTAGTAAATTTAGAGACTTACTTGATCCAAGTTTTTTTCTCTCACATTAAGATTGCTTGTACTTTGTTTAAGAATTTTTATTCTCATTTTGAGTAATTCGTACTTAAATCAAGTATGAAATTTAAGTATGGAAAACACTCAATTCGAGGCCATTCAAACTTAATTTTAGTACGTTATTTTTCTCTCTGTGTATACTTAGAAAAAAAGGTTGTAAGGAAATTATTAATCTTAGTCTATGAAGCAAACTTAGTACTTTAATCAATTCTTATGCATATTTACCATTGAAATCAATTTCGTCCTGCGATATTCGCTCCAAGTACATTCAGAATGTAAGCAAGAACTACATATTGAAAACTAATAATAATTGATTTAAACGCTTGAGTTATATCGAGTGGACCTACAAGGAGCGTCGTAGTAAACCAGCAATGCAACTTAAAATGGAGTTGAATAGAATTCCAATTGTCAAGATAATCGAATGCCAGATACCCTAAAAACATGTGTAATGCCTGACCTGTAACATCGATTGAAATTGATTTGTCTAGCTTTCGATTTGAAGTTAATATACCCTGCCTTACCTACTGTAAACAGGATAAATTGTGAGAGTAGAGAACAAAATAAAAAGAAATGGTAAATAAATTGTGAACGCATCGATGCATTCAATAAAATAAATTGCGACTACTAAACGGAATTGAAGCAGCTGCCAAAGTGGGTTGAATGTAAGAGAAGAGCAAGCAAGCAAATAGCAAGCTCCAATTGAATCTAACTGAAATACTTACATAGGTAAAAAGTTAAAAAGCTGCTGAAATGCATCTGCAAGATGATGCGGATGCTTCATTGAAGCGTGACATCAATTCAGATAATTTTTAAAAATATTTCTTATAAACCAAAACGGGGTAAATTCTTTATTATGAAGATTGTTTGTGAATGTATCGAATGTATTTAGTTTTAAGCACTGAAAATGGTCGTCAACTGTTTGGGCACAGCTGGTGAATGTTGTGTGTAAATTTGTTCAGCAGGAAATCAGTTTGACACTTGGAAAAGTGCCACAAATCACAGTTAACATTTGTTGCACGATTCTAAGCGCCAGACAGAATGTGCCGAGAAAATCAAAATCGAATCAGTGGCGCATGTGAATGACACACCCTATCAAAAATGTTAGTATATTTGCGAGTACTTATTTATCTTGAGGCTTCTAACGAATTCCATTGAAGATTACATTTATAAACTTCGAATCGGAAACTTAAGAATATAGAAATTATTTTTATTACGAAGTTGCTTTAAAATCGCAGTCTCAAGCACATACAGACAAATAATTGATTAATTTGAATAGTTTCTTTCTTTGTTTGACACAAAATGAGATAATGAAATAGCATTATTGTCTATTTGAAAACCTCAAATACGAAATGTGTTGGGATTGAGTGAAAAGTTTCCAAACTCTGTATACTCAAACTTCTGTCGCCAGAGACACAAGAAACAAGAATGTGAATAATTCTTAAACCGAATTCGAAAGGAAAAGAATATGAAACGTACAATCAACAAATGGTGGTTTGAATTTGTCGAATGGACAATATGCTTATGTGTCTATATTTTCTTTGGGCTCAAGGGGCTGCATTGGAGATGACATCGAATGGTATTTGAAATCTTAGCCACATTGACAAATGTAACTGACGTTTCGTAGAGCATTCACAACCCATACCAAACAAATCCAACCCATTCTCACAACTAAAAACCAAAGACAGAACTTTTCGATATGTTTGTGAATCTGTGTGAACATGAGCTCTTGCAATTTTGTAACACGCTGTTGAGTATTTGGCTTTGTGCAAGTGTGTGCTTGCATGTACGTGTCCGTTCAGAGTGTGGTGATTCTTAATGACAAGTTTCATCGTGCAAACAGCAATGATAGCTGATATTCAGTTTGCTAAATATACTTTTAGTTCATGCTACTAAATGAACAAATCTGAAGAAATCATGCCATTAAACTTCATTGCATAAACCCAGTCAGAAATAACAAATCCTTTTTTTTTAAACAACAAACAACATAATTCAATCTTACTAGTTTTTGAATGAAATGTTATATTAAAAATTTCTTGGTCGAAACTGTTATTTGATTAAAGCTCAGCTTTTAAATAAAAATTGTATAAACACATCTTAAATCGGTATGGGATCATTTTAAAAATACTTTGACTAACTAGCGGTTTGCTCTTGGTTTTTTATAAGAATACATTTTTATGACCTCTATTCATAATAAAGAAAAGAGAACTGACTGAAATACAAAAATTAAATCGAAAAAGTTTTAGGCTTCGTATTAAAAACTTGGCAACTTGTTAAATTTCCAGAGTGAAGGATAATTTTCAGAGGTTGGCGAATAAAAGAAGAAGCGATCCCCAAACTAAATTAAATTCAAACTCTACACAAAATGCAATAAAATAAATTGCAGCAATATCCGCTGTGGAACAACAAGAAAATATATGTAATAGTGTTTATACGTTCCAAAGCAGCAACTTAACAACAACAAAAGCAAAGAATCAAAACAAAAAAGTTCAAGTGAACGATGGAGCTATCCTTTTTTTTTGCTTTTTATATTTTTTGATTGTTTGGCCTGTTGTTATTTTATTTTGTCTGACTCTAGCCGAAAAGAGCATAAAATAAATGTTCTGTTCATACGGTTTTTGGGATTGAACTTGCCCAGACAAGAGGTGCGGAAGACCCGTTCAGTGCACTTGATGCCGGCCACAGTATGTTAAAGGTGACAGCAGCCGCAGCCCAGAAATATGGCTGCAACAACGGAAAAACTATCGCGAAATAGATACAAAAAAAATGGCGAAACAATAGTGCTGGAAATAAGTTGGAAACGAGTGAAGAGCTTAAGTGCCCGTTAAATTTCCCCACGGACTAATGATAAAAGTTACTCGAATTGCCCCGTTCCATAGGCGGCAGGTCGTTTCGGCCTCGTCTTAGCTATATATGTAGTAGCTTGTTTTCAGCAAGACTTGTTAACCCTTTTTTTTCGGGGTATCCTTGGGCTTGGCTAGCGTTAAATACATTGCGGCATTCAAGTTAATTTACCACAAACAGCTGCACGAAAAGTAAGAAAATAAGTAAAACTGAAGAGTGGTGGAAAAAATACATTTCCCTTCAAGTGGAATGAAATCTTAACTTGTTTATTGCGCCATTAGCTGAAATTACCTTATAAATATTTTTATATTACAACGCAATTATTTAATATTTTAACAAAAAAGAAAAGTTACCTTCGCCAAGTCAAGGACTTGATAGCATTTCAGAGCTCTGTAAATTTGTAAGTAGTATCCTAGGGAAACGTGTCGTTCAGGTCGAAGACGTGGAAAACCGCAAGAAGAGGAAGGTTCTTAGGTTCAGTCAATAAATAAATTTTATGAAAGATTTAGGCCCAGAAAGTTGTTCAAAACATCCCATGGATCGTAGTCAGATTTTGCTCCTCATAATCTATTGGTATAAAACTCCTTGTCCTGACTGATTCACAAACTGATTTACTGACTATTGTAGAGTCCAAACGGAAAGACCTAACTGAATTCAAATTGTGAAGTTGACCGAAAGCGTAACTGAAACCGACATTCGTTAACAAATTTAACGTTAATGATCCGATTTGCTGAAATTTTCCAATTTTTTAATTGTTCCAATATGTGACTTCTAAAATATAGAAAATGCAGTTTCTAGCACTGTGCAATTCTAGTTTTAATAAAAGATTCATTAATGTGGTTTTCATGTGTTTAAGTAAAAACTATTTCGATTGTAATTTTAAAAGGGATTGATTGTGAGTTCTGCTTTTGGAAATAGAAATGGGTACCAAAATTTCAGTTTGCAACATTTTTTATATTTGACTTTATTCTTGTTGTTACTACTTTTACGTGTGCTTGTATTTATTTGTATTTGTGTGATGCATAATTTATTACTAGCTTTGAAAAAACAATCATGTTGCCAAGTGTCAAAACTCTGAATGTGAGATCCCTCAGTTGCCGCCCTTTGGCTGCTTCACACTTGTCCTTTGCCCCGTGTCTCCTGCCGCTTGCCCAGTTGTAATGTGAATGCAAATAAAAATGCGTGAAATATGCAGTAAATTTACCTTTTCATGTATCCAACATGTGGTAAGTGGTAAAAGGTGTGCATGGGTGAGAGTGTGGAAGCGTGTGGGCTTGTGTGTATATGTACATGTACATATATTTGTCAAAATGTTTCCTTTTTTCAGCAGTGTGTAAAGTTCATATTTTCTCATATGTTTTTGCTGGTTGGCTGGTGCTGACCGCAAACTGTTGGCAGGCAGTGTCCATTAACATGCATACCCGAACCAGAACTGACCCACAAACTGACCCACAATACTGACAGCCAGACTGATGAGTGTTAATTTGAATAATTTATTAAAGCCCGTGATGAGCGCGACCTTTCAACCGCTTCTCCCCCGACTTATAATTTGCCTTGATTCCCCACCGTACCGACCATTGACTGCAATTAAGGAGGGTAAAAAAAAATGAAACCAATAAGACCAAATATAAATTGCACCACAGTTACAGCATGCAACTGTGAAGCGTTGCCATATACAACAAAATTGCACAAACAGCACGGGAAAATCGGAGGCACATCAAACTTTTTTCAGTCCTTTCAATGGTTTTCGTTTTATATACCCTGTAGATATAGCAAGGTAGTAATGGGTATATTCATTGTTTCATAATTAAATATCACGTATCCCTATAAACAATCAGTCACAGGGAGTTGAAGAATTAGAAACACAAAAGGAAATCTTTTTAAAAAAATACTGGAACGAGGTACAACAAATTTCTTCATAGTTCAAATACTTTATTGCTTATTAAAAAAAACCAAACCCTGAAGTATAGCCGCTTACTGGGCATCTCCTAGTCTAGAAAGATATCATTTTTTTTTTGGAATTGTGCCTGCTGGGCAAAATTGTTTGCATTTCGCGCTGCTGATGCATGCGAATTGGAAAATATTTGCAATTTAGCAAAATGCGCCCGGAAGCGTTCAATGGCAATGGCTCACAGATAGATAGATCCCTGCTGGCGAAGGAATCTACAGATACGGTTTCTGATTTGTATTTGTATTTACAATCAGCACCCGCAGTGCATGCAGAATGACACCAATTAAGTTTATATGTTCTACATGCTTTTGTTTTCCCCTTATATTTAATTGTTTGGGTTTATTCGAATAAATATTAAAGAAAGTATATTTAATCAGGGATTAAAACCTTAACCGTAACCGTAACCTTTAACCGGTGAAAACCGATTGAAATTTGTAACCGGAACTGATACCGTAACCGAAAAAAATTTTTTCCGCTGAATCAAAACCCTCAAACCGAAACTCTTTAAACCGAAATAACCGTTTAACCGATTCATTTATAAGAATTAATTTCGTTTCTGGCCGTCGCAGGAACTGAGCAACTCTGATAATTTTGAACTGCCATAACTTAGTCAAAACTCAATCAATTTCCATGCGCAATGTAAATTCGAGCATGATTTTACCACTCAATTCGTTCTGCATTTAAATTTTGTTAATTTTAAAAATTCGAAATTTTCGAAAATTTTCGAAAAATGTTAAGGGGTAACACTGTAAAATTTCTAAAAAATTCGAAACTTTAAATATTTTCAAAATGAAAAAAATTTAAATGCAGAACGAATTTAGAGGTAAAATTATGCTTAAATTTACATTGCGCATGGAAATTGATTGAGTTTTGACAAAGTTATGGCAGTTTGAAGCTATAAACAATCAATAAAATCAAAATAATCGAATGTCCAAACCAAATTATCCAAATTTATATGAGGTCAAATTATAATAAAATCGACATTACGCTGAACCATTTTAATTACCAGTTAACATTATTTTCATGTAAAACAATGAATAACGTTTCTTATTTTGGTCAACCGAAAACCTTAATTTTTATTTTTTTTTCGGTTTTAATCCCTGTATTGAATACATTATTTTTCCAGCAGTCATATCACATATTTCCAACAATTTAATTCCAATTTCATCCATTTACTATGAATCAATATATTTATTTTCGTTTGAACGTTTTTCTTATGGGCTTACTTAATCGTTCTTATACCTTCTACTTCTCCATCGTTCGCACATCACTTGATTGATTTATAGTATGATATAATAGTCAGCCAATAGCTGCAATTGTCTGAACGAAAGCTGGTTCCAGTTTATATGCAATGCTCCGTCTTAAATGTCAATAATACGTGAAATTGAACTGCCAACTTTATATCCAGCAGCTCCTTTGACTGAGTGGGTGTTTGTGTATTTATGTGAGTATGTGGTCTCAGCTCTGAAAGTCTGAGGGTATGAGAATGATTTCCATACACGCATACTGCATTTTGCATTTGTGCGGATGAATTCCATACTGCTTTATTTATACGATATTTCCTTGTATTTTTTTTTTCGCTTTATCGCGATTCCATTCTCGTTCATATTGAAAAACTATTTGCAAGAGTCTCAACTCTCAAGTGTGCTGGGATTTAAACGACGGCTGCAAATTGTACGCAGATCACATTACGATTCCAGCGGCTCCAACTTCCATGTCATGTGCGACTCGATTGCATTGACTGCCTTCGCTGTCTGAGTGTGGGCGTGTCCTGGATGTTTGCAACCGAAAATTGCTTCACATTTCGTTGCATTTATTCTTTTATTCATTTGAAAAATTGAAAGATTTATTTCTTAGTTATCTGCGATTACATTTCTTCCAGCTAATGTGTTTCGATTGAGCGCCTTCATTCTGGTAGTTTGTCAAGTTGCCAACTAATGAAAGTCCAAAGTGACTTAATACGAAGGTCTACCGAATACCAGGAAAATAGTATTAGTAGTGAATTTAATACAATTTGATGCCATACCCAACGTATCGATTATGGCAGATCGTAACCTTTTATTGGAATCATTGCTCGGAGTGACCGCACAGGTCATTCAGAACACTTTTTAAAAAGTACTCGATATTCTTGTATGCATTGAATAGCATTCGTTAGTTTTGTAGTTATCAATGGACGTTTGTTGGGCTTCTCGTCGAAAGAAAATTACCGAAAAGAGGTATGGAAAAACTAGAAATATGTGCAAATTGGTCAGTTAAATGTGTGTTTTCATACTGTGCGGTTCTTCGACAAACGACTTGATTTCATTTCATAATTTTCAAGTCAATTTTAAGAAACAAATAACTGAAAATCAAATATTTTGATTAAGTTACCGAGTAACTGGTAAATAGTCATAAAGATAATTTCTAAGACTTTCATAGCCTTACAAGAAACAGCATTCACTTTCACGGACACTGCCGTTAATTAACAAATATTGTGTTTCATTTCGCATTTCGCTTTTTCACGACAATCGCCAAAGTGGCGTCAGTGAGAAAATAAATCAATTTGAAATATCGATTGAAAAAACAAAGAAAAGGCGCAAATGACGACAAGTTCGTTAAAATTTCACGTGTGCTTTGTAATTTTACTCTTTTAATTTCCATTCTTTGTTCTTACATCATATTCAGCATTAAATTCTCAGACCAATGACCTTATCGAAGGCCAATCAATGTTAAGCACCTTATCCCGTTGCGTGCTTAACTTTTTGAAGTAGAATTTAAAAAATCTTCTTCATGATAAGTACTAAGAAAGGATTAAGACAATCCCGAAACATTTATCTGGTTGAAAATGATCTGATCTTCAAAAAATTATAATCAATTTATAAATAATTGGAAGCTGTAGATTTCACTACAATCCAGATTTTATCTATGTCTCATTCAAGGTAGATGAGATATACTAACACCTATAAAAAATTTACCATAAGTTATGGCATCTGCATCTGTAACAGTTGATTCTACTGCAACATCCACGGAAATAGTGAACCCGTCACCAGTTTCAGCTGTAGCCATCGTTGAAATTCCGGAAACACCTGTTGCTGTCAATGTTACTGTTCACCCCGGGGTCGTCACCACTCCACCAGTGGAGTCACCCGAACCTGCCGCCTTACCTGTTCCAGTTGACGAAGACGCTCCACTACCACCTGCAGTGGAGACTCCAGTGGCATCACCACTCGTGGAAGAGCCTGTACAGACTCCGGTAGCTGCCGTGGCATTAAAAACGCCTACTGATGCCACTGTTCTGGTTCCAGCTGAGTCTGTCTCATTTCCAGTATCTGCCGTGCAGACTCCAGTGGGACCACCGGTCGAAACACCACTACCTACCAACGTACCTGATCCTGTTGAGGTAGTCGTAACATTAGTAGTCGCTGTAGATACTCCAGCAGTCTCACCATCAGTAAAAGCATCCATTACTTTCGTTTTACAGGTTTCAGAAGCTTCAGTGAAAATTCCGTTAGTGACTTTGGAGACTCAAGAAGCAGATCCAGCAGTGCAGACATCTGTGACTGCTGCTGTTCCAGCTGAGGGAGTCGCACCTCCAGTACCTAATTTTGAGACTCCAGCAGCACCCCCACCCGTGTCTGTTAACATACATAATCCACTTGAGACTAAAGTAGAAACGCCACCAGTGCAAACACCCGTAACTGCCGACGTACCAGTTCTGGTTGAGGTAGACACATTTTCTGTAGATACTCAAGAGACTCCAGCCGTACCACCACCAGTAGAAGTACTAATACCTGCCGCCGTAGAGGTTCCTACCGACGTACCGGTTCCAGTTGAAGCAGACGCAGTCTCTGTATCTGCTCAGGCTACTACAGCCGTATCAACACTAGTAGAAACACCAATACCTGTCGCCGCAGAGGTTCCAGCAGCTGCCGTGGAGACTATAGTGGCAGTACCTCCAGTGCAAACAGCGGTACCTGTTCCAGCTGAACCAGTATCTGCTCAAGAGACTCCAGCCGTACCAGCACCAGTAGAAGAACCAATGCCTGCCGCCGAAGAGGTTCCAATAGCTACCGACGTACCGGTTCCAGTTGTAGAATTCGCAGTCCCAGTATCTGCTCAAGACACTACAGTCGTACCACCACTAGTAGAAGAACAAATTCTTGCCACCGAAGAGGTTCCAGTAGTTGTCATGGACACTCCAGGGGCACAACCTCCAGTAAATGCTGTGATACATGCTGCCAAATCGACTCCAGCTGAGGTAGTCGCAGAAATACCACTAGTAGATGCACCAATACCTGCCGCCCCAGAGGTTCCAGTAGTTGCCATGGAGACTCCAGCGGCTAAACCTCTAGTGGAAGTAGTGGTGGCTGTTGCCGAATCGACTCCGCTTGAGGTATTCGCAGCACCACTACCTTCAAGAGCCCCAATACCTGCCGCTGTAGAGGTTTCAGTAGCTGCCGTAGAGACTATAGCGGCAGTTCCTCCAGTGCAAACAGCGGTACCTGCTGAGGTTCCGGTTCCATTTGAGGTCGCTGCAGTCCCAGTATATGCTCACGACACTACAGTCGTACCGCTACTAGTGGAAGCACCAATACCAGCTGCCGCAGAGGTTCCAGTAGCTGCCGTGGAGACTCCGGTGACACAACCTCCAGTGGATGCAGTGGTACCTTCTGCCGAATCGACTCCAGCTGCGGTAGTAGCAGCACCTAGTACTGGTGCAAAAGCACCAATACCTGCCGCTGTAGAGGATACAGCAGCTGCCGTCGAGACTATATTGGCAGTACATCCAGTGCAAACAGTGGTACCTGCCGAGGTAGCGGTTCCAGTTGAGGTAGTCGCAATCCCAGTATCTGCTCAAGACACTACAGTCGTACCACCACCAGTAGAAGCACCAATAATAGCCGCCTCAGAGGTTCAAGCAGCTGCCGTGGAGACTCCAGTGGCACAACCTAAAGTGGAAGCAGTGGTACCCGGTGCCGAATCGGCTCCAGCTGAGGTAGTGGCAGCACCACTACTAGCAAAAGTACCACTACCTGCCGCCGTAGAGGTAGCAGCAGCTGCCATCAAGACTGTAGTGGCAGTACCTCCTGTGCAAACAGCGGAACCTACCGAGGTACCGGTTCCAGTTAAGGTAGTCGCAGTCCCAGTATCTGCTCAAGACACTACACCAGTACTACCACCAGTAGATCCACCAATACCTGCCGTCGTAGAGGTTCCAGTAGCTGCCGTGGAGACTCCAGTGGTACAACCTCCAGTGGAAGCAGTCGTACCTGCTGCCGAATCGGCTCCAGCAGAAACCGTCGCATCACCACCACCAGTAGATGCACCAATACCTGCTGTCGTACAGGCTCCAGTAGATTCCGTAGAGACTCTAGTGGCACAACTTCCAGTCGATACAGTGGTACCTACTGCAGCATCAGCTCCAGTTGATGTATCTTCAGATCCTGTAGCACCACCACCAGTAGAAGCACGCGTACTTGCGGCCGTACAGATTTCAGTAGCTGCCGGGGAGACACCAATGGCACCATCTCCATTAGAATCAATAGTTCCAGTAGCTGCGGTGGAGACTAAAGTAGAAACACCACCAGTGCAGGCACACATACCTGCTGCCGAACCGGTTCGAGTTGAGATAGTCGCACCTCCAGGAGGATCAGTTGAAGCTCCAGGCATACCACCAGTGGAAGCACCCGAATCTGCCGCCGTAGAGGTCCCAGTACCAGCCTCGGAGACTCAAGCAGCCCCGCCTCCAGTAGAAACACCTGCTCTGGTAGCTGCCGTTGAGACTCCAGTAGCGACCCCTTCACTGGAGATTGCTGCAACTGCCACTGTTCCGGTTTCAGTTGAGCCTGCCTCGACACCAGTAGCTGCCGTGGAGACCCTTGTAACTGACGTGGAGACTTCAGTAAAACCACAAATAGGGGAGACCCTCATACTTACCGTCGTGTCTTCGGGAGCTAATGCGGATATTGCCATACCGGTTGAAAGCCCGAAGAGTGCCATTGATCAGATTTCAGGTAAAACTGCAATTGCAACTGTAACTTATCGGTCAGGACTCCTACAACAATATTCAAATTCCTTGTCACCCAGGGCTTTTCAGGTTGTTTGATAAGCATTTATAAAATATGACTCTTATTTTAGGCTCCAATGCAGAAGCTGTGCCTGTGGCAAAGATATATTCAACCCGCAAGGATCTGAATACGACAGATGTGTCACTATTGGCGATTGCGGCAACTTTGGATGCAATTGCAGATAAACTTAAAGATCAAAGGGCAAGGAATCAAGAAGTCATCGATCGAATCTGCGAGATAGAGAAGATTTTGGGTATGCCCAAGCAATAAGCATTTCGATAATCTCTTTCAATATTTAATTAACCTATTGTGAAATATTGAGAATTTCAATTAATAAATAAAAATTAAACTATTAAATGTAAGCTTTTGCTATTTGAGAAATTTTCTTATCTCTCGAAACAACAAGAACGCCACCACATATAATATTTTCAACACTTTTACAAAATGTTAAGTAAATTGCAAGGCGTAGCACTAAAGACACATTTATTAGGGCCCCCTCCTTCCAAAATCTCTTCACAAAACAAATTGCCAGCTATGCAAAATTTTCGACTCCGCGTTTAACCGTGCAAACAAACTCTTAAACACATTCCTCTGCCACCGAGCTTCCACACGACTTGTGACGGAAGACATGGCAAAATTTGGAAATAAATTACCATCTTTATCAACTCCTTGTGGTAGCACATTACCCCAACCCCTAAATCGACACCCTCAACTCAACAACAATTACCACAATTGTGCTGCGAAATATCATCAGGACACACGTTTTATTTTCTGTTTAGCCAATTGTTAATTACTTTTGCATAATTATACTTGGTTTTAATTAGTTATATATTGTATAAATATCTAGGCATCTCAAAAAAACTTTTTTTTGTATTTGGAAATCGCAATTGCAATCAGAAAAACTCGCGTACTTTGGTTACAAATGTTATTTTTCTTGAATCGTTCTTATGATTGCTTCAAGCTTTGTCATTCTTGTTCGTCATTTATTACAGTCGGTCATCAAAAATTAAACGACTGAGCTTAATTCTGAAAAATAGCTACTGTTCATAAAAAACATATGTTGCTAGTGGTCGTAGAAATCTGTGAACTGCCCTCGCTAGAAACTAGGTAAAAGATGCGCGGCATGCGGTTGTGACTGAACTAAATATAGAAAGGTCAGCTGCGAGTTTGGGTTGAAGAATATATACGAGCCAACATATTTGATTGGTGGAGATGACTTGTAGCATTTCTTATCTCCCAACAACTCAAGAATATGTTACAAAATCTCAAAACTGTGTCACAAAAAGCTTAAAAATATGTCACTCAAAACTGAAAATACGTTTGCTATAGAATATTATTATTATAATCAGGGATTAAAACCTTAACCGAAACCGTAACCTTTTACCGGTAATAACCGTTTAAAATTTGCAACCGTAACTGAAACCGTAACCGAACAAATATTTTTCCGCTGTACCGAAACCCATAAACTGAAACTCTTCAAACCGAAATAACCGTTTAGTAACCGATTGATTTATAAGGGTTAATTTCGGTACTGGCCGTCGCAGATACTGATAACTTTGAACTGCCATAACTTTGTCAAAAGTCAATAAATTTTTATGCGGAATGTAAATTTGAGCATGATTTTACCTCCAAATTCGTTCTGCATTTAAACATTAACATTCGACAGTTACCAGACACAACATACAGGGTATCAACTACTTAATAGGAGCACCAAATGTAAATTTTTCTACTAATTTACAAAACCCAAATCGAACCTTTGAACAGAAGCGAAGGCAATAAAATTCACTTTGAACCGAAGCGAGCCTGAATCCGAACCCATTCGAGAGCAATAAAATTTTTAAAGACTAACAAACTAAATAAAAAAAACAACTGAAAATTGAAGGGTTGCTGCGAGTTCTGAATGTGCTGTTCTTATGGGTATTTTGGGTGTTATTGAGTAAGATTTGCAAGTCAAACACCTACGGCGATTATTCTAATCATTTGAATTGTGTCGACCTATCGGCTCTTCTGATTCTTCAACCTCTTTCTTACATACATGATACTCGTAAGCCAGCAATCTATGTGACTATGTGTGAGTTTTGGGCTTTTATTTCGGTTCAATCCCCAATAACATGTTTGACAGCTCAATCTAAATCTGTAAGCAAATCGCAAAACTAACAAATAGGGAGAGTTAGAGAGAGCGTGAGAGTGAGAGAGAGAACAAATGTTAAAAACCAATTCCCATTTGACCATTTTGAATGGAAACAATAAAATGACCTTCCATCTACCCAGACATACACACCCAGAGCACACGCCATAAATGTTGCAAATGGAGCAACAGAGTGAAGTTGTCATGCGTTCTTGTTCTTGCTAATGTTGTTGTTGTTATTATTTCTTTTTTTTCTGTGGTATATTCACTTCTTGCCATTCCATTTCGGATTGTGGCGGTATGTAGGCTATCCAAAAAAAACAAAAAAGTTAAAGAAAAAATAAAAGAATAGCAAAAATATTTGGAACATTTTTTTTCACTTTTACATGACTGCCATCTGTGTTCACCAATAGGGGTTCACAGATAGAAACAAGTACAAATTCGCTAGTTGATAGTGCTGGACGTAAAGATTATCTGTATCTTGCCTTCTTCATAAATCGAAATAAATTGCAGACAGGAAGCGTATACAGCTAGTCAAGTCACTGGTTTAGCATATTAAAAAACTTGCATTATTTTACAAGAATAATACCGTATCATGTTTTTTTTATATTTTGTTTTTCTCATTTTATGATGTTTTTTTTACATACTGTATATTCCTCGTGTAGACATTTACAGGGTAAGAGTAAAAAGAGCAAATACGTCCACAAAAAACAGTCCCTGACAGCAACGGGTTATGCAGTTTAACGGCATTAATAATGTCCAACTGTCCCATGATGTACTCCAAAAGTGTTAAATGTGTAATTGTTACTGGGAGGATTTGCGAAACATTTTCATTGTCATTTAATGGTCAACTGTATTTAAGCTACTCACATAGGGCTTACTTTAAGTGTAGTTTTCCCAAATAATGAACAGTGTTGTTATAAACGATATACAAAATATGATAATTTTCATATCTTAAATTGATTTTCATTTTATTTCTTTATTATTTTCAAAAAATACTTTTAATTGAATTAGCGATTTATTACTTGGCACTTTTAAAAACATTGATGGGTAACAAATCTTTTTATACTCTGAGCCCATTAAAAATGGGCAAAAAAGGGTATAATTGTTTCGTTGGAATGCATGTAACAGGCAGAAGGAAGCGTTGCAAACCCCATAAAGCGTCAAAAGCCGAGTCGATTTAGCCATGTCCGTCTGTCCGTCTGTTTGAACACGTCGTATTTAGGTTCCTGTATAACGTACGCAGATCAAGTTTGTTTCTGTTTTTGGATCAGACCACTATATCAAACTTTTTTGTTTTCTAAGATATTTCAACCAATTTGACAGAATATCCATGTAACTTGGTCTTATAAATCCTGCCCAAATTTATTTAAAATCAGACCCCTATATCATATAAATGTCATTGAAACAATCTGTCACTCTTTAAAGGCATCAAGTCTTTGGCGTGCCGACGAGCATCTAAATGCCTGGGCTCAGGATATCCGACAGTCGAGTATACTCGACTGTAGCCACACCTCACCGCGAGCGAAGCGAGCAAGGAGCGGAGCCCCCTTGTTTTTGTATACATAAGGTTAAAAGTATTTATCTGCTAATTTCAAGAGCTGATGCTTAGTCCTTCCACAAAGTTTGAATTGATGATTTCCGACTCTTGACTATAAGCAGTTGTTGTACTTAAACTCGAAAGCACTCTCAACTGACAGATCAATCAGTCAGTATGCATAGATGACAGCTGGAGATGAGGACAATCTGTTGGGTCTCATAGTTTCTGAGTGAATGACTTTCCGGTAATATTGCTGTCAACCGACTCGTTATTGCTGTCACATTGCACTTGAAGCTAATGCAGTCTGTTGCAGCAATGTTGAAGCAATGGCTAATGCCTAACAACAAAAACAGATACATACAACTACTAAGAGCAAGAAAGGGCAACAGAAGCATCGATTGTTTGTTCAAATGTAGTTGAGCCGACTTGTTTCCTAGTTGGTATCGAATAAATTTTGAATTAATTGCGCTTATCTCACAGCTAAAATGGTCGACACATGTCCCGAACCTCAGACTAGTCTCACTAAATTTATTTACAGCATTTACAATCTCTTGCACTTCTGCCTGCCTGTTTCCTTCCCCCTCAGTAGCAAGTGTCGCAACAAATGGGCGAATTGGGAGGCCAGCCCTGCCTTTGGCAGTTATTAGCCCATGATGTTCAGCAAATTGTTGCAGACTGTGTTCAGTTTTCAATTTCTGGCTTAGAGAGTTGCCTGCTCATTCGTCAGTGACCATTTGTTTGCCCCGGTAATCGTAATCTATGTAGTTGTCGACATGTCGCTCACCACTGTGGTTGAGGTTGAGCTTTGTTTCACCGTCTGAACTAGCTACAATTAATTGACATGAATTGTTTGCGTTGGTCCGAAACCAAAATGCAGCTGTTACTCGTACGTATAAGTAATATCCTAGTGCTCCTGCTCCTGATGCTGACTTTGTTCGCTAAGCCGAAACTTAATTAAAGTGCAGGGAATGTCCAATTCGCTTGAAACTTTATTCGATGCTCTTTTTTCTGCTTTTTGTTTAATTGCTGGTTCATTTTTCTTCTTTTTTGCTGTTTTTTTTCTGCTAGCCTTTGGACATTGCAAAGTCTGTTTTCGAATTTCATTTGATTATCACTGTAATCACAAAAGCGTTTGTCCAATTTAATTGCATTAACTCAGCTGACCCATTCGAGCGGACATTCTTTTATCTTTCACGTTTCTTTACGCGTTTTTAAAATAATTTTTTTTCGTTCTACCTTGATTTCTGTGACTAATGACCTGTAAAAGTGAAAGGTGCGCAAAAGTTCTTAAAGCAAATTAAAAAAAATGAAAACAGTATCAAAAAATTTCTCTCACTAAAGTGCTTCTTAATTGAGTGCCATTGAATAAATGCCAGATTGCAATCGATTTCTACAGTTTGATTGGTAGAGTGCACAAATGGCATTATATAAATATGTATTTTCTTAAATTCGTTGAATTGTTTATAGCTTCATAATATTATATTTGTAAGCATACTTTTTACTCACTTACTGATTTGGGCAGCTTTTACTGGATTTTTTTACAAAGAGTTTGCACACAGGACGTATGCGTAATATTGGTCTGAGCCAGTTAAAACTACAAATGATGGCCATACCCTATACGCTTACCCCTTCTGGTGTGATTATCTTTTATGTGAAGCCACTAAATGATCACTTTAGTTGTGGCAAGTTTTAGGGTCTCGATGATTATTAGGAAACAAATAATCAAGTGTTTCTCATTGGCCAGCAATGTGTGAAATTGTTCTAAACTGGTGTGCTTGTTTGGGTGTGAGAGTGTTTCTCAATAGCTGCGTGTGTCTTGTGCATCCATTGTCTTACAAGCTTTCATTCTGGCAACAGCAGCAAGCGAACCAGAACCAGTTCCAGGATGCTGTCAGTGACAGAACCTCTCGTAAGTAATTTCGCGCATATGTTACGCCCGAGCCGCTGCATGCAACGCGGCTACAATAATAACAACAACATCAAAAGCAACATTACATAGAGTCAGAGAGGACCAGTGCAAGTGGCAGAGAGACGGGAAGAAGCAGTCAGATTGAGAGACAGCAAAATGTGGGCTTCAGTATCAACTGCAGTTTCAGCTTGAGCTTAAGCTCGGCTGTTCGGCATATTCATGGCTGCTGCACACGACAAATTGAATTTTATGGAAAAGCATCGCACTCTATTTCCCCTTCTCCATCTAATGCACTGTACTCTCTCTCTCTCCCCATCTCGTTCTTTCTCTGTCTCTTTTTCTCTCTGTCGTGTTAAGCGGCGACATCTATGGCCTGAATAATAATTTGGTCTTTTGTTTTCTTTTTAGTTGACTTTTTGTTCTTTATGTACATATGTATGTATGCCTGGGTGTGTGTGTGCGTTGCTATTCGCGCCGAACACAACATTGGAATATTATGTTTATCCTTGTGCTTTGCACTTGCCAGTCGTCCTGCGACGCACAATTTCAATGCTCCTTTTGTTGTGATTGTTGCTGCCTGCGTGTCCCAGTTTCAGCAAATGTGCCTGCAAATGCCCGTCTGTTGTTGTTTTTCGTCCATTTTACTTATTTTTTTCTTTAGGGATCCCAGGCAGCGCCACCAACGACTCTATTGTGTGTCGCCCAATTTGCCGGCTTGACGTTAATGAGAAATTATGTTATCGCACTGTTAAGCGGCTGTAAGTGTTAGTGTGTGTGACAATTCGCGTGTAAATTGCCAAGCAGTCAGCGGGGATTAACTGCGATTATGATTATGATACGGTCATTGCCGGCTTATAGATATTTATGTTTTGCTTATACTGCTTAAGTCTTAATGAGTAATTTCGCCTTCATGCTAATTGTAATAATAAATAATTTTATCACAAATACACTTAAAAATAATAATTGCATTTGCAGTTGTTTGTACAAATTAACATTGTCAACACTACGCTCTCTCATGCTCTTACAGAAGACTGTTAATGTAAGTTAACAAATCAGAGCTAACATTTGTATATCAATGTTAGAGCCTGTCATGTTAAATCTCTTTCGATCTCGCTCTTATTTTCTGAAGCTCTCTTAGCTGACAGCTGTTATTGCACGTTAACAGAGCAGCATCCCGAGCAGCACAGTGACATTGGTGCCTCGTTTAGTTTCCTTTTAGCCGGTGTCGCGTGTGTATCGTTCGGCGCATGCCACAACCGAAGGTGAAACACAAGAAAAGTGGTAAATTCGGTGGACTAACCAAGTGAATTTGTTATCAAACGTTATTATGATTATACAAATAATTATTTATGACATTACATTATCTGAACATGTGAACATAAATATGTAAATGAATAAGATTGATCTCCACTTGAACTGATATTTTAATTAAAGAAACACAATATCAATCAACTCATTTGTTAAAAATTATAAAAATAATAATAGCTTAGTGAAGTTTTGAAACAAAATTTAAATGACTATACATTCCTTGCAAAAAATTTAATAAAAACTTTTACAGATTATTTTTATAATAAGAAAAAACCAATACATTAATAATTCATAATATAAGCAAATATTATCTTTACCAAATTAAATCAATTACCAATTAATTGAAACCTACAAATATTATCTTTGTAATTTACCTACAAATATTATATTTATATATAATAATTGCATTATTAATTTAATACATCCACATATTTATCAGCTGGAATAATTATGTTTATTTTATCACAAAAACTTAAGGATATTATTTTATTCATATCCAATGAGGTTAAATATGTTTTGAAATGTTTCTAGGTTTCCTTTTGGGAGTTATAATTTTCTTCGATACTTCTCGATATTTATGAATTATTTATTTGTTTTATAAATAATATCAATAAAAGTCACATATTTCATATCAATAATAACAATTGAAACATAAAGACGAAATAATAAAATAAATAAACAAATAAATTGTATCAACAATAAACTGAATTACAAGACGCAAAAATACTGTTTCCGGTTCGTCGGCGAACAAATTTCGTTTTCCGTCCTGAGTTGTTTGCTTTGCCGCAGTATCAACAACAACAAGAACAACAACAACAACAACATTAGGAGTAGCAACAACAATACAATAATAGAAAGCAAGGAACAGAAAACAGAAACCACGTTGAAGGCGTAGAGAAAAGACAGAAACGGGAATTGTGTTAAATCATTTACACTTCCGCTGTTGTTTTGTTTGTGCAATCAATTTAGTATTATTTACGTTATCATCTGCAACAACAACAGGAAGTAAAGGGAGCTCCTTAATGCATACAATTCATTCGTCCAGAACATTACATTTGTTTAACATTTGCATTAACGCTTCATTGACCCAGCTATCCCGGCATCGAGCTACCCGTTTGTCATTACTTATGTATGTATGGCTGGCATTTCTCAAACCGATTCGCCCATTTCCATTTCCATTTCACATTTGGCTATGGCTAAAAACAAAAGGCAAAAACCAAACAGCATTTAAATCATTATTCCCTACACAACTCAAAAGCAAAACAAACCCTACCAGCCCCGACTCGTCTTTCACATATCCAAGGCAGACTCCGATGAGAAGAACATGCATACCTATTCTATACCTATCCCAACAAAGCATCCAAAATCCTTTCAATTCGTAAGCGCGTGTTGCGAATTTCTAAGTTCTGGCCTCACTGTCTCTGTGCATGTGTTTTCATGTGGGTATTTGTGTGTGTTTGGGCATGTTTGCTGGCCATATGTACACCTTTTACGCCCGACTAAACACCCGCATAAATAAATTTCGTTAATGCCAAATAGTCTCGAGCGTAAAAGAAAGATGAGGTAACAGTAGAAGCAACGGCAGCCGGCCAAATGGAATGTTCCAAAATACACACAAACACCCAAGCACTCACACACCCATTCACACACACACAGCTGCTTGCATGCAAACATTTATATATTAAATTTTATGCGGTTTACAAATCATTTTCTTTTCAATTTCGCCAATGTTTTTTTGGGTAGCTTACTTTTCAGCCAACTTATAGATCATATCAGACCAAAAAGTTTACTATTACTTCTTTATAAACTTCTTTAAAAGCAAACCGTTCTTGTTCTTGCACTAACACTTTTAACCGATTTCTTTATTATTACGTTAACAGATACTTCAGCTGTAAAGTTCTGTGGCTGCTTTCTAATTAAACCCAACTTAGTTATACTCTGTGCCCATTGAAAATGCATGTAACAGGTAGAAGGAGGCGTGGCAGACCCCATCAAGTAAATATATTCTTGATCAGTATCAACTCGAGATCATCCGCGAAAAGTATCAAAATTTTTTTGTATGATTCACTGTTAAAGTTATTTACGCAACTCTTTTATCGATACGTTTCGATGTATGTATCTATAATTGACGGGTTATAATGAGCAATAGAAAAATAAGAATAAGTAAAATTAAAATTTTGTAAGATTTAATTAAAAATATGTTGACTAAAGTAAAAATCTTTTAAATAAAATGTTGCAAGTAAAATATAATAATCCTCACAAATAAGGACCATCTCTAGTATAAACCGCTCTGTCGATCTAGCCCTCACCTGTCTGTCTGTCCATAATAACATAGTTTGCAAATCATTCTCTTCGTAATTTCGCCTATTTCCATAGCATACATAGCACACCAAATGCAGATCAGCTTGATTTTACACAAACTATTATAGCTGCTTAAAGTATTACTCAGCAATAGCTAACATAACTGCAATGTTTGAGTAAAGAAGGCGAATTGGATTTGTGGAACGCAGTTGTAACTAATGCCACTGCCCACATAACTTAACCTAAACTCACACAAACATATCAAAATAGGATTTTGCGCATAACGTAGCCATAAAATAACTTGGCTGCTTTCAAATGCCAAAAGGAAGAAGCTTTGGCTCTGGCGCATTGTGGGAATATTTAAAAACTGGCCAAGTGTTGGTCTTGTTCTTTTGTTTTTTGTTGTTGCTGTTGTTGTTGTTGTTGTTGTTGTTGCTGTTGCTTTGGCATCTGGCAAGTGCAACATACTGAAATATGATAAGCTTTGCTAAGAAACCAATTACAAACCAAATATATTCAAACAGAGAGGAGCACAGTTCGTATCGCTTCGTATATTAGCATAAGCAATCACTGGCGAGTCGTAGAGCTTATGGCCTACAACTAAAAACCATATTCGGCAACAAAGTGTTATCAATATTAGCTGTAAGTAGAGGCAACATTGCGCATTGCCCCCAGCTGCATGCGGCAGAGTCAAGCTTCTGGCACTCGCTGGCACATGTGACCCAAATAAGCGGATTTGCTGCCACGAGGACGACAAAGGACGACGCGCACGAAGCGCGAAGGAAGGATTATTAATTTGCCTGGCATTTTTAATTGAGTCTTGGCAACATGTGCCCCCAGCCAGGATTGATCAGTCTCCTGCTCATCTCGCTGCTTTTCGGTTTGCCGGGTAAGTTTCTCGTTTTTAAACCTTTTTTTTTTTGCCTAATATTAATTCAGATTTTGACTACATTTGCTGCATATCAAATTGTTCTCACTTGTACTATCCCATTTTGTACTTAATGTTTTTGAAGAGGAAATAATTTGATATGCGGATGGAAACTGGCGCGCGGGATTGAATCCATTTTGGGAGCAAGACAGATTGGGTTAAAGGTATTTTCTGTGGTGAGCCACCTTTATGCATATTTTAAAAGAAAGGTTTTTATATAAGCTGAGAGATGCTATTTTTAAGAAATTTCTTGTAGTTTTTATGTCTCTCTAACTTTTAACTCTCCGTCTAGCTGGGTAAAATTTCAAAATATTACAGTAAATGCAAAATTTATCAGCTTTTAAAGTTAGCTTTATAACTAGAATATGCGCGTAGGAAGGATAACAAAATCAAATGTCCTGATATAGTTGCAAGTTTCTCAAATGTCAAGCAAGCAGACAATTCTTCCAGGTTTAAGCTCACAAGATTAAAATTGAATAAAATTAATAACTTTAAGGGCCGTTATCTCATCTTACTTGCAATGCCTACTCTATTAACAGGGCACTTCACCATACCTTGGTTTAAACATAACAAATGGAATTTGTGACAGTTTGGCATCCCTGCGCCCAAAAATGAGTCACACTATTTAAAAATGAGCAACACTTTTCTAAAAATGTTGGCATCACATTTGAAATCTATAAATCTTAATGTGAATTGTGTCTAGTTCTTGTAGACTCTAAGAGAAATAGCTACTAAATTTGGCACACAGACTTCTACGAGTTTGTAGCAGTTGAAGAACGTTTCAGATTTTTGCCACGGTATCGACCGCCCCCGCATATCAGAAAAGAAATCAATCAAGCCCACAGTTTTGAAGATAGAACTATTTTCTTGGTGAATAACGTTTTACGTTGTTATTCTCTATTACTGTTCTAAATATGAAATTCAAAAATTTTGGACATCTCAGAGAAAAAACTTCTTTCAAGGAAAAGTCTAGTGACGAAAGCCTTACTCATAAAAGTTATTTTTAGGTATAAAGAATCGTGACCTTTTTGAGCAAAGTGTTGAATACCAATTTTTTTTTGCATAATTCATATTAAATTTAATGTTGTTCATTACAAAATTCAATATCAGGAATTTTTTGGCATGGAAAGGCTTTTCTCACTAGACTTTGACTTTTTGAATAAGTTTTTTTGAAGATCTTTAAATACACATTGGGTAGACAAAGTAGTTCAGTTAAGATTCAGATTCAGCCACCAAGTTGCGTTTTAGCCTAATTTCATAGTCTCAATCGAAGTGCCCAAAAATTCGAAAGCATGTCGTTTCGGTTGACCCCATTTAACAGTCTTGGCAACAGGTCAAAAATATAACGTTAAGAGCATGCAAAAACTACATATTGTCGTAGGATATGTTATTTACAAATGAGATGCACTACCCTAATTACAGTTTGCATTGTTTTTATCACATGTAAAAGTAAATGGGGAAAAAGTTGAATTTGCATTTGAAAAGCTTCATGCAAATGGCATCCGAAAGTTGCGCACTGCAATCAAATCAAATTTGAACAAAGCTCGAGCAAGTGTAGAGCACTCCAAATGTATTGAAAACACAAACAAAAAAAGGGAGAAGAAGAAAATGCGAAAAGAGGTAATTAAAATTAAAATGGAAATATGAAAGAGGGCAAATTGAAAAAGCTACGTAACAAAAAGAGACTCTCCAAAATTTACCATCAATAAGGAAAATTTGATCAAACGAATGGGCACTTTTCATTGGAACTAGAAAAAAGTTGAAGCAGATGAAAAACTGCTGTAATATGTTTTCAATTCGGGGGCACTCCAGGGTCAATTTGTGTGGGCGTGGCGACAAGGAGACTTACTCGTAAATTGTGTTAAATGCTGGAAAATTTGACTTTTGGCTAAAGCCAAATGTGTATTGCCCTCAGTCTCAGTCTCACTTCTATTTTCTATTTTTGTATTTTATTTTAATTTTACGATTGTTGGCCATGAAAGTGGTGGACGAAGCGCTTCAGAAGCTACAGTTCCAACTACTAGAACTGAAAAATAACAAAAAATTGCTACCAAGTCGAACAATCAAAACAATAAAATACAACAGCATAAAGTGGCTGCTGCTCGGCGCTCAAGTTGAAAACTTTTACTTTTGTTTAATCAAATTCTGCAGCAAGTCGAGCACCATTGAATTCTTGTAACAAACTGACTTATGCCACCAGCTCTCCTGGGTAAGTTGGGTTATTGGGAGGCCAGGCACTGTCGGTCCAAGGGCTAAAGCGACGACCGAGGCATTTTCCCAGTAACTAACTCATTCACTTTCCCACGGCCACAGGCATTTGGCCGCCGTTTCTCATTGTTGTATTGTTTGGCTTTTTGGCCGCCTTGCCCTCTCTAACCGTCTTCCTGCCCCATCCAGCTTGTCAGCTCTTTCTCCAGCTTCAGTTCCCACGAGATACCACTGGTTAGCCACCCAACTGGCATTCTCGACTTAAACGCTTAGGCACAATTATTACACAAATTACGGTCTGGTGCTGGCTCAACAGAAGGAAGGCCGGAACGGGAGCTGGCCGCGTCGTCATTATTGGCACCATCACGACAGCCATTTGATGAGAGTGTCCGGCTCTGTGGTGTTCAGTTGAGATTACATGACCATCGACCAGGCTCTAGACAAGACCATTGGGGAGTGCCTAGTAGCGTGAGCCAATTTTCATCATCATCTCAACAACATGCCCATCATAATTAGGAAAAGTGTCGAATTGTTGTCAGCGGGACAGACATAACGATAAAGAGCCAACATCAGACCGGCTCCATGGGGGAGTTACACACAAAGAAAACAATGTGCAGTCAATGAATTCAAGTGGAAATTGAGTTGAAAAAAGGAAAAGAATAAAATCTGAAGAGCTTCGGTTGCTAAGGAGGCTAAGGCTCATACATTTAAGGGTACCATGTACCACTGAAATAAGTAAAGCGTACTTTTAGGATTGCTTAAAAATGTAAATAAATACTACTAAAAGTATGCTACGCAAGAAAGAAATTATTCCCACTCGACTTATATTCATTCAATATTTTTAAATTTTAATAAACTCAAGAAATAAATATTGAATTTTTAACTTAATGAATGAACATTAACACATTTTAATTTTCAACTAGAACTAAAAGCAAATAATTAGATTGATTTGGGAAACAATTTTATTGATTAACTCTCATCACATCATCACATCTCAACATCACATTCTAATAAGTTTTCTAAAACTACATACTGTATCGTATTATTTACCAAAAGTTTTCCATATACGAGCCTATATTTCAAATTAACTTTTCTTGAGTTTGACACTCTCCCTATGGAAATTTTACCGGCAATCTAAAGTTTTGCCTTGCTACCGTAACTGATAAACTTTTTGCCAAGTGTAAGCTAATGAAATATGTATGTATGTACTTGAGTTTTTGTACTACTTATGAGTCTGTCTGTTAGACGGTTTTAGGAGTATACGAGTACTTGCTACTAAAATGCCCACAGGGTTTAGATGGTTAATTTTAGTGTTCACTTTAATGCTTGGATGTATGGGCGGGAGAGTTGCCTTCGTGTGTGTGTCTGTGTGAGTGTGTGTCTGTGTAACATTTATAAAATGCGATCTGTAGTAAACTCGATGAAATGCTGCATGATGAGACTAAAACTCATTTTATGCCCCAATCTCAGTCTCAATTCCAAGTCGCAGTCTCAGTCAGGCGCGGTGTCATCGAGTCGCCTTTGCCACTTGGTCGAGCCTCATTACGTAAGTTTGTGCCAAGTACTTACTCCAAGGAAGACCGCGAAAGAGAAAGAGAGAGAAAAAGAGAGCGAGAGAGAGAGAGAGAGAGAGATGAGCTGTTCCTTCATCCAGCAACTGGGGCCGTCATTTTATCTTTTTATATTTTACTTTGTGCACAATTTGCGTGTACTTTGGGTGCATGGGTGTGTGTGTGTGTGTGTGTGACTTTTTTACAACTTTTTAGTTTGTTACTTGCCTCTGTTTTGGTACGCAGAGATTAAGCAAATTTTCGTAGCATACTTTAAGGCTGCGGCTGCTGTTGTTGCCGTCTAAAGTGATATTTTTCTTAATATTCCGCTTCTTTATTATTCTGTTTTCTTTTTGCGTTGTGCGTCTCTTTCAAGTAATTCGCTTGTTTTATTGCACTTTTCTTTTTACGCTGTTTTGATTTGTTCTGTCCTCTTTTCGCATTTCGCTTTTCCTTCCATCTACATTCCATGCCTAGCGAATGTTCATGTTTCGCTTTTATATGCACTGAACTCAGAGTCAAAGTCGGCAGCTGTTTGGTCCTTCACTTGTTTGCGGTTAATGAGTTGAAGCAGCTATTGCACAATGGGACAAAGTCGCACTCAAATGAACTTACATTCAAGATAGTATCAAAATTCGTTGTACTCTAATTAGCAATATTACTTACATATATTATATAATTTATTTAACTTTCATCATATCTAAGTTTGCTAAGAAAGTTCAATATAAATATTTGAAACCTTTCTTAGAATCCGATAATTATTCGATTTTTTTAATTTTCTATTAGAAAGATTTTTAGAGATAAAGAAAATTTCGGTTAAAATATGCTGAGTCATACATACTCAATTAAAGCAAGTAAAGCCAGTAAAATAATTTACATAGCTTTCTCAATTAATTTTTGATAGCTTTTTTATAATCAGAAAATTAAAAAAAAATTGTTGATTTCAAATATAATTATTTTGACAATTCAATGAAAGCCATCTTTGTAAATACAAATTTAATCAAGTATTGTTTTAAAAAAAAATAATAAAGTTTGTTTGAAGGCAAACTATTTAACAATTGTCAATACGAGAAAAAAGTTGATGAATTACTAAATCATTAATAAAATTATGTGAAAATGGAAACGTCATTTATAATTCAGTAAAACTGAGTTACTAAATTCAAAATTTGTATAAATAATTTTTTTTGTGTGACAATTTACCGAGTTTTGCCAATTGTGTGAGTGCTGTGGTTGTGTTAACTTAATTATAATTATGATCAAGTTGTTGCAGTGCATCATTAGTGCAAGCAATTAAAAAGTTTTTATATGGAATCGCTTTATCTTTATTGCACGTACAGGAAACATAAACATAAAACATGATAACATGGCTCTCACACACACACCCTCACATTCGCATACACACAGAGAGGCATCCTCAATGTACGAGTCGTAAAAAGCCGCCGTCGAGTTTTGCATTTACTTGAAGTGCTTCGTAGTTGGTACTTGAATTTGAAGTCCGCCGTTTGTTGGACTGGTTGATTAGACAGTCGGGTTAAGAGTTCAATTATTGGCAATCTGGTTAGCGTTAGTGTATCTGTGTAGCATTACGTAATTAACGTAAACTTGTGCATGCGTTGAGGCTGGAATATTGCTCATACGCAGTGTGATACGAAGCAAAAGTTGATGTGAACATTGCCAACTTTTGGCGTCTGTGTAATTTGGCTTGAATGTTGCACTTTTCTCGCAAAACTTTATACGAACTTTGCGGCAAATTAAAAATTGCACTCAATATTAATTAAATTGAAGAAACGACAAGTGGCAAATTGAGAAAATCGCAGCACATGCATGTGACATGCGGCACTTGTCCTTTTATCTGTGGCTTGGCACAGTTTCTCTTTTTTCGCTCTTTTGCTGTTTTTTTCGTGGTGCTTTTATTTCGCACTCTCTTTTTCTGTCTCTCTGAAAAGTTTCCGTATAAAATTTATGGCAACAATTTGGCAAATTTACGCGCAGCTGCAACGCTAGCCAAACCCTCGATATGGATTGCTAACAAGTGTCATAGGTGCATAAATTATTACCAATTTCATATATTTTATTACAATTCTTTATACTTAATGCAAGGTACGAGTGAGTATGGTCAAACTGATAATTGAAGTAGTGAATAGAGAACTCTAACATATACTAATTTATATGTATATACTTTTTTAAACCTTTAGTTTTAGCATTAAAGTAAGTCTGTCTGGCTGTAAAAAGTCGTTGTGTCCTGAGACTATTAGAGCCAGATACAAAAAGAATTTCAAAATTGTGCGCTCCATCTATGTCTAGTAAAATATTTCCTCATTTTCTTGCAGTTAAAGCTTATAAAATACGACAAATATTTTCTGAAAGTGTCCTCGACTTCTTCTATCGATTCTTTTGTTTATTAATCCAACACTTCAATAACAACATTCAATAGATAGTAAGCAAATTATTTCAGAATTGTAAAAGCTCTTAATTATTTAATGGAGGCATTTGGTTTAGTAAACCAATTTAATTGGTTTCAAGACAAAAGCCGCTAAATACTTAGTCGGAAAATGTATGATTCTAAGAAAACTAAGAATGAAAAGCTCTTGGTTTATATCATTATATTGTCCATTCTTTGGTTTCCCCAGCAAACATCCATTACCATTCCCATTTACAAATTATAATGTTAGCAACGCCCCTAAAAAGTTTTGAGCAATCTTTATGGTGTATTTGAAAGGACTTAAATTTGGACCCATTTCAAGTGAGAACGCTCTCACTTAAATTATGCAAAACAATACAAAGTCCACTTATTGGTCGTCCTTGACGGTAATTAGCTAATTAATTACGAAATTGTTATAATACGTGCAAATAAAAAAAAGGTGGATGGGGATGAATATGGGGGGTAAGGAGATGAGGCGGATGCAGGTGGTATCTCATCAAAGGCGAGTGTAGATTAATTTATTGAACTGTATTTCGTTGAATTCGCTTAGATGGCGATTTAAATAGAGAGCCGTAAATCGTTTTAATTGTTGCTGGCATATTAGATAAATGGGATCAGAGCAGTTGAAATATGTAAGCCGCTTAAGGGACAAACAACGAGCTGAAGCTGAAAACAAAACACAAAGTCATTAATTTGCACTCGCATCTTTTGGTTTTCTTTCCATCTCTCTTTTAGGTTCCCGACTTACAGCAACAGCACAACGGCTGGAGCTGGAGCTGGAACTGGAACTGAAAATGGATGTGGATACGGCGAGGCAGCTGCAGACAGAGCCGGAGGCTGTGGCGATATCCAAATCATTGTCAATATTAAAGAGCGACACAATAAATGGCAGCACATTTCATAGAAGTCAATCAAAGAGAGCGGCGACATTGGCAAAGTCGCAGCCATTAATTTCAGCGACAATGCAAATAACAAAACCAAATGACGAGCGAACAACGACAACGACAACGACATCGTCAACGACAACAAGAAAAACAACAACATCGATGAGCACAAATGGTAGTATGTTGAATGCAGTTGCAGCTCCTTTGGCAAGCCTCAGCAGCATTAATAACATTAGCAACAATAACGACCAACAGCGATGGACAACTGTGTCCACAATGGCACCATCCGTGCCAGGAGTGACGGCTGCACTGCAAGCAAATCTTATTATGAGCAATAGAAACGTGGAAGAGCAAGAATTGGACGAACACGAGTACAAAATTACACAGAATAACAACGCATTGTTCGTCCCTGGCAGCAACATTTACAGTAACAGCAACAATTCGACAGCAACAACATTCGGCGTGGCTGAGGCAAATCAAGCTCCAGCGATAGCAGCAACAGGGGAGACAACACCACCAACAACAACAACAACACCAGCAACAACAACATCTACAATAAAAACAACAACGACAACACGTCGACCAGCGCCAAGGACAACATTGAAGCCACCGCCAACAATAGATGATTACCAAACAATAATTAGCCAAGCGGGAACCCATGCCTATCTGCCCTGCAATGTAAGTTGGGCAACCACAGCCAAAACCAAAACCCAAATTCCCTTTAATTAACAGTCCATAATGTGTGCCAAATGAGACTCATAGCCGAGTTTCAATGGGCTGGAAGATGACTAAATATACGGTGGAGTAGGAGGAGGAGCAGGGGCGACTAGTGTTTGTGTATAAGATTACTTTGGCAGTTGCACAAAGGCCCTGCCGGGACACAAAAGAAGTCATTACTTGCCACTGTATCTATGAGCACTTATGATACATATGTGGCTTTTCAAAAGGCCCCTAATACCTTAATAGATTCAGGGAGAAGGCATTAACACATTACTGAAAGAGGACATTAATAGCATATGCAGAGAATTGAAATTTCCATACATATACGTATACTTAATTTTTCCCATAGTTTAGGCATTGATTAATTAATAGTTATTGCCAAATCTTTCCACAGTTGATCAAAAATTCGGTTTCACAAAAATATCTTAAGAATTGAAGTAAGCAAAACAAAGAATAGATTCTCTCTATTATCCCGATCTAATTGCGTTTAAGTACTATGATAAATTCTAAAAATTTATAAATTGATAAAAATATGGAAAAAATTAATAAAAAAAAGTAATCAGCGTGGGATTTATATAAGTCCCTGTGTTTGAAAAATTGGTTAGTCTATCTCTTATAGTCTCTGAAATATAGTTGTTCATACAGACGAACGGCCGGACGGACATGGCTACAATAAAAATAATATTAATAGTTGGTAGAGGCAACTGGGTGTTTTAGTTTAAGTTTAGTTAGTCGATATCAGCAACCTTTACCGTAACTTTAAAAATATTATCAGGGACATGCCAATATCTTAAAATTATAAGTAAGCAATAAAATACCTTTTATTCCATACAAGTTAAAGAACATCCATTTGTTATGTTATCTTTGTTATATCCTTATTTCTCATATTATTTTAAAAATAATTCCTTATGTTTAAGAACATCACTTTTAAGCAGCACAAAAGGTTTGTTGACTTTATTGAATAATATTTCAAGCTTAATGTTTCCTTTATGCTCTTTACATACAACTTGACACCTGGTTAGCACTCAGAAGTACATACTTGTGTAAAAAGCCCTCAAAGTGAAGAGATTATATAAAATATAATTTTCATTTTGATATTATTTATTTATCTTTTTATTTTCTTTGCTGTTATCAATGACTTGCATTAACCTAAACTTTATGCTTGAATAGAATATTAAATTGTTGACCAAACTGAAGAAGGCAAAATGAAAAGTTGATTGATTTTGCTGGAATCCAATCAACTGGCGCCCACTTGTTCGTGTTTATTTTATACGTATAATGCTAAGGTAACTTTTTACTTTCTTTTCTTTATGGATTCTCTTTTTTGTAAGCATAAAAATAACAAATCTATTGACAAAGCATTTTCTCATTTTTAATAACCACTGATAATTTATAATAAGCAGCTGATTATGCAGACTGCTTTGCTCAATCAGGACGCCTCGACAACTGTCGGGCAAGTAGAGGTTAAGATGGGGAGGAAAGGCAGGGAAGACAAGCTTGGCAGAGATTGTGATAGCAGGAGGTTCTCGCGGAAGTGGCAGGAACCGCTTTGGGGCACACAAATTTGCAGCGCTTTGAACTAATTTACGTTTGGCCCTGTCGGAACTGAAAGAAAACAAACCGGAAATTGCCGCTGACACGCCCCAAAAGCCCTACCGCCCCTCTGCGAACTCTCGGTCCATGGCCATCGGCGAAGCTTCTCAAATGCTGACCCAAATACTCTGAGCTGCGTCCAGTTTAAACTACTCCCGACTCACACACACACACACACACGCACAACTGCCACGCCCAGAACTGTGCAGGAGTGTGTATTTGTGTGTGAGTGTTGTGAACTAGCTATGGTCTCTGAAGTCCATCCGCTAATAACTTAGTTACTTCAATGGCGCAATGTCTGCCCTGCAACGCGCCAGCATCCTCGTAATGATCATCATGATAATTATAATTACAAGCATAAGCATAATAATCATTATTGCCATTATAATTGGCGCACTAGCTGGCACTGTTTACATAGGAAATTACTGAAAAACTCTCCCCTTTCGCTCAGCAAAAAATTAAGGATCTACCAATATTTTGATTGTTGCAGCTGCTTGAAAAGCAAACGAATACTTTTCTGTTTACTTGAATGAACTCGATTGTAAAAATAACAACAACAAATACTTTTGGCTTCCAAGAAGCCCAAAAAACACCTGTGAAATATTCAGTAACTCAAAGATGACGGCATTGAAGGAGATTTGTTTACCTATTCTCATTTCAATAGCATTTTAATGTACTTAAGTGAATATTTATTTCGTTAATTAAATGTTGAAAAGTTTATTAAATCGTTGTTTAATAAACCACACAGATTTCAAAAGTGGGATCCTTAATAAAATAGAGAAATCTTATTATAGAGTAGCTCAATAGGTGATTGTCATATACTAACAATTTAAGATTCATATAAACGATTGAACATGTTCCTTTAAAGGGCATATTTCAAAATACTTTCCTATCATTTAATTTAAAATTTATGCGAATGTGGAACTCGAAGCAGGGCTGATATCCTTTAATGTGTATTACAAGGCTCTTTACCGGGATCTTTTAAGTGTTTTTCGAAGGCAAACATATAACTAAAGCACGATAATCCGGTGCACTGGGAATGAAAAAAAAAATATCTGTTGAACTCAGGGAGAAAGTGGAATATTCATAGTACTTAGAGGCTCACAGCCTGTGAGATGTCATAACTTTGGGCAATCTGGAAATCTGCTTAAACCTAATCAATTAATAATAAATTTCAGTCCGAAGGCGTTACATAGACCGAATATCGACATAAAGAAATCCACAAAAATATACTTTTGCCTGCAAGCACATGATATTTTTTCCATCTTTCGTTCTTTCTCAGAAATGACTTTGGGTTTTGTGCCCGCCTCTCCTCATTTTGGGTTATTTTGCAAAGTCTGCGAAAACTTTTTTAGATATGAAAATATAAAAAAGAAAACAAGAGAAATGTTATCCATGGGCGTGGCGCTGAGGGGCATGTGAAGTGGATGGCTCTTTGAGGTGTACTGTTGTGTGAAAAAATTGGCAAAATAAAAGAAATTATTTACAAACAAGTTTAGAAAGAACTCGCAAATGTTATGGGCAAACTTTGTTGTCTGCGTGCTGCGTTGCTGTCGTCAGCAAAGCAAAGTAAAGCACAGCCAAATGGAATATAAAAGGAACGAAAAGCTCCAAAAACCTGACGGCTAACCATGATATGGGTATCACAATAGAGCCGAGGCCTTTCTCGACAGTCAAGCTCTCGAACTATAAGTGGCACTTGACTGAGACTTTGAGGGTTTTTTATTGCCCATTTTAAGTCGCCCGACTTTAATGCAATGATAACATTTGCTTAAGGCTCGGCACACACATAATGCAGCCCAATAATTAACAATATTTAAATTGCAAATCAACGAAAGCATCTTGATAAATTTGATGCCAAAATTTGACCATTAATTTTTGGCAAATTAAACGCAATCTACATAAGCTGCAACCTCTAGACCAGTCTAGCACACCCATCCACAAGCGAGCAATGTAAATTAGGTAATGGCAAGTACAGCTAAGGTCGTCTCCCAACCTCAACCCAAGCCACATGAATATTTGTCAGTGCAGGGAAGCCAGTAGGACACGTACTCCCAAGTGCCGCTGGAGGAGTTCCCTACTGAGCTCCAATTTCTGCCTCTCAGCCTGGTCCTCTATCCGTCTGTGCGTGCCTAGTTGACAGGAGCTGCCTTGCTGGCTCCCTGGCTGGATGCCCAACTGTCTGTCTTTCTGTCAGCCTGCCTGCCTGCCTGCCAGCTCGAAGAAGTGGATAAGCATCTTCACTTAATACTGAGTATAATGTCGATGCTCACCCTGATAATAATGTTCTTTGTGCCCCTTCCTTCACAGCATCAACGCTTCCCGCAACATTTTATAAACTGTCCTCTCTGACACTGCGGATTATAATAACTAAGTAGTTTACAGTTTCCAGTAAATGACAAGAATAATTTATTATGCATTTCTTTACTAACTATGGTTACTTTATTCTCCTGATGCACAAAACATTAAAATCACCTAAATCAAGTTTAATATTTAGTAGGTAAATTAATTAAGTAGAATATTTATATTGAATAGCCACGAATCAAATATTGAATTATTTCTTTACTAATTGATTCAACTATTGCTAAAGATTCATTTTAAAGTCACAAACAATTGACTGTAATACTATGCTCATCTTTTTTGTATTATGGGAATATTTGATGGGTTATAAACATTTTAAACACCCTATTAAAAACTTGAGAAAAAACAACTTAAAATACTGTAAAAACCTTTGCTGTTATTATGAACAGTAAATCGCATAGTCGAATTAGTAATTTACGCTTCTCCCTTCCCCCATGTTGTGTACTAAACAAAGTTCATGGCGTTTACATTGTATGGTATAGATAGTGGGTATGAGATGGTCGGATGGGTGTACTCATTTATGGTCGGCATATTCATATAGTTTTGACATCACGTACACCAACAACAACAGCTCGAGGAGAGGGCCAGAAGGAAATGCCAGCAATTATGGCGAACACAGACAGACAGACAGTCGGCTAGCTTGGGAGATGGGCGAAATCGCAATGGAGTGAGGATGAGGGTGAGGGTCGGTCGGGGGTGGGGATTCGGTAGGCGCCTTTGTGTGCGTGCCTCAGACACTTTTAGTTCGGTGGGCAACGGCAGCACTGCGGCAACCACAATGAAAAACAACAAGCACATAAAACACAAATGATTATAGTATCTAATCATGACGTCGTTCAACAATACACCCCCGTCGACCTCTCCTCTCCCCACCCACCTACACCTCTCCCTACAAGGACTACGTTCTTGTCGCCTTGTTGCCATAGAAGTGGCCCACACTGACAGTGTAGTTGATGACAGCAGTTCAAAGACTGTCATTTGCCATTGCCGCCGAGTCGTCTCTCCCTGACTTGGCAATCGCCATTTTAGACAGCTGCCTAGCCGCTGCTCAAATTCCAACCACCCACCCACCACCAATAACAATACACTCTATAGATGTGCATGTGTGTGTGTGTGTGAAGCTACTCACACTGTGCGCAAAGTGTGATGGGAATTTAAAGTGGGACAGACTGGATTAGATCATAATTTAGCATTAGCCATACAATAAATAGATTACATTTTCTTTCAAATATTAAATCAAATACTAAATTTTTAATTAACAATGCAACAAATTTGTATTTAAAGTTGCCTGCCTAATATTTCATTCTATTTACTCTTTTGAATATATTCCATAAAATGTCAAGTTTTTATAATAATTTCAGAAATTCAAGAGAATTTTTTTTATCAACTCGTATCTATAACTTTTTGTTTTTATCTATTTTAGTCTAAATAAATTGCGTACATTCCAATCTACTGTCAAGAATCTAATTTTGAGATTATTGTCCTTCATACTTTTGAGATATGTTGTGCTTATTTTAAGATGTTATGCTTTTACGATAATTATATCTTTCATATTTATATCTTTCAGCAAAGACTCTTACATTTGTCCAAAAATATTTTAAGTTTATTAAATATATTTAAAATTTATTCAGAATCAATGTTCTTTAATTAACTTTCTTCTGAATTTTTATAATAATTTTTATAAGCCTAAAATTCAAAAAATGTCTCTAGCTGTCGATAAAAATAAAAAATCTCATATTCGCAAGTTGTCCAAGGGTGAAAGTAAATCACAATTTGTGTCAAGTGTAATTACACGTACACGTACACATACATACATACATACATACACACACTCACGCTAAGTCTAGCAAGGACTTCAAGACTTCAGTTCAATATTTTCCTTGGGCGAGGGAGAGAATGGAAGGCTGTCTTGTAAAATTGCTTCTAAATTATTATTGTCATTATTGACAGAAATGAATCGTCATTTTGTTGCCGTTATTGTTTACCTATTCGTTATTCAGTTGCTCTGTTGTTGTGTTGTTCAGTTTCTTTCATTCTTGTAGGCGGCAAAGTTTTGTGGCAGGACCAGAAGCAGGAAAAGTTTCGCTGACATCATTCAGTTAGTCAGCTGGGGATTTACTTCGCCATTCTGTAGTACATAATTGAATTGATTTTAAAATGATGCTATAACACAATATTGACAGATTGTTTTCGATTACTAGCTAATTTGTTATTAATTTGTCATCCTCCCTCTTAGGTCAAACAATTGGTAAAGAAGCCGATTTCATGGCTACGTATGAGAGACGGTCACATTCTTACCGTGGATCAGACCACCTTCATAGCGGATCAGCGTTTTCAGTCTGTCTTCTCGCCCAATCCCGAACGCTGGTCGTTACAGATTAAATATGTGCAGCTAAAGGATGAAGGAACTTACGAATGTCAGGTCTCCACGGAACCAAAGGCCAGCGCAATTGTACATCTACGTATTGTGGGTGAGTAGTCCTGAGAAGGATAATATTATGCTGAATATGTAAAACCTGTTTTGCATACCTATTTGTCAATAAATCTCCTGATTTTTTTTATAAATATGTAAACTTATAAATTTGAAGCTAGATTATTCGAATCTCACAAAAAAAAAATTGAAAATTTTAAATTTTAACTTATTGTTAAGCTAAGAGACAAGTAATCAGTTTCTTCATCAAAATAGTTAGCAATTGCAGTTACTTTGAGGTAAAAATTATCTTTAAATAGGCTTAGAAAATTAATAGAATCTAGTCAACTTCAAATTAAGCTTCAGTTTTCAATTGCAATCATTGACCCATTGGCCTTTTCCGGTTAGAATGCCGCACAATAGACAATCGATGAAAATCCGACCCAAATGCAACTACACACACGAAAATCCACACCCTACAGGCCGACAATAAATCACAGGGAATGCCAATAAATCAGTGGCTGCTGCAGAGATTTTCCCCCGATTGTAAAGGACGTAGTAAACGTGATTGTGTGCGTTTCTATCTCTATTGCAGAACCAAAAACCGAATTAATCGGTGAGTCGACGCGCCACGTGAAGGCCGGAAGTCAAGTGAAACTGCGTTGCATAATTAGCCAGGCACTGGAGCCGCCACTTTTCATTAATTGGTTTTACAATCAGAAGCAAATCTATTTGCATAATCGTCGTGGCTGGCGTACGGAAATTGAGCGCATCGATCTGCCAGCGGAAGTGCCAACAACGTCAACAGCAGCGACAACGTCAACGACAACAGCAGCGATACCGATAGCGGCAGCAACATCAACGTCAGCGTCAACGCCAACAGCGACTGCGACTGTGACGCCAGCTGAGACGCTTAATGATATAGCGACCATAACCCGTTCGTATATTCTTGATGCGATTGCTGTGGGTTATGGTACATCCATGTCCGGATATGGCTACGTGTTGCCAACGACAGCCACGCCTATGCACACAACAGCCACAATGTCAACGCCAACAGCTGCTGCTGCTGCTGGTGCAGGTGCAGTTGCAGCAGGCGTTGCTACAGCGGCATCAGCGACCGTTGCTGCTGACATGCCGGCAATATTGACGTTGCCAGCAACAGCAACAACTGCAGCAACAACATCAGAAGCAGCAACTATAACGACAACAACAACAACTACTACGACGACGACAACATCAGAGCCAAGCACAACAACAACAACAATGCTGCCAAGCAGCAGTTTCATTAAACAGATAACGGTAAGTGGCTTACCGCACGTGTGGGCGTGTCTCTCATCATTATCATCCCCTACCGCCACAATTTTCTCTTCATCTCTCCCGGTGTTCAGTATTTTCATTAAACGCGTTTTCATTACGCAAATTGCCGTAAATGCGAGCGACAAAGTGAGATAGTGAGAGAGAGAGAGAGAGAGAGAAAGAGACAGAAAGGACATTTTTATTCAATTTTCGCAACGCTGACGAAAATTGTCAGCGTCGTCAAATTATAATTTTAATATTATACGAGTATGTGCATATTTTGTATTTTAATTTTTCTGCCACGCAACGTGGCACTTGAGATCTTCTACCGTACACTACATCGTTGATATTCCACATACGCCCCGTTTTCCTGCCTGACTGACGTCTGACAACTGTCTCGCCAGCTCAAGTATCGCCTTTCTCTACATATTTTTTGCGTATTGCTCTTGTATCATTGCAGACGGCTTCGCTCATCATACCCGCCGTAGTTAAGCTGGATTCCGGCAACTATACGTGCAGCCCTTCGAACAGTGCCCCCCGCACCATCGTGCTGCACGTGCTAAACGGTAAGACTGCATGGAAATGCTCACGGACTGGAGGGGTGAGCGTGGGGATAAACCGGGTCGGGTGTTGGCTGTTGGCTGTTGGCTGTTGACTGTGCCAACTGTTTTTGTATCGCATGCCAATTGAATTAAGTTTTCATTTAGCCTAATTGAATTTTATTTCGCTGGCATTCAGCACTTCTGACTTTTGATTCGTGAGCGTTGTGAGCACAGTGGAACGAAACTAGAGTTTGAAGCCAAACATAAAATTATACAAGATTATATTGAATTCATTGCAATATGGGTATGAAATTGGAGAAGGAAGCGTTTTTGACCTTTTTTAGTACTATATAGACTTGAATCTCAGACACTAAAAGAGTTAGAGCACTAAAATTAAGCAACCACAGGTCTATCTAGCTTTATTTATTAATTTATTTATTTATTAATTTATTTATACATAAGTAAAAGCAGACGGCAAAAAGTAAATCAAGTATTCAAAAATACTCAAATAAAAATTAAACTAAAACAAATTAAATTACAATTAATATTAAATTTTAATTAAAAACTGAAACGTAAATGTAAAAAAAGTTAAGAAGAGCTATATTCAATAACCAGTGATTGCATCCAAATTGTAGTAATTTATATTTTATTTTTACCTTTTCCTTCTAAAGAACATGCCATAGTTCGATATTTGGTTTTTATTTTATTTACACAACTTTGACAATGCTGATGGCCACTCAGGCAGAAGCTGTTACCGTAACAGTTACAACAACATTAACAACAACAACAAAAACAAGAAGAAGAAAAAGAAAAATAACAATAGCAACGGGTGCACTTTTATTGTTATCTGGAAATGTCCACAATTGCGTTATTTGCTCAATGTCCACGACAACGACAGCAACAACGACGAGTGAGAATGACGTTGACGATGACAATGATGATGATAATGGCAATGACGACCTTAAAACAGACAGACGTACTCGTAGTCATTCGATATATCTGTTGCTGTTTGTCAAGCAATGCACAAAGATACAATCGTATCTATGTATCTGCAAGTCGCATGTATTCGCATCTGTGAGATGCTCGTATTTGTGGTCCAATACTCGAATGCAATTTGTGTTTGAATTTAAATCGTTTGGCTTTCGGTACTAGTATTTACCAATTGCTATTTTTATTCTCGTCGTTGTTGTCGATGTTTGAGCTGAACGTGTATGTCAACTTTGACATACACATGTTCCCTTGTGTCGTTAGCAATTGGAAGCTTTCCACTTTAATGCGACTCCTCCAACCCGTTAGTTAAGTGATGATGACACCTGATGTGAGAGTCGTGGCAGTCCAAAAAACATTTGGATTGCCGACAGATGAACGACAGATGTACGTCGTTTACAGGTTACATCGTCGCGACAACTGTCACATGTTTATTGAGGACAAGTACTGCTAAAAATAATGGCCATAAAACTGGCATTAGCATTGGACAATTTTCGTGCCATGAAACAGAGTACAACCTGAGCACGTCCAATCTGTACGTCAGGTGTATCTCTTGTCTGTCTGTCACTACGTCCAACCCTTTCGTAACCCGTACCCGTACCAATGGTTAAGTGTCATTTGAAACCCAAACAGGGGACCGTTTAATGACTTATGACATAAACATTGAAGGCTTCAATATTTTAATTTAAACAAATTTCCATTTAAGCGCAAGTATGTATCTAGAGGATACCTAGTATGAGATAGAAAATTTCTAAATAAACTACAAAATAAACTAAATTTTAAATAATAAATTTATGCAAAAGCATAAAATTTAGTTGAATTTTTACTTTTTTTCATTTTATTTTAACCTTTAGAAGTAGTAACTTTATTTAAAAATATACTTCTAATTAACTATATAAAAATTTATGAAATGTGATAAAAATAGAAAACAAATGTATTTTTTTGCGTGCATTCCTGATTTCGCTTCAATTCTACCAAAAAAAAATGTATTCATTTGTAATGTAAAGAGATAAAAAACAATGCATACAATATATGCATTTTTAATATGAGACTAATTGGTGCAGATAAAATGCTGCTCGTGGCACTTTTAAAACACAACAAATGAGTAAAACATGTTAAAGTCGGATCATGGAAATCACAGAGCCCATAGTCGGATGGGCGGTTCAATGCGTTTGTAGTACTGTGTAATACTCGTACACTGTGTATAAAGGAGGTTAGTGGCGTGTGTATATTTATTTTTTTATAAAAAAAATACATGCATTTTAATGGAATTATATACAATAAACGGAATTCTGATCAACTGAGAGATACCATGTACACACATCCTGTAACTTAGATTTGTTTTATAACAGAATTCTGTTTTGTTAATATTATATTCCTTATGAAAATTTGGGAATTTCAAGTTGTCGAACAACGAATCGAGTACTTTATATGTATTTCAAATATTGTATTTGGGTTAAGACTGACTTAACCATTTTGAGAAAAATTAACAATATTCCCCATTCAGCCAAGTTAATGGGTATTGAATGTGTGAAGTTGTGCGCGGTGGCGACTTTTGTTTTTAAATTTAATATTTTTACATGGATTTTTACATAAGTGCCAGAGGGTTAATATACTTAATGTTATTCCGTGGACTATTGTTGTGGCCATTACAATGCTGAAGCAATTGCCGCAATTGTTATTAATGTTGTTGCTGTTTTTGCTGTTATTACAACTTTTTGTTGGTAATGTGGGCTGCGAAAATGGCAACACTTCCAGCACACTACTACAATAATGACAATCATGACAAATGATTATTAATAACTTAATGATTTTATCATTTATTTATGTGCATGCATTTTTATTATTTTCTTTTTATTTCTTTTTTAGACTTTATTGTGTTTATACCCCGTGATGATGGTATACTAGGTATGTGCATATGTTTATAATAGGTTTAAGAAGGCGTATATATGTATATTACTGATCACCATAAATTGGCGATACAGCCTTATACGCTTGTTTGTACATCTGTCTATCTATCTGTCCTTAGTTAGAATCACCACATTTGGTATTCGGATTAGGATGGGTGCAGGGTATTTCGTAATCGTGCCCTATTGACTTCCTTCCCTATTGCGTTCCTTTTTGGTTCTATTTACATTATTTATTTTATTTATCACAATGTGTGAAGAGCAGCATTCATTTTATCGCATAATTAATTTCCCTATATACACATTTTCATACTGATATATCACTGCGGACGGCAGTCCGCGCCTAGTGACGAAAGCAACACGTAGTGTGCAAAAGGCGACTAGCAATATATACACGCAGAATGGAAAATTTGCTATGACTGTCCGATCGGATTGAGTTATATACCGATCGAAAGGTATGACTTTACCTAACAAAAGTGCATACTAAGACTTTTGGTAACTCACCTGGTTCGTAAGATATGGGGGTGTAAGTGGAGGGGCCAAATTTTAATGATTGCAGCTAGTGGGGCCGTTGGAGCCTTTTGGTAAAATTTTATAATTTTTAAAAATTCTTATTAAAAATACGCGTCGAATGATACCTTGATCATTTCAATCCGACATTTGGTTCAAAAGATATATTAATTTGAAGTTTTTAAGGGCCTTCTCAAAATGAGATGAAAAGTTTGTTTGTCTGTTTGTCTGTTTGTTTGTTTGTACGAAGGCGCTGAAAAAGCTAAATTTTTCTGATGAGGAATTGTTTCTTATCAGAAATCTAGAAATGTTTGTTCTACGACTTTAGCGGGAAATAGCTAGTTTAGCGGGAAAAAGCTAAAACGTGATAAATTTGAAACACCCATTGCTTCCAATCCAAGAAAGCTAGAGATGTGTTCTATATGTCGTTAGAAAGGTATATTAGAGGGCTTTCAGACGTGCCTTGAATATTTTTTTGCAAAGTGCTCAGGTAAAACGCTACAGGTGAAAAAAGGATTTTTAGCTTAAACTTTGGCGATTTATTAGAAAACGGTTCCGACGATTTTTATTAAATTTCAATATGTTGTAACACGTAAAATTTCGCGTCTTTTGATATATGACACATGTCTCTCAGCCGCAAGGTGTGGAAGATATGACCGGTTAACTGAATATATACATTTTACTATTTACTATATGGTACTAATTAGAAAATCAAGCTTTGGTACAAAAAACTTTTTTGTTTTTCAAGGTTTCTCAACCAATTTGACAAAGTATGCATTTAAGTAAGTCTTACACATTATGTCCAAATTTAGTTGAAATCGGTCCACTATATCATATAGCTGTCATAGAACGATCGGTTAAAAATCAAGTTTTAGTATGAACAACTTTTTTGTTTTTTAAGGTTTCTCAACCAATTTGACAGAGTATGCATTTAAGTTAGTCTTACACATTATGTCCAAATTTAGTTCAAATCGGTCCACTATATCATATAGCTGCCATATGAACGATCGGTCCAAAATAAGGTTTCAGTACGAAAATCTTTTATATTTCTCAAGATATCTGAACCAATTTGACACAGTATGCATTTAAGTTGGTCTTATACATTATGTCCAAATTTAGTTCAAATCGGTATACTATATCATATAGCTGCCATATGAACAATCGGTATAAAATCAAGTTTTAGTATGAAAAACTTTGTTGTTTTTTAGATATCTTGATCACACTGTCAACATACGCATCTGGGTTGGTTTTATACATCCTAAACAAAATTGGTTAAAATCGGTTTACTATATTATATAGCTGCCCTATTTATTTTTTATTTGAAGTAAGCATTTTGATAATTTTATAGCAAAATTACACTGTCAGAATCATATAAAATTCCAAAAATTTCTCTGACATTTATACATTCCATTAAAAAATTTAACGAGTAAAAGCTTCCAGGGTGACGACCCAATTTCTGATATATCAGTTTTGACAACGATATTAAACTTAATATATAAATAATTATAAAATAAAAAGTTTGGCATTCGGCACTGCGCATTAAAATTATTTTTAGGTATAAAGAATCAAGATCTTTATGCGCAATGTTCCGAATGCCAAACTTTTTATTTTATAATTATTTATATATTAAGTTTAATATCGTTCGTCACAAAATGGATATCAGAAATTTTGGGTCAGGAAAGACTTTCGTCACTAGACTTTTATTTGTTAAAATTTATTATATACACAAATATCTGAATGCTTGCATTGGACACCAAGGTCTATCACATTTATTGTATAAATTAATTTGATCCATAATCATGTACATCTATTTAACTAATCAGCGGTTTTGGTGGAATATATGTGGATATCATTTTTTTGCATAATTTATATTCATAATTTTATCAATTTGAAAAATAAATAGCACAATTTACTTCTATATTGTGTAGATAATTACGTTATAAATTATAAGCCATAAGTCGAAGTCCTTTTAAAAATGAATATATACTTCAGTGCAATTGACGAATGTCGAATTAATGATGAGTCAACCATCTGTCACTTAAGAGATTAGTAACATTTAACCGAAGGGTTTTGAGAGCCAGGTATATTTGAAGACTGCTAAAAGTATACTGCATAAGGATGTACAAATTAATATTGAGCAACTTAAATAGAAGAATATAATTTATATCATTTGTCGTATTATGCGGAATGTTCTTTATGCATCATAATTTTTTTTACCAATGTCTATACAAAATTTATATATGTATAACCAACATTTGTCCCTTTCCATTCCTACCTAATTAATATTTTGTCTACGCCTATGCCTTTCATGACATAGGAGATGTCCAATGTCTGATAATTTATTCCGAGTTTTTTGTTTGCCTTTTGGGTGCGACAATGTGTTTGCTGTTCAATTTTGCAATAGAAATATTTAATTACAATATACCAGTATTTATTCAATCGGTTGGTTAAGCACACGCGAAATTGTAAGCTGGTAAATTGCTTTACACCAAATTTGAGCACAAATTGAATGTGAGGTAACAATATACACACATATGAATAGGAGTTATTGAATGGGACACAATCATGGATAGTTGCGGGTCAGGCAGCCTATTTGTTTACAATAAATTTGTACCATTGCCAATTAGAATTTATTCATAAACTGAGAACGCGATACTATACATCATCTTTTGTATGCCCTAGGTGAATACTCTGCGTCGGCCATTAAATCAGCTAGTGTCAGCTGGAATACGCTAATTGGATGTCCTGGCTATTTAGGTTGGCCAAATGTTTCCACGATTTTGACACTTTTGTGGATTATTAAATTTGTGCTCGCTGGGAATGTGACAACTTGCTGCAATCGTGGTCGAAACAAAGTCAACAATCGACTAGCACTGCAGGAGCCAGCGACAACAAGAACAACAACAAGGATAACTGGCAGGACAACGGCAAGCAAAAGCGTCCGCGTCAGCGTCGACGTCGACGTCAGCCGCAGGCTCAGCACACAATCCGAGAGCCAGACGACAACCCGCAGGCAACGGCGTTTCGGACTTGACTGCGGTTGCGGCTGCTGCTGCTGCGGCGGTGACTGTGGCCACGTCAGCGCAGCTCAATTAGTGGCACCAAAGTGGCCGAGGACAAAACTTGAGAATCAGCAACACCAACACCAATAGCAGATCAACAGACAGCAGGCATGCAGGAAGGACAACGACAAGGATTCACAATTGAAATGTGAGCGATTCAGTTTAGACTATGTTTAGACTCTTATTCGAATCTACGAATATCTTCAATTGATAGCCCCCTAATGCCATAAATAATTCTATATTATGAATACTGATAGTAATTGCTTATATATGGTATATAATAATGGTATGTGTATATTAAATATTTTAATGTTAAAATTATCTTCACTTTTCTTTCAAATAACTCTGTGTTTTTCATCAATTGATTTTCAATTGAAAGTTGTGTAAATAATGGAAATCTGGAAATTTTGCTAAATTTGTAACTGTACATTGATTTCGAAATTTTTATATATTTAAGATTCTCTGATTATGCAAGCACTTAAGTCAATGGTTGTATCACGATAATACCAAGTCCAACTGAACTGTTTGACTTAAATAATACGCGATTAAAAAAAACATAAATATATTTAATAAAGACATTTGATATTAAGAGACACCATACAAATAGAAATCTATAATAAAAGCAAATAGTTTAACAAAGGAATTTGAAGTAAGAGAAGCATCATATAATAGTAAAGTGGAAATGATTTGTACTATAAATGTCTGATTTATGCACAAGTTTTTTAAATTTTAATCCAGTGGTCATTCGAAAATAATTACCGATCAACGATTAACATCTTCAAATTGTGTACTTGTCCTATTCATTTTAAAACGTTTCTCTAGGATTTTTCTTAATTTCTATCAGAAAAAAGAATTTTGCAGAGATTAAATTTTGAGAGTGAACACTGTAAAACTAAAAAGTTAAGATTGAGGTGCAAAGATATATGATAAAAATATCTGATACTAAATGTACTTAATATTTCTGAATTCACTCGTGTCTGACACGTGTGAACTGATGGACTCTTCTCTTGAGTTGAGCATAATTTGTAAATATTGATAAGCTTTTGCGTTTTCTTATCATACCTAGCAAATAGATAAATAAAGTAGAACTCTGAATATGTGTAAACAATAAATAAATAAAATTATGTATTAATTGATGTATAATTGATACTTCGAGAGTAATTTGTAAATATGTGTATTGAATATCTATGCAGCTGCGTTCCTTAACAATACGAATTAAAATACACAATAGAAGCCATAAAATAAAACCAAATATAAATCTTAGTTCGTATTAAAAACTTTCTGATAAGTTAAGCGCAACTTTTACAAAATGCAGTACGAGTTACGGATTAATTTTTAATTTGTGTTTCTAAAATAAAATACCGAAATAAACCATAAACTAAACTAAATCAAATTAAATAATATTTGCTATAAGTCCTAAGATATTATCATAAGTGATAATAAATAAATTAATTACATTTTATTCAAGAAATAATTAACTCCAATTAATTTTTTAAGAGGTAAAGGGGCAGAATCAGAGGTGGTCTACTTACATGAGTAAGTGCATAGGGATAAGTATGAAAACCCTTAAAAAAAACTGCGTTGTACAATTTTCTTAACATTTATTCCAAAACAAACCCATAGTCCATTTAATAGAATGAAATATTCTGTAAACTCAACCACATGGCTTAAAGCCATATGAGATGGGAGAAGAACAAGAACTTTTGGTTCGGTCTGTGTATGGACTCGTCGTGTCAACTAAAATATTCAAACATTGCTCATGAATTGTGCACAAGTTTGTTAAATATTCATTCATTTGTTGACCACATGTGTTGAAGGAGTGGGGCTTACAAATTCACAAACTCAAAGCGCAAATGGTTGAAAAATGTTCAACTGATGCTTAACTTACAAAACATTTATGTGGGTTACAAATTTGGTTTTTGGTTTAACTGTTTTTTATACTACAAACTATTTGTGATACTCGTATTTCTGATTTAGAGTATTCTTGCAAGCAACAAGTCACACTGCAAAAATGTTAGACTTCGAACTCTATGAAATGACTCTTTGAATATATTATATATTATATATTATTTTCCTTAGCGTATCTGTTAATAACTATCATCTGGTCACATTAAACTGATAATTTACTTACAAGTCTAATGCAAAAAACTCCTAAACTGATAACTATGGTAATCTAATAATCCCCCAGTATAACTATAAGATAATTGAGCTATGTACTATATTTGGTGTTAATCTTTATCAGCTCAATTCTGAAATAATAGTTCACTGGTCACATTGCATCTTATTACCCAATCGTGTGTATTTTTACAATAATAAGTTGGTAAATCACACTTGAGTAGACTGATGCGACAATTTGCTAATGACTTTCTCGAATCTGACATGTTGCTTCCGACACATGAGTGTATCTACCGTGTAGGACTCAAGTGGCTAAACAGTTCTTGTGTAATTGTCGTTGATGATAAGAACAGAGCAATGGACTATAAAAGCGCTGCAGCTGTTGCAGTTAATTGTACAGTAGAGAAGTTACTATATACTCCCAACGGTAAAAGAAAGTGAAGGACTATATATAACCATGAGAGTTTGTAAGTTTTGTGGCCAAGTCAAATATGTTGGCCAATTCTAATGACCAATGCTGCCTCTACCCTATTGTAGATAACTTGCTGCTGCTCACATTCGTGATTGCGCTGTCATCACTGACTGCATCCAGCCAGGCCCATCAGCCCGATTGTTCTGATCATATTAATGGTCTTTCATTTGCGGATCCCATCAGCTGCTCCAGCTACTATGTTTGCCTACGCGGACGTGCGCTGAGAAGAGAGTGCGGACATGGCCTATTTTTCGATCCCAGGACACAGATCTGTAATTTGCCCACCCTAGTTGAATGCTTTAATGGCGATCGTAGTGGCGCTATTGTATCTATCCATAATCATGAAGGACCCCACGGACCTTCAGCTGGAAAAGTTCCTTGCGTAACCACTCCAAAGCCGCCGTGTGATAAGCCACTGACAACAACTCCTTGTTCCAAGCCAGTTCCAGAAACAACTCCTGGCCCGAAGCCAGTTCCAGAAACAACTCCTGGCCCGAAGCCAGTTCCAGAAACAACTCCTGGCCCGAAGCCAGTTCCAGAAACAACTCCTGGCCCGAAGCCAGTTCCAGAAACAACTGAGCCCACACCTTGCACAACAACAACCTCTTCCACAACGACAACTACGACAACAAAGACAACGACAACTAAAACAACGACGACAAAAACAACGACACCAAAAACCACAACAACAAAAACAACAACAACTAAAACAACGACACCAAAAACGACGACAACAAAAACAACGACAACAAAAACCACAACAACTAAGACTACAACAACAAAAACCACAACAACTAAGACTACAACAACGAAAACTACAACAACCAAAACAACAACAACTAAAACAACGACACCAAAAACCACAACAACAAAAACAACAACAACAAAAACAACAACAACTAAAACGACAACAACCAAGACCACAACAACGAAAACAACGACAACAAAAACCACAACAACAACACCATGCACAACAACAACAACGCCCTGCAATACAGAGCCTGAAACAACAAGTAAAACGACAACAACAAAAACAACAACAACTAAAACGACAACAACAAAGACCACAACAACAAAAACCACAACAACAAAGACCACTACGACTAAAACAACAACAACAAAAACAACAACAACAAAGACCACAACAACAACGCCCTGCAATACAGAGCCTGCACCAACAACTAAAACGACAACAACAAAAACGACAACAACAAAAACAACAACAACTAAAACGACAACAACAAAAACAACAACAACTAAAACGACAACAACAAAAACAACAACAACAAAGACCACGACAACAAAGACCACTACAACAAAAACCACAACAACACGTACAACAACAACAAAAACATTAAAAACCACACCTTGCATGACAACAACAACGCCCTGCGATACAGAGCCTTCCAAAACAACAAAGACAACGACAACAAAGACCACAACAACAAAAACAACGACAACAAAGACCACAACAACAAAAACAACGACAACGAAAACAACGACAACAAAAACGACAACCACGAAAACAACGACAACCAAAACAACACCTTGCGCTACAACTACAACAGCTTGCAGGACAACAACCAAAGAACCTTGCACTACAACAAAGGCACCCTGTACAACAACAGCAGCACCTTGCACAACAACCAAAGGACCATGCACTACAACAAAGGCACCCTGTACCACAACTAAGGCACCCTGTACAACAACTCTAGCACCCGTGGCCATAAAGATTGTTGAGAAGCCAGCAGTGGCATTGGTCTCCCTCCGCGATTGCCAGGGTACCGAGGATGGAACCTTCTTTACAAATGACAGACATTGTCGTCGCTTCTACGTTTGCCGCAACAACCGCGCCAGACACCAGATATGCCCGATTGGCCAATGGTTCGACCGCGAGTTGAAGATCTGTCGCAACATCCGGGATGTGACCAACTGCTTAACTGGTCGTAACTAAGTCTTTAGGCCAGAAAAGAATCGAATTCCTTGAAGAGACCAAACCCCGCTTATGTACCCGGACCAATGCGACTTTAATTGAAATACAAATTTCCTTTATATTCTATATACGCCACTTTCTAGAACTATTAAATAATTCATCTATATCAAAACAGCAATTAACTGTAATAAAGCAGCATATAAAAAAAAACAATGTGATTTAAACATCTTATTTCTATAAAAGTAATTAAAAAAACGAAAGGGTTGAGGAGCAAAAAAAAAATTTAAGTTTCAAGCTAATCCTGGTAAAAGATGTTAACCTATATACATATGTAAATACATAACTGAATTGTATTTCTTACCTAAAATCTAATATGTATATTAGCTTGCATACTTTTCAGTGTAAACACTGGCTTTCAACTAATGCGCACCTGTCAGGCGATCCGTGCGAGAATCCTGGCCAAGTGTTTACGACTCAAATATAAATTAAAATATATAAAAAATATATAAGTTAAAATATATACAAAATATATAAATTTAAATATATTTATTAAATGAAAATTGTATAAAATTTGGGATCACCAGTGTACTATGGTTTTCGCACCAGTGCACTATGGTAAAATAGTCCGATATTTTGACATTAATTCAAATTTTTTTTTTGTTTGTTTTTTTTGTTTGTTTCTAAATCTGAATACTCAAAATTAAATAAAAAGTATTTTTTTAAAATTTTTAGGGACCGACGTTAATATTGGAGGCTCGATCAAAAAAAGTATGAATATGAAAAACGTTAATGAAAATATGTAAAATTAGATGTTAATATAGATTTTTAGTATTTGTGTTACATTGTTCAATTGTCGAATATATTGTTCATGTATACTTTTGGCACAAAATAAAAAAAATGTGTTCATGTTTTTTGGAGTATTACTTTTACATAGCAAAATTTTAAGCATTAAGCTTTGTATTTACATTTATATTTACATTACGTTACATAAATATATTACACATAGTCGGATTGGAAGGGGTGAATGCGTGGTCCAATTTAAAAGAAAAAAAATTGTAATTCTACAACCGAAACCGTAACCTTTAACCGGTAAAAACCGATTGAAATTTGTAACCGTAACTGAAACCGCAACCGAACATAATAATAATAAACCGATACTCTTGAAACCGAAATAACCGTTTAGTAACCGATTCATTTATAAGGGTTAATTTCGGTTCTAGTTGTCGCAGCTACTGATAACTTTGAACTGCCATAACTTTGTCAAAACTCGACCAATTTTCATGCGCCATGTAAATTTGAGCATGATTTTACCTTCAAATTCTTTCTGCATTTAAATTTTGTTCATTTTTACAAATTTTTTAAAATCGAATTTTTTTGAAAATTTACAGTGTTACCCCTTTCTTTTTTTTGATTTTTTCGAAAAAATTCGGATTTTCAAAATCAACAAAATTTAAATGCAGAACGAATTTAGAAATAAAATCATGCTCAAGTTTACATGGCGCATGATAATTGATTGAGTTTTGACAAAGTTATGGCAGTTCAAAGTTATTAAAAATCAGTAAAATCCAAATTTTCATTCCATTCCAGTAACCAGACAACATAATTTTCCAGGCTAATAAAATCATTAAGTCTTTTTTATGTAAAACAATAAATAACGCCACTTATTTTGGTCAACCGAAAACCTTAATTTCTTTTTTTTTTTGGAACCGAAACTATACCGGTATTTTTAAACCGAAACTTAAAAAAAACCGATAACTGTTACGTAACCGATAATCCAAGATTTTGCATAACCGATAACCGAATACCTTAATTCGAGCATAACCGAAACCGTAACTGAAACCGATATTCGTTTCGGTTTTAATCCCTGATCTAAAGCATTTTCAGTGTCTTGTCGGTATTTTTACAAGATTGGTATATTAAAGATTTTTACGTGACAGTGCGGGAATCGAACTCAGTAGTTTTTCAAACTGAAATTCTATTTGTCCGAGAGATCGGCGATTCTAACTAACAAACCACGGTACCTCACAGTAAAAACTACTGTAAGGACTATTGTAAGGAGGGACAGGTAATGTGTCATTGAATGTAGTGAGCTTTTGAGTCAGTTAAAAGTCTGCCGCAGTCAGAGAATAGTAATTCTATAGCTCACCATTCCTTAATTTAGCTTGACATCTGGCCTATGAAGGGATAGATTTGGTTCAGCTCTTAAACTATGTACATTTGAAAAACAGTTGTGTTCAGTTTCAACCGCTTTTCACTGGCAATGAGGGTTACTAAAAGTTACTGACATTTTACCAGGCGACACATGGAAATCGCAAATTGAAAGTGTATGTGCAACAATCCTGTGTTTGTGCAATGCCAAAGTGGTATACGGGTTACAATGCGGGCAAATGTAGTATAAATCATAGAGCACTTTGTAGGCAATGGCTCATGAGTGCGTCCTCCTCTCTTCCCGAACCCCTTTTCCTATTTTCCTCCTGTTAGCAAGGACAGCGACAACGTCGACAACCTCTCATCACTCACCGCATATGTATCTCTCGACAGCCAATCATAGTTTTCACACTCTAGTTAACATCATTGTCACCGAGTTTCAGTCAATGTAGACTTTACAAAAAAATTGGTTGACGTTTGCAGTTTCCCTTTTTTGTGTGTATATGTCTCATATCTCTCTCATTCACTCAATCTCTCTCTCTGTCTCTCTCTGCGTGTGTCTCTCCCTTACTCTCGTCTCTTTTTTGTCTCACTTTTCTCAACATTTTTTAGCCATTTTGTTGCTGGCTTTTGGATTCCCCCAATTTTTGACATTTTGTTAGCTCTGAATTCAGCGTTTGTCATCGGAAAATTTTCCAACGTTGACATTTAAGTTAATTTGCATAGAACCGCAAAAATTCAGAAGGTTATCAAAATGAGGACGACTGAGCGGTGAGCAGCACGCCACAACGCGTGAGGTGGAAGGTATAAGTGGTATTTGTATATTTTTATTTTTGTCTGCAGCTGTCCCTCTCTTTTTTTACCTGCCTGCTGTTATTAAACACTAAATGCTCCGCAATTACTGCAAATTAGCATAGGTATTCGTATGCAAATATGTGTGGACATATGCATAAGTACATATGTATAACTATATATAAACACGTATGATATATATTCTTATGTTAATTTGTGAAAATAGTTGACCTGCATTTTGTCAGTTGTTGTTATTTTTTACATGAATTTCACAATTTCACCAGCAATTAGGGGAAACATAGAAAAGAGAATTGGGAAAACTATAAATTTAAAGCGGCCAGCATCCAAAATTGTGGAGATGTTTCGGTTCGAATTGATTAAGATTCCCCCTGAACCTACATATTAACATAATTCGCACTTTGGTTCATTTTTATTTCAAAAAGATATTTAATTTATTCGCCCGACCTCGAGCCATTCAAACACATTTAAAGATATTTTATTATTAAACGTTTAACATGTTATTATTATGTAATTAACAGGGATTGGTAAGTTATTGTTGTCAAGTATGTGTGTCTCTTGTATTGTTATAATTTGGAGCTTATGTAATAATAATAAATACAATATCTGTTAATGTTCCTTTAATATAGACATTTGAGTTAGTTTTTAAGGACCAACATTATAATATACTAATTTGAATTGAGCTAAGTTATCTGCTGGAAAAAAGAGCTCAGTTGGATTGGATTGACGGGGAAAAGCAAACAAAGTTTCCGTTTATTGTTTGTTTGTTTGTTGTTGTCTCGAACTTATCATTGATTATACATAGTTGCGTTTGGTGATTGTAGTTGAAGTGTTTGGTGAGATATCGCTGGTTGTGGGTTTCTGTGATAATTTTGTTGTAGAGGGTGTAGAATTTTGACTATAAGATGCAAAAAATATTGTCTCTCCATAATGATTGGAGTTGTAAACTTCATATGCAGCTCTGGTGTCAATTTTGAAAATAGTTTTAATGGCAATAATCTGTCGAATTTTCAAATAAGCAGGACATTTTCTATCGAAAGAGGAGTGATTATTATTCAGGTTATTCAATTTGCAGTTTACGCAGTGTAGTCCGTTTGTACACTTATCCATTTCTTTAATATCGCAGTGTTGTTTATTTCCACATGTTGTGCAAATTTTTTCTGTCGATTGACAGACCCTCAAATGATGCCCAAAGCGTAGACATTTCTGACAACGCAGGGGACGTGGTATATAAACACGAACATTGGTCTTCTGATATCCAATCAGTATATATTTTGGAAGATCATGTTGTGCAAATCGGAGAACGATAAGTCCAGTTTCAACATGAGAACTGCCTATCTTCCTTGTTATTTTTCGAACTGCAGAAACATTTTGAGAACGCAATTTATTTAAAACTTCCGTCTCTGAAATCGATCTGAGATGTTTGCTGAAAATAACGCCTTGGCAAAAATTAAGTGTTGGGTGTTTTGTTACCCTAACCGCTATTTCGGGAGATAAGGCTGATAGTTTCAGCAATTTAGTGGCTTGCTTATCGTCTTTTGTTTTTATTAAGAGTGCTCCATTTGCCATCTTCTTACATTCATCCACTTCCCCATTACATGTATGGTCTATAACTTCCTTGATTAGAAAAGGAGAAACATTGTGAAGTGAATCGAATGGTTTGGTGAATAGTGAATGGTTTGCAGAATTGTTTTTTTTGATATTGTTGCTTATTCTTTTCATTATGAGGTATTTAGACCCGGATGAAAATTCCATTGCTGAGGTTGCGGTTGAAGTGTTATTCGAGTTAGACAAATCAGATGTAACTAGCGGCTGTTCCATTATTAGATTAGATTATTAGATGTATTAGATGCTTGTTTTGCTGTTGTTTTTATACACGAAATATGAACGAATCACTCTGTTTATATTTACACGACTGAAGACTTTGACTGCTTATTGTGAACTGAACAACAAAACAGAACTGGACTTTCCTCCACATGGTTGACACTACTAGAAAATTCTCAATGACATAATTAGTTGGCATTTATGTTTTATATCATTGACAGAAATTAAAAATAAAGAAATCCTAAACTTGATCTACTATTTTCCCCTAATCGCCTTATACTCATGCCAATTAATTGACCCAGCTGCTAATTGGCACATATTGCTGAAGTGCCTCTGTATTAAATAAATGCTGCATTTACCATTCGAAGGGATTGCAATTTCATCGTCACTTGTTCTATGGCTCATAATTTTCCAAGTATCTCCAATCCTGGAAACGAAAGCTTCAGCTTCTTAGAGCTTTTGAACAGTGAGCATCGCATATTAATGAAGGCTCAAGCAGAGCTGTTCTGGTTAAGAGCTGTAATTCCATACAGAAATTCGCAATGCCATCAAATATGCGCACATAAACCAAAAGGAGCCCGCACCCAGTTACCCACATCCACATCCGCAAGGGATCACACTTGTCTATTCGCGTTCAGCACAGCAACCTGCAACCTGACGAGCTGCCACACCTGCACACCTGCACACCAGTACACCTGCAGGCAACTGCTACCACCTGCTTGCAGCACCCAATTTCCGGTGCTTACGTAAATACATTATGCAGCTTACAACTACTTAGCGGGCTGCAAATGTACTTCACAATGGCACAAATCGACACATAAGTATTCCAAAATATTTGGTATCACATTGGTATCAAATATTGAAATTAATTGAATGAATTAATTAAATCTAAGGCAACAAGCCGGATCTGAACCGAATCTCGCAGAACCGGTTCAGTTTGGTTTTTAGGCACCGGGAACTGGATCATAAGCCAGACCTTAAAATTTATATCTAGCTTGAACGCGAAACTGAATATATAAATTCTATGCTTTTTTAATATTGTGCAACAATTTGAGAATAAAAATAAGTCATATTAAAGTCTTAAGATAAATGAGAATGGTTTTCAAAAAAAGTTTTATTTAATAAAAAATGTAATTGGTGTAAAAAATCGGGAAAAAATTATATCAATAAAAAATTTTTTTTTGTACAAACTTAAACCAAAGTTTGAACTTAAGGAATTGCTTTAGTTTCATAGAATGGTGTGAATTTTTGAAGCATCAGTCAACTCATCAGTCAATGTTCTATTGGATATTCGAAAACCTCTGAAAATCTGTTAAGAAACTATCGTAAGAGTAATCAATATATTTGCCATTCATCCTATTTCCAAATTATTTGACTTGAAATTTGGTTAAAATAATAAATGATCGATAACAACATTTTGTAATAACTTCAGTTTGCATTTGACTAATAAATTAGGACCAGATAATAAATCCCTTTGCTCCACAGTGCATTGGCAGTGGTTACAAAAGACTTGCCTGGATGCGAATTCCGTGGCTGCTACGTGGCATAAAGTGGCAAATTCAAAGGCGCAACTTTCGTCGATACAAGCGGCAAGTGCTTGTGCGCCTGTAAGCATGCAATAAAAGTGCATGGCAAAATTGTGAGAAAGGTGAGGATTACGCACTGAATACGAATGTCAGTTTTGGCCCAGACGTTACATCCCCATCCCCGTTACTTCCCACATCGCTCGCCGCTTTCCCACAGCCGCATGATCTGACTTTTTTGGGTTGCAAACTTGGTGAGAGAATTCGCACATTTGTGTCAGCTCAACCGCGCCCACTGAGACACTCTGAGATAGAAACACACAGACACTGCACTTCATTCGTATAACAAACATGTGTGATACGCCACTTGCACCTGTAGTCTATCTGCTGTTGCCACCTGCGATTCTCCCTTATTCCCCCTCTGCCCTCTGGCCATCCATGATGCTGCTCATAAAAGTTAAGGACTTGCATAACTTCTGGCATTTATGAGCGCTTTTCACTTGCTCTCACCAGCTTACCCCATGCTTCATTACGCAAATGCCGTGTTTTCAAATTATTTTACATGCACATGCACCGCCATTCCCCCCGCCTCTCCTGTCCTCCACTGCAGCCACTTCGCAGATTTTCCCTCTTGTCTCCCATCGAAGTCGTGCTTGTTAGTAACATTTCTGTATGTTTGTTGCATATTTTATGGCGCTGTGACAAACTCTACTTCGACGGTTTAGTGCAGCAGAGAAGGGGAATGTGGGATAATGGGATTGTGGAGTAGGAGACTACTGATTAGCGTCACATTTGTGTCATAGTTGCATTTTATAAGCTGTTCTTAGCGTCACTTTAGCTGGCTGCCAAATTGTTGCGTTCTCAGTTTTTCGCATTAGTTAAGAATGTGTACATACATATATCTGTGGTTAAATAAATATAAACTATAAGCACAGTTCGTAAAGGTCTTGAATGTGTCATAACATTGAGTCATGCTAAGATTTCCTCTGAGCTCTTGAAAATATTTGAATAAATAAATAATAACTTGCACACAACTATTAAACTTAATGAAGACGCAGTAAAATAAGTTTATAGCTCTAATTAGCTATGCAAACATCCAGAGTAAAAATATTAAAATGCGGCAATTATATAATTTAAATTTTCTTAAGATTTGCTTAATTTTAATTGAGTAGTTCCCTGTGGGCAATTTTAAGAACAAATATTTATATAGAAACAGACTAAGCCACATAAATTCCACATAGTTTTTTTTTGTTCAGAAATATATTTTAATCAATATGAAACGCCATCAAATTATAACTACATACAACTTAAGATTTGTAATTTTTTCTTGCTTATACTGTTTATCAGATACATATCGAACATCACATTAAAATTGGGAAACAGCACATGTTGCTCTCTTCTCTACTGTAAAAGCCCAACAATTTGATGTGTTTACTGAATTTTTTATATTTTGAGTTCTTACTCTCTTGCGTAAAAGGTGCGATACGTACTTTCAGAGGTAAATTACTTTGTAATGCACTAAATGATGCTTAAGTTAAATTAATAATTAAAGCACGACACTCACCATCAACATCACAAAGTTAATGAATCTGAAAACCACGGCATTGGCCAAAAAGGTGCAAGTTGGCTTTACATAATTATTTCATTAAGTGCGTGCTCCATGCTCTCGACGTCTGTCGCAAAACACCCGATTTCCAACACCCAACACTCGACATCCTGCATCCGACTTCTGTTACTGTGGAAGGAAAGGGAAAGGGAGAGGAGGCACAGGAGGAGCGTCCAGTTGGACTTTCTCACTTTTGCACTTACTAATTCTTGCATTTAGCGAGCCAGACGCAGAAGTAATACGGCTTGAGACTTGAGCCTTGACCTCAGGCAATGTTCGGCAGTTAGTCAAATACGCTTACAGACTAACGACTCTGTGTGTGTGTGTTTGTGTGAGAGAGAGAGAGAGAGAAAGGGACTGCGATTGGGGGCATAGCTCATTAACAAACATTAGTTACAAATGTTGTGAATTACTTAAGGAATTAATATTCCATGCTTCACACACCGAACGACGTTTGCAGTAGCAGAACCTTAATCTCCCAAGGCTTAGCACATGTACATATGTATACTACACACACACACTTACATTGTATACGCCCTAAACTGACCCACAGAGGGCTCCAAATGAGCAGCCGTCACAAGTCCCAACATATTTCTTAAATCATGCTTGCTTAGCCTTGACGTACATTGCGGCGTATACTTAATGTGAACTAATTCATTTATATATACCCACATTGTCCATCCAGTGGCATGTGCTTCTTAGTCATCCTCATCATCATGATAATCTTCTTCATCGCTGATTAGAAAGAATGTAATGGGTCGCCCTTTTGTCTGGGAGTTGTCTTTGAGTACTCCCATGTTGATGATAGTGGGCACCAAATACAAATCGAATTAACGAATATTTTATATGGCTTTCCTCAGTTCAGACAACTCTACACATCAATTGATGACCTTTACACAGCATTTAACTATTGCTCTTAATAAAGGAGGTTTATCTCTTGATCTTTTAGATCTCATCACAAATTGACCCCAAGATATACATATGTTTATTTAAAAGAACTTTGCACCTGGCCAAACGTTTTAGCTATTTTGCATTTTATGGGTGAGCCTCTAAATCGATGAAACGAGTGGAACCAATACGACTCTTTTCAAACTCTCGCCAGGTTGTTTGGAAGTACGCAAGTTTGTTAATAAAATGACTGATGATGTCGCCCCTAAGATTAGTATAGGTTGAGAGTCTGTCGGGTGCAAGTCATGAATTCTTTTAAATTCCTGATCGTTTTGCTGTGTCTATGGCCAGCAGAAGCTTTAGTTGGGGACCCGAATCATCCGTCAGTCAAGCTGCCAAATGGTTATGTTCGCGGTCTCAACAAAGGCCACTATTTCTCCTTTGAATCAATACCCTATGCCGAGAGGAACCTGAAATTTCAGCCACCCATTCCATATAACATTCATTGGGAGGAACCCTTCAATGCCACTCAGCCACCAGTGTCGTGTTTACAATGGAACCCGTTCATCGAGGAGGAGGATAAATTGACGGGGAGCGAGGACTGTCTGACCCTCAGCATATATAGACCGATGCGCAACTTACACCGAAAACTTCCAGTTGTGGTTGATATTCATGGCGGATTCTTCATGTACGGAGGTGCAATCAATAAGTCTGTTGATAGACTCATGGCCAGAGGGAATGTCATTGTTGTGAAGATCATCTATCGAGTTGGACCGTTGGGTTTCCTGTCTACCGGCGATTCAGTTATTCCAGGAAACTTAGGACTGAAAGATCAGCGTCTCGCTTTGGAATGGATCAAGGCGAATATAGCAAGTTTTGGAGCAAATCCGCGAAAAATTCTTGTAATTGGCCACGACGCTGGAGGAGCATCAGTTCATTTACATCTTTTAAAAGAGGACTTTAACAATATTGCAAGGGCTGCTGTTTCTGTGAGTGGAAATGCCCTCAATCCTTGGGTAATGCAAAAAGGTGCACGGCAGCGCGCTTTTGAATTGGGCCGCATTTTGGGTTGTGGTCTACTTGATGACTCTACGGCTCTCGAGCTATGTTTGTCAACAAAGAGTGGTGCGGATATAGTGAGAGCTGCCCAACAATTGCAAATCCTTGAAAATATACCCCTTACTCTATTTGGACCTGTGGTGGAGCCAGTTGATTCTATAAATCCTTTCATCACCCAACATCCCATCGAGCTCATAACGAATGGACAAACTTCAACAGTTCCTTGGTTAGTCTCCTACGTTGCCCAGGACGGTGGCTACAACGCCGCTCCGTTTCTGCGAAAACAATACGATGGACGTGAGGTACTTGACGAGCTCAACTTTCGCTGGAATGATCTAGGGCCCCTTTTATTATATTATCGTGACTCGATAAATGATCTCGAGCAATTAGATAATTACTCACGAGACCTCAGACAATTCTATATGAAGGATGAGAGCTTCAGCACCAAAAGCTACTTCGAGATGCAGCGCATGTTCACTGATGTATTGTACAAGAATGGAACTGAGTTGTCTATAAAATTACATCGCCAGTATGGAAAGTCACCCGTCTTTGCCTATGTATATGATAATGCAGATATGTTTGGCACTAGTAATCTTGGGAAATGGTTGTCTCAGCGGGACGATATACAATTGGGTAGGAATCAGGATATATTCGTATTTTATTTATATCTAAATAATGAAAAATTAATCCATTCATAGGTGCAATACATGGGGATGACTTCTCGCAAATATTCACAGATGCCCAAAGTGCTATTTCAGAAAACTTCTTAAATATGCTGGAAGATTTTGCAAAAGAAGGACGCGCTCACTATGGCAATTGCGAATTTCGAAACAATATTAAGGAGACAAAATTGATGTGGCTCCACATTCATCACGATATTTGTGATAATCTGGAATTGGATGAGAATCCATAAACGAGGTTCAATCGAGACCAAGAAAATATTATTCAATAGCTCACAATTATTGTTCTCAATGTATATACTATAAATCTGTATCAAATTAAAGTTTATATGGAAATAAAGTAATTTTTGATTGTATCGGAATTTCAAGTATGTTATCAATTAACTAAGGTGGTTTAAAAAAAAGGTCAGATACATACAACTTAATTTCTAATCGTACTTTCTGTATATTTTTGGCATGGCACTACCTAAAAATCCTTCAGGCATTAGATAATCTTTACGAATAATTGAAGTAAACTTTGTGTAGTTTAGCTATTCAGATATTGCAAATTAAGTCGCCTTGTGACTTATTGAGACCCTTTAACTCAGCTCTATCCCAGACTGTTTTATATAGTAGGCTTGCATAAATTACCCTAGGCTGAGATACATTATACCACCAAAAGATCAATTAAAGAACCCGTCGAACATGGTCTGATTCCAAGCTATACTATAGTTCCTAAATTAGCAGATGAGAGTTTACCTTCTGATTTTTAATGACGGTCAGATGTCTTGCCCCTAATTAAAACAATGTCATATTTTGAATTTATTTGCAACACATTTTAGATTCATCAGATTGATGGAACTAATCCCATTCTTCTCAGACTCTCTTAAACTACTTTAGAGTGCGCAATAAAACGACTGATGATTGTCGCCGCTTAGATTAGTACATTCTGAGAATCGGTTGTGTTCTAGTCATGAATTCCATAACAGTTCTATCCGTATTGCTTAGTCTATTGGTAGCCGGTACCTTTGCACAATTGATGGTGGAGACACCAAATGGCAGACTACGGGGACGCGATCAGGGATCGTATTACTCCTACGAATCGATACCCTATGCTGAGCCACCAGTGGGAGAGTTGCGACTTGAACCACCGCAACCCTTCAACCGCAAGTGGGATGGAATCTTCGATGCCACAAAACCTTCTGTGGTTTGCGCACAGTGGAGCCAGTTCATTCTGCAACCTGATAAACTGACGGGCAACGAGGACTGTTTGACCGTCAGTATATATAAGCCGAAGAATGAGTCACGCCATACTTTTCCGGTTATTGCAAATATATTTGGCGGTGCCTTTTCGTTTGGTGGTACTGTGGAAGATGAACCGAAGCCACTAATGAACAGCGGAAATGTCATAGTGGTGAAGATCAACCACAGAGTAGGTTCTCTGGGATTTTTAAGCACTGGAGATGCCGAGTTGCCGGGAAATATGGGACTGAAGGATCAGAAGTTGGCATTGCACTGGATTAAAAACAACATTGGCTACTTTGGAGGAGAGTCTGATAATATACTTTTTCTAGGATTCTCCTCAGGAGCTGCATCTGTCCATTTGCAACTCATGAATAAGGATCTTGAGCAGTTGGTGAAGGCAGGCGTTTCAATTAGTGCAAATGCTCTCGATCCCTGGGTGGTGCAGGGCAATGGACGTCGACTTGCATTTGAGTTGGGTCGCCATGTCGGCTGTGGTCTACTGAATGACTCAAAGGAGCTCAAGAAGTGCCTGAAATCGAAGGATGGGATGGATATAGCCGCTGCTATGAGTAAGTTTTTGGTCTTCAACTTTATGCCGTTTGTTCCGTTTGGCCCTGTGGTCGAGCCGGCGGACTCGGCTGACCCATTTATGACTCAGCATCCGTCTGAGATAATTAAGAGTGGAAACTTTGCTCAAATTCCGTGGTTGGTCACCTACACTCCGGAGGATGGCATATACAACGCGGCTCTCGTGCTAATGAGACAGTTCAATGGCAACGAAGCAATTCACGAGCTGAATAACCGATGGTTCGAACTAGCACCACATTTCTTTGCCTATCGTTACCAAACTAAGACGGTGGAAGAGCTGGACAACCACTCAAGAGAACTTCGACAACACTATATGGGTAATAAGAACTTTAGCATGGACACGTACTTTGAATTTCAGCGTATGGTCACGGACGTCATGTTGAAGAATGCAACAGAAACGTCATTAGATCTTCATCGCAAGTACGGAAAGAGTCCTTTGTATTCGTATATCTACGATAATCCAGCTGATAATGCACTTGGACAAATATTATCGGGTCGCCAGGACCTTCTTCTTGGTATGAAATGCATATATAATACTTATGTTGATTTAAGTAATATTAACTAATTCAATTACAGGCACGGGACATGGCGATGATTACTTTCTGATAATGAACAATCCCATTCGGGAACCCCTGCGCGCTGATGAGAAAGTCATTTCATGGAAATTAATTAAGATGCTGGAGCATTTTACCGAAACCGGAACCTTGGTCTATGATAATTGCGAGTTCCATGATAATGTTGGCCAAAATCAATATCAATTGGTCATCATTCAACGAAACGGATGCCATTTGATGCAAGTGGACGAGTTGCCGGCGACGGTGTCTGACAAACTTCCAATAAGACCAGTTATACGGTACTAAGGCAAGAGTTAAAATTCTCTTTATGCATATGCGTCATCTTTAATCGGGCTAAAAGTGCTTTAAGATCTCTTTTCTATATATATTAATATTGTATGAAGAAATATATTACTGACGCTGAAATCTGGTATTTATATATGTGATTGTGGGATATAGGATTAATTTTAAATTGAACCTCAATGTCAACTTTGAAATAAACTAAAAGGTTTGGTTCACATATCTTTTGGGATACCTTACAAATTCTGATCAAGTTTGTTTTTTGCAACAGAAGCTGTTTTATTTTCTCAATTGCTAAATTAAATTCCAAGCATTAAAATTGTTAATTTTTTCCAGACTCTAATTAAAGATTATGATATTATTATTATTATTTTCACTTCGCATAATCACATAATGTGATTCACATAACCACAAGCTGATATTTGTAATTTATTTGATGGGAGGCTGCTGGTAAGTTATTATCAGTCAGCTGTCTGATCGACTCTTTAGTTACCTTATCGGCAACTGATAAGGCAAATCTTTAGTGCTTGTGTGTAGGTTGGAATGTATTATCAGTATTTACGTAACTCAGCTGAATGAGAGATAATCTCAATCTTGGGGTAATTATAAAGGTGATCGTCATGAGACTCCACTCTCTTTCATAGGCCAAGCTATTCCTTCAAAAATTGTTTACTTTTTTTTGATGTTTTTACAGTTTGCATCGAAAGATAAAATCATCGAAAAAGATCAAATTAGGCTCTTATAAAACAAATATATTACATTCGTTTGGCATATCATATAGCTCATGACTACACCTTAACAATTAAACTATGATCCCAATTATTTCAGGTTCTCTCTCTATCTATCTCTAAATTCAATATTGAGTGCTATAAATACGGTCACTGCCTTCGCATAGAATAGTTCACATTGAGCATTAATCGCGTACAGAACATGAATTTTGTTATATTTCTGACGGCTTTGATTTGCCTCTCGGCAGCAACTGCCTATGCTGATACACTTATCGTAGATCTGCCAAATGGAAAACTACGTGGACGCGATAACGGAGGGTATTACAGCTACGAATCGATACCCTATGCTGAGCCCCCTCTAGGAGATCTCCGCTTTGAGGCACCCCAACCTTACACCCGCAAATGGGAGGATATCTTCAATGCTAGCAATCCTCCAGTGTTGTGCTTACAGTGGGACCAGTTCATTGATCAGCCAGATAAACTGGCAGGCAGCGAGGACTGTCTTACCGTGAGTGTGTATAAGCCGAAGAATCCCATTCGGAAGAGTTTTCCTGTTCTTGTACATATACATGGCGGTGCATTCATGTTTGGTGGAGCGGCTCAACATGGACACGAAACACTCATGGCCAGTGGCAATGTAATTGTTGTGAAGATCAGCTATCGACTGGGACCTATTGGATTCTTGAGCACTGTCGATTCAGAGATAACCGGAAACTTTGGTCTTAAAGATCAGCGACTCGCTTTACAATGGATTAAGCAAAACATCGCTCAATTCGGTGGAGAGCCGGAGAATATACTTGTAATGGGTCACTCTGCTGGAGGAGCGTCAGTTCATTTACAACTTCTTCAAGAGAACTTCAAGCAGCTGGCAAAGGTAGCTGTTTCCCTCAGCGGAAATGCTCTCGATCCATGGGTAGTGCAGAAAGGATCATCTCGTCGCGCCTTTGAGCTGGGACGCCTTTTGGGTTGTGGACTACTAAATAACTCCAAAGAACTCAAGAAGTGTTTGAAAACAAAAGAAGCTTCGAAGATAGTCAGAGCTGTGCCTAACTTTCTGGTCTTTGACTATGTTCCGTTCACCCCGTTTGGTCCAGTGGTCGAGGCTGTCAATGCGCCAGACTCCTTTCTTACTGAGCATCCCATTGACATCATCAGAAGTGGCAACTTCTCCCAAGTTCCTTGGTTAACATCCTACACACAGGAAGATGGCGGTTATAATGCCGCGCTCCTGTTGCCGAAACAGTCCAATGGAAGAGAGGCGATTGAGGAGTTGAACAGTCGTTGGAATGATCTGGCACCTTATTTTTTATTTTATCGGGACTCTTTCAAGTCTATTGAGGAAATGGACGATCATTCCCGAGATCTGAGGCAAAAATATCTTGGTACTCGGAACTTCAGTGTGGATAACTATTTGGATGTACAGCGTTTGTTTACGGATGTGCTCTTCAAGAATAAAACTCAACTTGCAATGGATCTGCATCGCCAGCATGGAAAGAGCCCTGTTTACGGGTTTGTCTATGAGATTCCCGCAGATAGTGCAATTGGACAATGGCTAGCAAAGCGCAGTGATATTTTCCTAGGTGGGTTACGATAATATAACACACATTGACAGACTTCTATTAATAAAACGATTATCTTCTTGCAGGTTCTGTACACGGTGATGATTACTTCTTAATATTTGATAGTGAAATTCGGCTACCGATTCGCCCCGATGAGAAAGTTGTTTCAGAGAACCTAATAAAAATGCTAGTGGACTTTGTACAAACCGGCACAGTCACTTATGACAATTGCGTGTTCCGAGACAATGTGGACCAAAAGCAATTCCAATTGGTGTCCATAAAAAGCGATGAATGTGTCAATTTGCAGGTGGATGAGTTCCCTTAGGCAATGCGTTGTAAGCTTAATAACTGGTTATAAGCATAGCACAAAGTGCTTTTAATTGAAGTTGCGAGTTTCAAATAAAATAATTGACGCAATCATTTCATATTTGTTGTTATTTATCATCATGTCAGTGAACTCAACCAGGTGAGATAAAGAGAAGGAGAGTAAGTAAGATAGGCACATTGAGAGAGAAAGAGACGGAGAGAGAGAGATGAATATATACACAGTGTATAAACATGTTTATTTTTTCAACACATTTCAAACTTACTTAAAATATAAAAAGGTTTAAATTTCAAATGAGAAATAACCTGATTTTACAAACAATTTCATTAAGTAAATACTGGGTGCTAAAAATTGTAATAAAGCGACTGATGATGTTTTCACTGAGTATAGTCTACATTTAGAATCGGTTGGATGCGTGTCATGAATTGTACTTTGTTTCTGACGGCTTTGATTTGCCTCTGGGCAGCAACTGCCTCTGCTGATCCTCTGATCGTTGATCTGCCGAATGGAAAACTACGTGGACGCGATAACGGAGGGTATTACAGCTACGAATCGATACCCTATGCTGAGCCACCGCTGGGAGAGCTGCGATTTGAACCACCCAAACCTTACAACCGCAAATGGGAGGATACCTTCAATGCTACCAATTCTCCAGTGTTGTGCACACAGTGGAGTCAGTTTATCGATCAACCTGACAAACTGACAGGCACCGAGGATTGCCTGATCGTGAATGTGTATAAGCCAAAAAATCCCATTCGGAAGAGCTTTCCTGTTCTTGTACATATACATGGCGGTGCATTCATGTTTGGTGGAGCACCTGGATACGGGCATTCATTTTTAATGACTAGCGGAAATTCAATTGTCGTAAAGATCAATTATCGAGTGGGACCGATGGGTTTCTTAAGCACTGACGACATCGATTTACCGGGAAATATGGGACTGAAAGATCAGCGACTCGCGTTGCAATGGATCAAAGAGAACATAGCTCATTTCGGTGGAGAACCAGAGAATATACTTGTCATGGGTCATTCAGCTGGAGGTGCCTCTGTTCACTTACACCTCCTGAAGACAGACTTTAATATGCTGGCAAAGGCAGCCGTTTCAGTCAGTGGCAATGCCCTCAATCCTTGGGTGGTTCAAAAGGGTGCACGTCTCCGCGCCTTTGAATTGGGACGCATTGTGGGTTGTGGTCTACTAGATAACTCGAAGGAGCTCAAGAGTTGCCTGAAAACAATGGATGCTTCGGAAATAGTTAGAGCTGTGCATAATTTCTTCGTCCTCGAGTATACGCCATTTACTATTTTTGGGCCAGTAGTTGAGCCCTCCGATTCGAGAGAGGCTTTCCTGACCCAACATCCCATTGATATTATCAGGAGTGGTAGATTCTCTCAAGTTCCATGGTTAACATCCTACACGCTGGAAGATGGAGGTTATAATGCCGCTCTGTTGCTAGCAAAGGACTCAAAAGGGATTGAGGTAATTGAGGAGTTAAACAGCAGCTGGAAGGATCTGGCACCTTATTTGCTATTCTATCGCGACTCATTTAAGACAGTTGAGGGAATGGATGATCACTCCCAAGGTCTAAGGCAAAAGTATCTGGGTAATCGGAACTTCAGTGTGAATAACTACCTGGATGTACAGCGTTTGTTTACGGATGTGCTCTTCAAGAATGATACTCAACTTGCAATAGACCTGCATCGTCAATATGGAAAGAGCCCTGTTTACGGGTTTGTCTATGACAATCCAGCTGAAAAAGGAGTTGGCCAATGGCTAGCAAAACGAAATGATATTTTTCTAGGTGGGTATCGATATCTTGGGCTGAAATATTATTATAATAACACAATAATCTTGATATAGGCTCTGTACATGGAGACGATTACTTCCTGATATTCGAGAATTCAGTACGTCAACTTGTTCGTCCCGACGAGGAAATTATGTCAAAAAATCTCATAAAGATGCTCGAAGACTTTGCCCAAAGCGGTTCGGTTATCTATGACAATTGTGTGTTTCGAGACAATTTGGGCCAAAAGGAATTTCAATTGCTGTCAATTAAGAGAGATAAATGTGTTCATTTGCAAGTGGATCAGTTCCCTTAGGCGATGTTCAACAACTTCTCATAATAAAGCCCGCTTAAAAGTAGAGTATAATTATGTATTTAAATAAGTCTTAAAATGGTAATTAAAATGTTCTCTACAGTATTCCATTTGCATTCGTTAGTTTTATATCTTGAATGAAAAGATGCAAACCCATATACAACCTTGTCAGAATACTTCATAGCTCGCAAATACATAGCTGATACAATTATCTAACAATTATTAAGTGAATTTAGTCAGATTTTAACATTTAATCACAATCGATAGCGCGCAAGAAAGTAGATCTAATTTAATTTTGCGACATTTATTGCTTGCGGTTATAATAGCGTTTCTTATCAATTCCATCTCTGAGTTTAAAGTAATTCTAATTTGAGTCAGGGACTCGTAATCCTCTTCTCTCCGTTGCCTTCAGCTCAAGTTTCGAGCAACGCATGTGTCGTCGTCTGGCATAGTCGGAGTCTAAAGCACTTAAAGTTCTGATCATGAATTGGTCAAGCCATCTTAGAGTGCTGTTGCTCACTCTGACAGTTGCAAACAATGCGATGGCAAAGAGATGATGGAGGAACTTAACAGTCCTGAAATACATATAAGAAATACATATAAGACAGTCGAAGAAATGGACAACTATTCCCGAGATCTGAGACAACTGTACATGGGAAATACGAACTTCAGTGTTGAGAACTTCTTGGATGTGAAGCGCATATTTACGGATATATTGTACGGAACAGGCAATTGATCTTCATCGCCAGTAAGGAAAGGGTCCTGTGTACGGATTCCTTTTCGATAATCCTGCGGACTTCTCGTTTGGTCAATGGCTCTCAGCGCACGGATATTACATTCGGTAAGATTTAATGATGAGAACCATCTTCCGCAGAGAAATTAATCTATCTACTCTAGGTATGGGCATTACCGATGGTTATATTCTCATGTTTGAGCATCCACTTCGGATGTCTCTCCGCAAGGATGAGAAGATCGTGTCCAATAAGCTTGTCAAAATGCTGGAAGACTTTGTGGAAAGTGAAAATAATACTCTGTTTTATGACTCATGACTGGTGCACTGTAGAATAAACTTTTCAAATATGATTAAAAAACAGTCGCTGAACTCATTCCTGAGACCTCATTTGTATTTTTTTATTGATAATACAAATCTGAAATACTATAATTCTAAATAATACTTTAAAATGACTCATAACCGGTCTGTCGAAACATTTGTACATATACATTCGAGTATAATAAAATTAGGTTAATAAAGCAAGGTAAGACATCTCATGAAGAATTATTTTCAATTTATTAGTTGCAGCTCAAGTTAAGCTATCCAAATTTTAAAATATTGAGATTTTCTTTTGCAACATTTTCAGAATTCATATCTTAGTCTTCTTATATTCTGAAAAATCCTATGAGCGTTTCTTATTGTTTTCCGATTTCCACTAAAGTTCACTGTATGCAAGCAATCCCCCAAAAAGACATTCACATTTTGCCTAGTACACATGCAATTCGTTTTAAGCCGCTTTCAAATTTCTCGTTTGTGGTTTCAGGTTTGTTGTTTAGCATCTCCCCTGTCGTTGATTTGTTTTACTCTGTGAAAACGGGAAGGGAATGCAGATTTCGAATACACAAAGCACGCTCCACAAATTAAAACAAGTAAAAATATTTTGGTAGAAGGTGCATGACTTAAATATACCTTATGATAACCTGCAGGTGAGTAATAGACAACAGAAAAACAAACAGATGAGTAAATACTTTCGATTGCAACTTACAATTGCCATCAGTCCCTGAAAGTCTCTAAACAGATTTATGTTTAAGCCTAATACTAGATAAATAGATAGAGCAACTGCGATAGTAAAGCTTGTTACGTTCTGCCTGTTTAGCTGATCCTTCTAAAGATTTCATCTACCTACAAAATATAAAAAAGGCATATATGTGAATGGTAAACGAGAACTAAACAAAAAGTATGTGGAACCACTTGGAGGAGGAAACAAATGGCAACTCTTTGAAAGCACGAGCAAGGACTGGGAACCCGGAACCAAGTACCAAGGACCAGAGACCACGGAGCAGCCACCAGACAGCATGAAACATGGAACATGGAATTCGAAACGCGTGCCTTGCATATTCTATGATAGTTAATTATGTTGTTTCTCTCACGCTTGTTGTTCCCTTCGCATTGTCTTTGGCTGTGTTGTACGAGTATTTCACAATTTTTAGATTTATTTGGGGAAATTAGCCAAAAACGCAACAAGGGTTTTTTTGGGGGGAATGGAACAGGGACTTCACAATGCATCGACAGAAGGGAAAGGCAATGGGGAATGGCAACCAGCTGGGGGAAATATGAAAAATAACTTACGCCTTTTATGTGCGAAATATTGAAATATTAGGCAGGCAGACAAAGCAGTCAGATGTGCGGGAGAGAGTGGAGAGCGGAAAGGAATACCGAACCGGACCCAAAGGATTCATCAGCGGTAACAGCTGTTGACGAAGCACTCGGCACTCGACGCTTGGCGCTACCAAAAATTTTAGCATTTGCGATGATGTATCGTCGGCATCATTATAACAGCTGCCGTTCCGGAATCTACAGGCAGTCCCCAGCTCCTTCATATACACATCACATTTTCATGCCCCTGCCTCCACCTCCATCCCCCTTTCTATACGTACTCCTAAAGCTATCCCTGTCGCCAGTAGTTGCCGGAATGAATTTGGATGCGTTTTGCCTGGTTGATGGGCAACGGCTTGTGCGTGCCTTGGGTACTTGTTGTTATATTTATCACAGAAGTGTACTTTATCTTGCCGGTACTCAGGCCCATCGAGCATTGGTCACAGTCCGCCCAGCGATGGCATCAGTCAACAGCTGCGCTCCTCGGCGTGAGCCTCAAATCACCAGGCAAACAATTTTACATTTTCCTACCCAAAACATATATCCAAGTATATACACATTATATGTATATTTAAAATAAAAAAAAAATATTGTTTCGTAATTTATTGAGCCCTTTTTGCGTGTCGAGTGGAAATTAAACTTGCATTATGGTGTGAGGCCAACTTTCGGCACATTTGTATCATCAGTTTCTTTTTTGTTTTTTTTTTGAAAACTTTCTCAACATTTTATAATACGCTCAAAAACGAATGTAATAAAAGCTTAACAGATGTTTGGACACTCAGATTTGATGTTTATTTGCCCTACGAATGGTTTCGGCTTGCATTTTTAATGATTTCTCCTTTTGATAAATTGTAATAAAAATGCTTCGACATGTGTAGCGAATATAATCCTTTTGCCATCATCTGCTATCTCAAAGTTGATGCCTTTAACCGAATTAAACTATAGTGTTCAGTGTGAGTTTCTGTGAACCTTAAAATTGCTTAAGCTGATTTCACATATTAAATTTTTCGCTGATATGATAGTTCTAGATCATAATATTAAAATACTTCTGTATCTTAGCTCGCGATACAGAAGTTATCTTTATAGAACACGATTTTAAATGTCTGGGAATGAGACTTTAGAGTACATTTTTCGATCGCTTGCGTAGAGATTCGACTATTTTCTAATTCTATTATTGAATTTTCAATAAGATTTAATTTCTTATAAAATATTTTAGGGTACACCCTATTCAACCCTACTTTAGTTGTAAAACCAATTTTTCAAACTTTAATATCACTTAATTCTCATCTTGAGTTATCATCCTAAAAGTCTGCTACACTTATAGCTCAAAAAATGCTTCAAAGTGGGGAATTCAATTGAAATCCAAGTTGCCCTGGTCTGTTGTCAAGTGCTTGCACATAATAGACAATTTTCAACAATAGGAATGCCTTTAGCGGTCCAAATGGCATTAACGGACCGGTGAATGATAATGATTTGCATGCTTGAACCAGTGCACCACCAACATAATTAAACGCACCTCACGTACACACTCACGGATGCTCATGCATTATTTAAGACCACGAAATATATGTAGTTTTCGGCCATATTCAGTTATATTGATTGAAATGCAATTTTACGAGCTACAATGAGGCTCCATAATTTGCATGAGTTCAATTTGATGGGCGTGGCTCGGCCCTAACAATATCATTAATTTGGGCTAGGTATCTAGAATTCAAATAAATGCCTATCATTTGATGAAATATGTGCCAGTGGAGCCTGTTTAGGCACACATTGTGTACCATAGATCCAGATAATTGCGTCTCCTTAAAATACATCAGAATTTCAATAACAGGGTTTAATATGCACATAACCTTAAAGCAATAATTAATTGATTTAATCATTTGAATAAATGAAGCTAACAGCCTTTTTAAAGTTTTTCATTTTATTGCGCTTCTAAAGTATATGTATGTATCTTTTATGTACATATTTGTGAAGATTTTTTTTGTAAATTCCAATAAATAATAAATTATGTAAACGTTCAAAGAAATCGAATTAGTAATTTAATTTAATTTTATTTATTATTACCTGCAATGTTAGCGATATTTAAGATTACATTTAAAGCATTAAAGCAAATAAACACTTAAAATATAGCCAGAGTTGAACCGACTTGAAAGAATTTCTGAAATGTACTTCACTTCTTTGCAATTTATAAAACGGATTGTAATCACAACGTTTACTTAAAGTTCCCAGTTTAATCCAACATAAGATGTCTTGTATTGCCAGTCAGCTAAAGTTTAAATTGCAAGGACATTTATTTACAATTCATTTCTTCCGCATGGATTTCGTAAACCGCTTAATGCTGATTTAAGATTGCAGCAATAAAGGAATATTCCAAGCAAAGATGCAGCAGCAAATTTAATATAGAAAACATAGCAATATATATTTTCATTACCTTTCCCCCTGTCTGTGTTTGTGCCACAACTCATTCAACCTTTCACTAGTTACTTGCGCTGCCAGCAGACATCATTATTCTCGAGTGACTGTGCGTTGATAAACTCACAAAGCATAACAGTTTCCTACTCTACACAGTCCTTGGGTCCTCTAGCCAGCCTGGTCGATGGCGTCTTCATCTTTCGCTGTCGTCATCCTTTATGCAAAATTAAATAAAGAAAATAAAAACATTGCAAAAGAAAAAGGATGAGAAAGAAACAACAACGGGGCTTGACTTTGTGTCTTCATCTTCTGGTCTGAGACGATGCGCAACTTGCTGGCAATAAAAGAATGCTTACGATTTATTGATTTCATATTAGCACTCACACACACACACAAACCCACCAACCCACCCATCACAAAGCAAAGATCAGGGCTGGTGCATAAATTGTATGCCTGAAAGTATGCAACAATCTATGGATTTCTTAATGTGCGACCGAGTGTGTGCTTGTGTGTGTGTGTGTGTAAGTCTATATGTGTGACGTCGAGGTTAATGTCATGATTTCAATTTGTCAACACCCACAGACGCCGTCCCTCCCCCTTTCCCTTCCCCCAGTACACATGGAAATGTGGGTCACTTTTTCGGTTTCACCCAGACGCTATCGTGGGAGAGGGGCGGGCTGGAGATGAACGAAATTCTCGTGCTAATCTGCATGGTAAACATATGCAAAGAGAATTTGGGATTGCCTGCTAATTGAAAGACAATCAAACACTTTAATAGTCCAATTTCATTTTCTTCACAGATATGAAGAGCTTCAAATCAGAACTTTGCCTTGATGTTTAGATTTATTTAAATATATTCATTTTATTTATTTTTTATAAGGTATTTAGGTCACAATTTAGCAGGTATCTTTAATCCCTTATCATGATTAATGCTTTTTGCATTCGGCAGAAAATTTCCAATAATCGAAAATTTAAAATTTTGATATCGGTATTTTAAAAATTGTTTCGTACAAATAATGACACAGATCTATTTTTTCATACGACGTCGTAGTAGGCTGATTTTTATTAAAAGGTATCATGTCATTCAGAAGCTTACTGATACATCACAAGAAAGGGAGCGATTACTGATTGAAAAACCTGCCGAATGCTTACAATATATCACACCTTTAACGAAAGTTTTACAACTCAAAAGGTGATAAGTTGTTAGCTCCATTCTAGAAGGCTAGTCTCATTCTCGTAATTATATAAAGCGACCATAAGGTGTTTAATAACAGTTTTGAAAGTGGAATGCAAAACAAATTGGAATACTTATTATTGATACTCATATATATTTGTTATGATTATCTAAAACAAAGTGTACTCAGTTACAACCGAAAATTCATTCATCAATTGTAATATTGTAAAACATATTTCGGGTAATGAATATGGCCAGAATAGTGTATGATAAGCAACTAATTTATGGGTGATGCTTGAACAGTTATTGGCAATGGTTTTGCATGGAAATAATTACGCTAATGTGCACAGCAAATGCCAATAGTACGTAGACAAAAGACAAACAACAAACAACACAATGTGTATATATCCCATACAACAGATTATACTCGTATTGGAGATCTGCATAGATCCAGAGAGTTAGTAACAGTTACAGCCATAGTCACAGTTACAGTTGCAATTTAGATAACAAATGTTGAACAATTATGGGGAGATTAGGCGCATAGCAAATGGTCAGGTTGGACAGTGTAAATATGGGCAGCTTGTCCAAACGGAGTGGAGGCTATAGTTAGGATTTGCATAAATCCAACCACATTTATTCAATAAGAACAGCCAGAAAGGGCAACACATTCGGGCAATCGGCTTTAAGACCACTTAATAACTGACGTTTAAGCGGTGGAGTTGTGGTGCGAGTGGGTTATGCTGATTGCCCATACGGTTGGCATTAATTTGGGTGGAACTCGGGCAACCTCTGCTTAAATCTGCTATGCAAATCGAATACAACTAAAATGTAAACACATACAAATGCAGCTGACGACTGTCTGAGCACAGTGCCTCACTCTTTTCTTCCTAACTCTGTTTTATTTCACTCTCTCTCTCTCTATCTTTCCCTTGATCCACATTCAGTTTCAGATTTGATTTCGAAAGGATTCTAATACCTTGGCTCTCGGTCTGTCTATCTTGCCGTCTATCCGTCCACCGGTCTGTTTGGAAAACTTTTGCTTGGACGACTTAACTTTTTTGCACGTGTGCAGCTGGCCAGCAGAAAAAGACGAAGCACAGCAAAGACGAAGAAAGGATAAGGTGCTGCCTGCCACATGCCACATGCCACATTTGTATGCAAGCAGTGATGCCCTGGGTAAACACACCCATATACCCGACATACCCGACACACACACACACACACACACACACATAGCCATAAATCCGCACACATCTGCATTAGTCCGTTGCGTTTTATTTTCTTCTCTTCTATTATATTTTTTCTCTTTGTCAGCATTGGCTAAATTCTTTGATTGTTCGTAAAATCCTTTAAAATGCTTTCCCATTTCGTTAAGTTAAGGACATGAATTGTTTTTCGCATTCATTGAATCTTTTTGCATTTCGAATGGTTTTTTTTTCCTTTTTTTTTTTTGTTTGTAGTCCCAATACAGAAATGTTTATTTGCTTTTGGTTTATGTGCGACTTCAATATTTTAATTGGGTTTGTTAACCAGCAGGAAGAATTTTCTGGAAATCTAAACTCTTGTTTTCAGTATTTCTTTAATTTAACCGCGAGCGATTCCGGTGTTCACCAAAGTCGAAATGAATAGAAAAAGTCGTTTTATGATAACTGTCGGATTCAAAATAATTCTCGTATATAAAATTAATCTATTTAAATTCAAATCATGTTAAAAAAAAATCTTTACAGATAGTAATTCGTTACAGCTACAACTTTCGCGCATCAATTATAATTAATTATTAACTAAGTGTTAATCTTGTCAATAAACATTACATTTAAAAAGTGTTTCTTACAGTTTCTAAAAAACATTGACAACGCAACATCACCCTTAAAGTTGTCTACCTAACTCAGTCCTCAGATATTGTCCCCCACGGTATTATTGATTAAGAAACATTTGAATAATACTTCTCTTGTCTCTTCCCATCTTCGATCTGTGTAACTTTTAAGCATTTCTCTGAATATTGTCTTATCAATTTCTAGTAAGTTCCAGCAGCTCTGTTAAACCAATGCGTCAGTTGTAGACTTAAACAGTCAACGGTGAAAATGTTATCCTAGTCAAGGTTAACCACGTTCTGCTGTCATCAGAGGTTGATGAGTAATTTGTCTGAATCTTTAAGATGAACAAAGAAGCTGATGGGACTGGTAATGCGGAAAGGTAAATGATCAATGGCCACAAGACATGCAAATGAAAAGGAAACCTTGGCAAACCTTAACAAAAGATTAGCAGGTACTTAACGGTGGATCACGCATGAAACCCACCGCTACAACAACAATCGGTAATAAACGTAATAACAACAACGACACCTGAGCAGAAACAAAAGATAGAATCATAAGCAAAAAAGTAATTACACGCCCAGTCCTCTGCAGACGTCGCGTCGCAGCTGCGACTGCTCGACATTGCGACGCTTCAGGTTCGACAGCGCTTCGAACATGTTGCATGGTCGTCGCGCAGTCGCAGCTGGTTCGCTGCATTTCTTCGTACCGAGCAAATTGGGTCAGCCTATATAAAGACAAGTTCAAGGCGATCGCCGTTTCAGACGTCGACAGCAGCAAGAGCAACATCAGCAAAAGCGGCAGCAGCAACACGCGAAGTGAAAATCCGACGAAACTTGAAACGAACGAAAGTTTTATTAACTGAACATTCGACAAGAAAGATACCGATTGTTGGATAAATCTATTGTGACCCTTTTAAATTGCAGTGCAACAGGTGAATTGTGTTTGACAATCGCGTGCATCATTCAAATTTTGTGCAAGTGAACGAGACACAGCATCTGCGTGACTTTTGTGCATCTTTTTCAACACTGCAAAACAGTAATTATAATACATATTCATCAAAAACTCAGCTGCAACTAAATAACTAAAGGTAAGCTACAAAAACACTTTTAGGAGTTTTTCCGATTATTATAATGAAAATAAAGCTTTAAAAAGTAAATAAAGCTTTAAAATGGAAAACTTCTAGAAAATTTATAAAATACAAATTTGTAGCCCCCAGCTAAATTTAAACTGAAAGTAATTATTGAAATTTGATTATTATTTCTAAACAGTTTTTTAGACCTGTGTTTGATGTTTGATCAATGAAAATTAATGATTTTAAATTAGTTTTTGGTATATATGTAAAACCATATATCGCAAAAATAAAAGAATTAAATACTTCATGTCTTAATAATAAGCCGTAATTCGAAAATTCAAAAAAAAAATAAATAAATATAGTTAAATAGTTTTAAAGCTTTACAAATGTTGACTAGATAGTAAATCTTAGTAATAAAGGAATACAAAAATAACATAAAATACCTGGAATATAATTATAAGAAACCCAAAAATATTTTTTATTTCTATCTAAAAAACTTACTTGAAAGTTTAAAGTCTCATAGATATTTGAATATTATAGTAGTTAAGAAGTTGGAACATATTTCGAAACAGAAATTGATACGCAGACTAAAGCAGTCATTGTTTCATATGATCTAATTACGGGCTCTTTAATCTTCTTTGTGACAAACTAAACTTGACATCTTCCATGGCAAATAATATTGAATAATTAAAATAAATCACACAGTATTATGTAGCCAAAACAAAGCAAATGATTATCTTATAATGAAATTAGAAATCTATAACAAATTTATACACAATTACCTAAGCTAAATTCCATTATATTCGAACTCGAAGTAAAGATGAAACATTAAATTAATTAGTATTTAGTTAAGACTAGAAATTTATTTACTGATTGCACCATTTGCTGAAATTGATTAAAATATCATACATCTAAAAAGAGCTTAGATATTGGAAAGTTATTTACAAAATATGTTAGAGACTGATGGGTAAAGTCTAACAATAACAATTGAGGTCAGGCCAAGACATAACAGAACTTGTAGGCCAACAAAGAATTTCAGTTAAACGAGTTAACAACTTTGCATGAAAAAGCAAAGCAAACAAAACCAAATCCACACACACACGCAACGATTAATGGACGGACAAAACACGTCAATAGAGACGGCTATAAGAGCTGACACTGGTTTGGTGTTGTGTGGCATGCATCGAGTGCCACATTGTGCATTGAACCATGCCTCTAGCTGACAGGCTTTAACTGGTGGCATGGCAACTTGAAGGCGACTTTGGGCCCACCCATTGACCCAATTTGAGTGTCAGTTGCGTGGCCAACAGAATTTCATTTTTGTCAACCGTCCCATCACACTTTACGGTTTTTTCTGTGGCCTTGATTCTGCTGAGAGCGACAAGGCAAGGCAGATATATAGAATGAGAGAGGCTCTCTTTTAGGTGTCGCCAATTAATGCCTTGTCTTTGAGTACGCATTCACTCGAGTCTTGTGGGGAATTCAATGTTTTGTTTATTCATTATTAATTGCCCACAAAATGGCAAAGTTTTTGTCATTTATTTATTTATTTTACTTGTCTATCTTACTGTCGTTCTGCCTCTGCGTTCGTCAGTTCCTTAACCCATTTTCAAACCGCATTGCTTTGCTTAATTTGTCTTACAAATTTCATGACTTTGATTTCAATTTTGTACCTCTCCCTCCTTACCGTAAAGCAAGTCTTTTTGTAACTTTCATTCATGTAGCATTTGTTGCTGTTGTTATTATTGTTGTTGGCGTTTTGCGGCTTCTACGTTGTCAACATGTCGGTGTTATTGTTGCTGCAGTCGTTGCCTGTCGTGTTGGAGGTGAAAGTTTTTCTTGAAACTTTTAAAGCGTGTTCAATAAATTTCGTTAACGCTAAATTGTTTGTCAGTTTTTTGTCTAACAATACTTAAAATAGAAAAAGCATAAAATAGAAAAATATATATATATTTTTTAATAGTTTATTAATATTAACTAAATATTATTAGATTAAAAGACATAAAATGGAATAATAAATATTATTTTATTACAGTTTATTATAATTATAATAGGCATTCAAATAAATTTGTATATACAGAAAATGTTGAATGATATGGAAAAAAATACTATCATTTGATAGATGGTATTTGGTTTTTGAATGAGACGACATGTTTTCAGTTCTCATACAATTACTTCCATGAAAGCTTACTTATGAAGTAGTAAAAAATATAAATAATAGCATATTTGAGATGTATCTAGATTATTTAAAACTTAAATTTTATAAAAAAAATATTTTTAAAAGTATTATGAAGATACTTCATTGATATTTTCCTAATCTTTTCAGCCACACAATACCAATTGAAATTATTTCGAATATATTTATTGAATTTTAAGAATATAAAATATTCGTTATTTATAAGTATGATGTATAAGGATGTATTAAAAATTTGCACTTTATTTACCAATCTGGTTTTTTTTTATTGATTTATTATAAATTTATTTATTAAATGTTGCCGTGTGAATAATTATCAATCTAAAAAACATACACTCTCACACAAGCTGCGACTAGAGTAATTTGTCCATCAGAAAAAATATATATTTGAATACAATATAAATAAAGTGGATTGAAATTGCAATTGGTTCTGCTTTTGTGCAGATTATAAATGTAATGCGCATTGAGGTCGAGTAAAAGTAAAACTAATGGTAGCTGTCGCGATGCATCTGTAGCATGACACATGCAACTTTCCTTTGATCTTTAATCTACTCGAATGAGTATTATGAATGAATACTGAATATTTTTATATGCAAATCTGAATGATATTTGCTTTTGATTATGCTCGAGTCGCATTGCGTCATTTGGCGTTGCGATGCGTTCGTAATTGTTGAAAAGAAACGCGTTGGCACATGTTACCAAATAGCTCGCTAATGTGTCGCATTTTCCCAAACGCATTGAAATGCAGCACAGTGTACCGTTAGGCGGCATACCATATAGCGAAACGAAAGACTAAAGACGCGAACCAGCTGGATAGTTCGGCGACCCGTTCACCTGGTTATCAATGCGAAATCCATTCCCAGTGTAAAGTTCACTCTTAACCTGGCTTACTTTTAGCTTAACCATTTATCGAGTGGTCAATAAACCCAAAAGGTAGTCGAATTCTTGGCAAAAAGAAAGTGAAACGCCGCAAGACACGCGAGCTGCGAGTTTCTCTCTCGCCAAACCAGTCGATGACTGGCCACAGTTAATGTTGCCGTTGTTGTAGTTGCTGCTAACCGAAAATGAACAACAACAATGAAAGCAATAACCAAATAATCTAGCAAAGAGAGCTTGCCAGAGAATGATTCACATTTCCACTCTTCCGCTGGCCATATGAAGTGGAAAGGTACTCACAGCAGAGTCGCAACCAGCCGCTTTCTCATCTTTGACTTTGACCAGACTCAGTGGGGCGTGGCAAGGTGCCGGCTGAGTTGAAAAATTAAACGAAATGGGTAAATGCACCTCAAAAAACCACTGGCACAATGAAAATAAATTGCGGTGATATTTCTTTTATACATTATTTGCTAAAGAACTGCACACTAACAAGACCGACACCCCCTCACAGTCGGGCTTTCGCTTTGTGCGGTTATTATTTTGTTGTATTCATTTTATTTTCTTGTACACTTTCTAATTTTTCGTATTTGAAACTGCAATTGCGGTTAGTCGTCGCATCTGAGTATATAATTATTATTATATTATATTTATTATAGGACACTCTTGTTGTTGGATTATTAAATCCAATCCAATCGTTTAACGTTCATTGTTTAATTGCCGACTTTTAATGCAATTTCGCTGTTGTTCGTGAAAGTAAAAGTTGCGTGCTTCATGCCACAAAAGATACCGCTAATCTTCCAAGCTACTTAATTACCTCCCAATCTGAATCGGACCTCAAATAATTTAACATATCATGCAATAAGTGTTGGAGCGCTCATGCAGTCAATTATCAGATGTTATAAGAACGTTATATCATACGCCTTGTACCATCTTTCTTATGAATTTTAAAGTAAATGCACAATTTAATTCGATTCGTATTTCATTTCCATTTTTATTTGTTCCATTCTTAAGAATTTTACATTTTTTGGGTAAAGTTAGCCAAAAGTATTATTAATAAAAATATTTATTTCACTGTGTTTTTTTTTTAATTATAGCTCAACTCTATTTTATAGAATTTGTATTTATTCATTTACTCGCATTACACAAAAAGTACTTGCGATATATATATTATATTTTCCACTTTATCTAGGCAATTCATTTATGCAATTATAGCTATTTTCCTTTTAATAAAGATATCGTCGATTTTATTGATATTAATTTATCAAACTTCTGTATTTTAATCTCCTTCTGCACTTTTCAGCATTGCTTATGTAACGTCACATTCTTAGTCGAGTTTTTCAAGTTTAATCATGTCCTCACGTCGAACTCAAAAAGAGTGTAGAAAGATATTATGATAGAGAGAAGTGAATTAGATTTTCCCATGGAACATTACGTTCAGCTTAAAGTGATGTTGCACGTTCCTAACAGCTTTCTAAATTTTCATAGTTGCAATAATTTTAAAAGCGTTCCACACTCCTTTCAATCTGTGTCGCAAGAGATAAATCGTTGTTGATTAATGATCGCTTGAATGTGTGCAAAATAATTTACATTTGTATGATAAAACCCGATACCCCATTCCCATTCCGTTGACCTGTTTTCGTACCGCTATCGTTGGCCGTTGGCAACAACAACAACAACAACAACAACTCGTTGAGCAATTAAATGAAAATCAATGCAACCGCATCTCCCATGGTCTTCGATTGGCATTCTTAAGTTGTTTTCTTCCAGCATTTGATGTTGTCTGGTTTTTTCATTATTATTTTAACGGTAATATGTTGCATGACATCTCAGCAAGAACCGCTAGGCGAGGCATTAACACTGAACTGGTTTGGTTCTACCACAAAATGTTTAAAGTCTTCGCATTCAGAACTGTTCTCTTACTCGGCGAGCTCTTGGCTAATTTCCATTTGAATATCGACACATATCTGATAAGTAAGACTTCAGGAAATCATAAACTCTAATTGCACTTGCCACCTCACAGACCATTATTCGTTGCGGCTTTCTAAGTACTACATACGATTACTATGAGTGGTCATTGCAATTGTATCTGGTTTTCTTTTGAATGAAGCCATCACATCTCTTGGGTGTCTTACAAGTAGTTGGTTTTGCCGCTTTCTTGCTGCTCTCTAATATGGAACCCCGCACTGGGAACAGGTTCATTTTGACCGACACTTTAATCGTGAGCAGTTAGACTAGTTTCTGTACAAGCAAGCATTTCGGAAGTGGTTTGCATTTCTTAATTAGCCCCCAGCAACAACTTTCATATTTTCTTCCATTGAAAAATCCATTTCTTTTTCTTTGCCGTGTGAATTTGTAATTTTATAGGCTCACTTTAAATGAAGTAATTTCATGGGTTCTCATAACTCAATCTACAGCAAAATACACATGCAGCAAAAAGTACAGAAGGTATCGAAGGAATCGAAGAAAATTCTTTGCAATAATTGACTTAAGTTTTATCATTTCTTATTATTTAATTTTTAAATTAATTCTACAAAATTGCTATGAATGTGACTTTATTTATATTTGTATTAAACGCCAACTAAGGCAAAGAAATTATTTTAACGATAAAAATTTAAATAAAAATATTTAAACTTAAAAATACCTTCTTTTTTTTAAATTTTTAAATACTTGAAAACATTAGATTTAAAATAGTGATATAACAATTGACAACGCTGCTTAAGAAATGAGCACACGCATGAACTGTGGCGACAATTGGGACAAAACTCATGTAACTACATAAGGCAGTTTTGTTGTTGTTTTTGTTGTCATGTTTTAGCTCATTTGAATGCCCGTTACGTACCCAGGTTCAAACAACTTGTTTGCTCGCTGTCAATGTGAAAGCGATAGGGGGTCTAAAAGTGGAGCTTACAATTTAGAAAAAATAAAAACGAAAGACTTAAGACACAAACCTGACTTCTCTTATTTTCATTTGCAGACAGTTCGCTATGTTGGATCAAAGCAAATTAAACGCGTACCTGTTGCTCTCTATTGTGGCCAGCAACTGCCTATTGCTGACCTATGCCTTTCCCCAGCAGGAAGTCTATCAGCGCCAGCATCAGTTGACCCAGTCACCGGTGTATCGTCCCGAAAGCAATGCTCGCAAATTTGCGGTGAAACCAAATGCCTCAAAGAAGGTGGCATTGGATGACATTGAAGATGATATTGAAGGCAATCAGATTCAGGAGAGCGTGGGCGGACCCGGTGGATTTACTTGGTCCAACATGCTGTCTACCGTTATGACCATGTTTTTCAACGGCGCCGCCAATGCCCCCACCAAGTCCGACGATGTGGATAGCTCCATTGGACTGGGAGGCAGCCCCTGGGCTAATGTTATCTCGATGGGTAGGTGACACCATTCTCAGAGCCACAGACAACTTGATAATTTTATGTAATTTGCAGGTCTGCGCATTATTAACACACTCCTGGGCGGTGGTGCACCAAGCGATGGCATCGACAAGGTCGACAATGGTGGCTCTCCCATGCAGGTAATTACCTTAATATCATTTTGAATAGTCGTAGACGCTTTTGTGCCATTTGTTTTGAATTGTGTTATGGCCGCTTTCAGTAATTTTCATTTAACCTATACATATAATAATACTCATATGGTGTGTGGACTTATCTCTCTATCTCTTTGTTGTATTTTTTTTTTGTTTTAATTTCCTGCTATTCCTCTACCTCTTAAAAACAATTCGCACAGGGCATCTTGGCGGCTGTGTTGTCGTCCGTGTTGGGCACCAGAGATCCAGATCAAGTCAACTCGATGGCCAAACAAGCTGGCGAGGTAAAACTATTACTGCTTAGTACAGATCGAATTCACAAAGCGTGCACTATGCAACAAAATTGAGGTGTCAGACGGGTGTCTTTTGATTTGATTGTAGCCCAAACTAATCAGTAGTTGTCTCTTGTCATATTTATATACCGAAAGTAAGCTTCTTTTGAGTTGTCTACTAATGCGCTTCTTAAATAATTTAATTAAAGATGCATTTTGATCATATTTAAGATATATTCACAGCTACTTTATTTAAGATAACTATTTCAAGACTTATATGATAGTACATTCATTATTTAGTGGCTTTTTGCTCAGGTGCCCAAGTCTTGTTGCATAGTGTAACCTCATGTAAATTAGCACACACAACACATATACTTGAACACACATACACACACACTTACACATACACTATTCTTATATAAATAGCTTTAGTATTGGCACAAACAATGCAAACTAATTGACTAATGCTTCCCATGCCCATGCCACGCCCATCACTCTACCAACTATTCGACGCTCCCATTCACAGTTCATACAGATCGTGATGAATCTTCTGGACGCTCTGAAGACCTCCTTCTCGCACCGCTCGCTGACAGCCCGCTCCCTGGGTAAACGCGACTCGGTGAGCGATGCTACGGTCGCTGGGATTGCTCTCCTCAAGGGCTACGTACGTACCTATCGCAACTCGGAGGATAAGTGCATGCAGCGTTTCATGTGTGACGCCAATACCGATTGTGTGCGTGAAATTGGTGGCAGCAGCATCTTCTGCCAGCTTGGATCGTGAGTAGACTGCAATCGACTGGCCAACTTTAGTCTGATCTCATTTATTTCTGCTTTGTTTCAGATATGCCACTAGCTATATGCTGGGACGCAGCAGCAATACCAGCTTCGAGCACTTGTATGATGCTGGTCGCCGGGGGCGTTCCGGTTTCGATTGTCGCCAGCTGTATTTGGAGTGCAATGAGGTCTAGGGTGTGTCTAGTGTGAATTACTTGCTTATTAGTGCTAATGACTGGACTCCTTAAAGTAAATTAAATTAATTTATGTATGTGCTTACTTGAAACTAGGTTTTAGATATTTATATTATTTATTTAAACTCTGTATTTATTTACGATTTGCGTTTCTCAAAATGCGCCATTTTCTACAACGTGTATGAAGAACCATAACAAAAATTAAAATTTTACATCAAATGAAAAACTAAACTAGTTTCTTTTATTTGTATTGTATAGTGTGCTATTTATATCTCCAAAAAATTTGCAGATATGCCACTAGCTATATGCTGGGACGCAGCAGCAATACCAGCTTCGAGCACTTGTATGATGCTGGTCGCCGGGGGCGTTCCGGTTTCGATTGTCGCCAGCTGTATTTGGAGTGCAATGAGGTCTAGGGTGTGTCTAGTGTGAATTACTTGCTTATTAGTGCTAATGACTGGACCCTAAGTAAATTAAATTAATTTATGTATGTGCTTACTTGAAACTAGGTTTTAGATATTTATATTATTTATTTAAACTCTGTATTTATTTACGATTTGCGTTTCTCAAAATGCGCCATTTTCTACAACGTGTATGAAGAACCATAACAAAAATTAAAATTTTACATCAAATGAAAAACTAAACTAGTTTCTTTTATTTGTATTGTATAGTGTGCTATTTATATCTCCAAAAAATTTGCTTTATTTATGATCAAAAGATTTATTAGAGTATTTACAAAATTTACTTTGCAAACAAAATTTGAAATATAACGAGCTGCACTGCTTTCGCACTGCTTGATAAGCGCATATAAAGCTGACCGCTAGGATACTCAATATCAGAAAGCTTTCGTTGGGCTTCCGAAAGTGGTGCAGAAAGCAGTTAACATTGTTTGGGTTATAGCAAGCAGTGTATGTGTAAGCAGTCAACTGTTTGAGTTTGAATTCCACAGTAAAAGTTATTAATAGTATCTAGTTTTTGCAAATACATATCTACTAAAATATATTATATCTTATAGAATCACAATTGTTGATTCTCAAAAAAATATAAATATATTTATACATTTACCTATTATTTACTATTTGTCCTTACTTATTTTACAGCTTAATTAATACCTGCATTTTAAACACTACGGCATGAGTATCATTATTGTCCTTTGTTGTGTATCGGCTGTTAATCAACTTTTCCTTCGCTCTGTTTGCCCTCATTTTATTCCTTTTTATCGTATTGCCAGTATTTGTTGTCACTTTCAGTTGTATGAACAATACACAGTACACAAGTTTTTGGTTAAGAAAAGTTTGAGTTACCGTCGGAAATAGGTAAAGAATTGTAGTGATGCCACTGCGCAGATGTAGATGCTCAAAAGTTTAAAACATTTTGATAAATTTTGAAGAACTATCTGAAATTTATTAGACTGACAGAATACTCGTAAAACTGTATGCAAAAGATGACGTGCAATATATCTGCACTTTGAGGCATACAAAAATTCTAACACACTTTTAATGGCCATGTGCGGTAACATTCTGTTGAAGAATTAAAACGGGAAAGGGATGCGAGAGTTGGCGGGGGTGGCTACTCGTATTGCATTTCCAATTCGCCAGCAGCTGAATGCAACAGCCGCATCCAAAGTTATGATTAATTTGGGCGCCCCAAGTTTTGCCGTTTACCAAAAAGTTAGCCGTCATTTAAGTTGTTGTTCGTGTTGTTCAGTTGTCGCAATGAAGTTACCAACAACTGCATATTTTCCACTATCTGGCTAAGACCAGCTGCAAAAGCATCAGCACCAGCAGCAGCAGCAGTTTGGCAGTAATTAAAGACGCTGCTGCTGAACTGCATCGCTTAAAATTCCATTTAATTACGTTGAGTGTTGAATATCTTGGAGAGCGCTAATTAGAACTGGAACTGCCGCAAAGTTTTGGACAGCAACTGCAGACATCACAGCAGTCATACTTTATCCTTCTTTCAGCTACAAAAAGCAAATGAGACAATCGAAATTAAATAACGATCTAATTTCTTTTCGGCTTCAACAGTCAAGCCAAATTGAGACCAAATTGCATCATTTTGGCAGCTGTCTTTAGTAGTATTCAGTATCTAAAAATTAAGACTTGTTTACGATTAAGTTTTACGACAATTAAAAGATGGGCTACCATTTCACAGCAAAGGAAAATTTTAAACATTTTTTTTCAACATTTTCTACGCATAAATAATTGTATTAACATTTTTAGATGTTGAGAGATAATAAAATTTATTTCTAATATGTTCTGTAATGTGTTTAAGCAATTATTTTAAGGCTTTATAATTTTTGAAATCAAAAGAAAAGACTTCAAAGAGATTTTGACCACCATTATAATTTAATTCTAGTTAAAAAAGTATGATACGTATTTCGTGAATTATTTTAACGATGAAAGCTTATGCAATACATAAAACTTTTTATTCAATTTAAAATTTGTAAATTGATTTGGCACTGGTGAAACACACATCGAAAAATGAAAGGCGTTAATATTAAACCGACGTTTTGATTTTTACAATTTAATTTATTGGATTGAAAAGTGCCCAGAGCTGTATGATTTATACGATGAGCATTTTATTGACTGCTGACACAACAACAACACAATAAAATAAAAATAATAACAAAAACAAAACAAAAAAAATGATTAAATGGCGAGCAAAGTGAGCGACAATTGCAAAGCAAACAAAATCAGAGATTTTCCTTGAACCGAGACGGCTTTTCAGCATTGTTTTCTGGCATTTTGTAAAGCCCACCGCAATAAAAAACAAAAAACAAAAACATAACAAAGGCTGAAAAAAAGGAAATAGTATAAAGTCCTATTAAAAATTTAATGTTTGCATACAACAAATTCCTGCCAGCAGCAACAACATGGACTTTGCACCGAATACTGCCGTTGACAACTACAACGAGTTGCAGGTTCAACACAGCAACAACAGAAACGACAACAACAAGCGGAACACCAAAAATACAAATATTAAAAAAGAACTGAAAGCTGAATGAAACAAGCCGCAGTAAAATGCCGGAGGCCGCTGTGCGGCTCGCCGTGTTGGCAGTTAAATCGATACACTATAAACGACACAAAACCAATAACGTGTGACACTGTGCCAAATTTGCTTTTGGCTTTTTTTTCAATTCGGGGCCGTCACAAAACTGAGGGGACAGACCAAACCGGACCGTACACTTCTCTGTGCTGCAAACCCATTTTGCAAAAGGCTCCTCAGGCGGCACGTGTATCCCACTATGTGTGTGTGTAAGTGTGTGAGTGTGTGTATGGGGCATGTCAGTGGTTGTCACCATCAGCGTCAGCATCAGCAGCGAAAAAGCGCGACGTTATTGACTTTTGGGTGTCGCAATGGAGAAATCGAAAGGCGCCACATCAACATCCTTCCGCATACAAATTTGAGGAGCCCTTGCCAAGGTTTTGTCCCTTCCTGAAGCACGAAGTTTTGCCATTTGTTGTGTCTGCTTATTACATTGTTTTCAACATTATTGCAGATTATCTTGTACGTCCTCAAGCCAATCGTATAAACCAAATTTGATCAGTTTCTGATTTACATTTCCACGAATATTCAAAACAACCAGAAAATATCTTTGACTTTACAAGAGATTTCGAAATATTACCAGTCAAATTTTGTACTTACCCTTTAAAGAATAATTGTAATTCCTGCTAGATTGTAATGGGAGAAAATAGTCTGCCTCAATAATTCCTAATAACACAACAACAAATAACTCTTCAATTTATTTATTTTATGTTTTTTTAAAGAGAAACTCAAGCTTCTTTATTTTTCTGATAACTTCACTTGCATATTAATTCCATAAATAAGTAAATAAAAATCTGGCATAACTTGATGTTCATCTTAAAATTCAATATCGTAGTGAATTTTACGCAGCGCCTAAAAGTCTGCAAGAATTAATTTTTATCAGTATTATTTCGTTATGTGCTCGCCACATAGTAGACCACTGTAAATCGCGTTGGTCTGTCGAATGAAATTAGACTTTTTCCCACCTATTTCTGACACTTTTCAACAGCTGAAAGTTTCCAATTTCTGAATTTTCAACTGGAAAAATAGCCACGTTACGCTTACTGAGAGATGCTCCGAATGTGTGTCGAAGTTTTGCGGAAAACTTCCGCAATATGTTGGTATCACGTAAAGTAAATTATTGAGAATTCTTTGTTGCATGAAATGTGCTGATTTCTGTATTGAATTAATAAAATCGGTTTTAGATCCTTGAATATTTAATTGAATTGAATAAAAGAAACGGGTCATACAGATCTCAGCACGTGTCCAGCATTCACATTGGGTTTTCCATTGGTTAATCTGCGGTTCCGTTTTGCATTTGACATAAGGTTTCCACTGTGGAGGTGTGGGGGACGCTCCTACTAAATGTGCAGCCCCAACAAACATGGCAAAAAGCCATTTGGCTGCTAACTACTTTCCGTTTTTAGCCCAAAAAAGAGAAATTCGATTGGGGGCGTTTTAAGCCATATAAAGAAGGATGTAGTAGGGGGAATTTATCGGTTCGCATAGGCTCGTTTTGCTTCGTTTACTGTCCTTTCCTTTCGCTATCCCTATTCTGCCTGTAAAGTTGCCTCACGTTCCCGTCTTCATTGCCGTCTGCCGACGATGTTGATGTAAACAAGCTGTCAGAGCGACTAACATCCATTTGATTTGCCATGGACGATTGCTCTACTCTATTGCCCAATGGGTAGCTGGGTTAACAATCAAAGTAAACGCATAAAAACAATTAAGAACAACATTAATTATCTCAATAAATATCGTCAATTCATTCGGATTACCGTTTTAATTACAATTTTTCCTTTGAATTAAATAAATTTTATTTTACTTATTTCTTTATACATTATTTCTGATCAAAATAAAAACTAACTTTTGGAATATATACAATTACTTTAAAGCTATGCACTTTTTAGCAGTATTTTATCAATGGCAGAGTTCAGAACAGATATGACAGTCTGTGATTCGTATACTTCTTATTTGACACATTCCTGCGTCTTGTTAAAGTCTTTGATTCGAATTTAATGACCCGATGTAAGCGCGAACTAAGTTATATATTGAATGGACTCGTTGCTGGAAGTTAACTACCCCGTACTGGTTGTATTTACGAGTATAGCGCCTGTTTGAGTCAGTTTCATGTCGAACTTATCGACGGCATCTCCAACTGTCCGTGATAGTATTCGGTCTCTGGGATGTAGTGCGTTTCTGTTTCTGTTTCGGTTTTTTTTTTTTTGTTGGTTGTGCCTTGTTCCCGGCACAAATTGCTTAAATTGGAAAATTGCTGGCGCTGCGTTTGTGTGCCAACTTTGCTCACGATTCAGTTTGGTTTTCCTAAACGAAAAAAATATACGAGTATATTGCATTTATCTTTTATTGGTCTCTGTGTTCTTTTTTTCTGTTGCCCTCTTCCCTTAGTTGTTGCTATCAAATCAATATTCGATTGATGCCAATACTATTATCATTTTATTATGGCCATTTATTTGTCAGAACACGCAGTTGGAAGCAGAGCACTTGAGTTTCCCGCTGTGCCTTTAAGTTGGCCCAGTCAAAGGCAAAAAGGAGAGCAGCAAATTCAATTGTCTGAGCAAATTAGTAAACCGAATTGATTAATTGTCTTGATCTGATTGGGTCCACAGACCTTTTCCACTCATCAATGATACGAGTATGTGTGCTAATAGATTTTATTCCAACGGACCGAACAAATCAAAATTGAATGTCCATTTACTTGTCTTGGTACATCAAAAAAAGAGTTCACCAAATGTCGTTTTGAGCTTAAAGCCATAAAGCTGAGATCAAATGGGAAACCCTTTCAATTTTTTATGTCATCAATAAACAGTGTATGAACCCGTCAATGCTTTATGCGATATAAATTTCGACTTGCATCAGCAGTAGCTACAAAATGCAGGTCGCTCATATCATAAACCCGATTCGAAGATTCGAAGAATCTCATAAAAAGTAAGAATGATTCCGAGGGCGTGACTAAAAGCTATCCTTTGACGACTTAAGGAATTTACAAAAATTTTTTAGAGTATTTCTAATATCAATATTGTTGTAAATTTGATTATGGAAACAATTGGACATGCTTTTAAGGGCTTGATTAGTCCTAGCGTTACAGAAGAGGACTGGTACCCTCTGTCTTAAGTTTACAGGGTATTTACAATGCAACATTTGGGCAACAGTCTGACCGCCGGCTGACACTTTGTCATGCCTGAGAAATTGAGGGTTTATGCTTAGACATAAATATGGCATGGCAATAAAAAAGTTGGACAAGTTCAAGTTCGTTAAGGCGCAGCTCACCTTATTGGCTTTTTAATTGTACTTTGCAAATGCTTTTTTATTAGACTTTAAATGACGTCTACCCCTCAATCTTTCTCCGCTCCGCTCCGCCATCGCTCTCAGCGCAAAATTAAAACAATTGTCGGTTGTCTGTCAATAAATACAAATTCGGGAATAAACACGATGCCGCAAATGTTGCCGACTTTTATTGTTGTTTTGTTGTCGAAAGTTGCTAATTAAAATTTGTCCGCCAATTGGTTTAATTAGAGCTGCAAAGTCCTGCCAAGTTTATGGCCAAATAAAAACAAAGCACAGACGAGTTCAGCCTTAATTTCATTCAGACAGACAACATAAATTATTCTAAACAGATCTTCAACCGGATAAGTAAGAGGCCTTAAAATCCATTTTATTTTAAATGAAGTAAACGAAGGTCCTTGCCGAGGTTTAATAATGCAAATAATACAACAAAAACAGGAAAGACAAGCAAATTAAATTTTTCACTTTTTTTTGTGATATTTATTTCTATGTCTAGAAAAGTTGTTATCTAGCAGCTAGCGTCATCATCATCATCATCTTCATAATTTGGTTTAGTCTTATCGAACGCCAAAAAGTTAAGAATAATGTGCACTTCAACATTTGCTCATAGTTTGTGTAACTTTTTGCAAAGAATGCTTATGCCTCTTTCTTATTTTGTGTGTGAATAAGTTGAGTGCCGACTTGTTTGTTGTTTTGACAGTTATATAACAGGGCTTGGTGAATATTGAGCATACGGCACGTGAGCCACAACATAACATGAAATTGTTCACATTGCCCAGACCGTAATGAGTTAGTTATTCATTGAAAGTAGCATTACACTCATTTCGCATATTTGCATAGTTTTCATTGCCACAAATTGGATTGCCGGTTGCGCATTCGCATTTGCATTCGCAGTTAAATGCAAATTTCAAATATGTATTTATAACTAGGATGTGAATTCATCGCCTCTAATAGCCGGCGAAGAACAATACTAAGCCGTGTACAACGTGATGCGAAAATACCCACCATCCTCCCATGTAATCCACAAAAGCACCACAGATAGCACCAATAGGCCATTTGGGCTGCCTGATGCTCTGCGGCAACTGTGAAAGCCGCGCACTGACGCTCCGATTGTGGTCCCATATTCCGCCTTCCTCTTCCATCGCATTCCCAATGCAAATGCTCTTGATAATGATTTGCATTTACGTTCAGAGCCCGGCACAGTGAACACACAATTTGCAGTTGGCATGGACAGTCGCGTCTGCCATTCGGTTGGAGCGAAATTGGCAGATTGTTTAAGCCAAAATTTGCCTTGACGGTAACCTTTTAATGTTGATGCTGTCGCTATGCCGTTGTTGCTAATGCTAAACGAAAGCCTTCAAAAGTCATTTATCTTCCTCAATTTGAACGCTTCAAATACATTGCGATAAAGGATCATATTTGGATTTAAAAGTTTATCACCACAAATAGAACTTAAATTTTCTTTCCAAATATAAATGTTAAATTCCAGTTGATCAGATTGTTTGAGCTAAATATTACAGAGGTCTTGACAGAAGCTGTTTTTGTGTTGTTGTCACATAACTTACCTCATTTAGCACACATTAGTCAGTCATCCATAGATTATTGCTTTTGAAGATAGAAATAAGAGATGCGACTAAACAGCAAACAGAACTGAAATTAGTCTTCGATGAGGAGAAACTGAGCAAACGTTAATTTATTTACTTTCGACATTTATTTGCACTGATTGAAAGTTATTTCTTTTGTTTTGTTATTCAATTACATCAACTTTGTTTTTTGCGAAATTTAAGCCAACAATCAACAATATTGGCCAAGTGGAGAAGCCACGCTTATTTATTTACTTTGGACATTTAGGACTTTGGCTAGTACTGGCTTATTTACTGTTTGCCGAAATGCGAAACCGCAAACACAACTAAAACCACCACAGACCTCAGCAGCTCCCCTCTAGCTGTAACCCCAAAAGACCTACACAAAACATGCAAAACATTCAACTAGGCAAATGGTCACAACACGATAGAGATGGACGGAAAAGTTAAACCAAAAATACTTTACTCAACTTAAATGCTTTTCTGAAAACTGCCCCAAGACCAAGACACAAAAAGCAAAAAGTTAAATGCCAACAGGCAGGCGTAGAATAGGCGGAAGGCATGAAGCAGTGAAAAGGCCAACTCGGAAGTTCGAAATATGTAAAAAAGGCGACCGAGCAAAGCAAAAAGCTGAAGTGATTCCCTCAAAGCCAAGTGGCCTGGTGTTCCCTCAAACAGCAGACATCAAAAGCATGAAGCACACTGACAACCACACATACTTAGACGCACACATTGAGGAGAAGTGGGTGGCTGAGAGTTAGCCTCGGTCTTAACACAATTAAATGGGCGCGGCAAAGGAAGGCGGACGAGAAAATGGTGCAGGATGACCGACAAGTCAGTGCAGGATGTCATTTTGTGCACTTGCCTCTGCTTCCTATGTATTTTCCAGTCATTATTTTTCATTTTTTCACTTTTTTCTCTCGCAACAAATGGCCAGTCATTCAGTGGGATACGCCGAGCTTTTCTTAACCGAATATTTAAAAATTGTCTTTCAAGATGAACAACAACAGCAAACTGGCAAAGTATAGTGGAAAAAGAAGAAAGTGTATCATTTTTTATGAGACTCTCTTGCAGTCACTTGAATTGTCTTGAAAAGTATCTGATGTCCCCTGTACAATTTTATGTTCTGCTAAGAAATTTTGATTTAGACTCAAAGGAAATATTTTGCATGCTTTGAGTCAATAAAATACTTTAGCTTTGAATGTATTACATAGATAATAAAGAAAATTATTATAAAAATAGCAATAAGCGCACAAATTTGGTAGTTTCAAGCATTTGATAACGTTTTTGGAAGAATGTCGGATCATTCAGCGGAAGCTTTAGGTTTCCTTAAACTTATTTGTAAGCGAAAAGAGCTCATAACGGGGATGACTTACTTTCTCATTTTCTGACTGCTGAGCTAATGAAAAGAGGAAAACTTTAGCATGAATACAGACCATTCATTAGCACATAGTCTGCATCATTTGGGATTCCCCCGAAAGTCTCACTCCATCTTACTCCTAAAAAGTCGTAAGGTTTTCTTGACTTACGCCAGATTAAAACCTCTTGGTCTCTGTGAGGTCTCCTGTCGAGAAGACCTGATCTATACACTTCAATTACACTTATTAATATATCCAATTCACAGTGGATTTTCTACAAAGTTAGTTTCTTCTGTCGACCACTTTAAAGTGTAGTTTCCAGATGGAAACGGGGTATAAGCGCTTTTAACTGGATCCTTGACTATCTTAATGGGTTCTTTGCCTGAGCTTTATTTATTCTTACCCGCTCCTTTTCCTCTTCTCCTCTCAGGCTGCTGTCAGTCAGTCAGTCATCAGCTTTGGGAACACAGTGGAAAATATTTACTGCCTGTTTCGTGTTTTTGTTTCTCCACTTTGCTTTTCTTGGGAAATCACCCATTCCCCCCTCAAACTCCTTCCATTTTGCGGGCAACGACAAATTTTACGTGCTGTTTCGTATTTTTCTTCATTCTTCTCCTTCTTTTTTTTTTTGAAAGACTGAGATGTGATTTCCGCTGCAATAAAATAGAGTCGACGTCTACCTTAAAGGCTTTATGGCCCCGTTTTGTCGCCTCCGTCCGTATTTCGTCATTTTATGGTTAAGACTCTTTTTTTTATGCACTCCCTGCTCGGCTTCGGCCATAGTCGTAAGTGTTGGCCATTTGATTCGTTCCCCCGAAGTCCACTTTCTGAACACTTTAGTACTTTTGAACGTTGGGTTAGGTCATCATTTCGAGACCCGAAAATATTACCATAAAATATTAAATTACTTATGTATGTATATCTCAGAAGGAACGACCGTGAACGTCTTTTGTGTATGTTGCGAATGTATCCAATGTTTTGGGCCCCATTGTCGTCAGTATCAATTTTTCATGAAGAGTACATTTGATTAGCGAACGAATCAATACAGAGCTTTGTTAAAGTCAGTTCTAAAATTAAGAAATTCGAAGAACTCAAAAGACAACTGTTTTAATTTTTTATACCAAGGCAATGTAAATTGGAAGTGAATAATTATCCAAGCTCAATAGCTAAAGGTCTTATTCAGATTTGTATTGAGTAAAACATATTTTAAAAATGTTTACAAAACATAATTATTTACAAACATAACAGAATACAAATAATTTGCGTTTTTACTATTTTTACAGGAGAGGAAAAAATTCCACAGAATGTTAAAAATAAAATGAATGTGCTCCGATTTGTATTACTTTTATCTGTTGAAATCGAATATTTTGCAAATTTCCATTTAGCTAAGTATCTATTTCATGTAAAAAGGACCAGTTGTTTAATAAGGCTTGAATAAAACAGAATTTCAGTTTGAATTTTACATGAATTTATTGAATTTGATTTAAGTTTAGTTTCAGTTGGCTTACAATAATCTAATTATTGATGTGTTTTCACAACTTTTAATAACAACATATCTTTGATTTTCGATTCAGAAATTGTTTGATCTTAGGCTAGAAATTAATTTAGTTACTCGTACATATGTATATATATATATATTTAAGTTATTACATGTTAGGCCTGTTCCGAGTGCCAAATTTCTAGCAATTGTATTGTTTATATCAGACTGAAGGATTTGGAAACTGAATTTAGGAACAGGTCTTATACATAATACATTTTAATCTGTGTTTTCACTTTGATTTTTAAATATACAATACACATAGAAGCATACATACATACTGTAGTATTAAAAGTATACTGTAACATTTAACTTAATTATAGAAAGTTGTACCTTCTGACCCCTCTATCCCTTTATCCCCTGTCAGGTATTTACAATGACGTCTTTAATTAATCTCTAACCTAAATTGTACAACTGCACATTGCGCAAAGCTTACAAATAATTGAAGTCCGAGCTGGCCTCTCAATAGGCGAGTCACGTCACAAGTCACGTCTTGGACAGCAGTCCCCATGCTCTTCGCACTCCTAGGGCTCCCAACAGTCCCAGCATTCCCGGCAGCCTTAGGGCCAACAGCAGGAACGTGCTGCTTGGTGTTCGCTTTGTTGCGGCGGACTTGATGGCCGATGCGGAGTATTCACCTGTTGGCAATAGGTGTGCGAGAGTGTGTGGTGACAGTTGCAATTAATATGAATCATTTAACTTGCTGACAAAATAATTCACACGCACTCGCATTCACATTCGCATTCGAATTCACACTGGCAATCACAATCACAAACGCAATCGCTCACGTCAGACCAGTCAAACGGTAGAGGGTTATACATACATATATTAAATAAAGGACTCACCGCTCAGGACGTGCAGGTCAACGGATACGGAGACACTGTTCGATGGCTGGCACGTATAGTTGCCGGAATCCTCCTTGCGCACGAATGGTATAATTAATGAGCCGATCTGTAATTAATGTTGGCCTTATTATATCAACACTTTAACTAACTGAAAATCGACAGAGGGGTCAATTACAACAGTATGCAACCAGAATGGAGATTGTAAAATCTTGTTAGGCCCTTCTGAATTCCATTTTTCAATCAACTTCAGAGAGCTATGTATTTTGACATTTGTTGCATAATGCACTTGTAATTAAAGTAACTTACAGTATTTTGATTATCGGCAACAGTGCCAAATATATTACGATCTAATTGCGTATACCAGCCTGTCCGCTCATCGTTCTCGCTAATCTTTTTCTGCCCACGAAACCAGATGATATATTTGGGAGGATCTAGAGTACCCCTCACGATGCAATGGAGGGCTACTTTGCTACCGGCCTTGACAAATCGACTCTGGTCGCCAATTAGCTCAGTCTTGGGTGCTGCAAAAAAGATTTGAATAATGAGTATGTTGACCAAAATAAGAGAGATCATAACTGCTACTTACTGATCACTTCTAGATGCACTTTAGCACTCAATTTGGGCTCTGTGGCCATTTGGCACTCGTACCAGCCGGAATCGCTGGGAACCGCGTACTTGATCTGCAGTGACCAAGTGTAATCATGGTCCTCCTGGAATATCGACTGGAAACGCTCGTCTGCTATGAACGTGGTCTCATCCACGCTGATTATGTGCCCATCAAGCAGACGCACCCACGAAACGGGCTTATCCGACAGGCGGTGAATCTGTAAGGCATTACATGTTATTCTAAATTATTTTATTTAAAAAGCTGAATAATATTAATAATCAATACAACTTTTAAAAATTACGTTTAATTTAAAACGATTTTCTGTTTCATTTCATTTAATAAAAATATTCATGCCTAAACCATCAATGAATGATAGTAATTTTGCGAATCTTATAGAAGTTTCAGCAAAGCTTAAAAGTGAAGCAATTTAAAGTAGAGAAAATATCTAAAGGTTGAAATTAAAGTTTTCTGCTTGGGAATTCCTTACTTTTTTTTACTCCTTTTAACTGGACTTGAGATAACACTAGGTATGCGTATATAGAATATATTAACATACTGTATAAAGGAAGAGAAATAAGTGGAGACAGAAAGAAGCACACTTATTTGCATACACAATATATATTTTACTGTACAATATGTATGTTTTTATATAAAAAAAAGTCAACAACATACATACACAATATATATTTTACTGTACAATATGTATGTTTTTATAATAAAAAAAAAGTCAACAACAACATCAACAATAGCAGCAACTATTTGAAGAGGCCTCACATTTACATTTACATGAGTAGCTGTGTCTGTATTTGAGACTCTTTCAAACTTTCTCTATGTGTGAGTGTGCGTGTGTGTATGAGTGTGTGTGTGTGACACACTTTAACAGAAACCCAAAGAACACTCGATGTGAAAAGTAAATTGCAGAATTGTAAGGGCTCACGGCAAGTTGGGGCCTGGTTTACGTCATAAAAATAAACGTAAACAAAATAAATTGTTGATATGCAAATGAAATTATGCTGATCTGTTCGCAAAAGTTTTTGCCCAGACAGCGAAAGGTAGCGCGAGCTGCGTACTGCCCTCAGTAAGGGATTGCTTAGACGCCAAGTACATATACATAACAAACACATCTTAATGTTGTTGGATTGGAACTGACCAATTTAACACGAAAACTTCTAGTTGTAAAGCAGAAAAATTGATGAAGGGAGAAAAAAAAGGAAGTTAAAAGAGGAACTTTTCTTCATGGATTTTTAAAGTAGAGAGAATAACAATTTAAAAATTTAAAAATTCTATGTTTCTACAATAATTTATATTATTTCAACTCTTGTAGTTGCCATTTGTATGAATAAAATATTGTTGAGCTAAGAGTTTTTGGATACTTGCATGACGTTTTATAAAAAATCAATTAATTAAACTATGCATATTATCAGGGATTAAAACCGAAACGAATATCGGTATCAGTTACGGTTTTCGGTTATGATCTAATTAAGGTTTTCGGTTATCGGTTAGGCAAAATTTTGGAGTATCGGTTTCGTAACGGTTATCGGTTTTTTATAAGTTTCGGTTTAAAAATAACGGTATGGTTTCGGTTGACCAAAACATGACGCTTTTTTCATTGTTTTACATGAAAAAAGACTTAATGCTCTTTTTAGCCTGGAAAATAATGTTATCTGGTGACTGGAACGATCCAGTGTAATGTCGATTTTATTATAATTTGATCTCATATAAATTTGGTTCATTTGGTTTGAAAATTTGGATTAATTTAATTTTACTGGACTTTGATAACTTTGAACCGCCATAACTTTGTCAAAAGTCAATCAATTTTTATGCCGAATGCAATTTTGAGCATGATTTTACCTCCAAATTCATTCTGCTTTTACATTTTTTTCATTTTAGAAAATGTTTGAAAATCGAATTTTTTCGAAATTTTACAGTGTTACCCCTTTAACTTTTTTGATTTTTTCGAAAAAATTTGAATTTTCAAAATGAACAAAATTTAAATGCAGATCGAATTTGGAGGTAAAATCATGATCAAATTTACATTCCGCATAAGAATTTATTGACTTTTGACAAAGTTATGGCAGTTCAAAGTTATCAGTATCTGCGACGGCCAGTACCGAAATTAACCGTTATAAATCAATCGGTTACTAAACGGTTATTTCGGTTTGAAGAGTTTCGGTTTATGGGTTTCGGTACAGCGGAAAAATATTTTTTCGGTTACGGTTTCAGTTACGGTTACAAATTTCAATCGGTTATTACCGGTTAAAGGTTACGGTTTCGGTTAAAGTTTTAATCCCTGCATAGTATGCATTAGTATACGAGTAGTTCGTATATACTGGGCATACTTTTACAATTATGGTAAATTTCGATAAATATAGGGCATATGGTGAAATTTTGTATAATTTTGACACTTATTCTACTTTATATTTGAATAAAGTTCTTATATGATTAGTTATTAGTTATTATATAGTATATAATAGAAAGCCTTATTAGACCGTATGTGGAACAGACAGACCCACTTCAACACAGACAATTCTCACACTCTTTACTACCCACACTCACTTCCACACTCACACCTAATGTGGCACAGGTCGCGCACAAGCATTAAAATGGATTACTAGGATTGTATTTGGGTTTGGATATGGACTTGGGCATGGGCATGGACCTGGGCATTAGCTAAAGCTGCAGGTGTCTCACCTGACATGGCATGTACGCGTGATTTCCCATTTGCGCTGTGATGTTTAGCACGGGCATTGTCAGATTTTTGAGTGGCTGTTGCCCTGGCTGCAGTTGCCCGTTGTGGGAGGCCAAGTACGAATGTTGCTCATTAAACATTTGTTGGCGCTGCTCCTCCGGTGACAATGTCACAGTCTCCGAGGCCATTGTTGATGCTGCTGCCGCAGCCGCGGCTTTGGCGATGGCAGCAGCCTCCTCAGCTGCAGCTGCTGCAGCTCGGTAAGCTGGCAGATCTGCGGCGGCGAACACGGGAAATGGTGGTAGGAATGTAGGTATGGAGAAGCCCTTAGTCAGTGAATCTGCGCTGGCCGGATGAGGCAGCACAGCATTCTCCTTTTCCTCCGGCTTCTCCTCTTCTCCTGAAGCCAGTGAAGCTGCCATTTCAATGGAGTTGTGGGCATCCGTTTCCGTCAACGCCAACGCCATCGCCGCCGCCGTCGCTGCTGCCATTTGGACTGGCAAAACTGGGACTGCTGTCGTTGGTTCTGTTGTTGATGCAGGATAAATTGTTGATATGAACATCGTTGCTATCGTCCTCGTTGCTGTTGTAGATGGTGTTTGCTTTTCAGCAGGAGCGGCTGCTGTGAACTCCGTAGTTAGCCCAATTTGTGTGGACTTATTTGCCACTGGAGCTGCTCCTGTCGTTGGCGTTGTCGTTGTCGTTATCGTTGGGGCTGTTGATGACATGGACAGAGTTGTGCTCCCATGACCTGTGATTATTGTTGCTGTTGCTTGTGCTGTTGGCTTTTTCGCTGTCAGCAATGTTGTTGAGTTTCGGGCTGTCGTAATTAGATCGTTTTGTGTTGTCATTGGCCTATCTGGCAAAGTGGATCTCGGCAATGTCGTTAACTGTGGCTCCGTGCCACTGGCCTGGTCGAAGGATGAGCTGCAGGTGACAGGGTCTGTGCGTAAACAGAAAACACAAATGTACTGTATTTAATTGAGCTACTTAACTGTGATGAGGAAATTGAGAGAGACATCCCAAATGTTTAAAAATAATATTTTAATAAAAGCTATTTTAAATATTCCAAGGTTATTAAACTAAACGTATAGAACATAAACTTTCAGTTGATGTAACATTTAAGCTCACTTAATAGTTTTATGTGATTAAAAAGCTTTTACAATAAAGTTTGAATTTGTATAGAAATTAAAACTTTCTAAAAAAGAAACCCACAAAGAGATGAAGAGGGCGATCATAGTCAACTTTTTTAATTTAAATATTGCATATAACACAATAAGGTGACTTAAAAGTTTTTCTGTTTGACTAACAACCTAATTTGACCAAATAATTGTCGGACAATTTACTAAATCGCTAAATCGTTCGTTTAAAGCCAGAGAATTAAATAGAGAATGAAAGAAAAAAGATTTAAAAGCTATCTTTGAATGCTGTTTGAACTGTTGATTTGGGATTCAATTTACTTATGCATGTAAAGAAATATTCATTACCAAAACATTTTTTAAATGTTGCTGGTATATTTGCTCATAATAAAAGGAAACTGTATTTGATTTTAATTTATCATTCCTTCAAATGTTTAAAAGAAATGAGTCTTGGGTTAATGCCTAAGTAAAAAATAAAAATTTAATGCTATCTTTAAATGATAAACGAATCTAAATATGTCTGCAGGGCACATAAAAGTGAGCCTTTTGGAAAATTGAAAAATATTTATTCATATTACGTTCACTTATAAAAAATCTATGTGCCTCTCAGAGCATGTATATACATTTATATATATATGTGGGGAGCTCTCACTGGCCCGTTATTTATATATTTTGTTTCAGTTAATTTTCAATTACGCTTTTATGCTAATTAAAATCATAAAAATGTTTCATTTCTGTTGCTGTTGCGGCTTTGAGTTTTACAGGCGGGAGGGAGAGTGATGCCCCATTGAAAAGTTTTCGCTTTTGCTTTTTGCCAGAAAATGGTCTTTCAAATGCATGAGGATTTATATATACGTTTATGGGCTGCAGGATGAAATGCGACTCGCCGTTTATAATTATGGCAGAGCTTTGCAGTATCAAATTAAACATTTAGCGTGTTTAATTATCGCGCTTGGTAATCGCTTAACAGCTAATAATAACAATAAATTATATTTAATATTTATCAATTTGTCCTAAATCTATTTTTTGAATTGTTTGACAAAATACTCTGAAATAAATTGCATTTTATACTCTTTATTTAATTTTATTGAAATTTAAACGATTCTCAATTTATAAATTTATACTCATTTAATTATAGAGTGATCGACTAGATTATGATACCCTGCACTAACAAATCTTACTGATTCCTTTTTCCTTTTACCGACAATAGACACCCGAAATTCTTGTTAAGCTATTTAAACAAATATTAAAATAAAAAATTGTACAGATATATAGCAAAATATTCTGTAATAATATATATATTCTATATATAAAAATTATCTATCAAGTTATGGGGTGTTAAATTCTACATTTTCAGATCTATAAAGAGATTTAGTTCTGACAAACAGTTATTCATAAAATGTGTCGATAAACTTGTGTTAACCATATTTCAAGATCATAAGCTAATCATTTCAGCCACAAAATTCAAACATTTCTCTTTTTCATTTCAAAGTAGTAAATGCTTGTGTGTGTCAGAGTTTTGCCAGTGATTAGTTCACCATACATCTCAACTTGTCGTTCACAAAGTTTCTGTGTGGCCCTCAAAAGAACATGTCGCCTCGGGGTCAATGGGCAGCGGGACGCAGCGCCAGAAACAGTCATCAAAGAATAAGAAAAAAATGGATGATGATGAGGGCGTGAACTGAGAAGTTTAAGTCAACGATGTGAAAAGTTAAGTAAGCTTCACAAATTGAGCAGGCGGTACATTCACAGTATGAAAAAACATATTTTCAGCCCTTTTTGTGAAGGATTTTTTATTGGTTTCTTTCACTGCTAAGTGATTGCAATTTAAAAACGATTAGCATTAGACCCCAAAACAAATCAATCTGTGATTCAATAAAATTTTTCAATCATTTGAAATTTTACTAGTCTTTAATTTTGTACAACATTTTTTTAAGTACGGCTACTTGGAAAATCCATTACAATCGCATCGGAAACATATGCGTTATCCAATCATCTATTTCTGAGGACTTATGCATTAGTTCTCGTATTGAAAAAAAACACACTGAGCAATCGATGTTAAATACAATTAATAAAATCCGGAAACGAATGCATTATAATAAATAGTTTCAAAATAAGGTTAAAGGACAATTGTAAAGATAATCTTTCACTGAATGAAATCTTTGAGCATCTTTTGAAAGCGAACACGAGCCATATTGAGGTAGAAGGCAATTTCATTTGCCCTGTAGACAGGCTAACACACTTTCAACGTAATAAAGCCAGCCAGTCAACGACCCTTGGTTTAAGCTGATTGCAGTTTTTTCTTGGTTAGATTTCAACGTTTTGATAAAAAAAATTTGCATTTTTAAATTAATTCATTTTACGTTCTTGTCAGGTCTTGATTTAGGTACAACTTCTACCTGACGCCACGTTTTGCAGCCAGAAATGGCCAGGGGGATATCAAGTTTTCGGCTTCCCAAAAAAAAAACAAAATAGCGAACCGCATAAATTTTCATACGAATGGACGAATGTGAATGCGTGAGATTTGGGTGTGTCGATAAGGTCTCGGGTCTCGGCAGCCTGTTGTAAAAATGAAAAAATGGCCCAGCCCAGTTGAGAAAATGTGAAATGCTGTAAAAATGCAAATTGAAAACGAACCGCAATAGTAAATTTAAAATCCACTTCAACTCTTGCCTCTCTGTGATATATGCACTTTTTTCTATTTGTTTGTACGATATGAAAGGATACAATATCCAAAGACAGATCCAAATACGATTTGTTGCTCAAGGCTTTAAAATGACTTTGTCAGTGACTGGATTTTCAATTAAAACCGATTATTCACTTATATGCAATAAGCCGACTCTGGGATTACGCTTCACCTGCATTCGAATTGACCAAAAGCGTTCTTTTTGTATGTCACTTCTCCCATTTTGTAACCGCAATCTTTATGTCTAAGTTGTGCATGTGTATGGATTGGTAGAGATTTACTTGTAATGGTCTCTGAGCCGATTTATTTTCAGACCAGCAAATTCGGACTGTGTTTATTTTGTTTTGTGCCCAAAGGGGTGGGCAGATTCAAGTAGAACTCACATGAAGTGTGATCTTAACACTTATTGCACTTCGGCGACAAAATGGCGTAGACAGAAGACGCCATTCTGGAGACGCCCATCACGCAAACCACACAATTGGTTTGGCTAACAAAAACAAATACAATGAATAGGATAGGACAGAGGATAGGTATATAGTCTCTTCCTATACGACGAGAAACCGTCGTAGGCGCTTTCAGGACATGTAAGCGAAACGTGCAATAACACTTAAATTGTTTTTGTTGCTTCTGGCCATCTACTTGAATTGGCCTGTTGGCATGGTAAGTGGCTTAGCTTCAACCTCTTCCTACGGCCACTTACCACGTTCACTTCAAACTCGGCCATGAGATTGTTTTAGTTCGCCACAAAACTGCCAAAAGGTTCATAATTTAAGCATGTTACCAAAACGAACACCATTTTCTGCGCCTCTCAGCCAACTACTCTTCTACACCGCTGGTACTCTAGTACGCAAACTGAATAGTAATGCTCCCAAATGAGGCCCAAAATTACTCAAATTAGGATTGTGGTGCTCGACCAATACACAAAAACGAAATACACACAGGTACACACACTCATGCTTATTGATTGTGTGTGTCTATATGGAAATTTGGATAGCTGCTCAGACAACATAATGCGCCCCACAACAGGCTCATCAACAACATCAACGACATTACAAGACAGTGGAGCAAAAACACATAATATCAGATCAAAATTCGTATAACAACTACACTGATAAAAAAAATGTTATAAAATCAATATTTTGGTCTCAGATCTAACAATATTGGTCTAAAAAATGCGTCAAGAACATAAAATTCTTAAAGTTAGAAAACAAATCTTGATTTGATTTGAACATTTAAAATAAGAATATGTTCTTGTATTTAGACCAAACAGTTTTAAATTTTTTTTTATATACATAAATATCTATTTTGGATTTATATTTTTTTATATTTATATTTATATTTATATTTATTCCGACTATAGGTTTTTTTCCTGGCAAGAGTGGGTGAGATTTGATCCCTCGCTTGTTATTAAACTGAAGCGTTGACTCTAACCAGAGCGCCACGGTGCCATTATTGTGTTTATATTAAATATGACTTAGTTATATTTTTTTAACAATTAAAGATTTTTAATTCTTATTTTAAGATCTGCGAATTTTTAGATTAATAAGATTAATTAATGTTATTGATTTTAGAAGTTGTTCTATTTTTCTGTATACTGTATTTGGAGTCCAATAGTTATCACTTCATGATTAAATACTTTACATATATTTGTAAAGCAGTTATTTTAAATAGAGTGGTTAGCTATTTGCTGAGAATTGCCCATTGTGCTTTCGATACAATATTTTATCTATATGCGCTGTTTTTTCATACAATCATTGTGACCTTCGTTCTAATACATGAGAGCAGTGACAAAACACGAGACAGACATAGTCATAAGGTATTGTGTTTAAAGATTTTTGACCCTTTTAGTTAGAATGTACATATATATTTTGAATTGAAAGAAGTTTTTATCAAGTGAAATCGTAATAAGGATTAGTTTTCTTAAGCTGAAGTTAGCAAAGGTATTTAGATTTCAAATAATGGGAAAATCAACAAATAACTATATATTATTGTCCACTTAATATAATTTATATGTATATTTCACATCCACTTTGTAGATTTTTTGGTGAAATTGCGAATATAGTGAATGTCGTAAAAAGTCTATATATCCTTCTTAATCAGCTTTATCTACCACATCATAATTGAACTTAAAACTATGTGATAAATTCGCATTCCGACTGGGCGACCCGTTAAAGGTCAATGGATTAATTATGGTTTCATGCTTAGCGGCATTTTGTCGGCCATTTGATGCTCGTCGTACACGTACTCGAACATCATTAGCGGAGTATTAAAACTGGCATTAACTTTGTCCAACGCCAAGTGAAACTTTTTATGGTTCTTCTCATGTAATTATAAAAAATATGCATCTGTAATTCAGAGCCGCCAAGGGCCAAAAGTAATTACATATCCAATAAAAAGTCATGGTAGCTGTTTGTGACTATAATTAAAAATGTCGCTATCCACGCTAGACTTTGGGCTAAGCAACCACCGCAAAATTTGATATCTTATACGAATATATTCAAACTTCTATGCCACTGACTATGAGTATGTATAAGGTCGTACGGTCTATGCAAACCGCGAACTAAACACCGGCTCGCACTTCCATAAAAGCAGAACTTTTCATTGGGGACTACTTTGTGTTATGGGCGCCTGGAGTGCGCATAAAACACGCGCTGGCAGATTGCTCAAGGCGTTTGAACTGAGTCCCAGTACCATGTACCACCAACTACCACCTTTCAAGCAGAAGTCTGAGCTATCTAAGTCGAGATAGTTGGCTTAATGCTGAAGTTGAAATTGCGTCTATTTTCTTGTTGACAATTCTTAAGTTGTTATTTTTGTTTCTATAGCTTTTGTTGTTGTGATGGCGGTTGCTAATGCGGTTACGGATGTCTTTGTTGGGTGGGACAATTCTAAACGTCACTCCTTGGGGTGTTATTAATAAGCGATTTCAACTGTTGTTAACTGGACAAACTCAGATTTCAAGCTTCAACCTGTCAAGAAAATGCAGTCAGATGTGCACTTAATTTTTAAGCGGAATCCACAAAAATAACTACAATGTGCAACAACCTTTGTCTAAATGATATATTAGAATGGTCCTGAATATTTTTAAGACAGCTTTCGCTAGGAACTCTGAAAATCAAATCAATTTACACTTATGTCAAGCTGTCGTTAACTAAATATCTAACCTCTAGCCTTATGTGATTTACATTTATTCTTGTTGAAATTGTAATGACATTTGACATACTTGTGACGTTACATAAATTGTTCATAAATATTTCGAGCTCGTATTTATGAAACATTTACAAAATCGATCAATAAGCAATTACGAGCGTCTTTTTTCGGTAACATATAAATAAATAAGCATATTTGCAGTCATAAAATTATATAGAAATTGTTTCTGTATTCTATGTAAATACAAATACATGCTGTCTACGCATTAAAGATACATTTGCATGTGAGTGGGCGGGTGGTTGAGTGGTTTGTGTGGGTGGCAAGTGTTAAGGGGGGTAGAGACAGTAAAGACAGTCTGCTGCCACAGCTACTGCTAAAATGTTGTGTTTAGTGAAAATTGCTTCAACAATTTTCTTGTAGTCATTCAAAGTGAAACATATGTTGGGTGTCACAGTTAAAATATGTATATGCGATATTTCCCACAAGAACAGCGAGAGGGGGAAAGCGTCTGCGTTAGGCGAAATTCAATACCAGGAAAACAACTCGAAACGAATATTCGACTCGACTCGTCGCGACGTCCATCCCATTCCAAGCAACCGCCTGTCTAAGGGTCTTTTACTCCCACATGGAGTCCCTTGTTTCTGCGTTATACTTTCGCTTTTTGGTGGCGCTGCTTCCATTTATTTTTATGGCATCATGTTCGGTCGGTACGTGTGGCAAAAAAGAAGTTTTCTCGCCTTTGGCTTCATTTTCAGCTGCCTAAATTGAAACTGGAGCATTGCCCAGTGTCACATTACGTATACGCACTGTATATGCACTTTATACGCTAGATAATGTGTGTCTTAAAGCAAACTGTGAGTCACATTATTCTCTTCCGAGTTGTCTTTGATGCAGAGAGAATCGTTAAATTTATCTTTTGAAATTTACATGCATAAATTGAAGCGCGCATATACTCAACATAAATAAAGAAATAGTGAACAGTGTTCTGTGATATAACTATGAGAGGGTTTAATAAGTCAGTCAAAGACATTGGGGATTACTTAAAGACTTTTTGTGATAGCAATTCTGCATGAATTGACAAATTTTAATTGCGTTCTGAATTATGGAATTAAAATCTCTGAAATATGAATTCACATAACGCAATTGCTGTAATAATTTTCGGAGCACCTCTTTTAAATATGTGCTAAGCTTCTGATTAAAAGTGGACAAAACAATTAAAGTTAATATTCAAAGAATTTTTAGATACTAATTTGCATTTTAACATTGATTATTTGAATTGAGCTAAGCAACTTCGCTAATTTAAATGTACTTGATACCTTTGTTGTATACGATTACCCTCAATAAATTTACTGGCCACTGTGGACAACTCCCAAGAGGTCGCGTATAAATCAAGCAAAATAATTATGCGAATCTGCAGGACATTACATTATCTGTTTAGACTTTTCCGCAATGCTTTTTATCTCGCAGCTTTTATTGCTGGTAACCAAATATTGTCCGACCCACAATAATACTGTCGGAACTTTCAGCCTTGTCCATAGGAAACTTCCCGCCATCGTGCTGACACCGGCTCGTTTCTCTCTCCCTGTTGATGTTCAACAAACGCCGCCGCCGGCACAGCTCATAAATAAGTTTCAACGTCGCCAAAACAAAACATTTTTCATCAGGCTTAGGCCCGGGTTCGACCGTTGTCCGTCCTCGGTCGGTAGACGCTTCGGCATGTGCTCGGGGAATATTTCATAAATTTCAACGTTGAACTAAACTGAACCTGCGCCTCGCTATGTGTGTGCACACACCATTATAATGGTATTTTGGTTAGTTATTTTTGGGACATTTTCACACTTGAACTAAGGGGGGCACTCGTAAGACTCGTTGACTTTTGTCGGCTGCAGTTTGTCATCCGTTGGGCACTTCTTCTATTTTTCAACAATTACACGCCCCCAACCACTAATTCCACACTTGTTGTTGTCATTTTGCCATTGTTTTTTATGTTTTTATTCCTCTGTTTGCCTTGTGTCTTGCACCCGCAACGACGCGACGTCTGCAGTGACAGCGCTGACCCTCTGAATAATTTAAGCCCCTCGTTTTTTAGCGAAAAGCGCAGCGAACTGTGTGGACCAGAATGCTCATGCCATAAACAAAATTGTTGGTTTTTAACGGCGCACAGTGGTAAGCGATGCAAGAGATGATCCAGTTCTTATATACTCGAAGGATAAAACAGCTCAATAATTTAAGATTGGAGTTAACTTGAATTTAAAATGGTGCTGGATGTAACAATTTGTTTTGAATTTCAATCGATTTTTAACAAATTCCTATAACTACTACAAAATTATTATTTTATAATAATTTATAATTTAATTATTAGTAGAGATTTTCACAATTGTGGTAGAATTGACTGCAGTGACTAAAATGGAAAAGCACTGATAAAAAGAGAGTCATTTTAAAAATGTAAAGAAAAAGAGGTATGACTTACAAGTCAGTACAGATCCGCGTGCATAATTAATTATCCTTGATTTTATTTTCAAATTTTTTTACCACTGTGAATCATAAACCAAAATATTTGCAAGGATGTAGCACAACCTCTGTACAACACAAGGCACACAGCCCACGGCTCACAGCTGGCGTTCCATTTCGGTTCGTTTGGGTTCAGTTGAGTTGAGTTGTGTTGTGTTGGTCTTTGGGAGGACTTGTCAAGTGCAGGCTGGTGACAGTGTCAGAGACAGAGGTCAACCGACATGTGCCCATGTCCATGCCCCAGAACATGCGGCGTTGTTGTGGATTCATAATTTATGAAGGTAAACAAACACTCATGGCCTTTGCTGGGATGAGCACGACCCCTGATAGCTAAGCCACTTTGTTGGCCTTAAAGGAATGTGTATCGAGAGTCGCGGAGCGATGTGGATCGTGGGGTGTTGCTAAGCATTTTGGAATTGCCTCACATTGCGGACCACAGACGACCGTCAACCTGTAGCGGGTTGGCCGCAAACTTTGGAACATTCTCCAAATTAGCAGAGTGCGCACTCTTTACGCTAAATCCCGTAATATTACAAAATTTATATAAAAGCAACAGCAGCATACAAAACTTCAGTTATTTGGCATAACGAGCTGCACTCAAACTTTTATGAAAGCGCATCGCAACGGGATGCGCTTGTGGACGCTCCTTGTTCTGCTTCTGGTGGCTTGGATCTGAATTGGATGTGCAGTTGCCACCCCTCAACGAATCCACAAAGTGCTACGTGCCTCTGAAAATGTGTTTATTAAACATTTTTGGCAAGTTTTCAATTTCGTTAATGTTTTCAGCACATTTTCCAGAGCTCTCTCAAGCTTTTCCCTAGAATTAACTATAAATTTATTGCTTTATTTTTCTTGCCATGCATATGCGACCAGTCCAGACAAAGTTGCAAGTGCTTTTCCATTTTCCATTTACAATACAACTCCACAGGGCAGTCGGGTTAAGAAACTCACAACTCTGCGCCTCGTTAATTATAGTCAAGTGGATCTGAAGAGTGCGACGGCCATACCGAACACTTAAAAGTTTATTGAAAATCCCGCACATCGGTTAACGACTTAAAAAGGCGTCTGAAAACTAACAGTTGAATGGTTCGTATGAGTATAATAATGTTTTCTTGCATTGAAAAACGGCAAAAGCTATTCATAAAAGGAACATTCCAAAATTAGTTTATTTGAGCTACGTAATTAACTGAACGAATGAACCAAGTTCCTAACTATCGTTCACTTTTCAATATTCATGAGTTTGATATCACATTAATCGATCAAGATCATAGAGTGCTGTTAACTCAGCATTTTTTCCGACAGATCTGTATTTAAAAAAAAATGTTATGCCGAAACTTTTATTTTTTGGTTTTTTGTTTTTAAAATAATAATATGGTTTTCTGACCATTTACTTGGATATGAAATAAATGTAATTGATCGGTGATCATTTACAAAAAAAAAAGCCATAGCTTCAGACAGGCCCACAGAATAAGACTGCTGAAGAAAGGGCTACATTAAATATTTTTATTAACCCGGAATGCTGATATATGATTACAGTTGACCCTGGTATTAAAATAATCAAATAAAAGAACTCTACACGAGTTATAAGACTTCTAGTGACGATATTATATTCAAGACCCCAAATTTTTTAAAATTAAATTTAAAAAAAGGATCCCAAAGTTGTTACCCTATTCAAATATTCCACTAATTGCATTCCGGTAACTGACCTGTCAATAAAAATATAACGCGCTTGTTAATCCGATTAAATGGTTAAAATCTGAACATGTAAAATTAATTAAATTATTTTACGCTACGCTTTACATCCCAAAAAAAAAAAAAAACACTGGAACTCGTCGATTTAACAAAGTTAATAGGCTAGACATTTGCATGACTGCGCGAAGGGTCGCAACCTCTGATATTTGACACTTGCACAGTGGAATATAAGATATGGAAAGTTGTGCTTTAATTTTCTAAGCGGGCTGTTGTTTCTTAAGGTATCTTAACTAAACTCGTATTTGATGTATTTGGTGCTGTCTTATACATCCTGAACAAACTTGACTAAAAGCAGACTACTGCAGTGTATCAGGTTTAAAATTTGACGATATATTTTATTAGTTGCAGATGTTAAATAAAGTTTATAATTCTTCAAGTTGTCTACAATTATAAACCACTGTGCGCTCGCAGTCAGGCGGTAAGAAAAACAAACATATAAAGCAAATTTATCAAGTGGAAGTTATAATTACCCTACAGACTTTGCACAACGGTAAGTCCAGATGAAAAAGGTGAATGCTGACAGGGTGCGACTAAGGGATACCCTGTAGGAAATTTGAAAATATTTTAAGATATTCAAATTCTATTATTGTCTTTAAATGTACTTATCTAATATTTTTGAGAAATCAATTAGATGTTGATTTACACTTTAGTAGTAACTGGTTAGCTGCTTCACAAATCAAATTGAGCAATGTTACTTAAAAGGAAGTTCGATAAAACTTAAGAAACAAACATAAAGAACTGAAGCTAAAGAAGAAGAAGCTGATATAGCTGAAGCATAGGTCCTAGATGGGATGGGCATATGGGTTCAGTTTATGGAAGAAATGTTTTAAATTAAATCAAAAATGTATGACTGGTAGCCAGACATATGGATATGCCCCGAGCTGTACTTACATGTCGCAAAGTTGACAGTTCCGAGAAGCACAAGAATCGGAGCTGCCAGCCAGACGCGTTGCCAAGTTATCGTCCTGGTGGTGCGTAAAAATTGGCGACGCTTCTTTGCAGTTGTCATCGTCGTTGGGTTACTGCTACTTCGGGCTGTCCTACTCGTCCTGTTTGTCGTAGCAGTCCCGGTGGCACAGTTCCTTGCTGCAATGACACTTACAGCATCTTTTGTGCGCTCATTGTCTGTCGTCTGCCGCCATTGGGGACTCGTTTGCGGAACCATCGATGGCATCGTCTCCAAGTACTTGGCACGTTGCTGCCCTCTGCAAGCTCTGAATGCTTTGCTCTTCTTGATTGCACTGCGCCCTCTCGGCAGGCAAAGTTTTTCGCATTCTATGCGAAATGTGTCTATTCCCAGCCACAGTCCCAATCGCAGTCCCAGATAAATAGGTTTATTGAATTAATTCACCGGGGTTTGGTGTCCTTCCTGCTGCTGCTGCTGCTGCTTTCCGCTTCTTTTCACTAAATTGCAACTTTATGTACTCTGCAATTTTTTGTGTCTTTCTCTGATTTTATGGCATTGATTCACCTTGTTCCACTTACTGTTACACAATTTCGCGGTTCTCGGATGGATTTGTAGTTTATACTTCTTTAGGTTTATAGTAAACCGACTGAAATTCAACAATTATATTTATTTATGCTTTAATTAGAACACTATCAATTACTAATTGCAAGTTCTAAAATTAATTCCAAGTAATTGGAAAATGATTAATAATAATAAAAATAATTCAAGCAATCATTTGTGCAGCTTTCTTAACTGATTTCACAACTTTAAGACACACAACTATTTAACATGCACAGCTACTATTAATCATGAGTATTCGCACATAATCATCCAATACGGAAAACTTTAACCATTCTATCGATAGTCCGCGGCGTTCGTAAATTATACCTTCCATATGCCAAACTAATGCGAACACTATTTTCTATGAGTAATGGCAAAAGTTTACCACAAAGACCTCATGACTTGTAGCACTTGCAACGTTTAACGCGTTTTCGTTTTCTTTTTAATGTGCTTTTAGCAAATGCACATACATATATCGGGATGGTTATAATACATTTTTTTTGGTTTTTTTTATACAGACATTGTTCTTAAATATTTAACACGTGAGGAAATATTTACACTTGAGTTCAACTTTATCGCATAATCCGCGTTGAAGAAAATATTTTTCAAGTACTTATTTTGGCAAGACGATACACAATAATCCCTTTTTACGGCAATGCTTCAGCTTTTCTTTATTTTTATTTGTATTTTTTGCTATAATGCTTTGTTTTTGTATTCGTGGCACTTCAGTGTCCTTAGCACATTCGCGTCGCCATTCTAATATTTATTTTAATACAACAAAAACAAACAAATTTGAAAAGTGATTTCGGCCCCGACACGCTGACTCAGCCAGGACGACACTCAGGACACCAAGTGCTTTCACTTTATCTTCTGTACCGTTTGGTTCTGTCGTACTCGGTTCGTTTTCAAAATATCTTTGCAGTTGTTATTCGCATTTGTTTTGCATCTATTTGCGGCACACAGTTGTCGTCTCTGGTCGAACATAAACAAAGGACTTTGGCAGATGGCACGGTTGCGACGTCTCTTCCTTTGAACACGTTATAAGTATGACTCGTTCTCTAATAACACGCACGATTTCAAATCAAACCGCTGTACGCGACAAGTTGCCTTCCGTTTGCTCTTTTGCCCCAGCGAGTCACGTCCGCTCGCAAAGGATGCAAATTTTCAACTAAATCGTGTGCAACTAACAGCAGGAAACTCGTGCTCCTCCGTCTTGTCTGCTTGTCTGTCTGTCTGCCTGTCGCTGCTGTAACTCCTGATGCCGCCTGTTCCACGTTCCCAACAACGTTACAAACAGCATTCGCATCCTTGGACCACTTCTCCGACTTTTATTTCATTTCGTTTCGTTTCGTTTCGAGTCGAATCGTTTCGGTTTGGCTCGTTCATTTCATTTCACGACGGGGTAAATGGAACTGAAAATGTAACATGGACCAACAGTCACTCCCCTTAGTTTTGCCGGTTGCACGGTTTGCGCATGTCAGCAAAGACTTAGCCCACAAATTCTTCATGATGTATTTGTTCACAGCTTAGTTGCACTCTGTTAACTATCAGCAGATAAGTCTATTTTAAATAGACATCGAGCTGGATTTGATGAATGTCTTAATGATGTGATGACGGAAACTTAAAAGTATCTTCGAATACGAATAGTCAAAAAAGTATTTATTTCATACTCTTGGTTATGCCAATTAAAGATACAGCTCACAATTAAGTCCATCACAATTTATTTGATTTATATGTGTGATTTTATTTAAAATGGAATTAAAAATTAAATAATAAACTTCAGTTATAGAACGTTAAACATAAAGTTGTTGTCATTTTGCCAGTATTTTTAATAGCATTGTATTTATGGTAAGTAAAATATGTTCTCTTGGGTTCAGTTATACTAAGATTAAGTCAAACAATAAATTGGGAAGGAAAGCCTATCTTGTTTTCACGATATCCATGCCCCAGATATTTGGTTGGGAGTGCTACAAATTGTAGAACCTAAATCAATGCACTGACCACTTTAAGTTGGTGTCTTAAATTAACTTAGGATATGAGCTTTTCAGATTTTTGCCACATCCTTTGGCCTGAGTCTAATTTAGTGCGTCTTTGGTGCTACCACAAGACAAGCATATTGTGTTCCGCCACTTTGTGTGACAATAAAACTACGCAACGCCATTAAATCTGACCCAATATGCGAGGCGTGATATACGGCCTGGTCTAATCTTGTGTGCTTTTGTCAAAGAGCAAGTAACAAATAAATAAATATTATTGAACTTTTAAGTCCCCCGAGGGCAACAGCAAGAGGCAAACGCACAGCAGGCAATTGAGTGAGGGGTGCGGTGGGTAATGTGTGTGTGGGGGGGCGGTTGCGGAGGCAGAGTTTCGTATCGCTGGAATGTTTCGCTCTCACAAAGTGCCAACATAAATTCTTGCACAGTTCAATTTATCGTATATTGACACAGCTTCCGAATAAGCAAAAAAATAAAGAAAAAACAAATAAAAATGTTTACAAAATGTGGGTAAGCGAGGTGGGCGGGTGGTTGGTTGGTCGGGTGGAGGGGGTGACAGTCGAGTGTGGATCTGGTGGCAGATCCTCACGAAAGGCTGCAGGAATACCAATGCCTGCACAAACACAGACAGACACAGCAGGGGAGCACAGTCATTGTTATTACCTCTTTGTTGTGTTAACACACCATTTGTGGCACTTCCAGTCAATTCCATGTGCCACTCCCTTCTACCCTCCAACCCACGCCACCAAGATCTTGTGGCGGCCTTTTGCGCCGTTAGCGGGAAATTTGAAATGCAAATGATGCCGGTGCTCGCTTCATGTACATACCATAAGTGAGGCCTTAAAAATGTTAAACTTTGGCTCACAAAATAATCAAAATATACTTTATGTCGCATTTGGAGAGCCTCGACAACTGCCAAAACTCATGAATTGTGCCAAAAAGGCAACACATGCTGTCCCTCCGCCTCATTCCAATTTACTGCTGTTAATTTGAGTGTTTCGCATTATGTGACTGACTCGTAAATTGTACATGTTTATGATCCGACTGAACGGAACAACAACATATTTTGAAAAGTACGTGTAAATACTCGATATTCATTCCTTATTCACAATTCAATCTGAACATTTTGATTGCTTTCTCTGAATCATTAGTATTTTATTGCACTTCAAGCAGCTTAACAATTATATTGAAACATTTAAAGCAAACATACCCCAGATATAAAACAGCTAAAGTTCTGAATATAAATTAAAGAAAATGTATATAAAGAATGAGATAGATATTGTTGTTATTGTGAGATACAATTATATGCGTATAACAACGCAATCTAATAATAATAAACATTCATTTCCTGTAGAAATCCAAAATATTTCTTAAGAACTGTTAGAGTATTGTGTTTCCCAAAGGTTTTTAAATTCTTAAACGTTATTTTAATAATCAGAATCTTCTTAAAAATAATTTCAAGCATTTCAGGCTGTTTTGTTGTATAAATTTTCAATTATTCAAGTGTTTCTCATTGTAAAACAGTATTCGGGGATACAAAGAAGGTACAGCTGAAATTAATGTATGCACGCATGAAGAGGGACAATTACGCAGGTGCTTCAGAATTTGAACTGCATATGCAAATATAGCTCAAATATGTATTTACTTAATCTGTGAGTATACTATATAAATACTATATGTACATATCTGTCGCACTTTTTCACTTGGTTCCGTTCCAGCAGGAATTGGAGATGTGCTTGAATGCAGCCAATCTTTGCTAATGCAAGTGATTCGATGGCTGAGTGCACAGGAACTCAGCTCTTGAACTTGTTCTTGTGTCAGTGTCGCACAGTGACACGGTTTTGTGTAAGCTGAGAGACTGGAAAAAAAAACCAGAACATCGTATTTGCAATAAAGAAAAGCGAATGGAAAAGTAAGAGAGCTCGCTAGCTATCTAACTGCTAAGTAAAATGGATGATTGTTGCAATTAAAAGCAAACAGAACGCGTAATCGAATGCCATTCAAATGACAATTACTATGGAAATGCTGCAATGCTTAACCAGACAACACAGAAAGAACGATAGAGAAAGATAGAAAGATAGAAAGAGAGAGAGAGACAGAGGGTGTTGGTTGTATCCTTCTTGTATCCGTTTGCATCCTTTGTTGCGTTCCTGCTGTTTGCTCTTTCTATTTTTTGTGTCTCTTTGTGCGCAACCTTCGCTGCAAACACGGTTTAAGATCCGGGAATTAACAGTAAATATAATTACAACGCTTCCTGGATGAAAGGAGTGGTAAAGAGAGGGAGAGAGTGTGACCTACCCCGTCCACCGCTCCAGGTTATGACATTCACCCGACTTCCATAGATTCATTTAGGTCCAGGTCCTACCTCAATTTGTTGAAGGTTCTTCGTCGTGTGTCTAATTAGTGTAAATTGCCGCTCATAATCATAACTGTAAAATTAATAATAATTGCGTTGTTTAAAATAGGTGAAACATGTATCTTCAACCCCCTAAGTAAACCTACAAGTTGTCGAAATTAGTTAGGTTTCATTCGTTCGCTGCAGATTTACGTAACACATTGCACTCAATTTATTTGAGTTTGAGCCAAAGACAAAGCTAAAGTACCCTTCGAGTTTCACACTTACGACTCATTTGTTGACAATACCATGATGCAATTGTATTTTGTAACTTCAACTAATTCACAAAGTTATGTCAAATGACCTTTGCTGTTAATTACATCGGTTCCACGCCAATTTCAGTGCTCTATAAGAAGTAAAAGACGTAGACCATGAAACGTCGAGTCGTTGGAAGTAAACAACCCACTCAATGTCGTCTGAATATCCCCTTTTTCCTTTCCCCCGTCCACAACCCAGACAAGAACAGCAGTAAAATGATGTCTTCAGAAAAAATCTGATACCATTTGTTTTAATTTGCCAGCCAAAATGTCGAGATTTAGACTGAAAAATGAGTGTGGCGATGCCAAAAGTTTGTAAAGTGTGGAGAATTCCCCCTAAGCCTTCCATCCTGACTAATGCTAATTGTCAGTACTGAAGAGCAAGGCAATTAAATAGATCGCTTGTTAAATAAGAATATAACTAAATGTATATTTCATTAGTTATTCTTGAATTTAATTTTTGGCAGCTTAAATTTTTGCGTAAAATCTATCAATTTTAGATACACTCTATGTTACTCCAATTTCCAAAAAATTGGTCTTAAAACCTTATAAATGAAGTCTCTTAAAACTGAAAACACTAAGAATTGTCTACGAAACAATCAAACTTTTGTTTAAATAATTCTCATAAGTGTAAAGAGAATCTCCGTTCAATTGAAATCAATAAAAGTATTACCAGCTGCTTTTGAATTAATTCAATTAAAAGCTGATCTATCGTTTAATACCTAGATTTCTTATACATAGTTACTTAAAAATGTTCACAAAACAAAAACGAAAGTACGTATATACAAGTGCTTTTAGCATCGGACAATCATGCATTTGCACATATGAAACTTACATACATATGTGCTATCAGCAATATTTATACGACTGTGAATCTCTATGCTGAAAGCAGGGAGATGCATGAAAATAAACAAGAATATTCGCAGGTAAACAAAAGAGAATTAAATCACCTGCTAGAGGCTGAGAGGCATCACCGACAAAACACAGAGCAGCAGGTTGTACTATATGTATGTATACTAGATGTATGTTGGCTTTGGCTACTCTTAAGCTGAGTAATGTGAGTGCTTCCGTTTCCGCCTGCGTAGCCAGCCACTTCCGCTTTCGGTAGAAAATTCGAAAATACTTAATACACAATTTGCTCTGCTAAGAAATGTTATTCCGACTGTCTCAGAACAGTTGCATGTTTTTTTGTGTGGGTGCAGCTGTCAGTGGGTCTGTGTGTATGTGTGTGTGTGTGGGTTTGTGTGGGTGTGGGTGTTAGTGGCATGTTGGGCTGTGTGTTAACTGCTTACCACTTGGCCGCACTTCCTTTCAGGCTGATCGACTTCATCTGCAAATGTAAGATAAAAGCTCATCCTTCAGTCAAAGCAGGAGAATGAGAACTCACTTGGCGATTAAATGACGCTTGAATCCACTCACTTTGATTTTAAAATTATTCATTCACCATTCGCTGGCAGTGCGCCATAAACGATTTGAGTGTATAAACTGCATTAAGATTGCTTAATTACACAATTTGCTAGCATGTTTAATTGCCACTTTATCATTTATTCAATGTATCCCACAACAGTTTCAAAAATGAATACCGTGTTGAATGAATTAATGAACAGCCGATTCATGATTCCGATTCCCTTTACCAGTTACCATTATTTTTGATAATTCGAGCTTGCAATTACCACTGACACTTAAATTATACACAAGGTTGCACATTTTACACTGACTGAAAGCATATATCGAACGCCCAACTGTCAGCCAACTTAAATGTTGAACTTGAATAAATGGCATGTCATTCGTTTTGCTTGCTCGTTCGTTCGTGTGGGTTCGCTTAATGCATTCAGCTTGAGCAGTCACCTTTAAGGTGACCTTATTTACTTTACCTCTTGCCATTTGTCACTATCAACGCTCCCGAGTTGACCTCGGGACCCAACTTCCGTGAGCTTTGAGCTACTTTCCCAATATCGAAATGACACCAGTAACAAGTTGGACGTGATGTCAACAAAAGCCACCAAGGAGTCCTTCCACACACCTATTTAATACACACACAAGCTCCCTCACACACACACACTCACACACACACACATTTAGTAAAGCATGAACACCTCTTAACAGTTACTTACAGAAACTTATGCATATGTGTGCAACAATGCCTCGGAAAAAAATTTCATTAGTTGAAATGTCGAAAGTTGTGATATCTCTCTCTATCTTTTTCAGAACACTTATGTACGTGCTTCCCTTTTGGCGATAGCTTCTCGATGTTGCATGCGACATTGCGGTGCAAACTACGGCTATTGATTGGTTTACTAACTTGACAGCAAAGCTTCGTATACAAAAAGTTTTGAAAATATAGAAAGAACTACAAAGAAGATGCTGAATGCGAATTGAATTTGCATATGACTTCTTTTATGTTTTTTGGTTTTCTTTCATTTTGTATACTCTGTAATTTTTAAAAAAAGTTGCAGCGAAAGTTGTAAAGTTTTCGCTGAAAACCAAAGGATAATGTTTCATTTTAGAAACATATTTAAGGTAAGATTTGTAGTAGTCAATGTATCTTTTCAAAATAGCCTTCTTTTTAAATCCCAATTCCATTACTCAATAATTAATTTTTAAATGTAATAAGGATGATGTAGAGTTGCTACTGAAATTCAAATGAAAATTACTTAATGTATTCATTAAAAATGTAACGTTTCTTGAAAACGACGCTTATTTGGAAACTTTCTATGTATACACCAAAGCAATTGGGAGGAAGAAAGAGGCAGCGAGGGAGTGAGAAGAAAGTCATCCAATACCGCATCCTGACAGCGGCTATAAGACGAAGTTCGATTTTGTTTTCAAGGGCGTCATACTGTTTCTAAGAAGAAGAGTTTTAGAGGCTATTAAAGCTTTAACATAAAATATCAGCAAAAAAAATGTGTCATTTATCCATTTGTCTGGCTATGAAACAACTGGAACCAAGCCATATTTAAATAGAAACAAAAAAATACTATAAATCCAATTTTTTTTATATAAAACTGAATGAGATGCACTTGATTCGTTTAATTATGAATGACTTGAATGGCACTTGGCTGAGTTACAGCGCATTCATTTCGACTAATTGAATGTTAATTAATAAAACGAGAAGCTTATGAAAAAGTATGCAAAATGCGTGGAAGTGTAAGAGCCGACTAGGATATACCCTATAGTCTACAAAAGAATCAAATCGAGTATAAATTATAAATACATATTATTATAATGAATCCAAATATAATTACCTAACACGTTTAGAACATTTTTTTTTTGTGACTATTACAAACATTTGCATAAAGTTTTCATTCCCGTTTTTACACATTTTTAATGGGTATAGTGTTCAAAAACGAGCAAAGATTAAAAAACTCAAAGCATAAATAGTTGTTGATGGATGAATGGTCATTTGCAGAGCTTATCCCTTTGAGTTTTCAATGTTCATTTGCAAAAATAAAAACAAAATGGGTCAAATTTTTACAAAATATGTTTTAATTAAAATTAAACTTTTTCCATTGCGCCAAACCGAATGAGGATGCGCCCATAATCTGGCAAGCATAGCAACGGCAAACAATCAAACATAAATTTATGCTTGCAAATTCGGGAAATGCAACCCTAAAAACGCACCAAAGTGCCAGGGCAACCCCCATGATATCATCCCCATTTCCAAACCATACACACTCGTAGTTAGGATGAACGCTACAAATTTCCAATGGCTGCGCACAAATAGATATTTAATTTTTGCAATTTCATGCAGAGTTGCCCCGTGGAGGCGTCGCACTGCGTGCAACATGCAATGCACCAAATGGCCCACACATCACACACATTCTACCGGACGTGTTATACAAACATGAATTAAATTTGTTTGTACCAAAAAGTTTCCAATGCGTCCTCGACGACGACGAGTACACTCAAAACTCGTAAATGTGCCACTGACACACTTTACACTTTCGGTTGCTTCGTTGACAAACGACAAATGATTCAAAACTAAACGAATAATTTTGGACTTTTGTTCAAATTTTTGCGCCGTGTTTTACAAATGCGCAATATTATTTGAAAGTAAATCTAAATTATACTAAAAGTTTAAGTTAAACATAAAAATTGTTTAGGTAAATTTTTGAATCGCATAACATCAGGACTACGAGATGAACGCGGTAGCGATTTCTAATTTAATTCATAAATTACTAAACTAGAAGTCTTTAGTTCTCTGAGTTCAATTCATTTTTACAGACAGACTGAAGGATGAATTTATGTCTTCTTCCTGCTCCATACTTTCAATGGAAGAGAGAAAGCGACACAATCAAAATTGGCAGTCTCTGCCTCAACTTTAGGCCCTAAAGAGATATTCGTAAGACTTGTTTCCTGTACAAACAACAAGTTGCATGTTACAGACATGGAATACCTACGGGTAAGTATGTAATACTCAATTATGATGGCAGATACACATACATAGATACAAATATATGCACGAGTACATTCATACATACATATCTGTATGTGCATATCTTAAACAAGTTTTAATTATGTCTTTATGTAATTAATCTGAGCTGATGTTGACATGTTCCTTAGAATTCCTTTGAAATTCGCTAACTTAAAGAGAGATGTCTGTTTATGTGTTTGATGTGGCATCTGCAGGTTAGATTAGCTACGCATCATGGAATATTCATTATGGCAATTCCAAAAAAATATTCGTTTGTACTCTGTCGCTTAATTTTCGGTGTCAAAACACAACTCATTTAATTGAAGAATTTATATTAACACAGAAATTATGGATATGTTTATTATATTTTAGATAATATTAAAGACTAAAATCAATACATGTACATACACACAGAAATAACGGATATGTTTATTATTTAGATAATATTAAAGACAAGACAATAATCCGATATTAATTAAAGCTCTCAGCGTGATACTTGAATTAATTTAATTAAAATAGTAAATTCATTTTCACAAAACTGTCAGATTATTGTTAGCAAATTAAGTGATGAAAATGTGATACCAATTGCATCAGATAAGAGTGTGAAAGGAAAACCAATAAACCAAACCATAATATATCACTCATAACTGTCGTCACACTATTATCAGCGGGTACTGCAGGTCCCAATGATATTTTACCAGCGGGAAACTAAGATAAATTGAAATTCGCACTCCCCAATTGATATAGCAATAACAATATGAAGTGCAGTTATCATTATTCTAATGTTTTTAAAAGCTTTCCATCAACTGATTGATTTTTGTTCAGCTTCCTTTGTGCGGTGCATTTGATTTTTCAATGAGAATTTGACGAGCCCTTCAAATGGCGCTGAGTGTTATTTTCGCATCGTTTCACATATATATATATATATATACAAATATATATATATTATTTTGATTTCAATTGTTTCACGTTGTCTCGTTGGGGAATCTGCTACATAGGCTTCAATTTCAATTCACAATTGGTTTCTGTTGACCCATTTACCAAATGGCCAACACAACCAACTCACTTGTCAAATGATTTCTCTACTGTATTGAATTGCACTTTGGGTTCAATCTTTTCTAATTGAAAACCTAACAGTACTAAAATTAATTTAATTTAATCGCAAAACAATTTTTAAACTATCATTACGAAATCATTACGAAGCGTGCGTTAAAATACTAACTAACTCTACACATCTTTTATCTTCCTAATGTCAAACATAGGCATAATTGTTTGAATATTTGTAACCATTGTGTTTTATAACATCAACAACACACAAAGGACGACCTCAGCTTTGTGTTTCTTTGAGTTGGCAATTATTTTGAGTGTTTTTGTTAGTTTCTCGTAATTTTTAACACTGAAAATATTTTATAGATTACTGTACAATTTTTAATAGAAAGGTCGCAAAAACAAGAAAAATTCTTAAAATGAGAATGGGGTCATAAATTTGAGCATTTTAAAAAATTATATTTTATAAGTGTATAATCAGTTTTGTTATGTAATCTGAATGCAATCAGTTTTTGACATATTTATTTTGAAAATCTAATTAGTAATATTTTTGGAACTGATGGAAATGTTTGATATTACTTCTAAACTTATAAATAATATATTTGAGCTTTTTAAGTTATATTTATGTAAAAAAAAGATCGGGACCCGAACCCCACAGTTAAAAATGGAACCGTTTGGACTTTTCCAGAGAATTGGGGGGTTGTATTTTACCAGGAGACCTTAGTAATGTAGGAATGACAAGTTATAATGTTTATTGATGTGTTAATTTCAGAGATAAGTAATGTTTAACAATAATAAGTTAATAGTATTTCACCACTTCTTGGGCTGAACAAAAGACTTAAATGTTGTTAAGTAACTTGCAACTTATTTTCAAACTTGCTGCTTACAGCTCTCAGCGGCGACTAAATCAATTCGTAAGTCACTGATCTTCCATTTACATCAAAATTAAAAATGAACCAGTTCACAGACTGTAAAGAGATCAATGCAAACCGACTCTGTCGATACAGTATGCTGTTACTTAAAATAAAGAGTACGCTGTTCTTTACTAATTCCCACAATCTTACAGTAATAAGTCAGAATGTTTGGTATAGTCCGTATAGTCAAGTTATAATCAGGGATTAAAACCTTAACCGAAACTGTAATCTTTAACCGGTGAAAACCGATTGAAATTTGTAACCGTAACTGAAACCGTAACCGAAAATAACTTTTTCCGCTGTACCGAAACCCATAAACCGAAACTCTTTCAACCGAAATAAACGTTTAGTAACCGATTCATTTATAAGGGTTAATTTCGGTTCTGGACGTCGCAGCTACTGCGCAACTTAGATATCTTCGAACTGCCATAACTTTGTCAAAACTCACTCAATTTCCATGCGCAATGTAAATTTGTGCATAATTTTACCTCTAAATTCGTTCTGCAATTAAAATTTGTTCATTTTGAAAATTCGAAATTTTTCGAAAAATGATAAGGGTAACACTGTAACACTGTAAAATTTCTAAAAAATTAGAAATTTTTAATATTTTTAAAATGATAGAAATTTAAATGCAGAAAGAATTTAGAGGTAAAATTATGCTTAATTTAGAGAATTTAGAGGTAAAATTTTGCTTAAATTCACTTTGCGCATGGAAATTGATTGAGTTTTGACAAAGTTATGGCAGTTCGAAGTTATTAAAAATCAATAAAATCAAAATAATCGAAATGTTCAAACCAAATTTATATGAGGTCAAATTATAATAAAACCGACATTACGCTCGACCATTTTAATAACCAGATAACATTATTTTCCAGGCTTATAAGAGCATTTGGTTTTTTTTCATGTAACCGAAACCATACCGGTATTTTTAAACCGAAACTTACAAAAAACCGACAACCGTTACGAAACCAATACTCCAAGATTTTGCATAACCGATAACCGAAAACCTTAATTCGATCATAACCGAAACCGTAACTGAAACCGATATTCGTTTCGGTTTTAATCCCTGGTTATAATTATAGTTTACTCAAGGATGCAATGTAGGTCTGTCAATATGGCTTATCCGAATTTCTTAGGACTATGACGAAAACTTCTAAAAGAAAGCATTTATGAAACTTGATTGAGAATAGTTAAAATTCAAAAATCAAAATTTATACAGTTTATACACATATTGTCCAGTTCAATATATAAGGTAGTACCAAAAGAGGCTATCGACAGAATGATATAAAATTACCAATGTTTATATTTTTGATTAAGTGCAATTGCTTTTAACAGATTATTAAGTAAGTGATATGAGGGCATGCCAAGTGAGAAAAGATAAAAATGTTTTTTACACACTATGTACAAAGTGTTGTAAAACGATATTAAAAAATCATAAACTCTGTGCTTGCACTTATTTTCCGCACAGTTATTTTATTGCTCTGAAAAATCGCAAACTTTTTTTTTCTTTATCTCAACGCGTATTTTGTGTGTGTGTGTTTGTTGCTGTTTTTCAAACATGATTTGAAATTGTTTTGGTTGAAAATGCAGCGTCACGCTTTAGCAGTGGCCTTGTCTGACGCGAGGGGGATCCAAGGAACGTTCAAACAGACGCACACACAAAACAGTCGCAACTAACACACACTCAAGCACGGACAGTTCTCCACATGAATTCAATGTTGACTCTGTTTATATGTATACATATTAAGATATGTGTGTGTGCGTGAGCTACACATCCGCCTCAGCCATGCTCATCTATAAGGGTTTTTCACAAAAATACCCTCTAGTACGGCTCACTGTTGAGAGATTGGTGAGCTCACTGGTTACCGCACACCACCATAGCTTACCCGTCAAATTACATGGTTGGTGAATTTAACACCACCTTCTCCATCACCAATTACTATTGAATTCACCAAAGTTTATAACCAGTGAATACGTTTCGTAGGAGAATTCACAGCTTACGAAATGGCATAACCTATCGTTGATGAATTCACTGCTTAGATATGCCTGGTGAAATCACCAACAACATTTTTCGACTGATACCAGCAGAACGAGAGGGTAATAGACAATTTCATGTGTGTGCTGTGTGCTCATATAAAATTTTCGCACATATGCCAAGTTGTTTTCAACCATTTGCTGCAATATTAAAACAAAAGTAATGCTAAAATCTTTTTCATTTTCTGTTTCATTTTTTGCCAGACTCATTCGTACATAGATTAAAAATAGTCTGGCATATAACAAATTTTGGCTGCAGTTTCACTTAAACACAAGAGCAAAATATGCAACCCGTTTAATTCGCTTTACTTCAGGCAATTAATTTATGTGGGTGAGTATATGTTATAAATTATTTTTGTATCCACTCACGATGCATCTACATATGGTGTATCTGTGTATTTGTAACACACATAATTATAACGTAAAAGATACATTATCTACGTGTTTGGGTATCTATTGACAGGATGCAGAATGTATCCATGAATCCGTAAATTTAATTACAATGCACAATGTATCTGTGTATCTATAGTAGCATTCAGAAGTCATCTATATAATAACAAGGTGGCACCTAAGTGCGATTACATATGTGTATATTTGTGTGAATCTGTGTATCTTTGCATGCAGAACATAATCGCACTCGTTGGCGAGTTATGACGCTTAAATTTGAATGGTTTTTTGTGTTCCGCTATTCAGTGACAGGATAACTGCAATAACTTGCGCGTAGTCAAACTTTATTGTGGCCTTGGCTGTGTATTTGGTTGTGTGGTGCTGGAGCATCTGCTGTTCTCATGATAATGGAACTCTACCAAGACTGTTATTTTTATATAATAGCCTCTGCCTCTGCCGCTGCCGACGTTGACGTCGCATTTTGTCATTGTTGTGGTTTCAGTAGCAATAGTGCGTATATTCTATTTTTAAAATATGCGAAATAAGTTGAGTTATTTTAACAATGCATTCTCCAAGCCATCGAGCCATATACATTGTACAATATTCTAGAGTTGCTCAGTAAAAAAGAAGTTTGCGTTACGCAGGAAAATTATATTTCGTCCTCTGTACACAAAAGGAAATAGGACAACAAACTGCATCCAGAGCACTGGGAGGAATCGGAGCAACCGGGTTTCAGATGGCTGCTTCGTAGTCTTGGCAGGATGCTTGTTTGCCCGACCTTCCGGACTCAGTACCCGATCCACATATAAAGCGTTTCTGTGCCACATTTAGTTATACTTTTTATGGAAATTATATAAAGTTTCCTCACTCAATTGCTTAAGTTATTCGTATTCTATTTTGTTTTATATATGTACTATGTGTACTTATACTGACTTATAAAGTAATTTAATTTGACTTCATTTGCGATTCTTATCCATTAATTCAGTTTACTTCATTTTATTTTGAGCCCATACAAGGGAAAATAAGGTTGCTATAGTTCCATTCATTCAATCAATTAGCCTAGAATAATATTGATAGTAATCAACTGCGTATTTGATTCTGAATAATGTCACAATCAAAAAAGTGTTTGCTATTTATTCAAGCTTGCTTCAGACCAGCATTTTTTCGCGGACACTTTTTCACCGTCGGTGAATTTGCCATTCACATAATTCGTATCGGTTGTCAAACAAAAATCCCAGCGGTTTTTGGTTTCACAATATCTGGTCACATTCTAAAATATTGCATGCAAAAATGCGCCAAACTAAAAAGTGTCGGCAAAAAAACGCTTGTCTTATATACCCTTCAACAAAATGTAAAAAAGCGTTTAAAAACAAACACGTGTTCAATTAAATTTAATTACAGGTTAATTTAAAACAATCAAATGTTGACATACGCCCATGACATGTACTAGCGGCAGCTTGTAATAATTTTTGTTTAATTGATTTTTTTTGTGTGTCAATTGATCCATAATGTAATTTTCCGTCATGTAAACTTTAGTTTTAAATTTCTAGCTTTTTATAGAATGAGTTTACATATTATATACGTACATACATACATATATCTTTTAATGTTATTGCAAATATTTGTACATATGTGAGGGAAGGATAATAAGGAAGAGGCCCAGTTTTATTGAGCTACTGGGAAGCCTATGAGGGCGGCTCATCTGGTTGTGGCAAAGTCTGGTTGGAATTTTTAATTTGTATTTTTAACCTCACTGGCAGGGTTAAAGACCGTTCTGTACATTCTGTACATTCATATCTAAACATGTGTAATAGTTGCATTATTGAAAACTTCCATTAATAAATAGGGTTCAACTTTAAATAATGTTGTAATAAACGAGTTTATTAAGGAAAAACATGTAAGTATAGTTTTTTCGGTTAATTTCTCTCTGCAATTATCTGAAACGTTCATAAATTTTCTTATTCGTGTGCTTGTTGCTCGGTCAGCAAGCTGTATTGGTGTGTTTTTCTTTGGCCTTCAAACAGCTATATACAGATGATATTGTATAAGAAAATCATTTGGCGAATAAGAGGATTTCGAAGAGTGCACCTCTAGCTATGCTCTGACTAGCTCGCCGGACAGTCGGGGTTCTTGCTACTCTCCTCTCTATCCTGGACACACTTTGCATAATGTTTTAGGTGCACATATTTCCTAATACATATAATTTAACAATCCCAAAACAACAAAGGTCTAGAAAACCAAACCAAAGTATATGGAAAGGTAGAAGTACGGCATATTACTTTACTTTATATCTTCTCAGAATATTATATCTCATCCTAACAACTAGAGAGAATCAGGTATCGTGGACTCTCTCATTTCTCTACCCTCCCTTCCAATGTCTAACTAATCTAATAGCATAGACCCTAAGACAGCTCAGTTTAGTTTTTCATTTCTTCCGATCTACTCATGCTCTACTCAGGACAAATACAAAAATAATTAGAACATTATTTAAATTTGACTATTAACATTTAATTAAAATTATAAAATTGCTTTGACCGAACATTGCTATTTTTGGCTCAATAAAAGTATAAATAAATAAAATGATTAAAATTTAAAAATGATAAAAATAGGAATATAGTAATTAAAATATTTAGATTTAGTATAAAGATAATTCGATAATAAATAGTAAATTGACAAGTTGGGCAGAAAACAGGGAGTGGGCAACTATAGACATTTTCATATAAATTTCTTCATGAAAAATCGGCAAACATATATATATATATCAGCAGGTTCGGTACTTTACCACTTTTTATTTATACGTGGAGATATATCCCTGCGTTACCAAAAAAGACGAATCCGTATCGTTGAGCTCAAGGATGACGGTGAAACATTGGCACTCTATTGGCCATTCTTTTTATCTGTGTGGATGAACGATAAAAGAAATTTAGATATATACATAGCCGACTTAAACGATATCAATTAAAAATCATTATTTTACCCACTCAATGTCATTCTGTACGATATTAGGTTAAAATTTAAAAGATATATTTAAAATTAACATACAAGAACACTTAGCATAGGACGATTAAACTAAATTAAAATACAATTTAAAAGACTTTGTCTTGACGCAAAATTCTAATCAACTAGTCACAGTTTTAGAAGCACTGCTTCATACTCTTTACGGGCGTTCCAAGAATAAACAGCTGTTGCGCGATTTATGACATGAGTACATCGAAAAGGTTGATGACTTCTGTACGATCAGCCGGTGCTTTCGTTTCAGAGTTGGCATTACAGTGGCCCACATAATTATTTGGACGTTATTACTGACATTACTAGAAAACTGCACGAACAATTATGGGGCACTTTTAATTCATACTATGTGTTCCGTTTAGGATTTCTTTATGTTATTAAACTAATATCGTTTTCTCAGATTCTGACGATGAGTTATTTATTTCTGGGAGGTTATAGTTGAGACTCTCCGATGAAATTAGGTTATATCTGCAGTTGCTGAATTAAAGTTGATTTATGGCCCCGTCTGGGGACACCTGATGAGACTTTGCTGCACCTCGTTCACCGCTTGACCCTCTTTGCAAATTGGACAAAATCAAATAAGTGACACTGGACATCGGTACTCCAGGTGTTATATACTCAAATATCCCTATAAAATCACATTTATTAAAATTTATGCATTACCATTGGTAATAACATACCTTTGTGTTTTCACAAAAATCACTTTCACCGACTTTACAATAACTTTAATAAATTTTTAGTATATATATTAATAGGTTAAATGTAACATAACCTCGCCACAACACTGTAAGTTTTTTTTCTTTAACAAAAAAAGAAAAACCGCAAAGAAGCGTCTATTGCTCGCCAGTTACTTTGGAACACTAACCCATATCGACAGAATTTAGTTGCTAGGCAGCAAGAATTAGTTCCCGGGCTTTCCAATCAGAGCGAGACAGAAGATACAGACACCGTCGCTAACCTCTTCTAATTGCATGTCTAGTAGACGCCTAACTGTTTCGTACGATGCATTATCGGCTTAGCGCTCTCTTCAAAGCTTAAGACCATGCTTTATCCGAAACCAAGCTTAATCTAAGCTTAAGCTGCATGTTCTGTTTATGCTCTTATCAGTAAAGAGCATATTTTATGCTAATTACAGCGGTTCGTCTAAGCGACTGTTAACAGACCACTGTAAACAATATAAGAGGTTTATTCTTTTCAATTAATGTTGACCATTACACCCGCCAACCCCAGTTTGTGAATCGCCAGTTATACAGTGAGTCACAAACGATAAAAATGACTATCATTTGACTTGTATGTCTTTTAGATGAAATACCCCTAATACTTTGCCTTCCTCATTTGACAATTGGTAGTAGGCTGAACCAACTTTACGGGTTACCAAAGCAGGTATAAAAACAGGAGCTAACTTTGCACTAAACTTTTTAGCCGCATTGCTCTGGCAAAAGTTGCGTGCGAATACTTTATCTCCGACTTTAAGCTGTAAATCTCTACTACGTAAGTTGTATCTATTAACGTTTTGCTGATGTGATTCCGCTATCTTTTGCTGTGCAGCATTACGAATAGTTTGAATAGCATTAGGATTTTCAATTCTAGTGTCTTCAGTTAGCAGTTGTAAACGACGTAACAACTCGTAATCTTTGCCATGAAGGACCATATTCTGACCAAAAGCCAAGAAGTATGGAGAATATCCGGTACTTTGATGTACACTAGCTCTTAAAGCAGTGCTTATTTCTGGTAGCTTTAGATCCCAATTAGAATGGTCATTCCCAATATATGCACGTATAGCTGCAAGTACTGATCTATTAAGTCTCTCGCTTGCATTCGCTTGTGGCGAATATATGGCTGTACACATATGACTCACTCCAAATCTCGTTAGAAAGGCCTTAAATATTCCCGAAACAAACTGAGATCCATTATCCGTTAGGATCTTTTCAGGAACTCCAAATGTGCAAAACAAAGAATTTTCTAAATAATCACAAATTTTATGGGATGTGAACTTTTTAAGAGGCCATAGAAAATGGAACTTTGTATGGTGATCAACTATTACCAAAAGTCCTATGTTTCCAGTTTTTGATCTGGGATATGGTCCTAACAGATCCATATACAACCTCTGAAATGGGCGTTCTGAACTCATTGGCTTACCCATCTTGGGTCTCAAAACAATATTTGGATTCTTCGTTTGCTTACAGATGCTACATTGCGATACATATTCACGTATCTGAGAAACCATTTTTGGCCAAAAGAAATATCTTTTGATTTTATCTATAGTTTTCCCTATACCACTATGAGCTGCATTGGGTGGATCATGCGCTCTTGAAATGACTTGGGAAGCGAGAGTAGCTGGTATCCATAACTTCCAAGACAATTTATCCAATGAAACATCTCCTGTTGCTGGTTCTGTTCGTTTATAGACGATATTATCAAGGATCTTTAAATCTGGAAATTTTGCTTCATTATCACGTATAGTATCTAAAAGATTTATATATTCAATAGATTTAAATTCGTCTGACTGAAGGTCTACCATTGGCCCTTGTTCGGATAATTCGGCTACCTCTGGTTCATTTTGACGAGATAGCGCATCCGCGACTACATTTAAGGAACCCTTCCTATGAGTTATTTTAAATAAGAAACCCTGCAATTTCAATGCCCATCGTGCAAGACGTCCTGTGAGATCTTTCTGTCTCATTAACCATTGCAAAGAGGCATGGTCGGTAATAACTTCAAATTCCTGTCCTTCTACATATGCTCTAAATTTTTTGATTCCTTTTATTACAGCTAGACACTCTAACTCGGTCACTGAGTAATTTCTTTGGGCCTTTGAAAGTTTCTCGGACATAAATGCAATCGGTAATTCTTCATCTAGTTCATTCTTTTGAACCAAAACACAGCCAAGTCCGAAAGTACTGGCATCGCATAAAAGCAGAAATGGTTTAGAAAAATCTGGGGTTGTTAAAACTGGTGCAGAAGTCAAACGACTTTTCAATTCTTTAAAAGCTTCATTCGCTGCAATATTCCAAGTAATTGATTTGGTTTTCTTTAAGAGTTCTGTGATAGGAAAACTGACAGTAGCATAATTATCTACAAATCTTCGGTACCAACCAGTGAGACCTAGGAATCGCCTCACTTGCTTAACTGTTTTGGGAATAGGATATTCATTAATCGCCTGTATTTTACTTGGATCAGTTTTGAGCTGTCCATATCCAATTATAAATCCTAGATATTTGATCTCGCGCATGCAGAAGTGGGATTTGGCAACGTTAATAGTTAACTTTGCTTTTCGCAAATGAACAGCAACTTCTTGCAACAATAACATATGCGATTCAAAATCTTCAGATAATACTAATAAATCATCTAGATATACAAATACTCTAGTGCGTAAATTGATCGGAATTACTTGATCCATAAGTCTACATAATGTTTGTGCGGCGTTCGTTAAACCAAATGGCATAACTTTATATTGATATAGAGGTCGATTGGGTACAGTAAATGCTGTAAAATGTCGAGAAGACTCTGCCAGTGGTATTTGCCAATAGGCATGTTTCATGTCCAATCCAGTGATATACTTTGCTGGCGGCAAACGACTTAGGATACCATCTATGTGAGGAAGAGGATAAGCATCTTTCCTGGTGTGTCTATTAATTTCTCGTGAATCTAAGCATAACCTATTCTTCGAACCTTTCTGTACTAACACACAGTTACTGCTCCATGGACTGTTAGATGGTTCAATTACATTAAGTTGAATCATCTTTTCTACCTCATCAAACATTAATTTCTCTTTAGCCGGTGAGATGGGCCAATGACGCTGTTTTATTGGAATATTAGTTTCCATTACTATAGAATGCTGTATTAAATCTGTTAGCCCTAATCCCTCTCGTTCATAGGACGGAAAAGACTGTATCACTGTATTTAATCTAGTTTTCTGTTCAGTGTTGAGCATATGCATCTTTGGAGATTCTTTATCAGAGACATCTTTACCAGTATCTAATTCGCTTACATTTGGATTATCCATTAATAAATTATTCACTAAGCCAAAACTTTTCCAAAAATCTATTCCTAAATAAACATCTTGTTTCAGCTCAGGTATTATAAAGAATTCTACTGGATTACACTGACCACGAAAAGTTATAAAGACATGAAGTTTTCCTACTACTCGACATGACTCATTACTAGCAGTTCGAATACTACCTGAACACTTTTGTATATTTTTATGTTGCAAGAATGATTTAGCAGCATTTCCACCGAGACAACAAATAGTAGCTCCAGAATCTAACAATGCCTTATAGTTTTGACCTTCAATTGACAAGTCAGTGTAAAGACGATTGTCAGTGTTCATGAAGACTGCTGAAATCAATCGTTTTCTAACATTTCTAATATTCTTCCAATATTCTCTTAATCTTATAGTGGAGCGTTTTGAAGTTGGTATTAAAATTGGTAAATTGCAACTGACTTCTTGTCCTTCTGGTACCGTGTTGGTCTTTAATATATCTTCTGGTATTTCCGAACGTACTATTTTCTGCTTATTAAATTGTGTTGACAACTCTGAGAGTGATTTATCTGGAGGTATTGGGAGATTACATGTTTGACTTAATTGGTCGGATGCGCAGAGCTGATATTGACTTGCGCATCCCGCTTTTGGTTTTCCGACGGATTACATTTACTACAACGGGGCTTATATGTATTTTTAGCTCCACATCCGTAGCAAAATACACGTCTTTCCGCCAGGCAGTCATCAAATCGGTGACCCTTTTTGTCACAATTCCAACAAACAAATCTCTTGTGACGTATCTCAGCAATATCTTCGTCTGCCTGTTCGTCACTGTCGCTTACTATCTCTGAAACGTTTGGTTTTCCAAATTTCGGTCGATGATAGAAATTGCTGGTATCCTTGCAAAAATTTTCATGCTTCCTTACTTCTTCTCTTAGCTCGCTTATATTGCGAATTTTGAGATGAAGAAGCTCATATCTAAGCGCACTTTTTGCGTTTCGTTTCAAAATATCAATTAATTTGTCTTCACTGACTTCGTGAGAAAGACGAGATACAATTTCTTCAATCGAGGCTTGATAGTCGTCAAAGGATTCCGCGTCTTTCTGACGTCTTTTCCTTATCAACTCCCATATATCGAAGTCGTCTTTAGCCTCATCGAATCTCTGTCTAAAGGCTACACAAAAAGTCTCCCAAGAATACTGACTATTTTTCCGGTGAAAATTCCAGAACCAGTCAGCCGCTTTGGAAGTGAAAAGAAGGTGAAGATTATCACACAAAAGAGAATAATTGTTATTGAGCGTTTGAGCTGTTAGCGAGCGCAATCGATAAAGAAACTCATCGACTTGCATTGAGTCCTTTGATCCGTCAAACTTTAATCGCCAACTAGCCAAAATATTAGCAGCCTTTTCAGGAGCTATATAACGACTCACTGCTCCATTGTTCTGGCTTCTTATTTCCTGAACAGGTGGTAATTGGTTAAGAACAGTGTCTGTATTCTCTTCAACACTCTGAGCAGCGGTGTGAACAGACTCAGCACTGGCTATCGAGCTTGTTCTTTCCACTACTAACGCACTTAATTGAGTACCTAAAGTTTGCTCTATAGTACTTTTAATAAAAGCACTAATCTCGCTAAGCATTTCCTTCTGCTGTTCCTTAATAGCCGACTTGATATAGCTAGCTGTCTCCTCACTAGTTTCTGCAACCATTGACCGATGACCAGCACTACCTAAGGATGCCCTTCCATTAGAATCATCTCGAAAGTATCGACTCTGAGACCTTGTATGCATTCGTCCTCGTTGAGCGAAACTTCCTGTGTTCTTGGCTTTTCGACCTCGTTTGTTATTACGATTATCAGTAGGTAATGAATTATTATCTAACTGTTCGTCCCCTTCATTTATATCTGCCTGTATCTGAGCCGATCGAGTAATGTCCGCAAAGGATATGTGCTCTGGATTAAAGTCCTCCTTGCACACTGGACATATCGTCGCGCTTTTTACATATTGTTCCATGCAAGGATTATGATATCGGTGCCAACAGGGTAACGTAGCCACTAATTCACCTATCTTAATGCTCTCCTGACATATGCCACATAAACTGAAGGCAGAGCCGGAAGCTGTATCTCCGGGACTGTGTTGAACTGCCATTTTGTTTGTGTATAATTTTACAAACAAGGAATATTAAATATCTGATTTAAAAAAAATATATAAAAACAAAACTCAAACAATACTATCGAATTTGACAGAATAAATAAACATTTGTCCTTTTCGAGCATGTTTCAACCCGATAGAAATGAAATAACCGAGCTGTGTTGTATATAGAAATATAATTCCTGAGATGCAAAAATTGAAATCTAATTAGTTCTATTGCAGGCTAATCTTGAATATGTATCTGATGATGGCTATTCTCCAAATTATAATATCTAGAAGATATAGATTCCTAAAATCTGAAACAACTTCAATTGATAACCTTGGTTGACCGTTTTCAGAATATTTCTGAAAACATACGAGTTATTACTTGGACGACGCTTCCAAATTGTATGAAATGTCATATATTCACAAGTAAACTCTCATAGCTAAAACTTACTCTGAAACTGGTCTATTGGTTTTAGATTACTCACACTATGTCGATCTAACTCTTGTCTCATCTAACAGATTATATCAAGGTCGTAAAATTCAAGATTTCGAACTCAAACGCAATTCCTTTGATAACGTATCCATCTGTAGTGAGTAGCATTTTGTTATACATTATATATGAGCTTCAAATTCTATTATTTTGGATGGATTAGTAAGAGCTTTTCTGTGGAACTTAAAGCCAATAAAGATGTGTTCGCTAGACTTTGGGCTCCACGTGTCGGGCGCCAATTATGTATTGGTGTGTTTTTCTTTGGCCTTCAAACAGCTATATACAGATGATATTGTATAAGAAAATCATTTGGCGAATAAGAGGATTTCGAAGAGTGCACCTCTAGCTATGCTCTGACTAGCTCGCCGGACAGTCGGGGTTCTTGCTACTCTCCTCTCTATCCTGGACACACTTTGCATAATGTTTTAGGTGCACATATTTCCTAATACATATAATTTAACAATCCCAAAACAACAAAGGTCTAGAAAACCAAACCAAAGTATATGGAAAGGTAGAAGTACGGCATATTACTTTACTTTATATCTTCTCAGAATATTATATCTCATCCTAACAACTAGAGAGAATCAGGTATCGTGGACTCTCTCATTTCTCTACCCTCCCTTCCAATGTCTAACTAATCTAATAGCATAGACCCTAAGACAGCTCAGTTTAGTTTTTCATTTCTTCCGATCTACTCATGCTCTACTCAGGACAAATACAAAAATAATTAGAACATTATTTAAATTTGACTATTAACATTTAATTAAAATTATAAAATTGCTTTGACCGAACATTGCTATTTTTGGCTCAATAAAAGTATAAATAAATAAAATGATTAAAATTTAAAAATGATAAAAATAGGAATATAGTAATTAAAATATTTAGATTTAGTATAAAGATAATTCGATAATAAATAGTAAATTGACAAGTTGGGCAGAAAACAGGGAGTGGGCAACTATAGACATTTTCATATAAATTTCTTCATGAAAAATCGGCAAACATATATATATATATCAGCAGGTTCGGTACTTTACCACTTTTTATTTATACGTGGAGATATATCCCTGCGTTACCAAAAAAGACGAATCCGTATCGTTGAGCTCAAGGATGACGGTGAAACATTGGCACTCTATTGGCCATTCTTTTTATCTGTGTGGATGAACGATAAAAGAAATTTAGATATATACATAGCCGACTTAAACGATATCAATTAAAAATCATTATTTTACCCACTCAATGTCATTCTGTACGATATTAGGTTAAAATTTAAAAGATATATTTAAAATTAACATACAAGAACACTTAGCATAGGACGATTAAACTAAATTAAAATACAATTTAAAAGACTTTGTCTTGACGCAAAATTCTAATCAACTAGTCACAGTTTTAGAAGCACTGCTTCATACTCTTTACGGGCGTTCCAAGAATAAACAGCTGTTGCGCGATTTATGACATGAGTACATCGAAAAGGTTGATGACTTCTGTACGATCAGCCGGTGCTTTCGTTTCAGAGTTGGCATTACAGTGGCCCACATAATTATTTGGACGTTATTACTGACATTACTAGAAAACTGCACGAACAATTATGGGGCACTTTTAATTCATACTATGTGTTCCGTTTAGGATTTCTTTATGTTATTAAACTAATATCGTTTTCTCAGATTCTGACGATGAGTTATTTATTTCTGGGAGGTTATAGTTGAGACTCTCCGATGAAATTAGGTTATATCTGCAGTTGCTGAATTAAAGTTGATTTATGGCCCCGTCTGGGGACACCTGATGAGACTTTGCTGCACCTCGTTCACCGCTTGACCCTCTTTGCAAATTGGACAAAATCAAATAAGTGACACTGGACATCGGTACTCCAGGTGTTATATACTCAAATATCCCTATAAAATCACATTTATTAAAATTTATGCATTACCATTGGTAATAACATACCTTTGTGTTTTCACAAAAATCACTTTCACCGACTTTACAATAACTTTAATAAATTTTTAGTATATATATTAATAGGTTAAATGTAACATAACCTCGCCACAACACTGTAAGTTTTTTTCTTTAACAAAAAAAAGAAAAACCGCAAAGAAGCGTCTATTGCTCGCCAGTTACTTTGGAACACTAACCCATATCGACAGAATTTAGTTGCTAGGCAGCAAGAATTAGTTCCCGGGCTTTCCAATCAGAGCGAGACAGAAGATACAGACACCGTCGCTAACCTCTTCTAATTGCATGTCTAGTAGACGCCTAACTGTTTCGTACGATGCATTATCGGCTTAGCGCTCTCTTCAAAGCTTAAGACCATGCTTTATCCGAAACCAAGCTTAATCTAAGCTTAAGCTGCATGTTCTGTTTATGCTCTTATCAGTAAAGAGCATATTTTATGCTAATTACAGCGGTTCGTCTAAGCGACTGTTAACAGACCACTGTAAACAATATAAGAGGTTTATTCTTTTCAATTAATGTTGACCATTACAAAGCAGCAAACGATGAAAACCCGATTCTCAATTGACGTCCATTGTGCGTGATGAGTGATGAGTTTGATGTTCTTGGTGTTGTTCCATAAATTATTCATGTGTGTGAGCGCGTCTGAGTGTGTGCGTATGAGAGTCAGAGATGGTATCTCAGTTTGGCCAATAGCTCAAATCGGATGATGGCCAGTGATAAACGCTTCGACAGCTTGATAGACGTGCCGAATGCACCCGCATGTTCGTTGAGCATGGACCTAATGGCCGCACATCAGAGCCAAACACAGATGCCAGCTCACGTGGCGTATGAGTGATAAAAATAGCTCAAATTCCACTAGTAAAAAACAGTGTCAGGCAGCAGCAGCTTGAGTTTAAAATCCTGGTGTGAATTGATATCGATTTGGCAATGCCTTTCGCATTGTACTAATCAGACTTAGTTCAACTTTGCCACTGGACCAAACATGTCTGATTGTTTCCTCCCTGGATATCTCTCTTTTGCCCTGTCTTTGTGTTTGCTTGATGGTAAAGTTTATAGCATTGTTTGTCAAATTGTTTTTGGTATCGTAACTCCCGGCTTGCTATTGTTCGTCAAATCAGTTTCTGATTAAACTGCAGTCGGTGTTTATTTGTCTCTGATTGCGGCGGGCAACCATAACTCTAGGCTTATCAATGAAGTTGACTTTGTTTGGATCGTTAGTAATGATTTCCAATTGGCTAGGTCAGTTTACGGGCTATGCCTCTTTAAATATGCTAATTAAATTTAAACCTGTGCTTACAAATTTCGGAATACAATAGGCGTACACAGTCAACTCACAGTTGCTTATTTAATTAGCTTAACACATTTCTGTGCACGTTTCGTGGTACGTGTTACCCTCACTGTCGAGAACTCCGGAATGTTAATTAATTTATCATTGTTTTTGCCTTCTGCGGCTGCTTTGGCTTCAGCTTGTGATTTTGTCATAATACAATAACTTTATTTCCTACGTCTGCTCAGCCAAGTCTTATTTCATTAACAATCCAACATACTCTCCTACTCATACAAGCGAAAGCTCAACTCGCCTATATTACAAGTGGCCCAAAATTTGATAAATAACCACAGCAGCTGCTCTTATAAAACAAGTTTCATATTCAGGGAAACAAACCCAACTGAAAATCAATATTGTTACTGTCCAAACAATCTGAGTGACTTGTGGAGAATGGAAATGAATTCTGATGGGGCCCCATACCTTTGAGTGCATATGTATGGCAAATCGCAGAAGGCGATAAATTCTAAAAGCGGACAGGCTGATCTATGTGATGCAATTTGTTTCAATTTATCTATCAAGATGACACAAAGCAAGGGAAATTGAGAAATGAATTAAAAACATTTGGCATCACTTATTAAGAAAAATCTGTTGAAATACTTTTTGAGACATATTTTTATTTTTGAAATTTTTAAAATCACTTGAAAGCATCTAGAGAATTTTGCCAGTGAAATGTATAACTTAATGAGCAGTGGTGTCTCTGAATAGTCGAGTAATAAGCAGTTGATAAAAGTCTGTTAGAAACCATAAAGAATCGGTAATCTTAAGATTAATACTGCGATAAATCTTCAACAATACTGTATTCTGAATAATCAAAAATATATTTCAGCGTACGACCCAACTGTTATTTTCTTAATCGTAAGTAACTAAATATCTAAATTGTAAAGAGGTGCAGTTTGACCTCTTTTGATCCCCCATATTCTACCTGGCATTATGAACCTAGATGTTCATACACTAAAAATTGTAATTAAGAGTTTAATTCAGTCAAGTTTTCGTAACTGAGATTGTTGAGGGATTATCCAGAAAGTCACACACAATATGGACACACATGTGTATATTTGCAACAGTGCAACAACTTGACATTGTGGCATGAAGTTTACACGCTTAACGTAAAGCTCAAATGCATCGCGCCGTAATTTGCATAATTGCGGTTAATTGAAATGAACATGTTAATAAGTTGAAAAGGATTCGCTGGAACGATGAAGCAATACACCCGCACTATAAGCACATGTGTACGTGGATGTGTGTGCGTGTGGGAGTGGGAGTGTACTAACAAATTGGTGTGATATTTGCATATGGATATAACGCCTGAAATGACACAGTTTTGCTGCCGCAACTGCCTCGCCCATGTTTTGAACTAGGGTTTAGCCATGTTCTATGCAAATGGCCATATGGTTGTGAACTGCACAGCAACGGCAACTGCAGCTTTAATATCAAAATGAAATCAGTTGGCTGTTAAAACTTACTGAAAAATAAGAAACACTTCATGTTCAAAAGACGTGCCAAGTGAAAATGCAAACGATTTTTCCAGCCATAAACCGATTAGCTCATATGAATATTTATGACTTAAATACGAGACCAGGCAACTACTGCTACTAAGGCTGCAAGCCTTCATGGCATTTTTAAGGAGCATGCAACAGGCCGAGAGTGGACTTGGTCATAATAATAATTTCATAATGTGAGAGATAAAAATGTAATATAAGAAAACACGTTTTATATGCTGTACTGGAATAAATAAAATTAATACGCTTATGAACGTCAATTCAATATATTTAATTTATTTATAAATGAAAATTAGTAAATACTTGTATTTTCTAAGCAAATTTTGTTTTTAAATATATTGATCGTGCACATTGTTTTCTTAAAAATAGTTGGCTCACATGAAAAATACAAGTAATAAAACATAAATAACTAGACGCAAGAGCTTATCTTCTACTAAAATCTTTGAAAAAGTAATTGATAATGTAAAAAATATATGGAGGACAGTCAAACTAACAGATTAAAAAATTCCTCTTATAATTATTTTAAATGAAACAAAGTTCGACATGATGTGAATGTAAACTTTAGTAAATTTTGAATAATGTAAATTTGAACTCTCTGGATTAGGATATAATAACCAGTTTGATTCAATGCATGTGGGAAAGAAAAATGTTAAATTTACTTACTTTCGTTTTAACGATTTTTAGTGCCGTAACAGAATCAATTTAATAACAAAAGATAGATTTGAATGTACATACATATACCGCATCTAAAATATTTATTTTAATAGCATTTCACATGATTCAAGAGTGAGAGAAAAAACTCTTTGTTGTGGGTTATGTCAAAAAAAGTATCCAAGCGACAGGTCGTGTGATTGCAACGTTTTTGCATCATTGTCGAGTGTTGTGTGGTGAATCAATAAACAATTTTTGCTTCAATATAAATACCATATTTACATTTAAAAGGTTTTTACCGGCGGACAAACACATGCACTGTTCAATTTATATGTTTTGCCAACAATAAATTTGCAACATGTCTCGGTTTGCATTGTGGGAATTCATTCATCAACATAGATGATGAATGAGTACTATTCAGAGTGCAATTTGAATATACACTGATTAAAAAAATGTTATAAAATCAAGATTTTGGTCTAAGAAATAAGAATTTTGGTCTAAAAAATGCGTCGAGAACATAAAATTCTTAAATTTAGAAAACACATCTTAATTTTCAGAGCATTTCAAATAAGAAGAAGTTCTTGTTTTTAGACCAAAAAGTCTTAAATTCTCAACCCAAATAAAAATAAAAATTAGGAAGGTGTTTTTTTTAAATATATGTAAGTTAATTTTTTTTTGTTATTAATACTTTTTGGAACAATATTTTTTTTAAATGTTCCGATTATATGTTTTTTCCTTGGGTAGAGCGGGTTTCGATCCTCTCGACTTGTTAACCAAACTCTGAAGCGGCGACTCTAACCAGAGCACCACGGTGTCATTATTGTGTCTATATTAAATATGACATATTTATATTTTAATATCAATTTAAGATTTTTAATTCTTATATAAAGAACTGCGAATTTTTAGATTAATATTCTTAGTTTTATTAAATTTGTCTTAAAATTGTCTTATTTTAAGAACAACATATTTAAGATGAATGTTCTAGATTTTAGAAGTTGGTCTTTTTTTTAAGTGTACTAATGATAAAGACTCACTTCCCCTCGTTCTTGGCATTCCGGAGTATTCAATTGATATGAAACATGATTGCAGTGTAAGGGGAAGTAAGTAAATATTTGACAGTTGCCATCCATCACTCGCATTAATGGCCAACTGACCTTCAAAGCAGATACAATGTGAGATTTTCTCTACTTGGCTTTGGCTTTGACTTTGGCCAAATGGCGCTTTGTTGCTGATTTATGCTTTGAATGGATTAAATCGATTTTAATCGTCCCATAAGTGAGCGCAATGAAGTGCTCAATAAAACACACGCGACTGCATTGGGGAGTCGCCTGGGTGGCTGCCAACGCCACAACCAGTCAATCTTCTCAAGGACTCTTAGGCACACGAGCTCTATGTCGAGGCAAATAAAACCGGAAGGGTGGAACAACAACATCACATAACAGTCAGTGTGTTGTGTGTGCATGAGTATTGTTTCAGTTGATTTGTTCATCGATAAATCTCTTTATCGCCATAATCGTTAAAGTTCATTCGTCACGCTCTTTGATTGCTCCACAAGCGATTGTTCAACTCAATCCAGATAAAACCATTTCTACAATGGTATTTAATCGATAATGATAAACTAAATAATTGTATTCTTAGATACAGATCTACTTATTCATAATTTTTGTAAAAATCGGAAATTATAAAGAACTTTTAAATTTACTTCAAACTTTTTTTAAAATAGTATCAAAATGTTAATTCAATATTCATAAATGACGATTGATTCATTATTAAAATGCTTGTAAATTCTCAATGTAGTAAAATATTAATTCCTTTAAGAATTTACCACTTTATGTCACTGTATTAATCCTGATTGCATGCAATATTTGCTTCTGGGGCATTGTTTTTGTTACAGCTGAACGCTTTGAATGTGTTCATTGGCTTAGTAATTATTGCAGTACTGTTCCTGAACACATACACATCCTGCCAACCCACAGGTCCCCGACGTGTTCGACGTGTGCTGTAGAGTGTAATGCTGTAAGTGTGTGCATGACAAATTTGTACAAGCAAACAGTTTAATAATTGATTAAATGAACACTTTCGGCACGTTAATAACTGCATTAAAGCCGTAACTGTGTAACGGGTGGAGGCTCTCTTAAAGATTGATGTTACAGCAAATACATAAATGCAGAATGTGTGAAATGAGCAAACAATAAGCATTATTTACGACATAAAATGTTGCTTTTAAATAACAAGTAAGCTTTTAACTTGCTTATTGAAGGCGTTGTTGTTCGTGTGAGTAATGGTAGCAGAAGCCGTCTTTCACAGGGTATAACAAAATAAATCATAATCATAAGCTTTTCATCTAAGTCTCAACTTTAGTGAAAAATTGGTCACTCAGCCAAAAATGGAGGAATGGTAAGCTAAGCAAATACTCTCACTAGGTGGTACATTTGAAGGAGGTATTTTCTAATTCTATGATTAGCTAAGAAAATCTGACCATTAAAAAGAGGAAAGCAGATTACTATTTGAATCACTTAAATGTTTTCAACCAACAGTTTAAGCTTAAACATCAGAATACTTCATCTGGGTGTCATCTACTTGTTATATGCGCCTTTGCTCGAGCAGCTGCCTCAAAGAGCATTGTTTAGCATTTCCATTTGGCGTAGCTGAAAGTTTTTGCCAGTTTGTAATGTGTAACAAATTTTCTGATTTATTGTTAAAGTTTTGCGCATTTGTGTTCAAATAGCTGAATGCGATATGTGCCGACGGCTAAATTCCTGTCAGAACTGTGCAGTCTTAGTATATGTTAAATGATTTTAAATAGAATGCTTTCATTTTGCATGTAGCTTATTCCCAACATGAAATAAAATTAAATTAAATCATCTCAGAAACGAAGTCATGTGTACAAAATTATAAGAACACTTTATACGTAATACTTCTGGTTATTTAGTAGAATTTCTTTACCACAGATTTAGTGCACTTTCATTTAAATAGAAAGATTTTGTAACTCATAATTTTGTTTGAATAATTTCATAAAATACCTTAATAATCATATTATTATTCCTTGTTGAAATTTTAAAACTTTTGCAGAAACATTGCGAGTATTTACGACATCTTAAATGAGAGCACGTGTTTCGCTGAATAAGCGACAAGCTCAACCTCTCAAAGGCACAGCTTATACACCTGCACCAGGTTCAGGTCCGACTCCTCTCCGGCCGTATAGGTACTTGTACCTGTTCCTTTACCCGGATGAGCTTCAAGGTGTGTTGGCAAATACAACCTGAAACGAGACCATAAAATGGTAAACGCTTTCGACAAAAAAAAAGCAATAAAAACTAAAGCAACCGCTTCGTGTGACGTGGAGCGGGGAAAGGAACAAAAAAGGGCAGGTGGAGCGCATTACTTTGAAAGCACATTGAGCTTGAAAATGACTTTGTAAATGGCGCTCGACAAATATTTTATTACCAGCGAACAGCAACAATTTACTTTGAATGCTTTACCTTCGGCCGAGTTAAGCTTTCAACAAAATATTAATATAAAATCATTAAATGTAAAGACATTGTTTTATTCAATGCAAATTTAAATTTGTCGGCTTTAATATAATTTATAAACAATTTACCCATACTCTAAATGCATTTACCTTAATTCGGAAGAGGAACTTAAATTGTTTAAGCAAAGGCAAGTTATCTGAGGTAAACTTTAAAATAACTCGATTTGATTCAAAAGAATACTAATGCTTAAGATTTAAATTGAACTTTTTTGAATTGAAATGACATAAGCTTTTGATATGATTGGGGGAAGAAAGTTAGCATTTCTTCTACTCAAAACTACTTATTTAATCTTTTAGGTAAAGATACTGCAAGATTAATCAAAAATTCAAGTATGGAGTTAGTAACTATAAAAGTACGAATCTTATTCTATATTATGTGTAATTTCTTCCGACAATTTTTATATAACATTTAAATGTATAGTTTATTTCGAAAGCATTGATAAATGGAAGATTTTTTATGATTTAGCTAGCGGCAGGTGGCAATCGATATGACTCCTTTGTTATTCAATTCATCAGGCACCCACCGTGTAGGCTTTACTTTTGAAGTTTTGTCCTTTGGCCATTGTTTTGGACGATGCCATTGTGTTTGGGTCCGTAGTTTAGTACACTGCGTTGTTTGCTCTTTGCCATAAGCCATTGTTCCGGCTGCGTGGAATTTTTTCAATTTTGAAGTGTTGGCTGCCGGTTTTGTGGCCACTATTGGCGTGGTCGGCACTGGTTAAACACAGAAACAACTTCATTACCGAGAGACAACAGAGCAAAAAAAAAAAACGAAATCCACAAAATTAACGCCCCTGTTCAGCTTATTTCTTAATGTCATTTGCTGACACGGACTGGGAGGGGCAGCTCCATTGCCCACTCCATTGTCATACTCCGTGGCAGTCGCAGTCTTCGTCGTTCTCATTCTCCAAGTCCATATTGCGGAATAAGGCACTAGCTCTTGCTCCTTGGCTGCCGCGTAGTTTGCATTAATTTCACGTTCATTTCGTGCGATAATCGCATTTCTCTTTCAGCTTTGCAAGGGGGCAATTCCCGTAGTCGTCTGGTTTTCCATATTGTTTTAATGGCGGATAACGTCCTTAATGGCATCTATTAAACATTTAATTTATGCACTTGAAAATCACATTCAGGCATGCGTCGTCTTCACTTACAGCTGCCAAAATGTTGCCAGTTAACTGAGAGCTGTATTTATTTGATCATCTGTCTGTCTTTTACAATTTGATTACACGAAATGGCGGAAAATCGTTATTCCGGTTATAGCTTGGTACAATTATAGAGTGCATTGAATCATCAGTTTATTGCAAATAAAATTTAACAATCCGCCCGAAAAAGATACTTTAGAAATGAGCAACAATTGCCGTAACTTTTGTGCCCAAAGGGCGCCGATCAAAGTAGAATGAAACTTCATAAAAAGAAATAAAATGCACAGATGCACTCGAATTAAATGCAGCATGAATCAAGGCAACAAATGCTAAATGCACTAAGTTAGATAAACTATTGCATACCCTGCCATTCTCAGATTGTAAACAATTTTATGCCTGATTCATCCAATTGGTAAAAATTAAGATGGAAAATGGAAAAACTAAAAACTATGTAACTTAAATACGGTTTAGTAAATGCTTATTCTTAGTTATTTCGTAGTAATACTACCTGCACAATGGTATAACCAACATCAATTCGCGTCACAAAAGTCACGTTTTGAAGTTTGTTGAATCGATATTGTTTAGCATTTGAATATCGATATCGATAAGTTTGTAGCTTAAATTATCGATATAATTGGCGTTTATCTTCTATTTTTTACAGCGTGCTTTTTTCGAATGCTAGAAAATATACATATTTAGAACTCTACAGTAATGATGGTCTCCTTGTATTTCCAAATTTACTATATTTAAATTTGCATATACCCCTTAAAGACACGAGAAACCGAGGTATTTAAGTGAAAACCTTCAACAAATTCTAATTATTCATGGTAAACGCGGAGCGTTGACAGCGAAAACAATGAACGCACTCAACTGTGAAAACTGCAACAATGCGCATTCCAGAAAAAGGGAGGATGAGAGGGACAGAGACTGAGTTTAAAGAGAGAGGGAGACAGGAAAAAGTGAGGCAGACAGCCAGTTGTAGGGGATTTGGAGGAATGGACATAAAAATGGCGCGTCAGGGGCAAGAATTTGAGCAATGGACGAAACATCGTTGACATTTTTTACAATTTTCTAGTCGTTATTTACCATTGTTTCAGTTGCCATTGTAGTTGACAACACACACACACACACACACATTCACACACATAAATACACTTAGAAACAAATAGATACAACTACAAAATGCCATTGCCGTGATGCAGATAAGCTTACACATATTCGTATCTGTATATCTGTTTGGTATGACAGCAATTTGCAGCACTTTGTGCAAAGTCCATTTAACTTTAATGCACTCGCATTGAAGAGATAACTGGCAATCCTTTAGATACGCCAGAGAATTACTGCAGTCAATCGCATGTTTATCTCTTTGTCGCCCAACGCGGAAATGCATTCAGTTTGGATTTAAGGCGGCAAGCAGACGGGCCTCCATTCAGATATCAGTAATATATATGTACATACATACGATATTTATCATGACTCCACTTTTTGCTACTGACCCTGGGCACACGACAAGCAATTGGCAGTGCTGCCAAAAATTTGCATCTGACCCACGCACAATTAATGAATTTTATTTTCGGTTGGGTGCCAAAATGTATTTTATACCCTGCAACTAAGGATGCTGTTCAAAGAAGATATGTTAAGTTTTTGGATGAATTTGTTTCAGGTTCTATAAAGGACATGAACTTTTTTCTGAACGTGCCCAGTTTTGTTTTTTTGATTTTTAATTACAGTATGCTTCCTGGTACTGAAAGCACTTTCATATCAAGTAAGTCGTCACCAAGAGGCTATAATTTTTGTAATATTTCTGCAGTAGACGCATATCAAACTGTAAGGCAAGCCTTAATTCCCAAAAGGACATTTTAAGCCAGGTAGAGGAAGGAACTTACAATCCTTTAAAGTTGATTTACTTGAAAAAGCAAATTTTCAATTTTGCAAACAAAAGGAAGTCTTTCAAAAGATAAATTACAGGTTACACAAGTAATCAAATTCAGCTCTTGCGCGTAGGGTATCTGCGAATCGATCATACTTGACAATTGAAATTTGAACCTGTTTTTTGTGCGCATTGCGACAAAGAGAGAAAAAAAACACAAACACATCAATTTGCCACAAACACGAAGGACATGATTAGCCTTTAAATAAAAAAATACTCCATTTAAGTAATATTTAATCGGTTCGATGTGAATAGTAGGCACAGCTATAAATTCTATTAAATTGTAATGTATTAGCAAAATTTCTGTTTCTTTTATATGTAAGTATGTATTTAGTTTTGTTGAAGTTATTCTTTTTTTTTTGGTGTGTTTTTCTTACCGCTTACTGTTTACCAAACCAATTGATTTATTGTATCAATCAACTCATCGCCAGATGAATGCTTTTGAAGGTACCGCTGGGAACAGACGAGTGCACTCAAAATCTCAGTAGTTCCAATACGGAGACACACTTAGATTAACAGGAGACCAAATGGCCAATATAGTCGTGAACACAACCTCGCCGATGGCCGGACGCCGCCTGAATCGGGACGTGAACAGGCTGTTGGCTGCGGGGTATCACACAATTATTGACGATGACATGACCAATTTGGATGTGCGCCTCGAGGGACCAATGGGTACCGCCTATGAGGGCGGTGTTTGGACTGTTAATGTCTCAATGCCACAGGAATATCCGTTAAAGGCGCCACGATTGCGTTTTGTTACTAAGATTTTGCATCCGAATATTGAGTTCACAACGGGTCTGGTGTGCATGAATGTCTTCAAGCAGGCATGGTCTGCCAATTATGATCTAGTTAATATATTTGAAACATTCCTGCCCCAGCTATTGCGGCATCCGAATCCCCATGATCCCCTGAACCATCATGCAGCTGCTATAATGAAGCGTTCGGAACAGGATTTTCGTGATTCAGTGTCAATGTTTCTCAGAATGTACGCTCTACCAATTGCCATACCCGGTCAATCCCAGGATACACAAAATCTCGAGAAGCGTTCCTCGGACCTAAGCTTATCTGATCTGCTTTCCGATGACGATAATGATGATGATGACGATTAACTGTTGGCTGGTCTTTTGTTTTTTTTTATATATATAGTGTACACTTTCCTCGAACTACAAAATGCTATTTTTCATCTGATAAGGATAAGAATTAAAAATGTATGAAATAGTATATTAAAAAGGTCACATAATGCAATCCTTAAAATTTGTAAGTTTCTTATTTTAAAAGTTCCAAGTTAAAGTATTGCAGCGTTATCTAAAGAGCTGAATTCATATCTTCGAAAATGTAAGTAAATGTTTTCTTCGATTCACATAAATCATCCTTTGATTTTGTAGCTATCATTGATTTTTTAGTTTAATTTGTTAACACATAAACCTAATAGCCGGCTAAACCACTTGTTAAGCTTCATTGTGTTGAACTAATCTTATTTACATGCCCCCGGTACAAAGGCTTAAGTTAATGCAAAGCTGTTGCCCAACTACAAAAGTCTTTAATTATTCATTGAATACTCCTGAAGGCTTTGGGTGTAACTTGAGTGGCCCATATTCGTATATCAACTAATTGCCGATTAGTTTCCTTCAATGCTTAGCTATTCATTTTTTATAACCATTTTGCAAACCTACCTCCTCTAAATTTTCTGAAGGCACACCAAAGTTTTGGGCGAGACAATAAAGATTTATTATTTATGACTCAGTCATGTGAAAATAACGATTTAACTGTGATAATTGCCCATCCACAAGTGCATTTAATTTGAGAAAGTCGAAAGAGTGTCAAATGCCACACGACAAACGACCAATTAATGTTTGAAATACAACATTTTAATAGCTGAAATACCTCCTTCAGAGAGATGAATGCATAATATTCTTAGTGGAATTTATTTCGACAATTACTTAAGTTTAATTTCAAATAATACATATTTGATGTTCTTCCGATTTGTTCATCCTAATCACTTTCGTTCCAGTTGACCGGTTAGTTTAAGGCGAAGGAGTTGACGACCATTGGAGAGAGATGTTAATTCCGCTATAAAAGCAACTTTTGGCAAATAACTTGGTATTACTTTTGTATCAATTATAAAGCCATTCACGTAATATTCGATGTGCTACAAAAATTAAAGAGTCAAATTATTGTATGTAGACCAATCCATGAATAAATACCTTCTTGAATGGACAGTTCAGTGGGAAATTTGAAACGCGTCGCTCTCCAACGAATATCATTTGTACCAAATATTGTTTGTGAACCATTTGCAATGACGTACAGTAGTCCATCCCTGTTATAGATTAGTTGAGAAGGTTATTGCCATGTTAAAGTTTGATAAAAACGCTTCCATGCAATCGATTCATATCTTCCTCAAATTTAAAACGCACGTAGAGAGCAGTTCGATTTTGAGCTGTGCGATTTACATGGTAACTTATTTGCAACATCTCAGGCCATTGATTAAAAAACTCCGTTTTGATGAAATAGGCCTGCATTTTTGGCTGTCCAAATAAATATATTATAATAAACGAATTAATCTCTAAGCTGAATTCTAGTTGAATTACTATGATTGTTAAATTAGAAAACTGAAAATATTCTGTTAAAATCAGGGATTAAAACCTTAACCGAAATCGTAACCTTAAACCGGTGAAAACCGATTGAAATTTGTAACCGTAACTGAAACCGTAAACGGAAAAAAAATTTTTTGCTGTACCGAAACCCACAAACCGAAACTCTTTAAGCCGAAATAACCGTTTAGTAACCGATTAATTTCGGTTCTGGCCGTCGCAGATAATGAGCCACTTTTATAATTTTGAACTGCCATAACTTTGTCAAAACTCAATCAATTTCCATGCGCAATGTAAATTTGAGCATGATTTTTTCTCTAAATTCGTTCTGCATTTGAATTTTTTTCATATTGAAAATTCGAAAATTTCGATATTTTGAGAGAAATGATAAGGAGTAACACAGTAAATTTTCTAAAAATTTCAAAATTTTCGAATTTTTGAAAATTAAGAGGTAAATTCATGCTTAAATTTACATTGCGCATAGAAATTGATTGAGTTTTGACAAAGTTATGGTAGTTCGAAGTTATTAAAAATCAGTCAAATTATAAAAAAATCGACAATACGCTGGACCATTCCAGCAACCAGATAACATTATTTTCCAGGCTAATTAGAGCATTAATTAAAGCAATGAATAACGCTTCTTATTTTGGTCAACGGAAATTTTTAATTTTTTTGTGAACCGAAACCATTTTGGTATTTTTAGACCGAAACTTACAAAAAACCGATAACCGTTACGAAACCGATACTCCAAGATTTTGCATAACCGATAACCGAAAACATTAATTCGAGCATAACCGAAACCGTAACTGAAACCGATATTCGTTTCGATTTTAATCCCTAGTTAAAATGTATCTTGCTTATTAAAGAATAATAAGTATCTAATTAAAATTGCAAAGCCAAACTGTGGATCAGTTTTTCACCACTTCTCTATTTCAAATTCAACATAATAATGCATACTAAAATGTATAAGACAAATCAACTCACCCTTGCTCCCTGTGTGAGCAGTCCAATGCCAAGAACCAAAGCTGTTGCCAGAGCGATCAAATTGCTAGCGTTCATGTCAAGTCACTAATATTAACTGGGCTATTGGTTGAACTATATTAATTGGCCATGCGCCAAATAAATGCTTTTAATAATTGCAAATATTAATCGATTTCTAATGTTTTTTTTTTATTATTGAACTTCGTTTTAGTCAAATAAATTCACCAATATAACTTAGTGAAATTAAGTGAAATTATAAAGTTGGGCAATATATATAAATATTGCGTCATTTTCTGAACCTGAAGCTCTTCTCAGTGTTACCCGAATGCTCTGAAGACAACTCAAATTTGATAAAATCCTTATAAAAGTAACGGATCTATCACTTTGCCCAGTTTGCGATAAATGGTTGTCAATTACCAGATTTAATTTATTTCGGGCTATTCAGTTTGACGACCATTGCCAACCACTAACTGACCACATCCAAGAAGTTTATTAAGCGAATTTCAAGACTTGAGTTATTTTTCAACGTCCACAGCTCCAGTTACCAGTTGCCGTTTACCAGTTAGTTGGCATAGCTTCATCGTAAATATTCTTATTAAAATAATCCGGTAACTACATAATTAGCCAGAGAAATGTCGCGTCAAATGGTAAGGAATAAATAAGTGAGATATGCTGCTTTAATCTTTAAGTTAAGCTCTCAATTGTCAGTCAAGGCAATCAATTTTTGCAGTAGTAGTCTGAATGCTTTTACGAGTATCTGTCTCTTTCACCACAAGCTTCTCGGTAATTTGGTCTCGTCAATACAGCTGGATAGCAATCAATAGCCGTTCGTCTAGTTAAAACGGTAGAACCCGAATTCATCGGCATCTGCTTCTGATCTGAAATTGGTTTAAATCGTGGATGAAGTATTCACAATCGTATTTGTATTCGTTTTTTTTTTGCCATATCGCCACCTCTCTCCTGTCATTTGCCGTTTGCCACTTGCTAATGCCAATGGCGTCGTTGTGCAACGTTCCAGGCTGATGCGTCGGCAACAACAACGGGGCATCCAACCAGCCAGACAACCAGACTATGGATGGGTTGCACGTGTAACAGAAAAAAAACAACAAAAAAATAGGAGAAATTCAAAGAATTTCGTTTTGTGGCCCTGAATTAATGCAATAGTCGTTTTCAGCTTGAAATGACTTTATCGAACAGTTTGCGACATCGAAATGATGCCATTCGATAGAAAATCACATCGTCTGCATGCAAATGACAGTCAAATGTAATGAATTGTCCACACGCACTGGGAGATGCAACTTGTTGGCATCCAAATGAGTTGCTGAGTGCCTTTGGACCATTCAACTCGGTGGCAAGGCTGCATAAATATTTATCTAATATAAATATTTGTCTCATTGTAAGGAACGTGTCATGTTTTTTGAATCTATACTTAATATATTCATATGTGTTTATCCGAACACTCGGTTGTTAAATATATTAAGGGCTATTGTAGGTCAGGTTTTCATAATAAGAGCGGTATTTTGGTATAAAATGCGGAAAAAAGTATAACATTAAATACAGATAAAAGGAATCGTTCATGTTCATCTGAATAGATCATCGGTAATTATAGAACGAGGTACATTGAAATTGTTCACCAATCTATAAAATAATGAAATTGTCCTTAATATTTTTATTTAACTAACCCTTCAATTTTTTTATATATTTAATTTATATTCTGGGTTCATATTTAACTTACTGAGCGGCAACATTCCTAAGTATATAATATACACTTTTTATCTGCATTTGAAGGGACACTCGACAAGTCCTGTTTCTGCTTTCAATTGCTCTTTAAAAGCTTTCAATCCAGACAATAGACATTTAGTTAGGTGTACAAGCAATAAACATTCTAATTGAGTATATTGCGCAAAAGTTGACTTTAGAAAACGGGAATACTTGAAGTCCAATTCGCAGTCTAGAGGGACTCAGTCAAGTTAGCTGGTGAATACTTGTAGAGACATTTGAGTACGCGAACGAATTAAGTATGTAAAAAGGAGTTGCTACCTAAGACGAGAGTCGACAACTTTAAATGGTTCTCAAGATTCGCCTGCATTGCTCGCTAATTTATTCAAGTGAATTAACTCGGCTTTCGATGGAGCTTAGTTCAGGGTGTGGGGATGTAGATGGAGATGGTGGTACGTACGTTTATATTGCGAAAAGCAACTCATTAGCATATTCTAATTAATTTATATTATTCCAAAATGCACAAACTTAATTGCTATGGCCACTTAGTTAATGAAATTGTAGTTCAACTTTGTTCGGTCCGTGAGATTTCAGAACTTTATGCGACTTGCCAATGACAATTTCAGACACAGTCGACGTCCTCAACTAAGACCATGTTTACAGGCAAAACGAGAAAAATAAGTAAAGAATGAGACTTCATATAAACTTTTAACAAGAGTCACAGGAAGCCAACATCATTTTAAGATGATACAGCATTCGTGACTTTTCACATTTGTGTGTGTGGAGAAATCTTTCATTAAGAAACGGGGCAACTGTAACAGGCTGAGTCGTTTTTGTTGCCAAACGAATTTTAGTAACTCTTACCAAGAAGAAGAGGAACCTGAAGTCGAGTTAGTTGCGGCTACGAACTTTCCAGGCACACAATTTGCATTTGCCTTACGCCTGGTAAACAGATTGCGTTGCGGTGCGTTTCGTATACGCCCAGTTGTCCGCCTTTCCTCCATCCGTCCGACTGGCACTTTATCACGAATAAAGTTTGAGTGTTTGTAAGTTATTTCAGTGGCTCTGTACGATTGTCTGTCTTTCAGTTTGTCTGTCTGTCCGTCTGTGCGTCTGTCCGTCTGACAAGCGACGACACATGTTTTCAGAGTCGTTGGATCTGCTTTTGACACAATGCGGCTGCCTTGCAGCTAATTTATGCCAAACAGATTCCTACAGATTGGTTGAATGCCGAGCACCTTTGTGTGCCTGCATAAATGTCTTGTTAATAACATGCGCTAGCACAATTCGACAGAACAAATTTGCTTACTCTCTTGTCTAGAGATATACCCCCATCCTTATGTATGTACCATGGTTTTATAGAATCACATCCGCCTACATCTTTTAACTTTCAAGTTGTCTTACCTGAGTGCATGACCATTGTTTGCTTAAACAATTGCTACTACTTTAATAGAGTGAGAGTATGAGCGAGAGTGGCTAACGATCCGACCATGCCCCATGTGGCATAGAATGTGCAACTTGCCCCGTTACATACGAGAGTGTATGTGTATTGTGCCAGCTGCGATAGCCTGAATTACCAGGCAGTTTCCAACTTCTGTCTGGGTTAAGAGCTAAGAGTCTCATCTCAGTGCACACAAAGGACACTTGGCAGTAGTTGAAGAGACGTGTTGATTGTTGCTAAAGTACAATATACTTTACAATATCATCAAAAGTTTACTTTTTTCCATTGACTTCTCCTTAGATATCGACAAAGTTTCAGCCAAAACAATAACAGTAAAAACGAAAAAATTAACTCAATTAAAATTGATGTTTTTGTTATACAAATTGCAGTTTATTAAAACAAATTCTCTTGACCTTAAGCAATCATCAACAATGCTCCAATTAAGACTCGTAAATGCAACAAATAAATGCCAAAGGAGACCCAAGAAATTGTTGCCGATAAATTAAACAGATTTGTCCGAATACACATTGATCAGAAATAACTTTTAAAGTAATTGCCAAAAGACAAAGAGACGAGAAGGGAGATATGAGAAAGCAAAAAAGCAAAATCAAATCTGAAACTAGGTTCTAGTGCCAAGAGACCGTGTGACGACCTTGCACGAATCAGACAATAAGATAATAGGGGAATGGAAGGATATTCGCAGTTTCTATTCAAATTGTTGGGCAATAAACGGATGTCGATAAATGAGATTGACAATGACAAACATGAAATCGAATGCAGTGAGGTTAACACGAAGATGAAAAAATGCCAGTTCTCGAGTCAATAAAGAAACAAAGCAAAAAAACCGATAATAAAATCGTGCTGAGGTCAAATGCCAAATGCGAGCCAACTGAGAAAGTAAAAAAGTGGAAAAACAGGCAAAAACCAAAAAACCAAAAACCTTAAACCAAAATGAACCCATCGGAGTGACAGCTGAACGTCTGGGTTAACAGATGGCAGAACATTTACGGCCACAGTGGCCATGTGTCAGTCGGTGTCCGAGTGATTCCAGGCAGCACAAACAAACAAGTGGAACAACAACGACAACAGAAAGGGGAAAATCAAATAACAACCGAAATGACCAAACGTCAAGTGCACAAGGTTCCACTTGCCCTCTTTGGCAAGGGAATCAGCTTGGTTCTGGTTTAAATGTGAATTAAAGAATCCCCAATAGGGTCCCAGCTGAATAACATATGAGAGGTGGCTTATTTGGCACTAGTTGGTCACTTCTGGGCAAGAGAAGTGCGAGGCGGCCAACACTGCAAGCATTGGCTTAGTGTACGCAGCTTGCAGCTCGCCTCTTGCAGCTTGCCACTTTCCGCTTGCCACTTGCAACATTTGCCATTTGCATAAATCAAATTTGAATATGCATCGCTGACTGGAAGTGGCACCACCAGTCGCGAGTGTGGATACGGATGTGCATACGGATGTGGGGCTACAAACTCAAAGCAGCTGCATAAACACGTACCTACACCAAAAAGTCTGCATGTGTGATTGTGTGCTAATGTCGCTGCTGGGGCGCTACCTGTCCATGAACACGCACAGAGCGAAGAGCACGCACCGAACAAATGCAGACTCGCCCATATACTATGTACACATGTACATGCGCACTTTGATATGTTCGCATACAAATTTTGTATAAGTACAAACTGTGACAACCACCCACCCGACAAAAGCTACGAAAACGTGATTCTGCAAGTCTTAAACATACGTATGTCAAGTATATCAAACAATTAAGAAAGACTCAATTCGAGCGCACTCAACATGATAAGATATTTCACACAGGGCCTTTAAAGAAATGCACAGCTTATTTGGTCCACGACATTTCTATCTAAGCTTCAGATAAAATATGTACATAAAATAAACTGAGAATATTTTGCTTAAGTTTAAATATTAATTAACAAATCTACGCTTAAATTTTGTTTATTACTATATATTCATTTAAAATTTGTAATTGAAAGAGTTGTGGGACAAATAAGCTAAGATCCACTGTATATATGGCGTAACTTATACGCTTAAAAGTTCTTGCCATCGTTTTTTGTTTTTATTGCGAGGAAGATATTAAACTTGAAACTAAAAATGAGAAATTTTCTTACAGCTGACCAACATGAAGCTGACCCAATCGAAATTTAATAACCCCTAAAAATTGTACATTCATAATATTCACAAAAAAAACCCACAAACTAAGAGCTAGAATCTACTTTTTTATTCTATATTTCTAAATTCATATTCTCGCAGTTAGTTATTGAAAAAGTTTGTCGGCTGGACTCCACAGTGATTTCTTTTCTCTTCTGGCACGTTAAGATTAAACTTTCTTTGCTAATTTACGATGTGTACACACATTTGAAATAAGTACATTATCAGAGTTGAGTGCCAACGGGCGACTGCCATGAAAATTAAATAATAAATGTGCATAGTTTTACTTTTAATCTTACTGAAATATATTTGAGTGATGCCAGCTGACGACATTGTTTAAGATCACGGTCGGCCAATAGGAACTTTCCTGTTGTTATTTCTGGTGGAAAGTAGAGGGATTACAATGTCCGTGAAGAGAGACAGCGATTGAACCAAAGATATGCAACATATTGTGCAAGAAGAAAGTATTTGGTTTAATTTGTGTGTAAAAGAGTTTATTGATAAAATTTATATTTATCAGTGTTAATTTACATCGTCAACTTCATAAGTAAAATTTTATACTATGTATACTAAAATATTTAATTTTCTGGCCATAACTTGCTGCTGATCGAGATGAAGTTTGGATATTTATTGGTCATTTGGATTTCTGACAAATCAGCCGTTGTGTTCTGAATTTAATAGTCTTCAATTTAATCGGAAAAATCGGTTTGAGTTGTTTTTGAGTTGCCATTTAGTTCCACTGAAAACAAAAAATTGACTTTAGATCTGCAACAGGAAAACTGTGCCTTATAAAACGAATAAGATATCATACTGTTTTCATTTGGGTTTGGACCAGTTTCATTATCTGCCTCTGGTGACAGGGTTATAATCTCAGGAGTGCTTCCAAGCATCGACGATACAATAGATTTAAATAAACGAAGTGAAGAACCTGGTACCAAATCGTCTCCATTTTCATCCGTATCTTTTTTATGAACACCATCCGCGTTTTCTGTAAACGGTGCCATCACCTCCATAGGAAATGGGTACATTATAGTTAGATGATGCTCTTGAGCCAACGATGTTAGAGTCTGTAAGTGCCTTAACTGGGCATTTCATTAAGAAGTAAGTTACATTAGTTATTCAGGAAATTGTCATGCATATCCGCTTGTATTTACCTGCAGGGTAATTTCATTTAAGGCCATCACTTCTGATGCTTCCTGCAATGCTTTTGAAGCATTAAGTTCACCCTCAGCAGATATGATTTTAGCCCGAGCATCTCTCAGAGCCTCGGCCTCACTGGCCAACAAGCGTTGAAGACTTTCCGGCAAACTGATGTTCTTGCTGATGAAATGTATCCCTCAGTATAAAACTACCTTAACAAACTCGAAACTTACAGTTCAACTCTTTCAATCTTCACCCCCCATTTTTCAGTAGCACGATCCACTGCGATTGTAATCTTCTCAGACAATAGTTGTCTGGAGATAAGTAGGTCGTGAAGTGCCATGGATCCAACCATATTTCGGAGTGTTGTCTGTGCTATAAAGATCGTGGATTCATGGACATTTGAGATCTGGATAGTCGCATGCATCGAGTCTTGAATGCAATAGAACAGAACCGCATCAACGCTAATCGTGACCGAGTCCTTCGTAATCGCATCTTGTGATGGAATCACCTCTACCCTCGTGCGAAGATCCACCAAACGATAGCTGTCAATGCAAGGTAAATGCCAAACTAGACCTGGTCCACGTGCGTCCTTTCTGTTTGCAAGGAATATACTTAAAAAGTACCGAATTAAACCCTCTTTTTAGTATTACCTAACACGACCAAGGCGAAAGATTATAGCTCGGTCAAATTCGTTGACTTTAAAAAAGCAGATAAAAATGGAGATTGGAAAAGTGATCAAGACAATAATCCAGGACAATACGGTTCCAATTTTTTCGAATGAAGATTTTGAAAGGCCCTCAGCTACAGAGTGATTTTAGGAAAATTTAACTCATATTGAGATATTATTTTTTGTTTACTTACATGTTTTAATGTATCTTTTTCCTTTATTACGTGAGCCCCATGACACTTCATCGTCTGGTCCAATGTCTTTAGTTTTCTTAGACTTCTCGTCCATTTACTTTAATAGCCCTCTCTAGAATTTGAAAAGATTTCAACGCAGTACTTAAAATTATTTTTGCTTTCTACATAAAAATCAAAGCAAAGCAATTTCAACATTTTTGCAGTAAATGTTATTGTCATATTATTGTTATTTTGCATTTCTTCAGATTTTTCTGGGTGGTTCTGAAAAAACAATAATAGAAGAACAATTTGCATTTTCATTAAAGTTTTTGTGAATCATACTCTTTGTGGTCTTTGGTGGGACAATATCTTCATTTAATCTTAGAGTTACTTCGGTAATTTTCTTTTCATTGGGATAAACACTTAAAGAACAGCTTGACGATGGTTGTTCATTATTAAAGCTCGTTTTACTTTCATTAGATTTGGATCTAGAGTAGCTTTGTGGTATATTCTCGATGTGAGGACTAACAATAGGAAAAATTGACCCAAAGCCCACAAGCGCACCCCCTTTTTTCCGATCACTGTTCTCAAAAGGTTTCATCATTTCCAAAGGGAATGGATATAAGATCTTTAGATTACGTTCTTGTGCAATCGATGTTAGAATCTGCAGGTGCCTCAACTACACAATATTAAAAAGATTTGTATAATCTATTTTTATACATAGAATATTTTTAGATTATGGTTTATATTTACCTGAAGGGTTATTTTATTTTCGGCCATCACATCAGATGCTTCCTTCAACGCCTTCGAAGCACTAAGTTCCCCTTCCGCTGAAATGATCTTAGCACGAGCCTCCCTCAGTGCTTCAGCCTCACTAGCCAAGGATCTTTCGAGACTATCCGGCAAGCTTATGTCCTTCCTGAAGAAATATTTTGAAATGAGAACACCACCTTAAGATTCATACACCTTAAAGATCAACACAAAAGTAAGGAACTACAAAGTGGGCGTTCCGCCACAAGGCCAACTTTTTAGCTCTCATCTAAATGGGAACTCACAGTTCAACTCTCTCAATCTTCACCCCCCATTTTTCGGTCGCATGATCCACTGCGATTGTAATCTTCTCAGACAACAGTTGTCTGGAGATTAGCAGGTCGTGCAGTGTTAATGAGCCTACCATATTTCGGAGTGTTGTCTGTGCTATAAAGATCGTGGATTCATGGACATTTGAGATCTGGATAGTTGCATGCATCGAGTCTTGAATGCAATAGAAGAGAACCGCATCAACGCTAATCGTGACCGAATCCTTTGTAATCACATCCTGTGATGGAATTAACTCTACCCTCGTGCGAAGATCCACCAAACGATAGCTGTCAATGCAAGGTAAATGCCAAACTAGACCTGGTCCACGTGCGTCCTTTCTGTTTGCAAGGAATATACTTAAAAAGTACCGAATTAAACCCTCTTTTTAGTATTACCTAACACGACCAAGGCGAAAGATTATAGCTCGGTCAAATTCGTTGACTTTAAAAAAGCAGATAAATATGGAGATTGGAAAAGTGATCAAGACAATAATCCAGGACAATGCGGTTCCAATAGTTTCGAACGATGCTTTCGATTGGTTCTCAGCTGCGACGATGGAAATTGATCGTATTAGTCTAGGGGGCAGTGAGAGAGTATTTGTTGTGTAATTACTTGTTTGAATATATCTTTTTCCTTCTTTGCGTCCACGTGAGACTTGTGATTCTTCATCGAGTGGTTTTGGAACATCTTGATTATACTCTGCGGTAATATCTTTTCTAATTTTCTCAACTTTATTTGAAGATTGTTCAGTATCCATAACAAAAAATTTATATTTCCAATATGTTCTATATATTGGATTTACTTGAATCTCGATGAGGTCTTGACTTTACTTGAGCATTTTCTTTTTGATAAAAGTTTTCGTTTTTAAAATGCAGCCTACGCGTACCCATTTGCATAATATTCTAGGGAAAAGTAAATGGAAACTTTTAGATTTATATGCAATTGCATTTTACTCAATTTTACACAAACTTTAGAAAAACAACTGAGAACACTCGAATGCCGAGGGCATGACTATTAGATACTCTGTAGAAAGACGTCTTGGAATTGGATATAGACTTAGTAATATTCTTAAAATAACTTAATTTATTCTGCATAGAATTCCATTTCAACCCTTCAGCAAAGGGTATTAAAATAAACTAAAGAAATATACGAAATGGTCAGAACAGAACGGGTCAGAGAAAAGAAACTTTGTCACAGCAAGTTGCCAAAAGTTGGCTGGCTAAAAACTAAAAACTTTTGTTTTCTCGCCTCTTTTTTATGGAGCGACAACCAAATGGCAACTGTCAACTGACACAGTAGACACTGTCCTGCATGCCGGAGAAGGGGGGTAATAACTTCAGAATGACTTTTGTTGCTTCCCTGTAATGCATTGTGGGGCAGTGGGAACATTCAACTTTTTCACTCCATGACCACATGTGCCGTCCGAAAGTTATTTTTCTATTTCGTTTTTTTCGTTGCCCGATCCCATCATAAAGTAATTTATGTGATTTGCCCTTCCTTCATCCGATTGCAAATTCAGCGACATATGGTCAAGTGCCTGGTGCCTGGTGCCTAGTGAGAGCAACAGACAACCAATTGTCTCGACGCGTCAGTTGGAAACGACGGACGAGCACATAGAAAATTGCTCTATTTTGCTTCTGACTCAAATGGGAAACATACTCTGTTGATGTTGATGGGGGAAATAAAGTTATTGGTCCCCAGGTCACATGAATGCTTGGACAGAATATGAAGTTCTTCCATCAGCTGAGTAAATGAATGTTAACTCAGACAAAACTAATCCGTCATTGTCAGTATTCGTAATGGAATACTCGTTCACTTCGTACATCACAACATCGAAATTCACCAGCAACTGAAGTAAAAATAAAACAGCAGAAGAGGGATTCTTTATCATCGTTAAATTAAGACTAATACATATTAAATTAGAAATAAGCTGAAGAACATTAGTTGATTCCAGTCCAGAAAGTTTTTTATGATGTGTAAATAGACATAAAAGTCGTAAAGTATGAGATGCATATGATTCTAGTTAAAAAATGTTTAACCAGATTTAATTACCTTACTATTTTTTCGGATTAACTCACCATCAAAACTGTCTTCTAGCATAGCCGATTTCTAGGCATATTTTCTTTATAATCAGGGTTTGATTTCTTGATTTATTCACATAATAAATATAATAAAATTCTGGAATGCACAAATCTTTAATATTTTCTTAATTTTACTTTTAAACTTAAATATTATATATTTGAATATGTTGATTTCTAAGCTGCAGTTATTTTTAGCTATAATTTTTAGCTATAAATTTATACATTTAAAATATCGGAGCTCAACTTATCAAATCAAAGTAGCCGAATGACATTAGAGAGAGTATCCGTATAATTGAGTACCCAACGACACTCATATAAACCAAAAACAAAAATAAAAAAAAAATGTCGGGAAACTCGAGAGAAAATAATGCCGAAGAAGATCTACGAAGAGCGCTAATTGGTAGGTAGGAAATAATGTGTAAAACTTTAATTTCAATTGAACTTGACCTTCGTATGTAGATTTTAGCTCAAGACGTCATTCGCTAATAAATGGAGTGATACGAGTTATTTTGGATGCAGTCGAACATCTGAAAACATCGCTTATATTACCAAAAATGTTAGAAAATCCACACACATTGATTAAGCTTCTGACCGGCACACCTTTTGAGCCAGCGATTAAACTAGTTGCAGACTTTCAGCGAAGACGTGAGATTATTCTGAAGGATCAACGACCTCCATTAATGGATCACGGCATGATTCGAATAATTGACTACTTTCAGAGCAACACAGAGATGTATAAACTGTTACAAGGATATACGCGTCACATGACGGACCAAGATCGGAAACTTTTGAATGCTTTTGAGATGTTGCTTGAAACGGCAAAGCGTCATCTTAGTCGGGAGGCAAGCGCGCAGATTAATGAGGAGCGTCGTCTGTTTAAGATATACAAAGAGAGCCAGAGTCTAAAGAAAAGCATTGATAGATTTAAGGCCAAGATCTCATCATATCAAACAACGCTGCGTTGGAAAATGGTAGCCAAGGCAGTATATATCGAGAAAATTCGTAGAGATATGGATGAAAAACAACTCCAGTCTGAACAGCGGATTGAACATGAAACGTAATTGACAAAGTACGATTTAATATTTAAGCTTTTTATTACATTATTACAGAGAAGAAATGCAACGCATGACTCGCAATTATAAGAAGATCAGCTTGGAGAAACAAAATCAGCTTGAACAAGAGCTTGATCGAGTGCGAATCGACTACAATAAGCTGACTAAAGAACATAAAGGGTACGAGAAACGCAATCGAGATGAAAAGTAAGTAATTTTAATCACATTTAATAGAATCTTTCAAAAAATAATCAACTATTCCTCCTAGAAACAAGTTGTTACTTCAACTCGAGGGGACTATTAAAAGATATGATACCGCGATGAGTGAAAAAATAATCGAGAATCTCGAGCTTGAGGATAAGTTGAAAGTAGCAAACATCGAATTGTCCGAATTTATGAAAGCTTATAAAAAAGAGGAGCAAATTTACCATGATGTTGTTGTTAAGCGCGAACAACGTGAAGAACGTGAAAAGAAGGAAAGAATATTGAGATACATGATGAATCGGGCTGCTCGCAAAATACAAAAATATTGGCGAAAATGGCGGAAAGAGCGTAGAGTTAAAGCGAAAGGAAGACGTGGTAAAAAGGGAAATTAATACCAACAAAAAGATACATTTTGCGAATCAGGTTTGAAATACATTCCGTTTGCAAAACAAAAATTCTTTGTTGGAACAGTATTTAATGTAAAATCAGTGTTGAAAATCCTTCGACTCTCGTTTCAAATATGTAATTATACTTTTGGACTCGTCTTAAAATTAATGTGAGTTCTATGTTGCCTCAAATGGCAAGTTTTACAAATTATAATAGAATTACCTTAAAAAAAAATGTCATTTTACGAACTTTTATAAAATCAAATAACCAATTTATATGTATTCCTGGTTTACAGTGTCAGTTTACTTTTATTTCTATTTAGCAATAGTTGTGTTTGCCAAAATGAAGTCCTCGCAGATAAATCAGAATATTAATGAGATAGCTGATAATATGAGAAATGTTCAATTCGGTACAAATCCGATTACTACTCAAATTAATTGCGTAATACGAGTTCTCCAGGAGTCGATTGAGTTTGTGAAGATTTCGTTGATATTGCCACAAATTTTGGAAAGCCCAATTAAAGTCAAGAGTGTTCTAACTGGTACGCAATACGAACCAGCCCTACACCTACTGGACCATTATATATTGCGACGTGATATAATTATAAGGGATAAGCTACCGCCTTTGAGTGATCATGGCATGATCAAAATATTTGACTACTTTCTGCGTAACCATAAGATGCATCATCTTTTTCCGAGTCTGTTTCAGAAATTGACAGTGGATGATCGTAATTTATTAATCACTTTCGAGCGCCTCTACAAAATATGTGAGCAAAATCTACTACGCAATGCCAAAAAGGAAATTAATAATGAACGTCAGCTTAATAAGATATACCAGGAAAATGAAGCCGTTAAGAACAGCATAATAAAACTCAAGGCCGATCTGGCTTTTCAGATAGTCAAGGAGCGCTGGCAAATGGCTGCCAAAATGGCGTATCTGCAAAAATGTGAAGAGAAACTAACCCGTAAAAAACAACAGAATGAAATCCGAATGCGTGATGAAAGGTCTGTTTGATTAACTTATATTCAATTACATCTAGTATTTTATAAATGTACATTCGTTATAGTGAGAAATGTCAACGTATTATACAAGCGAATCAAAAGAGTGTCACAGAAGAACAAAATGCTCTAGAGGTAGAGCTAAAAAATCTGCGTTTGGAATTTGAGAAACAAGCTAAACAGAATCAGCGTGAAGAAAAGAATTTTCGAGACGAAAAGTAAGCATATAATAAATAATTTCAAATATTAAATCGAACAGGACTTCCAACTAGGGATAATGATAAGATATAAATCAAATTCATTTTAAAATCTACCCAACAGAAACAAGTTAGAAATAATGCTTCAGTCCGCCATTAAGAAATACGATGAGACAATTAGTCAACAAATCCTGAAAGGTATAGAACTTCAAAAGGAAGTGGAAAGGACTTCAGAAAAAATGGATAAATTGATGATAAAATATCGAAAAAGTGAGGTCATTTACAATGAAATTGTTGTTAAGCGCGAGGAAGAGGAAGAATTTCAGAAAAAGCGTCATATTTTGGTATATATGATGAATCGAGCTGCTCGCAAAATACAAAGATATTGGAGAAAATGGCGAAAAGATAAGCTGAAAAAAATTCGCCTTCAACAAAAGAATTTTATGAAGCGAACGCAAAAGTAATGAATAAGTTACTCCAATAATTTTCGGAATATTCGAGAAATCGGGAAAATTTCCAGTTAAATATATTTATTAAACGGACTAATCAAATGAATGTCGATGATCTTATGAATTTCAGTTCAAGAAAAACATATTGAAATGTTAATCCTAAGCTCATTGATGGTCGAAAAATGTCAAAATACATGCAATAAAAATTCAATCAGTCTTTCCTTTGATTTACGTAATAATATTTGCATAAACTATTCATTTATGTTTATTAACTGAATAAAATAGAAAAATTTAATTAATGAAGCGACAGACAAATAAGTGGAAGCCATGGCTTAAAAAGCGCTGGCAAAAATTCATTGAAATTACCAAGCGTGAAATGAGCAGCTGTCACTGAAGCACAAAGGACATTGAGCAGACACGACCAGGGAGCACGCAATCACACACACACACACACACAAATACACCCAATCTCACAGATAGAAAGGACATAGACAGACAGAGAGACATGCACACATTGACACGCAGACAGAAGCTGACAGCTCAAGAGAGAAAGCGAGTGGCAAATTTGAAATTTCATTAAATTTCCCATTTTAGCATTTTCCTTGGCAACCGTTGACTTCATGCAAATCCTTCGCATTTTTATATTGACTTTCACTTTGCAAAATATCCATGTTTAGACGTATGAAAATTCATGAAAAATGCCCAGGGTACAATACGAGTATCTTTGATACCAAATAAAAGTTAGTATTAAATTAAACGATGGCGCATTCACAATTTGAATGCTCAAGTGCAGATGTGCTGTTTATTTGTAAATTCCGTGTCGCCATAAATTAATGTTGAATAAGCGACGCTTTTAATCTTCTAAGTCAAACGGAGCACTGAGCATGAAGTGGACGGCATTGTAATCAGCACATTGTGCTTTCAACATAAATCCAGGCAACTCCGATAACTCGTGCTAGCCGGAAGAGCTCGGACAAACGCTTAGGCAATGCTCGAAGCGTACAGGAGCAACAACCACATCAACGGTAGAGTGCGCAACCTGAAAGATAAAATCCCTCGCTTCAAACGGATTTACGCGTTTGCCAAACGGCGAGAGAGCCAGTAAATACCTCGACTGGACATGGTCGTCGACGTGGATGCAGAGGACAACTAGGACCATTCACAACAAAATGCCAGATAGATGCGCAAATTTGCCAATCCGGCAAAGTACGCAAAAACGTGTTGGCATTAACAACCTTACTTAACGTTGACCAGGTCAGAAAACATCTCAATGAACTTAGATATTGCTCGCACATATTTAAGCGAGTAGTACGAATCTCCCTTTGCGACATGAACCAACCTTAACAGCGAATGGATTAGTTAGAAAAGAAGATTTTCTGTACAAGGATTGGGATGGTTTAATCATTTATTAATAAACAAAGGTACTTTTCCAGTAAAGAAAGAAAAAACACGTAAAACCCCAGTATATAAGCTTCGAGCTATTAAGTGTTCTGATTGTTCATATAATAATTTCCTCCGAATTAATAAAATTCAAAAATATGCAAATTGCGATTAATTAATGCAATTTGTTTTTAATTTAAAACTGTAAATGTTGCACTAATGAGTTACGCGGAAAGAAGCTGGAAATTTGAGATTTAACAAAATGAAAATGTGAGTATTTGAATTACGCTTCGTTTTAATGATATAAAAGCAAAATGTTACCCAAATTTTCCGGGTTTGCTTGATGCGCCTGTGGCGGGAATATTTGTGTCTAGAATCATGCATGAAATATGCACACCATTTCGTGAATACATAAATATTCGCAACTAAAGGAGGGCTGTAGGTATGGATAGTATGCGGAACACTCACAAACACAGATAGATAGAGATAGAGAGCAATAATAGAACCACTAACGAGACCAGTTTACTAGTTTTTTCCCTTCTTGTTGTTGTTGCCAAAGAGCTTTTGAATTTTCCATTCATGCGTTCCACTTCATTCATTCTTGTATTCTTCGTTTACCGGAAATGCATTCAGAATGCATGTGGTCAAAATGACCAGACAGTCTTTCGGACGAGGCTACCCACAAGAAAAATGAAATGCCTAACTTCATTTGGTTGTAACCGTGTCATTCGTTCCAATTAGCACATGTAGCATTGAGGAGCCGGAGTTGCATATTAGGTGTTGGTAATTTTTTAGGTTTTCGCATAAAGTCATCAACTACAGTAGGTGACCATTTGGAAGCACCAAATGATTAAGCAATAAAGAGGAAATAGTCTGCATTATCGAATAAATAACAACGTCTTATTAAATTCGATTGACATAGTAGTTTGTTGAATAAATCAACTTATTTGAACGCTAGATACAGAAATCAAGTATCTTATTATATATTGGAAATTAAATTAGTTTTGTAACCGGGCTAGCAGCTTTCTGATTTTTTGATCATAATTTCTATTACACCTCTTCTGAACACGGCTCAGAAATTTTCACAAGTTTTTGATAAAACTTAAATAAGAAACTCCCCTTGTTTTTTTTTTTGCAAAGGTTTTCTTGAATCATTTAAAATCTCATGACAATTTTATCTGTCTCTGCCATTTCTTTTCCTCTGTTTTTCGAGATACAATTACGTACATGTTCTACAACCGATTCTACTGGATAAATTTTAGTTGGGAACATAAGCTGGTTGGTTTAACGGTTTCAAATTCAAAATAATTTGAGTCAATACGCGCAGCAGGCGGCGAAAATGAGCAATAAAATTGTTTTAATTGGAATTCGTAACAAATCGCATTGCATGTTAATTTTAAATTGCCAAATGCTGCCGACAACCAACGACCGACATCCGACAACGGACGACTGTCGACAACCGCCGAAAAGCAGTCAATGGATATAAAATAAACCAATTTCCCGCCACATAGCCGACGGTTATATAAATGTAGGAGTGAATCGAGCAGGGGTGGGAAGGGCGACCGCAGGCGCGGAAGTGGAAGTTAAGCCGAAAATTTTTGGCATGAAAATGAAAACTTTGCGCCCAAAAGTTGTGCAAATGTGCGGATTCGAGGCGGAAGCATAAATTTCAATATAGCCAAAATGTCACGCATCCGCCTGGTTGACCAAAAATTGCAGCACAAATTGAAACAGAAACAATTTGAAACCGGTTTGCATACAGGGAACACGTATTCGCCTCGACCTGGGCACGTTTTAACCCAATTCTTTGGGCTACTTTCGGCGCCTGACTGCTCGTCGAGCCACGAGCTTTTTAATTGAGCCTGAAGCACCGCCTCCACATCTAATTATAATTGCCTATGTGTCCTAGTGTGACAGCATGTCCTCGGGCTCCACCGCGGGCCAGGAGCTCACAATTTTTCAATACTATCATGGCAAGTCATCGTCACGTTTACAGGTATTATCGTCATCGGAATACCGCCGTCCGTTCCGCCGAAGAGCCATTCGATAGGAGACAGAGTCGTTTCAGGTACTGGCGAACTTGTTACCGAAATTAGTATCTTTTTAGAGCGCCCAAATTCATTTTTCCACGTCAGTTTTTGACACGTTGAAGCGTCGACTCCAACCATGAAGAAAAATACTTACGTTCCAGTTTCTGCCCCTGTCCGTGTGGCATGCTTCTTCTCTAGCCCTCACCGCTTGCCACAACTCTGCCACGAATTTGGCTTCACATTTTGTTGAAGTAGTTTTTCCCTTGCAAGCAGCAGCGAACAAATACAAATAAAGAATGATCGACAAGCAAGTACTTCTTGCCTTTTATACTTTCCTAGAGAGCGTTAAAATAGGACGAGTTAAGATCACATATACTATTCGGTAAAATTTTAATTCAATTTATTTAATTTGATTTTCCTAACATTAAAATCTTATAAATTATGACACTAGTCATTAACATTTATATATTCTTATATTATTACATATATACAAAAAATTCAAATTTAACATTATTATTATGACAATTATTAATTTATTGTTTTTCATATTATTATTATGTGCTTTCAGAAGCCCAAATATTTGGCGTATTTAAAAATGATTAAATAAAAAAATTAATTTTCTTATTTTTATAATTTTGTTGAATCTTAAAATAAATAAATAACAGTGGATTTCTGTCATACCCTTTTAAGGCATTGTCTACAGAAAATAGCAAGGGTTGCCTATGAGCTAAAGTATTTGTGTTTGTGGGTATATTATGTACATAGTAGCACTTACATGTCTATATAAAAGTGTGTGTATATATAGTATGTGCATACTTTTAGTTGCATGAAGCGGAAACGGAAAAATTTATGAGCACTTGCGTGTTTCTACATTTTCCGCTGAGAATTTTTCATTTAAAAGCACTTGCTGCAAATATATTAACTCACAATACAGACACAAGCATTAACAAAATCGAAATATGTGTCAGAAAAATAATATTCACTATTTAACTCAAAATGGCTTTGAATTCGATGTGTAAATCGAATGCTGATAGCACCGCTGCCAATCATTGGCACCGTGAGGTATGTGGGCAATGCCCCAACTGGAAATTGGATCAGGATCATGATCCCATCATCGGAAATCTTGCACATAAACTGATGACCACTGCGGAATGTATGAGATTGAAAAGAGAACTACGGGTTTCCTTTTTCACCAACACTGGTGGGGCCAGTTTCTGGACATTCATAATGCTGGTGTTCTTCATACTAATCTGCATGGCACTGACATTGTGGCTATTGTCAAAAGCGTTTGTCTTTTCAAAACCACAGCCTGATGACCACGAGGAAAACAATAGTCAAGATAGACAATTGGGCGGACGATCCTCAGTGGATGAAATAATGAAACAATTGCGGGAGAAGTGCACGGCCTCCACACAGAAACTAGAAAATAAGGTCAATGACATTGATGAACTTTATGTGCCGCCAAAGTTTTGGGATAGATTTCCGATGAATGAGTTCATACAGAAACCAAATAAGTCTAAGCAGAAGTCAAAGCCGGAAGAAGAAGTCGAGACTGAGGAAGATTCAAAGGCAGCACAGAGTAGTGAAGTAAATACTGACACATCAAAGGAAACAAGTGATGTTGAGTCAATCGAAACCTCATTTACAGAAGTACTAAATGAGAGTCAAGATGTAAGTGTGACTTCATTAACATCAGAGGAAACTACACTTACTACCGACGAGGAATCGGAACGATCTACAGAAGATGAGAACTCCACCTCCATGGCGATAGATAATCACCAGAATATCCACAATTCTCTTGGCCAGATGCCGACTTATTATAATCACACGACGACAAATGAGACGCCCGACCAAAGTCGCCGTAAAATACGCTGGGCAAATTGGCTAAGACGCAGTAAGCCAGCCGATTTTCAAGTCTAAAAGTAGGCTAAGTAATAACTGTAATCACAACAAGTATAGAAATATATAACTAAACACGTTTGATTTAGACTTACAATGCATCCAAGTTGTAAGCAAAACATCAATAGTTCCGAGTGCCAAAAGTGGATGAGCGAGGTGTTAGCGCACTGTAATCGCCTTTTGGCAGATAAACAACTCGAGTTCTGGGACGACTGGTGGCTAAACGAGCATCCCGTGGTAAATAACCATCTACTTCACTTGATGTCCGCTTACGATTGCCAAAAACTTAAGAAGGACATTACACACCAACTATCTGCCGCATCCTTAAACACGGGAGTTACCCAAATGGAGGAAGACCGATTAGAGCCAGCCTGGCAAACGGCATTGATACTGATTGTGGCATGCCTTGCTCTAATCATTATTGTGACTATGATCTGGTTGCTGAATAGTACACTGCGTCGCATTGCAGTGCCTCGATTCAGGGACTTTGAGTACCAAGGATTCTGTAGAAAAAAGTGCAATGGTGCCTCGCCCAGATCATTCATTTCATTTGGCAAGCCATTTCGTCCCCTGACACGTTATGGCCCCTACAGAAGTAGAAGTATCGTAGTGCCCCGTGACACCTGCAGCGCATTCAAACGATAACTTCACTCCAGTATCTCCACAATCTCCAGTACTCCCTTGACCATTGACCGGTAGATACATCACAGAAGCGTGATTCCAACGTGTGACTAAAATAAAGTTAAAATGAATTCAGAATACCGAAAACAGAAACCAGAATCCAAACTCAATACAGACAGAACAGCCAAAAATAACGACAAATAACAAAAAAATAAAAAAAGATGACCCTGTCGCGGTTGTGCTCAATCGTAGAGAAGATTTATGAAATGTGTTCCGACCCGATTTTTTCTTTATTTCTGCGGGCCAACACACACAAGCACATAAATATCATCCCCTGACAAGTACAATGGCATTGAGTTTCAAGTTTTCTTTCATATATTTTTTAATAAAGTTGTTTACTTTGCACAAATTCAAAGTTTGTTTTAATTATCTATGAGCAGTCTCAAATCATACATTTGTACATCATACTGCTGTTACACACCCGAGCCAAAACATTTATAGGCATAAGTACTATCTTATAAATATTTCTTCCTCAAGCTCTAGAAATATTATATCATATATATATATTATATGACAGTATATTATATGAAATAGACTGCAATTTAAGTTTTGATAAAATTTATCCCAGCATGTGTTATCTACTGAAAATTAGGAGAGGTCACCCTCTCTTTTTTTCTAACTGGTTGCTGCCTATGTATAAATACTTTTGCATATTAATGTTTGTATACATGTATGGTGGTGTATATTACAGTGTGTGGCACTGATATTTTTTTTGAAAATCAAGTTTATTTACTTTAATAAGCAATTTGCAAATGAAAACATTAAAGTTGTGTTTTGATTGCAACTTTTTTTTTTAAGTGACCTTCACATTTTATAAAATTGAATTCAATATACATATTCTGATTTGTCCCATTATGCGTGTAGCTCGTAGATAAATAAATTGCCGTTTCCTGGCAAAATGAAAAAAAACAGCAGCAAGTCAAGTGCTGTGTCGCTGGCAGCATATCAACATTTGGCAGCCATCGCTCTGTAAATACGATGAACGAAACAGTTTTACTATTTCTAATGGTACAAACTATTCGAATGCTTCTAATCTGCCATACAAGCAATTCTCCGATAAATGCAGTGAAAGCGGCAAACAAAAATCGCAAACATTGATCGCAAAATAGCGCGTTGAGTCAAAGTGCACAAAATTGGCAATAAAAAATCAACTGAATTGAAACAGAATTGAATGTGAATTGCATGTGCATATGAATGAAATCAAAACACACAATTTAGCAAAATGCATTTTTTATTTATGTATGTTATGTTTAAAAGATTGCTTGCCTTATAAAGCCTCGCAAATATACTACGTGGTTGAATTTTTCACCCATTTCTGATTTTTTTCTTTATTTTACGAATTTATTTTAGTGGCTGAGGCGTCCCTGCAGCCCTGGCACTTAAATCACAGACACAACTGCAGCGAAATTGAAAACTTTTGCTATATTCGTATATACATTTGTTTGTATCGTGTGTTTGCTTATACTTTTAATTCATTGGACACTGCAGCAGCCGCAGTTGCAGACTCCTGCCCCTACCCCTGCCCCAGCCCCAGCCAACTACCCCCTTTCCACCATTTCACACAGCCCATAACCAATCCCCAACATCTCTTCCATTCCCAGCGTGACTTTGATTTATTTGTGGGTTTTCATGCACAAATGGAATTAAAAGTTTAACATTTACTGTGTCTGTTCTTTAACAAAAAATATTTTATATAATTGACAAATTGATTTTGCTTTAATGTCAATTCCCATATTGCATTTAAGTGAAGCTTTATTAACAATTGCCATTCAGATTATGACAGATCGCCATCATAAATTACGCGGCCCAACCGCAAACGAGCTCAAGCGGTTTACTTCTTCTTCCAACTCAATTTCAGTGGATCTATTTTATCCATACAAACATACACTTTAATATTTAAACATTTTGCAGTTACTTTTGAGGGTTAAATGTGTAATTATTATATTATTATTGTGTTTTTAATCATATGGCGGTGTTTTCAGCAAACGGGATTATAATAGAATAAAGACGAAATAAATTGTCAGAAACGATCAACAATAAAACTTGAGTGTCAGAAATTTATTAATATACATTTCAATTAAATTATGCATACTGTATATTTATAAATAAAGGAAATTTTGATTTGATAGCATTGGGAATATCAATTAAATTATGTATAATAATTGGAATTGGCATCTCTCAAATGATAATTTCAGTTATGTGCCAGATATTATTCTAATAAGCAATTGGGCACAAAAGCACCAAATGAGGCACCAACTGAGGAATGTGCAATTCAATTTATGATTCTGAGGATTGCAATGTTCACTTTGGGATGACTTGTTATTATTTGGTTGTCGACAGCTTGCGGCTTGTGGCCAGCACATATTTGAATTTGAATAACGAGCGGGGGAGCGGAGCATGTCGGTTGCGGTGGCGATGCTGACGCCAAAGCTAGAGCTAAATCTGCAGCTGGATCTAAAGCTGAAACTGGAACTGGATATGGGGCTGTTGATGAAGCTGGCGATGGAGCTGGCGATGAAGGGGTTGGCTTTCATCTTACTGCAATTGCATGCTGCTTTATTCTTTGCATGATTTAACTCGTTGATTTTGTGGTTTGCAGTCATTAGGCCAACATGGCTGGGCATTGTTTGCACTGGTCTCTAAGCAACACACACAATTTCCACAGCATGGATGCTCATTCTCCAACTCCTCCTTCTCGCCCCCCATTGGACATTGGACAATTGGATGTTTCATTGTGCCGTCAGAGCTCCGGCAGTGGGTACATGCGTGCAGCATGTTGACGTGCATTTTTATACTTGGGACTGATTTATATCCATGCTTCCGCACAGGGCCAACTGCTGTAGATGCGGCTCACATTTCAGGAACTCAAACAAAGCAGCAAAAGCAGTATGGAAAATATTAATAATCCTCGCTCAAGGATGCCTTTTGTAGGTCTTTCAGTATGGTTCATTGAATTTATTACGACTCGACCTTTATTTATGTGTACGTCAATCGTTGCCCGGGGAATACGCAGTCCAACCTCCCGCACTCCAAGATCGCCTGCGTTAGCTTTAAAGAACTCGGTACACCTTCACATTAACAATCTGTCAATGCAATGATTACGGTAAACACTAATATTTTGCTTTTCCCAATTGAAAAAAATGGCATCATAAATAATTCAATACGCGATGTGCGTGTTTCCTTTAACATCCCGCTCGTCCTCGAATATGTCAGCGTCATGCAAATCGACCCGGAGTGGAGGCATCATTGCTCTTTCCTAGCGTTAAGAGCATCATCCACACATAGCTGAACTACCTGATGGATGTTGATTTCATTGAATTCGCATTTGAATTTGAATTTCATAGCCGCCTTGGCTTGCATGCACACAATCAGCTGATAGTTCAAGTACGAGTACTTTATTAGATATCCAAGATAAATACATGCATAAGCTTAAAGATGTTAAAGTTATGTAGAAAATATACAATAGTTGTTTTTGTATTTTTTAACATATTCATAAGACTGAGTTTTTGCATTTGAATAGTAAAAAAACATATTTATAGAATTCTTAAATATTTTATTCAATATCTTAAATCGACTTAAAAGTAATTGATAATTGATTCAATAGTAATTGATATGAAACATAAAACTCTTTAAATGTCATTTTGTAACTTTGGTGAATCGATTAATGGGAGAAATGGAGAGAGAGAGAGAGAGAGAGAGCAATGTCGGGCAATTAATAAGTACTTGTTTCAACTTTAACCTTAATGACGGAAAATGTAAAAGTTCACAATCATTTCCATTATGTGCAAATCAGCTTTCACAGCAAATTAGCCAGTCAAACAGGGAAACTCTGACAGACAGACCCGGCGCAGACATGAGTTTGCCCTGCGGTTCTCTAAGTACATACTTACATATGTATGTATATAAAATGATATGTATGTATATACATATATGTGGACTCTATAAAAGTTATAAAGTGAGATTCTAACAGGAAGGGTGAAAGGAAAAGCAAACGTTCTGAAAATGTCACAGAGAGGCCAAAAAACTTTTGTGGCGGTCACAGAAGCATGAAAAAGCCAAGAAAATTCAAACAAAAGTGCAACAACTTTTGAGTACAACACTGTTGCCACATTACTTTCATCCCCCCTCTTCCACTTCCATTTTTCTATGCGTACTCTCTCCGATTATCCAAAGTTGTGTTCTCAAGGATTTTCCTTTGTCATTCATTAGACAGGCACACGAATACATATGCTGGTTATATCCGTTGCAAACAAAAGATGTAAGTCCTTAAAAATATTTCAATGAAAAAATTTCATATATTTGTTTTGCCCTTTTTTAAATAAGCCATATTGGGCAACAGTTTAATTGGTTGTGCGATTAATTCTAATGATGGTAATTTAAAAGCATTTAAGCCGATTTAGCATTCAATGGACTTGTGGTGGACGGGTTTCGGATTTTGTTTCTTTTTTGATTGCACAAATACACACAATTATATGTATGTCATTCAGTCAGTAAAAATGCCTACACAAATACCATAATATTGGGTTGGGTCGTTGGGGAGGATTACTCGCACTTTGTGCCAATTTTGGTGCCTGCTTTTAGGCCAAGTTGACGGCAACTTCTTAATCCGCAACCGGCCGACGCCCTTGGAGCCATTTGCCATTCTGATGCCACAGAAATTCGCCATGACTTAGAAAATTTCGATTGTGTTCGAACCTTAAATGGAACCTCACAGAGTACATGCATTTATTCTATAGCCAAGGAATCCCTTGTCCTATCGCAATCCCCTTTTATCTTAATCATGATCTTCTTCTCAGCCACACTTTTCGCTTCGTCATTGGTCACGTGTTGTAACTCCAGCCAGAAGTATCCTAAATTTTAATACGGCTTGAATTTGTTTCGCGTGGTGATGTCTCATATCGTAGTTGACGTCACTTATGATTTCGAGCGTAACTCCGTCTCTGTTTTCATTCCATACAGTTTCTGTATTCAAGTTAATTTCTTAAATGACAAACTGTTGCATTTGCGGCCCGCTTTCCTATTGCGCATGACTGTTCCCATTTTTAATGCGCTGTTAACCGATTCAGCACTGCAAACTGTTCCCAGTTTTTGAAAATTTTGAGATAATGAATTTACTAAGTAGAATTTTTTGTGTATTCTGTTTCGGCAAATATTAAAACATAAAATATATCTTAAAGAGTTGTATAGATTTTTAAGCATTTAATTTTCGTTTTCTGACACATAAATATTTCAATGTAGCGCATCTTTTAAGTGTGTAGTATGTTCTAATCTTTTACTTTGATTGATATTGTACATACATATATTTAAAAAATTAGAAGAACGTTTAAGTATAAAAAAGCAACACTCAAAAATATTAAGTATTAAGTTTTTAAGTAATTTCAGCTTTTGGAAATTCTTCTTCTTTTTTCTGGGAAATTAACTAAATAGGAAATGCCCCAAAATATGTTTAGGTTAATGCAAATTTCATATCACCTGATTAGTGACATTGATTCTAGAATTAATACTGTCTGGAATATAAATATAGTTCTAGTGAAAGGCGTTGGACTGGAACCTTTTACAAATATATTCTACTTCAAGCTATTTGGTCTTCATCTGGTATTTTTTTCAATTGGCACAGCCAATAAAATAAATATCTTCATAAATTTAAATGTGTGTATTTTCCTAATTTTATATTAAACAATCCAATAATTAATTTTCAAAGCCTTATTGGGGATTGGTTAATATCATTAAGTTAGCTCGAAGTCAACTCATAAATAATTTAGATCATATTAAGAGTGTTTCGATTAAGTGGAAAGCTAATTAATTTCTTATTCAAATCGGTCAATAGGTCAAAGGCAAATACAATATCAGATTGTTTTTGTCACTTTACTAATTAAACAAGAGCCAAATATTTACGAGACTCCCACAGGTACTCAATTCAACAAACCCATCCGCCGCCCACACTGGCTACGATTTTAGCTCAAGAATGTCTAGAAATGTCAATGAGACAAGGTCGCCGGAGGCTCAGTTTATTCTTTAAATGCTAGACTTCTCTGTCTAATCGCATTCATTTTGAGCACACAAGAAATCACACTTCTGTCAACGCCAGCGATGTGAGTTTACAATTAAAAGTACATTAAAGCGCGAAAATTGTCAACGGAGCCTTGCCTACACGAGACCAAAGGCTTGTGCAATGAAAGTAATTAAAAATTTTTTTAAAAAGCTGCCTCTATGAGATCTGCCAATAAATCACCGTAAAGTGCAAACATTTATAGTACTTACAGACATATAAAGGCAATAAACTGTTGGTTTAAATTTTTAAGAAGCCGTGTTGGTCCATAAATTGAGAAAATATACGAAGTTACTTAAATAAATATTTTAAATATTATATAAATAAAATTAACGTTTCAGCAATGATAAACGATCAATTAACAGAATTTTTAAAGTTTAAATTTAATAATACTGAGTCAGACACTGACCAAACTTACAGTTACTAAAAGAGAGATTTAAGTATTTTAAGGCTATCCACTGTGCGGAGTTAATGACAAGTTGTTTGAAAAAGAAGGCTTCCTCAGGGCCCGATATATAATTTTTTGTTTTTGCCAGTCTACAGACCTGCAGGCAACGGGACCTCAGTCGAGTATATTGACTTTTCTTTTGCTGGAAATTGGGTACGTGACTTGACAATACGTTGGAGGACACACGATCGACGCGGCGGCAACAAGAAGCAAAGGAGCCGCATGAAATGCAAATTCGGCAACATTAACAGGCGCGACAGCTGCTTGAGGGGGCAGAGAATTGAGAGGAGAACAACTTTTTGGCTTAATTTCGTCACAGGCAGCTTGTTTTCATTAACTGGCCGTTGAGGAGCAGCATCCATGTTCCATAATGCGAGCACGACCGCTCGTTAGTCCAACGCAGCGTATGAGCAATCGATTAAGAATAATGCGTTTCCAAGGCACAGAAGCAGAGCAGCGGCAACAACATTCAATTTACAGGCTGCAGTCTTGCTGCTGAGCAATCAACGTTAAGCGTTTAGCTGCTCGGCCTTCAATCACGGCTGTCAGGGCGTATGATGGCGAAATTAACAACGCAGCATATTTTTTCCAGACATTCTCCGTATCCATCTCCCCATACCTTCTCCGCGATTCCGCAGTCAACGGTTCGCAAAGTCTGCAGCCAACAGCCAGGAGAACTTCTCCCAGTATCTGCAACTGTGAGTTCTCGTACTCCTATCTGCCCCATATGCAGTTGATTATTGAGTAGCGTCCTTTGGGGGCGGGATGTTTTTTTTTGTTGCCTCTTAATGCGCCAGCTGCATATTTCTTCCAGTTATCCTTGCCGCAGTTGCGTCAACTCAATCGCATTGTTGTTGTTCATGTCTGCCGAGAACTGTGTCTGCACTTCGCAAATATTTTTATTGCGCTTTTATTTAGCAGTCGAAGTCCGTTTGGGCCTCGTTTACCGTTTCAATTTATTCGCTCTATATGGCACGTGTGGATTAACAACTTTCTGAAAAATTCCCTTTCTGTCATCAATTGCAAAATGAAATACATGCATTCAATTCTCCAATATATAATAATCTTTAGTTAATCGAGCAATCAGATTAATAAATATACTTCTTAAACCAGCGTTTAGTTCCTAATAGGACTATCTTATAACTATAATATTATAGTTGAAATAAATAAATACATTGAAAATATGTAATTTTAAACTATTATATTTTATTAATCAGCTGAATGAAATGAGCAGTCTGAAGATAAAACAAACTATTAAATACATTCAGCATGAATATTGATTTAATTTGGGCAATAGTTACGCATGTTACAAGTCTACTTATTTGGTATCAAGAAAGCTTACAGTTCAAATTTTCGACGTTAAATTGTTTTCGCACCTTCAGAAAGCTGTCAAATTGACGTCAAAAACCCAAAGCTTAAATAAGCCTTATTTATAGCTGAAAGCATTCATTTGATTCATTCGCAAACCCGTATAAAATAGGTTGTTAAACTGGGAAAAGCATTTCACTAAAATATGTTCAAGCTTTAGGTCTAAAAGCTTTTTTGTTTTAGATCAGCATTTGGAAACTGACCACAAGATAATTGCAGAAGTCGAAGTTCAGCAACTTTTTCTGGCTTATCTCTGCTAATCCATTAAATTAAAATATTAAAATTTGTTAAAAACTCATATATATAATTCCACCCTAAAGTAACATTAAATTTAGACATATGTAGGTGCTACTGGACGAACAATTATTCTGTTCTTTTTACCAAATTCCTTTATGGCACTTAAGGATTTTAAATAGATTCAATGAAATCTCATAAGTTATAATCAAATGTTCCCCATATCCAATTAGGCTACGTAAATACAACAAACGAAGCGAACCCAAAAGAGTTGTCCTCAATTTTCAGTTGTAAACATATAAATACATGGATACTTGAATGTACGTATCCATAGACTCCTGTTTATTGTGACAATTCTTTTTTTGTTATGTTGAATATGATGCAATAAATATTGCGTGTACATACGGTGTGAGTAAATAAAACAAAAAAGAAAAACAAGGAGCAAATGGTAAATGGCAAATGGCAAACACGAAGGGAGCAATTCAAACAGGAGGTACACAAAATATGAACCCGCTATCAAAGGAATGATTCAAATCACATGATGTGAATAAGTTTGTGTTTCGTCGAAATCGCATCCGTTGTTTGTCGCTGTGAAAAGGGACATGGACACACGGTGTGTCTACGCAAAAATTTTCCTGGGTTTTCTACTGTTAGCTGATGGAATGAGTACTGACAGGGATTGCATTCACGTAGCGGCATGTAAAAAAAATAACAAATTCAAATTCGCACGCGATTTGCCAAGTGGAATCCATAAAAGCGCTTCAAACGATTGGATTATGGTGTGAAGGAGTCCGACCACTGGGGAATTGAGCTCTCAGTCCCTTTCAACTGATTACAAGGCGGTCCGTACTATCAATAGTAAATTTATTTGTGGCACTTCATTCTAGACACACGCACACTCACACCTTGGGACTTCAGGATGTGTGTGCATTATGTAAATTTGTGTATGAATGTGCTCTTCGCACAGCCTTGACCCAGCAGTAACTTTTCATTTTTAAAAGTCATCTGACAACGAGTATAGACACATTTTTTATGTCTGGGCCCCACAAAATAAAATCACAATATTTACGAGTTGACTCGCAAATTTATTTAAACACAATTCGATTTTCCAGGAACATGAAGCTCTTCTCTGAATTCTGATCAGTTCTCGCTTTAAATCAAAACGCAGTTTTCACTGTCGCAACGTCTGAAGGTCAGGCAGATCCATAAAGTTGCATACGACGGGATGTAATGGTGCCATCAGCTCTCTGCTTCTATCAGCTATTTTGCATAATTCATGCTTTTATTAAAAATTCAAAAGTAACAACAACAGCAGCAAGTACACAAAGAATCAACACATTATCCTGCACATCCTTCGAAATCTTCCTTGACTGTCAAATGACTGTTGTCAACTAGATGCTTTATATTCATTTATGCCGTTGCGACTCAAAACAGGCCCTCGAACTAAGTGAATGCATACAATTCATGAATATAATGAGAAGAACTTGAATGCATCGCGACAGTTACTTAGCTTCTATCAAGAATGAACTGTTTGAAGAACTCGGTTTGAAAGGGGAATAAAAAGAATATATTGAAAAAATCATGTTTAGAATTGTAGGAACAGTTAGTAAATGATAAGCAATTTCTTACCAATTTTAATAGATGTATGTACGAGTTACTTTTAAAGAAATTACTTACATATATGGCAAATAGGAGAAAACCTTTAGGCAAATAAAAGAAAATAATCATTAAATAAATGATTATCAAATATAAAGTAAGTAATTTAACCTGAATAATATTTAAATTTCAAATTAGACAGGAAAAGATTTTTCCATTTATAGTAGATACGATTGAAGATCAAAGAGAAACAGATATTAAACCAAAGATGATAAACCCACACAGATTTGTTTATGAAAATATCTTGTTATTTAAATTATCAAACAATAAAATATCAGGTTTCAAATATTGTAGCCAACACCCATTGTCTCATTAAGTCTCAAAAGAAAAAATCCGAAATAGTCCTTCCTCTGGACAGCCAAAAATTTCCTCCAAGACGTTAATTAATGTTTATTCAGAGTCTTAAAATGAAAGTATTCTTGAAGGAAATGCAATTTTTAATTAACTACCAAAAGTTCTATGAAAATTGCAGAGACGAATGTTTGTACAGGTCTGCTATAAAAAGACAAAAGCGAACAATGTTGCGTTATAATCATTTGCTAATTGTTGTAACTAAAACAAAGTTTAGAGACTGAAGAGTGAAAGATGATAAAAGGCTGGCAAATAGACAGCTTCCTGTCAAGCTGTAAGGACTACAATTTAAAGTCACGCGAAATCCCTTTCAATGTAGCGCAGCGATTCGCTCGATAGAAGCGGCAAAGCCAAACAAAATAAAAAAATAAAACAAAACAAGAAGGGCAACAACATGAACAATAACAACAACAACGACAACAATAACAACAACAATGTAGCTCATAAACCAGGCACGGCGCCAATCAATAAAACGAAACAACAGCGAAAAATGTGAGCATCAAATATTTGTAGGTCTCTGCCGGAGTTAAGATGTGGAAAATCCCTGAAACAGCCGCCGACCATTAAAAGCAAACGCTGTGGAAAATGGAAACTGCTGTCGATTCTGCTCAAATGAAATGGTTACACGCCACACGCCACACGCTCCCGCCTCATGCCCCTTGCCCCTTGCCCCTTTTGCCACATGCCCCTTACGCAAACTTACGCGGCATTGAACGGGATTTGCTTGTAATAAAGACAAACAAATGAAATAATTTCGACTGCAAACAATAAGACATAAATTTATATATAGTATATATAGTATATACTTATATAATAACTAAACAGAAGGATGCGAGTAGCGTGAAATGCCTATAGACAACAGCAGGCTGTCAGACAGGCTATCCACATTACGCATACGCACAGTTGCCTCCATTTTAGGGGCGCCATAATTCACGACACACGGCGCTGAGCCGTTGCCAAAATGAAGACATCGGCAACGTAAATTGGTTTAAGCTGACGTCGGGCAAGCAACAGCACCACCCGCACCACCCGAACCACCCGCACCACCCGCTTCATCATCCATGCTGAATGTTTGACCCAATGGCATTGAGGAGGAAGTGGGGGGGACAGGAACTAAGCCAACAAACTGGGCTGAAAACCCAACTAAGGACCAGAACTGCTACGCAATGGTTATGCCAAATTACGTAAATTTTTGAGGCTCAGCAATAACCAGAGAAGGGGGGAGGGCATGGATGAAACGAGGAAACCGCCCGCCGTCTTCAGATATAAATCATTTAAATTAACAACTTTTGGTTTATTAACACAATTTATTGGCAGCAGTTTGTGCGGCATCACCGCACAGCTCCTGTCCGAGGTGAGCGAACGCACGATTCAGCTATAATACCTCTTCTTCTTCTCCCCCTGTCCTTGCATCATCGAGGAACAGGTGGGTGGGTTTCTGTTGTTGTTGCTGTTATTGTTATTATGGGCTTTTGTTGCTCGATGATTTGTTATTTGTTAGTGAAACGATAATAGCAACAAATGAGCTTTTATTGTTAAGATGGGCAAACTCTTAAAGCCGCATCCGCACTGAGTTGACGTTATTCGATATAAATTCATGAAGCATAAGCCATTCAATGGGATTTGCATAATTTGTTGTATTTTCTATCTCAGACGCATTCAATTCAGTCAAACAGAGGAGACCGAAATCTTGAGATAACACTTTACGAGTATTCAGTCATATTTAAAGTCAAAAAAAGATTACTGAAAGAGGACAATTCACACAAAGCTGAGATAGTTATGAACCTTAGACAAAATAAAATTAATTATGTTTTATAATTTGGAGGTAGAATAACAGGTAGATCTATAGAGAGATTACGAATTCAGTTAACTGTCTGACTTTTCCTTAATGGGAACAGATTCATCAGCCATTATATAATCAAATAAACATATACATATGCTATTCAGCCTTGAATCTGCTTGTGTTTGGCACAAGCAATTTGAAAATAGGTGAGGGGAATTCCCACTAGAGGTGTGTCGTTAAACATGCCCAACATAGGGGCACGCGCCATTGAAATTGGAAATTGCTTGGAGCGGAGAGAGAGACAGTGGGAAAATGCCTGCCTTATAACATGGCAACTAGTCAGTCCTCGGAGCCTTCACATTAATCAGCCATTGATATCTGGGATCACAAAAGAATGTTAACAGGCAGCAGGAGGAGAAGTTCCCCTTTTGCCGTCAACCTGTCTCCAGTTGCCTGTGGGGCTTATGTGCATATGCGATGTTAAGGAAAATGGAATGGAAAATATGAATGTTTTGCTGCTGCCTTGTGAAATTAAATTTTCTCCTACCGTGCGGCTTTTGATTTTGCATTTAAATTGGCACGTGCCTCGCTGGCAAACAGCTGGGTAACCCTCAATGGAACCCGAGTTGAGTTCAGTTCGTGTTGTTGCTGCAAAATGAAAGAACAACTGACTGTCGCCTAAAGGCTTTTCCAAGGCGCACATTGTGTACGGTTATTTGGCAGTTATTCGATGACATTTCGGGTAGCTTGCGACCCAGTATACCCAGTGCAGGGACTATGGTTGGGACAGGCCCCAACTGAGGATAGTAGCTTGTTTTCGGGCTAAACTTCGCTTAACACAACAGCTTGAATGTCAAAGCTGAGATAACATTGAGTAACATCGTTGAAAATAATTCACAGTACGTATAACAAACTCACAATCAAAGACTATTGCTGATTGATTCAAGGTATTGTGGAAAAGGAATAAATATATTTATCACATTCACATTTTGAAAGTGCTTATTGAGTTAAATTCCATGCTTTTTGACTATATGCAAATAAGAATAAATACAATTCTTTTTTGAGCTATTTTAAGGTTTACAATCTACACTCTAAATTTCATTCGACACCAATTTGCCGCTGTTCACATTTGTCGCTAACCTTAGCTCTATCAGCTTAAAGCAAAGGGCCGAAACATATTACAATACATGAATCGCTATACATAATTGAAATAAATCGCCTGACAAACGATGTTTGCCCCAAAGCCAGGCGCATAAAGAAGAAAAGCAAAATAGCCACAATAAAACCAGGAAAATAAAAATGTATCAAAAAAACCTCTTAACACTAATCATGAGAATGGGACGAGAGAGCAGACGAGAGAAGTGAGATTTCTAAAAGGGACGTACAACACTCGAAATCACTGACCTCCGCCTCAGAGGCTTAAAACAGCTTCACAACAGTCAATGGACAACTGACTTACACTCACTCGCATTCACATTCACATTCGCACTCACACTTCCTATTCCGATTTCTATTCCTCTTCCGATTTGACTTCCGTCTTCACACTGTGGCCTTTATTGTGTTGCCGATTGCCGATTGCTTCAGCTTGTTGTTAACTTTGGCGTTGCGTCACTGGACATCATCGATTTTGGGGGGAAACTGCCGCCTGATATTGAAGCTAAGAGTTTATAAAGCTCTTTCGAAATGTTTTGACAAATGATTTTGTTTGTATTTTTCATTTCATCGAATTTGCCAATGGCCACCAATTGCGACCAACGGCCATCAACCAACGGGGCCAACACATAAACAGGCCACGTGCAGGATAACTTTGGTGGGACAGAAAGAAGGGAAGGGAATTAAGTAGATAGATAACCGAGAAAGTCAGACGTTTGGTAACATTTGACTGACCCCAAAATGTTGTGAACAGATCATCAACATTGATTTCAACTTGAAGCCGTTCCATCAGCAACTTCCTCATCTTGATAACTGTCAAACTGGCCCAAAAATTGTCCCCAATGGAATTGCGCTTGTCGGTTGGGGCGTTTCTAGGCGCTGACTGTTCCAATTTCTAGAACTTAAATAAATTGTGTGTCATTACGACTTTCAAGTTGTTGTTGAAGGCTTTTCAGTTGGGGAGGAGACACATTTATCAAGTGTTTCAGTTCTATTAAAATGCAGTCTTCAAGCAATGAAGATTTAAGCGTTACATAAAAACTATAAAGTTGGATCTATTTGGGATAAGAAAATGCTTATTTATACTAAACAAATGCTACAATGCAATCGCTGTTCTTCAATACTTGATACTATCAACTGAACGATTAGGACTATTTTGTAGCAATACAATTAATTTTCTTATAAACAATTCTTATTGATAATAAGTTAAATCACATGAAGCAAACTATGCTTTGACTAATAATATTCTATTTTTATTTTCTCAAATATTATTTAAATAATATTGGCATAATTAGTTAAACGTAATAGCAACAACATTAAATTATTTTCGTAGTACCCTTTTTATTAAATAGGACAGAAAAATCGCATTGGTAATTTTTCGCTGAATCAATGCTCAAATTACCGGTGGTTGTCGACATCTGAAACCGGCGCCAGGATTATCAATTTAAAATAATAAAATACAAATACAAACATACGCATATTATGAGATACGAATTAACTAACATGCGGGTGAGTACAACAGAGTCGGGTATCTAGCCTGACAACTAGAATTCTGCCTTTGTCCTTGCCAATCTCTGAAATTATTGAAATAAGAGTTATCAGATTTATTATGCGCATATTTTAAGTTGGTTCAAGTATATGTTTATTTCAGAGGTGGATCAAGGTGATAGCTACATTTATAAAAATATGCATAGATTTCATACAATAAATACAATTCAAGAATAAGCCTTTCAAAAGTTAAATAATTTTTATCAAAAGCTTATTTCTATTAAAAATCAAAGTGATATAAGCTCTGCAATGTCCGCAAATTAAATCAGCTAACAATTTTATTATGAACATGCGTTATTTATATTAGTTCAATTTAAAACCTGATTAAAATCATTGAAATTACCATTAAAAAAATAAACACAGTGACAACAACTTTAGTCGATAACGTTTTACTGTCATAATTGTAAAAGCTAAATTCAATTCTAGGGCATTTCCTTGTCGATCACTAGTAATTCGATTCCTTCGCTTGTTTTGGGCGCTGCAGGTCTGTGGAAATGTCACAGAGTCAAATATTGGCCATGGCACATGGTGATTACGAGTGCGTGTATAATTTTTGAATGCGAATTGCATTCTATCAGTTAGCATTTGGTTTGCCAGCAAACAATTCAAATGAATTTCAACCGTTAAACATTTCATTTATATTATATTATGTTACTGTGACTGACCAATCTGAAAGATCGACCGTCAATGCAAATTAAATTTGCAATCCCTCATGTCAGTATGTGGACATGTGTCCGGTTTATCATTTCACCTACATAAATAATACAAAAAATCCATGATTGGTCAACTTATCAAACTGACAGCAGATGTAAATCGATGTCTGGCCTAATTGGTAACGAAAATATTATAATCTTATTAATTAATTTTAAAGTAATTCAGCTCGTACTCTTAATTTAGTAACCTATTCAGTTGACATCAAAGTAATACAATTTTTATTAAATTATTTAAATCTATAGTACCATTTCTGTTACATTTTTTTTCAAGTGTACTCAAATATATTAGACACAATTTAATTTTCCAGCCAAATATTCGCTATTTACCAGATTTAATTTGAGATTGCGTCACATCTCAGAGGTAAAAGATATTTTATATTTTGCACACATACATATCTGTCATAAAAATGATTAAATACCCTATCTTATACACATGTTTCGATATTAAATTATGACAAAAATATTTTATTAGTTTTAAGTTAAATGTTTTCGTATACAAATTCACTTTTAGTTTAAAAAAATGTTTAAGTTAAGAAATGGCTGATTTGATCACAACAAACTTTCTTCTAAACTCGTTAACTAAACTCGTTACTTAATTCAATACTAAGAATTGATTTTAAACATCGTAGAAAACCAGAAGGAATTCCGCAGTCTCAACTTCTTGATAATGACCCTGTACCTAGCTCCGAGATTGTAGTTTTATTCAAAAATAATATCATATACATACATATTATGTATATATGTATTACATAGACACACAAAACACACACGTCTTGTGGGGGGAAAGAGGCAGAATGGGGTGGGAAGGTAACACAAATTCATGTCAGGTTTGCAACTTATAGATCTTGATCTCAATGAGGACACATTATTATAAACAAGTTCTTAACATGATATGTGATCAAATATGCACTAGCATATTTGACCTATAATATTTTCAATTTGGAAAGGCCAATATTGAATTAAAATCATGAAACATTTAATTGGTTTGAATGCATATGTATTTAAATAAGTAAATGCCAGAAGAATTAATAATCCAGCTTTATTATAAACAAAATGCAAAGCGATGCAACGAAATGCAATGCGAATTGAAATTCATTGACCCCAACTGAATAAACGAGAAGCATATTTAAATAAAATATGCAAATAATGACCTAGTGCATAGCTACAATCACACATACATATGTACATATGTTAATAAGCATGTATTGAGCACATAATTTGTATTCGGTTTGCTTTTTTTGTGGCAATACACGGATTCTATTAAAATGCAGATTTACTTTCGAACGTCAAAGTACATAAGGAATGTGTGTATAAGTATATGTATCTGTTAGCTATATACTTGGATGCAATGAAACAAAATGAATCTCATTTTACACACACTCCTGTACACACACAGTTACATAAATAATCGAAACAGTGAAAAAATTCTGGAACAAATGCAGCCGGCGGCTAACTTTTCACAGTTTGTCTGATACGTAAACATGAAAATTCGAAAAAATGAAAAATCATGTTCTAAATATAAACAACGTTGCTCATGAGAGAGAGAGCAAGAGAGAGAGAGAGAAGCGGAGAGAGATGACCCAAGAAATATAGAGAGCTATAAAGAGAGTGAAAATAGGAGGAAAAGATAGAGAAGTGCATTTGGTTAACCAAATTGAATCGTCATTCGCTCGATTTAAATTGATTTTCATATTGCATGCAACTTAAAAGAAATAAAATAAGAACAAAGCCACAATATGCCGAAACAAAAAACACTCTATTAAAATAAAAAAAAAATCTAAAAAATATATATAAAAATTGTCTGTAAGCGAATATAACTTCGAGTTACATAAAGTTGAAATAAAGCAGATATGGGAGAAATTAAAATATTATAAATGAAAAAATATAATACCATGGGCATAAAATTATAAATCTTACAAAAACTGTGAATCTTAAGACAATTTTTAATTAGACTATAGGAAGTCATATTAAAATAAATTTTGTTGTTGTACTTTTCTAGAAAAAGACAGTTACTCCCTTTTTTAATGTACGGGCTTCCAGAAAACTCTTTGTTATTCGTAAAATATTGTCTATAATTGTATAAAAATAAAAAAATTGTAAACAAATAATAAATGGTAACAAGTCGGGTGACAAAGTGTTGTTGCCCCTCGTGCAACAGTCTCGCATCGTAAAATAGAAATTTGTGTAGGTTTTTCAGGCATGTCCAAATGAGATTTGAACGGCAACAGCTGCGGCCACTTTGGAAAATTGAAAAGCAGCAAGTCGCGTAGAGTCAAGTTGATTTTCCGACAAATCGGGACCAGCGATCAGTTCAGTGCGCGAGAGTGCGTCGTCGAGCAAAGAAGCCCCCAAGAAAACAGACGGAAAGCGAATACGCCGGGTAGAAAGCCAACGGGAACTGTGTGTAGCCAAGTGAAAGTGTGCGAGTTATTTATAGAGCGTGCATATATAGACCCCTATATAAAGTATATACATATACATATATACTTAGATACACATAGATATAGATACTCGTACATAGCAGTTGCATAGCAAAAGAAACAAAATGACGGACGTGCCGGAGCCCGTGCGCAAGTGCGCCAATCTGTTGAAGGGCACACGCAGCGATACTGAAAAGTTTGCGGCCCTGTTCATGGTCACGAAGCTGATGAAGGGCAAGGACTGTAATACGGCGGGAAAGAAGCTACTTTTCGAGTCAATTGGATTTGCATTTCTGCGCAAGTTGCTCGTCTCCAAGGATTTGCCCAGTGATTGCCCACCATTGGTGTACAAGAGTGTCGCATTGTCGATACTCACAGGGTTCTGTCAGGAGGAGGAGCTGGCCACGCATAAGGACATCATTGATGCCATACCCACGCTGCTGGAGATTGTCGAGCAGGCTGACGATGAGGACTACGAGGATAACTTGATTGTGGTCAGCGAGGCGTACAGCTGCCTCAAGAGCATTGCCAGCTATGAGCCTGGACAACAGGCTCTCCTGGCCACGGGAGCCATACCCAAAATGTCGCAAATCTATTCGGCCCAGAGTTTCCAAACGGATGAGGCCCTGCATTTGATTGTGCTGCTGGTTAAGAAGTTCGGTGTGATCTCGTGGCCGGAGGATCCCACTGCTTTCCACGCTCTGATCCAGCGCATTGCCCTGGACATGGAGACGGATCACACGGAACGCAAGTACGAACTGTGTCGCATTCTCGCCGATATTTTGATCACCTGCCGTCGCGAGATTGTGCTCAACTCGCTCGAGGGGCAGATCTGGCCGGAGAGCTTGTTCAAGGGTTGCGGCGATATACTTAAGGCCAAGATTGGGCCCAAACAGCGGGATCCGGCATTGCATTTGATTGCCACCACGCTGCAGGTGCTGGGCATGCAGTGGGTCTTCATGGACGAACAGAAACAGTTCTTCCTCATGTTGCTGCAACTGGCCGCCATCGAGGTGCGCATGCAGATGGACGAGAAGAAGCTGGAGACAACGTTTAAGCAGGCCGAGCTGCTCACCTGCTGCTTTGTCATACTGGAGCAGTGCATCGAGTACATGGCCACCGATCAGCTGGATCTCGAGCCAAAGGAGAAGCAGACCACCTATACGGCCCTCAAGGGTGCCTTCAATCAGGTGCTGGCCGTGTTGACTCGCGTCAGCCAGGACAAGATCCGTGAAAATGGAAACCCACGCGACAAGGCCTTCATTGTGGCCACGGTGCGCATATTGTCCGCTTGGTTGGCCCAGGAGACAACCGCCATGCGACCGGCCATCTATAAGCTGTTGCCCTTCATGCTCAAGATTGCCAATGAGAGCTTCCATGAGCTGAAGACCTGGCGAGCCGGTCCACGTGAGGGCACTCCACCTGTGGATATTCTGCGTGTGATGATGCCAGCGTTGTGCCACTTTGCCGTCGAGGATGAGGCGCGTCGTGTGCTCTTCACACACAAGCAGGATGAGGTACTGCTGGAGGCGCTCGAGCTGTACTTCAGCATTGCCCACTGGAAGCGTCCGCCCATTCCCCGTGCGGAGCGTCTCAAGCGTATGAATGAGCCCGATCCGGTGCCGACGCCAGAGCAACAGGCACAGATGAAGGAGGCACGCGGTGCTATTGTTGCCCTCTGCAATACTCTTATGAACTTCACCGTACTGGAGCCAAAGCGTGCCGAGGATGCGCCCACCTTTGTCAATCTGCTCAAGTTTGTGGTGGAGAATCTACCCGAGCTGAAGGATACGCCCGACAACCTGGTGATTCATGGTAATCTATCTGTGCTGGGCCTGCTTCTGCTGAAGCAACAGTCAAAGAAGGTCAAACAGAACGATTTCTCCATATGCCGATACATACAGGCCACCATACGCTTCCTTTGGGATGCCTACAACATCGACGAGAGCAACGATCCGACGGCGCTTGTGGTGTCCATTGCCTACAAGGGCTTCTGGTCTGACATCTCAGAGCTCTGGTTCCTGGGCATGCAAACTATGTGCGGTGTCCTGCCGCTGGTGCCATGGCTCTCAGAGTTTGCCCTCGAATCTGGTTGGGCCGAGGGCATCGTAAAGACGCTGAAGAAGGTGAAGATTGGCACACTTCCTGCCAATGTTAAATCCGCCTACGAGGACTTCCTCTCCCAGCTCGTCGATGTTAATGCCGATGTGGTCGATGTGCTCAAGAAGGCTGATGCTCTTCGAGTCTGTCGCAATCACCGGATGATGGATCTGGGCAAGAAACTCTTTGGCGATTAAGATCTTCAATAGACTATAGAATCTAGGATCTAGAATCCTCTCAACTATTTTTGTATGAGCTTTGTTTTTATTCGGTGTATTCCCTCTCTGGGCATTCTGTGTGTGTATGCGTGACATGATGTGACGCAGTGACGAGTGGGAGAAATGCAAATATTTTATATGCACTTTTATGCTTATTCACTAATTTATTAATTAAATCATTTTATAGACGAAAAATAAATACAAATTTAAAAAGAAATAAAAATTAAAATAAAAATAAAAATATATAAAAATAAATAAATTTCACTTTCAACCACAGTCGCCAGTTGGTTGTCATTCATTAAAATTTAGGTACAAACAACATCCGGATAATGCTGCTTATATTTTCTATATATACAAGTGTAAACATTTATTTATACTTATGATTCGACGGATTAGTTCTGCTTTTCAACAAAGAACAACACGTCACGATTTTGTTTTCTGAACACAAAACGCAATAATAACAAAAATATCAAAAGCTATTTCAGTTTTTCGACTAGAACATACTCTGTGGGATCTAACGAGTGTTTTCTTTCGGGTCTTAGTAGCTCTACAGCAGCCCTAAGATTACCGTGCGTATACGTAATATGCACATATCAAAGAGCTTGTTTAAACAATGGAAACCGGTAGCAGCAGCAGCAGCAGCTGCACAACCTGCTAAAGCCGTCGATAAATCAGCGATAAATCTTGAAGCATTGCGACAATTTTCCAATGTATGGCCATCGCCAGGCAAATTCTTATCCCTTCGTCCTGTCGGCAGGCTCAGGAAATATTACACGAAAAGTATTGCTCAATCGTAAGATAACGAACCATTGTCCCCATCCCCACCATCCATAGCATTCCCTTTGCTTCGTGCTGCGTGTTTGCTTTTTATTACGATATAATATTTTATTGCATACTTTTAGACGTTTGAATATTTGGACGAGCTCAACCGAGCACGGACCAAGGGACGACCACGAGCGACCCAACCTATCGAGCTACCTTTCGAATAACCCTTTTTTTGTCTAGCAAAATGTGTAAATTTGTTTTGGGCCTCTGCTGTTTTGTCACGGATAGCTGTATTAGAGGGCTGAATGGGTACAGGGGCAGGTGGGCTGTGGAAGGTGCTCTAAGCGCTGTGGATTTCAGCTATTTGTGCATTTGACAAAGGTAATAAAAAGGACATTTGGCTTTTGGCGCTGACTGCTTGTTGATGCTTAACACAGCTTCTGGCTACAAAATATTTTTCAACGTTTTCTGTTTATGTTATTTGCTCGTTTAAATTTTAAATAATCCTTTTAAGTTTTCAATTCCAAAGCAATACAATGAAAATGAAATAATCTTTGGTAATACGCTTATAGTTATTTAATTACCACAAATCTATTGTATTGTTTTGTAAAATGCGATTTGCAAACATATTTCTGATTGCAAATCTTCTGAGTTTTATGCAGCAGATACACTTAAGTAAACCAATTATGCTAGTGACTTACTATTTATTAAATATTATTATAAAAAAATACAAAAATAACAAAGTCACAGCAAACTATGAATTACGTGAGCATGTGCCTTTTATTGCATGCCATTTCCAAAGAAGATAATCTCTACATCTTGGGGGAAATCAACCCCCAATGTATACGAAAGACAAATGGACGCAGTGCTTGTCCACTTCAAGTCTGCAGTTAGCCTCGTTACATCTCGGTTGCACTCAGTCAATAGAGGACCATTGGCGATTTCGTTTCCATGTCCATTAGTCGACTCCAAGTTGCAAGCTGCCTGGCCGAAATCAAGGCTGTCAAAGTGGCATGTCCATGTCAAACCCGAATATGCTGATTCAGTTCAATGCCATTCTTGCCGTCACTTTGGCAGTTCAACTTAAAGCTGCATCAGTTTGTGACAATTTATTTACATCGTACAACGTTTCAAACTTAAATAAGGATATTATATTAAAACAATGATTAGGTTAATGTGTGAAAAAATGTGGCTCATTCCATAGCTGAGACTTCTGGAAATATATACACAAATACAAAGTCACTAACAGTTAGCAAAGTCTTTTTTAATTTGCGAATTCAAGAATTAACGCGTAACTTTGTCCTATATCAGAGTCCAAGACGCATTGGCAGAATGTGTGTTCAATGCAGCAAATAATCAAGACAGTAAACGCGTCAATAAGCCAAAAAGAAGTAAAAGACAAAAGAAAAAAAGAGAATATATCATGCAGCGTTACTTGCAACTCGTCTGAGTTACACAGAGTCAAAAAACAAGCTTTGCAACAAGTTGAAGTTATCTTGATTGCAATTAGTAGCCTCCTCATACATTGTTGCTGCATTAATGAAAGGAAAACAAAAGAATATCCCTCCGTCTTCTTTGGAGCCATGGCAACATTTAACGTTGTTTTTGTGTGTGGCAACTGAAGCAGCTACTGTTGCTTCTTCTTATATAATTTATATTGTTGTTGTAGTTGATGGCACTTCATATTACTCGTTGGCTGTGTTGTAAATTTCTTGATAAGTTCTTTCAACAGCGGTAATCATTTTATAACAGAAAACTCAACTTAACTCGATTCAACTTAGCTAAGCTGTAAGCTTAACTAACGCTTGTTGTTAGCAAAAACAACTTAGCTTCAATTATACGTGTATGATTTTTTGTTACATTTTAAAGTTGACTTCTCCAAAATGCAGTTAGTGCATAATAACGTCTAATGAATCATTTTTATGAATATATGTTATTCTGTTGCTAAGCAATGCCATATAAAAGGCAAAGATACAGTGTGTTTTGGATAAGAATAACAGAGTATTATATACTTTATACCGAGAAAAATAAAACACCGACTCAATATCAAGCTATCACAATCAACATTGCATTCCCTATCAAGATATGAGTATATGAATATCAAATCAACTAAACTAAAAGTACATTCATGCTTATTATTCTCAAGCACACGAATAAAATCCTATAGATGCATAATCAACTGCTTTGAAGTATATTCTACCTCTTCTTCCCCAAGGAAAATGCACACCCCAAGTTCAATATCAGAGTCAATAGAAAGGGATTTCATTTGATTTTGATTGCCAGGATATTCAATTGTCATTGCCACTTGTTGGTTCCCCCTGAAACTAAAGTTGGGAGGTCCTCCTAACAGTAGCTACAAAAAGCAATCGCACTAAGTAAAAAGGGGTGGATACAAACAAAAAATGCACGCACGAGTGAGCGTCCTTCGTTTTCTTAGTACGGACCAAGGTCCACGGCATTTAATAAGGTGAAATAAAGAAAATCATGTGCGCGAAATTCAATTTGAATGTTGCTTTGACTTCCAGACAACATTGCGTAAAGTGTCGTAATTGCGCTTTAATAAGTACTGATATAACATGCATTACAAAAAACAATACACGTCGGCCTTTAGTTTTGCATAGATTTAGATTTTAATGAAGATCTTTCTTGAAGGTAATTTACTCTTCAAATGTATTCGTAAGTTACGAATCGTTACACAAAACCCAAATACGAGTTATTCATAAATTATTCAAGCTGTTTGACAGCTGCTACTAGCAAATGTGCCTGAAACACAGTTTCTTCTGGTCAGTGTCATATTATTTAACACGTGTACCTGATTTGTCTTCTAATTTTCACCGAATTTATTTATTCAGTTATTTATTATTATTTATTACATTACAGTCTTAATTCGGAAAATCTGGCTTAGAGTAAGTCTATCTGTAAATGTGAGACTTATATATATCTTCCTCTCGTTTTCTTATTGCATACTTTTTTCACAAACTGAAGTAAAATTCATAATTTGAAATCATTGAGAAAAGTTACCCATTCCTATTTCAATGCCATAACCATTTTGGCCCAATGGGTGAACCAGTTAATTAGGCAGCCTTAGAAAAGTGTGTCATGCGGATGATGTTCTCTTTGTCTGGCAACTTTTGAAGTTGTTGTACCTGAAAGCAACCTTGGGGAATATTTTGTGTGCCAGAAATTTTAATGGCTATCAATTTTGAACGATTCATTGAACTTGGGTTATCAATTGCAAGCAACAGCTCTACTGTTGGTAATTAAATTTGTCATAACGTCCAGATGCCAAATTGGTGTTGTTGTTGTTGTGGTGATAGGAAAGAGATGTGGAGAAATCAGCTACCTTTGGGACTGACGCCTAAAAATAGGCAACAATTATGGTGAAATACGAGCAAAAAATACGCTATAAAAATGTTCACCAATGTGTCGCTTACGTTCTCTTAAATTGCGTTTTCTCTTTCGAAAGCAAAAGCTATTGTAAAAAGCTTCTTTGTCGGATTTGCTATAAACGTTTCTGTAAAGCTTTTGGCAATATTTGCGTCGGCCTCTTGCTGGTCGTCGTTAATGATGCGTTAAATTTAAATGGCTATAACAATTAATGATAATTGCCCTTAAAGTTATTGTTAATAATTTTTTGAGCCTTAGAAGAAATTTTAATATTTATTTGTTTGCATTTATCTGTATAAATTTGACATTTTTCGTTTATGGAACAAATTGACTATTAAAATAATCAGAAAGAAAATTAATTCAAAATTGATTGAATGCTGACGGAATTTTGCATGCGCGTGGTTTACATTTTATTTGACAGATGCAGGAATTTTTTACTACGGACGGGGTAAAATGGTCGAGAAATTAAAAGTCAAGTCTGGTGGCTTTATGGCTATTTAAAAGCTAGATAATTGTATTTGTGTAGCTTGTAACGAGAAGTTTACGGATATATATTGTCTGACTATGAGGCAAGGATGAATCATATAACTTAAGGATTTGCAATCCTTACCTGAAATATAATTTTAATTCATGCATCCTGGACAATAATAATTAAAAAGTTTTGCAAAACCATTGATGAATAAACATTATTTTAAAATAAGTCAGGACAGGCCGCCAAAAAAATGAAATTATAAGAAAAACATTTGCAAAATTTATCCTCGATTATATCTTTCATACTCATCTTAAAAAGTTATCTTTCTTTTTTTTTAAATTAATTATTAGATTCTGCATAACCGACCATTCCCCATTTAAATAGCTAACCACGTTTCATTTATTTAAATTATTAAATAAATTGCATTTTTTGAGTTCTACTTTGCAATGCAAAACTTCACTTGCTGCCATCACGACCTTTGCAATCGAACATAATAAAAACTGTGCCGAGCACCATTCTCAATAACCATTCGTAATTCACTCCAATAAAATGAAAATCAAAAGGAAAATTTGCACTGAATGAAAGGGAGAACGGAAATGAGGGTGAGAGGTTTCAAGTTGAATGCCGTCAAAACACGAAGGGCAGGCCGTCCAATGAGTGCACTTGTTGCCATTTACAAAATTGCTTTCATTTTTGCAAAAAGTTCTACTCAACGAGTTGTTGACTACCAACAGGTAAGAAAAACTAATAATTCAGAGCAACAAATTTATTTTATGTTTATGGTTTTGGATTACAACTTGGAAATCGAATCGCAAAACAATGCAACAAACTGGCAACTGCAAATACACTCAAAGAGGCAAAGGACTGTGCACTTCAGATTAAAGTCCTTTTACTGTAGAGTCCTTTTTAGAGCCATTTTTGAATTGTTGCCAGCAACAAAAATTTTGTTGTAAGCTAAAACAAGATATTCTATTGAATTTGCATTTGCAGTACACGCTGCGTATACGTAACGACATAAATAATCAGAATTCGTATACAAATGAAATAAGTTTTCCAGAATTTGGCCAACACTGTCAGACACTGGCTCCTAAGGCAGTGTGTCAAAGGTTAGTTTATGCTTACAGTGTGTACCACAAAAACACAATAAATAATGCCAGTGGGCGTCACGTATATAATTCCCCCTATTTTCCCCATGTCGCTTCTTTTTCTCATTCTCTATCTATTTGTGCGTTTGTCTGTGATTTCGCTCAATTGGATAGATGTGAATGCAGTCTAACAGTTCCGCTTACTCTTTAAAGCGAATCGAAATATCTCACTCGTATTGTCCCCATTTACTCGGCCTTCCAATAAGGTATATATGCAAATATACAATGTGTATGTACAAGTATATTAAGTTTCCAGCAAGATAATCGACAGAAGACAAGGCCTGATTTGAGATTGCGCTTCCATCGATGACGTGTTAATGGAGCACGCTTCCTCTGGAACTATCGCATGCTGTCTTGTTACTTTGTTGCCTTACAACAGCTGCATTTGGCGAGTGGCAAGTGGCGAGGTTGGGGGCAAGGAAATGGGTTACGCCCGTGCGAAAGTGCCAGCCTGCATGTGTGATAGAATAAAAGATTAAATAAAATATGCAACCACACACACACAAGCGCGAAAACATTTCTTTTATGTGAAATGAATCATTATCAAGCAGAGTTGTCAGCCTTATCATAGAATTTGTCTTAAAAAAAATATTCCTGTCTTCAATTTTCGACGTCTCATTATAAAACCAGCAATTTCATGAAATTCTAATATTCTTCCATAATTTTACTTCAGCTTCATTATAATTTTCTTACTTTTTCATCATTTTGCTTTGCTTTTCTTTACATATTTTCACAATTCAAATAAGCTGACAACCCGTTTAGGCCAATTTCCGTTACATCATTCACCATCCATCTAAGATTTTCTTTAATTATTCTTCTTTTTTTTGTTCGCATAAGACAATGCATTTTATCTCGGCACGGCAATGAGACTCTTACACATTTTATTTCTTACTCTTCCTCTTCGGCTGTTTCTTCCATTCAGCTTTGTCATAAACCCACACGCAGACAATGAGGCACTTTAACGCCAACCGACTGCCACATAGGGTGAACCAGCTAACCCTATTACAATATGCTATTTATTTCAATAATTATATTACTCTTAATATATTCTTAAAGTTGTCATATCTAATATTTACAAAAATGTTACAATGTTGTTTTTTTGTTTTATACAAATTAAGTAAAAACATTTTATAAATAGTGATTAGTATGAGAGCAGATTTATTTTTATTTTTATTTGGAATTTTTATTTGTATTTGAATAGTTGTTGTTGATATATCTTTTTCGTTTTGTAAATTCAATCTACATTTCGCATAAAAATTTAAGGACCTTTTGTTAAAAATCGCATATTAATGCTCAGATTTTTTCATAATATTAACCCCTTACATGGTTTGCTTAAAAATGTATGTTTATTTATTGTTATTACGTTGTTTTTCATAAGTATATTTCATTGATTTTTCCTATTGACAATCAAGGCGCCAAGCTTTTAAAGTAAGAGCCATAGAGCAAGATTTCAGTTTGACTCTCGGACCAATTTCTAGACCCTTTTTGCCTTTATATAAAATAATTATTTTATTTACTCGATACTTTTATGTTTATACTTAATCGTCTTTTTACTTAAAACTTCTCAATATAATAATTGATATTTCCTAAAATTATCTAATTTAACAAAATTATTTTTGCACTTGTTGTGCGAGTTTAGGATAGTAGTCGGCTAGCGGCATTGTTAACAATTATATTGACTTCTTAAAATTATCATAGTTTTGGTTCACTCTACCACAGCATATGAGTATTCCCAATGAACAGTGCACACACTAGCCGCCTCTTTAGACCTTAACCAGATGCAAGGCGGTAGAATGCATGTCTAGTTACGATAGATACGAGTACTACAACTAAATACTTAATTTCGTTGCCTGCTGTTGTCTTTGATTCTTTTAATTTTCCAACAGCAAAGGAGAGAAGGCACTAGCAACGAGGAAACGAGAAAAGCAGGGGTCAAAAGGCCCAGACTAGTAATAGTATGGTAGAAGGGAATGGAACGGAACATAATAAAATAAAATAGAATGCAATAGAACAGAACGAAAGGGAACCGCCTCATGTTGTCTGCGTTGTCTCGCCTCATTTACAGCCTACGCACACTCGTATACACACACTTGCAATCATACACACCCGCACACACACACACACACACATGCACACATGCAGGCAACACTTGAGGCTGCCTGGAAGACAGCTGTTATGGAGCACTGTGCTGTGGCAAATGCAGTCTGTTGCAGAGTAAGTCGGTCTTTCGTACGCGGCGGACGCATTAATGTCTCATTTGGATTGCCACTGGCAAAATCGCTCATACGCCGCGTGGCGCGATCGATTGCGAGCGAATGAGCGAACGAGCGAACGTTAGAATATTGTTGTTGATGTTGTTTTTTGTAATTTTGATTGAAATATAAATAATCAAACAAACAAGCGCCAAGACAAATATTGTGAGACGTTCATAATTTAAAATACAAAATTATTTTGACCAAGTGCAGGGCAATTGACGTCGAACGTCGAAAGTTGTGCAGGCCGTACGGATAACGTCTCTGTTTCTGTTGTGTAATAAATCAATTTGCGACTTTAATGTTTCAAATGATTTTGCCAACATTTTTAAATGCTTAGTCGTGCACAGTTGAAGGCTATACACAATTTTCCAAGTGCGTTTCCGTGATTGTGTGTGTAGAGTGTCTGAAAATCATTTTTAAATATTAACTTAAAGCCATTTATCTATTTTAACTTATTGCTTTTTATTAACAATTGGTTTTAAATTACAAAAACTGACTGTCAGTCTTAATTGTTGACGTGCTGACATTTGGCGGCTTGCTGGTGATGAAGTGGTTTCTGTGTCCAGCAATGAATTAATTACGAAAAGATATTAAAATATCGAATTGATAAGAGAAATGTCATTTCGAAATACTTAAATTAAGTATATATTGTCAGATTTGGGCAGTGGAAGAAATTAGCGCCACCTAGCGTCCGTTTCTTACCAGTTATTTTGTTTGTATATTTTATTCGATGATTGAAATAAAGTCAATATCTTACAGCTAAGAGCAAAATAATTTTCAGAGCTCTTGCTTATGTTCAATATACTTCAATTCTTGTCTTTTATTGAAATAATTGTATAATTACCTAATGTATAAATATCTATTCTTAAACGATTTTTCTTAAAACAAAAATTATATTCAAAGTAAAATTTTTAGCAAGTATTGGCAATAGATTTCATGTTACCTTCAATTCAATTTACTTTTCTTTTTTATTTTATTTTTTTTTTTTTGCTATGCAATCAAAGCGCAATGTATTTCAATTAATTTTAATCATTTAAGCAAACTAAGTTAATTAATTGGAAATATTATAAGGGTACAAGTAAATCCAATTGGTATTTAATTAGAAGTCTTTTTGTAGTTTTCCGGATTGAAAAATATAAACAGATTCCATATCCATCGATCATTTGGTAGAGTGTTTGATCAACTGCTTAGTATTATTTATGCAAACTGACTGTTAAACAAATAATCGTGCTGAGCGAATGGTTAAGATGAGCAAACTTAAATGGGATATCTGATAGAATGATACGAGTATTTTGTTGTTTTAAAACACATTTCTTATGAACTGCACATACTAACGTCCCACATACTCAATCGAACGCTTGGCCAAAAAGTTGCTCGCAATGATTTCTCATTGAATACGCAGCCAGGTATGCGAAAGGCAAATGCTAATTCGTATGTTTATGTCCCGACTTGTCTAAAAGGAAATTGGCCAGAACTACGACGACGACCCAATCAGACTGTCTGATGTGGGTTTGTCGGCCTTTCCGTCTCTAAAAGAGGAGCAGGAAGGAGAGAGGGCAAGCGTAATGCTAGAAAACATTTCGACCGTGTATAAAATAAACACAAAACAAAAAAAAAAGAGTACAATAAATTGAGGCGAACTTATATACAAATACATTTACATATTCAGACACGTATGTGTACTATGTACGAATAACAAAAGTAGAAGAAAATACAAATATCGAACACAATGGAAACAATAACGTGCGAAGCGATTGGAAACGCGCCACAGACGTTGCCCACAGACGTTGCCGCAGTAGCAGCCACAGCCACAGCCGCAGCCGCAGCCGCTGCCCGGTCAGCGTCCGAATTGTCAGTCGTAGTCAGAGGCTGAAGCACAAGTAGAAGCAGAAACAGCAGCAGAACCAGCCGGTTAGCCAGTGGGCCAACAACAAGTCGCAGTCGTCGACAAATACAAAAGACAACAACAAAATCGATGGAATTATCTAAAAATCGCGTCGATCTTGTTGTTGTTGCTGTCTCGCGTTTGCTCTAAAAATATATATTGTTTTAATTGAAATGCAATTGCAATTGCAGCTGCAGCAATCACAGCCACTGTGCAACTGGAAATAAGTAATAAATTGCGTGTGCTCTGCGCCACAAAAAGTGTTGTCGAAAGTGCAATGTGCTAATTATGCGGGCGCACTGGGCGTATGCGTGTTAAAAGGGCATCAAGTGATTCGATATACGATACGATATATGTAAACATACTGACGACAAGCGCTGTCAAAGCAGTTAGAAAAGCTCAACCAGACACGACTTGTTGCTGGTAGAAATCTATTCTTATTGTCGTCTACGGTAAAAGTGTCACCTGTGTAAGAAAATGGAAAAGCCAACGTGTAGAATGTGCAGAATGTGATTGCAAATGTTGGAAAAGTGTCAACAAATTGTGTTTAAACTGAAATGTTTCCATGTGATTTGAGAGTCAACAACATTCCACCTGTGTGCATATCTTCAGTTTAGTTAATTAAAATAATGTCATGCATTGGCTCGACGGAATTTCCTTAGATGACAATTTAATTAGCGGACGCGCCAGCGGAAGCAACGGCGAGCACAGCGATAGCAATCAGCGCAAATCAACGCAAAGCTCATCGCCATCAAAAGCAAGTAGGTTACACACACATATCCACACTCAAACACATCCACACACAAACATTATTTCGAGTGCTTTATTTAGCAATTATATATGAAATTCCAAGTCTGTAAGCGCAAGTGTAAAATTTCATATCTAAGACAGTTTATTAAATCAATTCACACTCTATAAACTTTGATTAAAAATTTACAATATTTACTCATCCATTTATGCTGAAATTGCACTTTTTAATTGAATATTGACAAAAATTGGAAAAGAAATTATGTTGTAATAACTTACTTTTAATACGATTTTAGATTGTTTGGTTTTACTGCTTGATTGCCAGCTTATGTTTTGAGAGATTCAAAATCATAAACATATTTAAGCACCTGCCAGAATAAGAGCTAATATCAAAGGTAGAGGTCCTTTTGAATGAATGAATCTTATTCCAGAAATTGTTCAAATGTCCAGAAGGTTTATCTAATTGCTTCTAAAAACTAGTGGGCATTCCCTTTAGTAGTTTTCTGTAACTGAGGCCTTACTTACCTTACTCTTATTTATTAATATCAAATGGGATCATGGCATTCACCTGATTTAAATACATTCCTATAATCTCATGGCGTAATTGTGCGAAACATACATCAACCCACAACTGTCAAGCTAAATATATTGCAGATATACAAATTAGATTTATATTAATTACAATATGCCATTAAAACAACCGATTTCGGATGTTGGCATTCCAAAGTAATTATTTGCGTGTCTTTCCTTGTAGACCATTAATTTGATCACCTGTGAGTGAATTGAGATGCCGTTGCCAATGATTTTAATCAGTTGTTGCTGGCTTAAAATAATGTTTTAAAAGCATTATGAGATTTATTTCAATTAGACCGTAAAATGTACTTGAAATCGATTAAAAATTCATTTTTAATGTTTTATTTCCACCGCGCCCACATTTTTTCAATGAACTTATTATACGGCTAATTAAACGACGACAGACAACGGTCAGTGTTCAATTTTCCGACGTTTGTCCGGACAAATTTGACTTTGGCATCAAAAGAAAATTTATTGAATTTCGTTTTAATTGAGCAGCACATTATTTTAGCTTTCCGACCACCAACCAAATTGTCAATTACTGAAATTGATGTTTTTTGACCGATTTGTTTATGCAAACTTACTCGCAAGTTCAATTAATAAATACGTATACTCATATATTCCAATACGCGGTTATTCATATGATTATCCCAATGTGGTTTGCACAATTATCATCGAATCAAAATAACAATGGTTAATGCTTGAAAATCTTATTTGAATTTCATTTGCGCTCATAAAAAGCGCCATTGGAACATTGAACCCCAAAATGCTGGCAATGCGTTATTTTCCCCTGTTGATTTTCATTTATAATAACAACAACAATATCGTATATTGTTTTATGACTGGAAAAACTGTGCTCTGCTAATTTTCGATAATTAAATTGATTTCGCATCCGCCACCTTGATCGCAGCCTCCCTCACATGGAAATCGAAGCCAAAATCCCATTGAATGCGCGAAATCCAACTGTGTCTCGATACCCTTCCAAACAGTATGCACATACGCTCACGAAATATGTAACAAACAATAAAATAATAGTATTTTCCAATGGAACAAGCTAGCTCCAATGATTTTTTTTCTGTCTAATAGGGGTCTGCGTAGTTTGATAGCTAGACTAGGTAAGGGTATTACACTTTCGGCATTCAAAATAATACATATTCTTTGGTGCTTTTAATGTCTTTCGGTTGAATCGCTTCAATTAGCACTGCCAAACAACCGTGTGACGCATTGTTTTAATTTTCGAAATTATTTACAAAACAGCTTGGAGAATGGGCCAAAAGCAAAGGGATGAAGATGCATTCCCATCCCAAAAGCAAAGGCCAAAGTGAGTGTTACTTGTACTCGGATGTAAATATAATACATACATATCATTTGGCCAAATTGTCGGCATCTGGCATACAAAATTTCAGCTTGTTTACAAAATTTGATGCACATTTAGCTGGCCAACTGGAATGTTATCCAAGTTTACAGCTGACTCGAGAGTCGTGAGTCGGAGAAAAGTAAAAGAGGGAGGAAAAGAGAGAGAGATTATTAAAATAGATTCTAGTTGATCTTAGCACTCACCTTTGAACAGACGTAAGTCCACATTCACATTGACAGGCCGAAGAATGTCACGCTATACAATATAAACAGACTATTTGTTTGGCAAGAATCTAATTTAGTAGAAATTCTGACACATTTCAAATAAATAAATGTGTTGCGCCAATCAACAGCTATTTAAAATACATTTAAAGAATTTATATAGGAGATTTAAGATTGCTTTTTAAATTGACAAAAATTTAATATTGTTATCACTGTGGACGGCAGTCCGCGCTAGTGACGAAAGCAAAACGAAGGGTGCGAAAGGTGACTAGCAATATATACACAACGGGTCCGATCGAATCGAGTTATATACCGATCGAAAGGTATGACTTTAACTAACAAAAGTACATGCTAGTTATACGACGTTAGCGGAAAATAGCTAAAACCCAATAAATTTGAAACATCCATAGTTTCCAATCCGAAGAAGCTACTGATGTGTTCTATGTGTCGATAAATGCCAAACTTTTTTTTAATAATTTATATATTAAATTTAATAGTGTCACAAAATGGGATATCAGAAATTTTGGGGCAGTGAAATACTTTCGTCACTAGACTTTTACTTTGTAAAGAAGTTTTTTTTAAGTATTAAATACATAGTTGTTTAAATTTCCATAGAGTTAGACTATTTTATACTATTATATATCTAAGGTATGTGACAAAAATCTTATTATCTTTTCTAAGAAAGGACAAACTATGACATGAGAGACAGTAAAATCTGTTCTAAAAACGATCAACATAAATTTGTTTATTTATTTGTCTAATATGTAATCCAGTAATGACTGCAGACAAAAGTCGTCAAATAAACCTATAAAATTTATGATATCGACATATAAAATATCCAATTCCAGCGACAATAATGCAACACTTTTTTTCACACCTATTTAAGTTCACGAATTATAAAAGTCATATGTTGTCTATTAAAAACTTTAACTGCATCAGATTTCCTACAGGCAGATCAAAAGCCTAGTTGATGGCGCCCACTCAAAGGGGTGCTCATCACGATTATGAGTATTTATGGGCTCGTTCGTTTTCGAAAGATTCCTCTTCACAGGAAAGAATACAAGACTTTATATGACAAAATTGAGATACCCTTCTCATTGTTCTCCCATTATACATTCTGCTTTGACTTCGTCAATGAATTGAGTTTCTTCATGTTACACACTTCCTGACTAAATCGCTATATCCTCTGTAAGGGTATAGTAGATACACATAAAATATGATGTGCCAGACAGAGATATAAGTGAACTGACCGTCAGATAGGCGGCACGAAATTCAACTGCAACAGGCAACAAGCCAATGGAAAATAAACAACTAAAGAACTGACAAACGTTTTTTGGCTTGGTTTTGTTTTTTCCCCGATTTGAACTGTGCATTTGGTTTTGGCCACGCACTCATACTATGAATGTATATCTATGTGTGTGTTCGTTCTTGCTCTCAATTTGCTATAGCCCGTCTAACGGATGGATGTAAATTAGAGTTTGAAGCGCACGCATATTCCGTCACAGAATTGGCATGCAGTAGTTATCTCTTGCCCACCCTCTCACACCTTCAGCCTGTGTGTGTTTTGAGCATAACAACATGAAGAAAAAATAACGAAAAAAATGTATACGCAATTATTTAACATGAGAAACAACGGCACACATGCACACACACACATAAGAACTGAAGCGGCATGCGTTGCGGCGCGTCGTCGCGAAGTGGTTGCCCCGGACGCAGTAGTGCAGTTGGCAGTCGCGTGCCTGCCAGGCCACAACGTACCCGTATCCGAATCCGTGCCCGTGTCCGTGTCGCGTTCGACCTGTGCCCCATACCCGTGCCCTCTCTGCTTTGTATTCGTAGCTACAAACTCTAGCAACTATATTTGTAAATATATCTTTATCTGCATCTTTGCATTGTCATCATATTCGTCGTGGAGGTGTATCGACCGGTCGTCGCCGTCTTCCAGACTTATTTTCGTCTGGGGAAATATTTATTTTTAAATTCCGTTTATGATCCACTTATTTTAAATATGCCGAGCATGCGCAAGTGCCCGAATAAAAACCCAAATTCTTTGTATTCTCAATCGACGATCTGCTAATTACTGTTGTTTTCATCAAAAAATCCACGAAAATTTAATTAAATACGCGTGTTTACACTTATTTATGAGTTCTTATTACGATACTGAGTAAGTTTACAAATAAACATAAATCTGCTCAAAGTGTTCGAATATAAAATTAATTAATATAACATTGTGTGGGGCCATTTTAATTGGATTGCGTTCTTAGCAATTGATTTCCTGTAATAGGAATGTTTTTAAAAGAAAATATTAAGTTGTGAGAAATAGTTTGAATTATAGCTAACAGCTCTTTATAGGCTATTAAGAAATTTCTGCAAGTATTTTGAAATTTAATAACTGGAAATAAGAAGATTATGATTCTTAGGAGACATGTGAATATATGTACGAATATATGGCAAGTTCGCACTATTTTCAATTGGATTAGAAACTCTTTGTCTTGCCTGCTGACGGCAATCAACATTTAGTAACAACAGTTAGAGCTTGAAGGCTGAAATTTTCAGAGTAGTTGAAATTATAAAAATTTGGCCCAAACGACCTACGGATCTCAGAATGAATAATCAAATTTATCATGATTTCTGTAAGTTTATTTCATATTAAGGTGGTCGGAACAGTTATTCATAGATTTATGATAGTCAATAATAATATTCTCAAAAATATTCAATAATGTTTCCAGCAACGTTTTTAGATTTTTATATTCACATTTCAATAAAGGTTGAATATTGTTACAATAAGATTCAATTAATACCATTTTAAATATTGTTGACAGGTTTTTAAAACTGAGGGAATGTTAAACATTCTGCCAATTTCATGTCGAATATTGTCAATGGAAATCTGTTGGCATTTGCGACTCTTGGATTTGTTTGTAACTCGCTGGTAGTGTTTCTTGATAGTAACACATGTAAATACTGATGAATGATGACAATGAGCTCTTGACAATTTAATCGATAAATCAATTGATTTGGCAGATTGTGCTGCTTTCTCTCTCGACCCTTTTGAATAAAATGCCTTACGAACTCACATTCTGTCCCCACTCCTCGCTCCCTAAAAATTGTATTGTCTACCCCATTTCTGTGACGCGGAAAGGAAAAGGGCGAAGAGGATTTGTTGGAAAAATGTCATTGTTTGGTGTCTGCTTCTGCCGCTTGAAGTCTGCTGCGTGTGGTTAACATATTTTTATATTCCATTACAAACGTATACATAATTTTATTCTTTGACATGGGCATTGTGTCTGAGGCAGACACTCGGGCACTATAGAATGCATGGATATATATATATATATAGTATGTACATATATATATATAGTATATATCCTCGTACTAGTAGAATGTCATTGAACATCAAGATATTAAAATAGCCATCAATATTCGACACGTTAGCTCCTGGGTGTCTACAAAGTTTCTGTGTATCTACCGTATGCAATGGCAAGATTATATATTTATCTGTATTTATATTTTTGATTTATTGATTATCAACAACAAAATTGAAGACATGCGCTTACAAACTTGGATTTTGTCTAAATAAACACGCTCTTAAGTATTTATAAAAACTGTAAAAGAAAGAAAATTAGATAAACCGAGAATTGAAGGATAAACAAAAAAAAAAAAACAAAGATTGAAAATTTGTAATCACAATATTTACATTTTCCACACACATGTTTACAACAAACGAAAATAATTTTTGTAATTTTCTCGTTGTGTCTTTTGTTACTGTTTTGGTTATTTTTGTATTTTGTTTGTTTCTCCTTTCGTTTTTACTTTACGTGCCTTTTGTTTTTCTTTTGTTTTGTTGGTTTTTTTCATATACGGGAAAACTAACGCACGACTATGCTCCGAGAACGAAGACGTCATGCACACTATAAGCTAAATAGCAGGTAACTCAACCAATCTAATACTATCTATAAATCTCCTTATTTTAAATGTATGTTTTGATAAGCATTATATTTGAAAACAGAACGGTTGTGAGATCAGCGAAAGCTTGCAAGCAGTGCAAAGCTCTATACATCGATAGAAATAGCTCGCAGAACGAGCTTTTCTCCTTAAGCAATGCGCTCAGTTTATTGCGAACCATTCTCTTATATTACATTTGTATAAGGTTGAAATGTCTTACTGTTTGTTGAAATGTTAAATCAATAATTAAGTTTTGACATCCATAGGAAGCACAATGTTAAATTAAATGTTTTTTATTTGCCTGATTTCATTATTATTTATTATTTTTAATAGTCTATTAAATACTGACAATTTCAATGGCATCCCAACAAAATTTAAATAATATTAAATAACTATCAGGCAAGATTAAACTGTCTCCGTCAAATTTATGTCAAAATAAACAATAGATACAAGCGCAAGGAATGACAGATGCGATTAGGCCAAAAACAAATTGCTGCGAATTTTTCAAAAAATTAGAAGATGAAAATAAAAAACCAATTTTTTTTCTGTTATTAATTGGCCCGCATAACCTAAGCTAATTTTTTAATAGCTGATAAATAATTTAAATTCACACATTTGCATAATCAAATATAAATGAAAAATATTATTTATGTCAGCCAAGGTTAACCAACGAACTTTACAATATAAAAAAATATGCTGAAACTACAATAAATTAAGGCTTTTTTATACGAGGACTGTCAGATAATTAATTGAGTAATATACACACTATATACTAAATATGATCAATGTGATCATAGTCTACTATATAGTCTCTTTATTTGATCCAAGCTGACAGACTATTGCTTTATGTACGACTGTTGTGTAGGCGTCTGAGATACTTTTAATTTTCAACACTTATGTTATAAATACTTATAGTTAGCCAGTCATGACACTGACACATTTCAGATACTTATTTTAAAATCGTATTGTTGGCGCAGCGTTGGACATAAGCGACTCGACTAATCATTGGCCTATGGGAATAAAATAGATATAATATTGTAGAGAAAATTGATAAATTATTTACGAACTAATTTAATTTGATTTCGGTAGCTCAGCTGTAAAATTAATTGAAAACGCGGTGCAGTGCGAATTTATATTATTCGCTGCTTATTGTTAAAATAAATTAATTTTTGTTGTTTTTTGCCAATTGTAATCAAATTGTAAATGTGCAAAAAAAGCACTTAGAGCAATAAACCAAACCGTGTGTTCAATCCGATTAATGGGTTGATTATATTTAATTTATTTTCTATGTAATCAAAGCACAAAATGAAAAAATGTGAATCGTAAATGACATTTAACCAATATTCATAAATAAACTAGAACCCGTTTGGATTTTTGTTTAAGTAATTACAAGTATTTTATTTTCTTCTTATGTACTTACATATATGCATATTTAATGATAATAAATAAATCATAGAACGATTAATATCTGGGTTAATATATCCTTAAAAAATTTATTTTAATTTTAAATTTAAAGTGAGTAAATGTTTTAATAATTTGTATTATTATGTTTCAATTGTGAACAGATTGTATATACTATGTACAGATGTATATGGCAATATGTAAATGTCTTGTTCGTAAAAGCTTTTTTCGGTATAATACTCGCTGGCTCTACGACTACGTCAAAAGTTCAATTTCTGACGCTATATCTCATTTTAATACACTTTAGAGTATCCATGCCGACTTGAGCATCAACAAAAAACCACCGAGAAAAATGTTTTTGTTCACGGTTAATCCAATTGACTTTATGTAGGTTATAGGATACTTAAAGTATTTAATCAAAATTAATTTTAGTCATTATAATTAATTTTAATACTGTAATGTGCAATTGAAATTTTAAATTATATTATATTGCGGCCTAATACACTTAAATTTACATATACACCGCTATACCGGTCTATACCATTGATTTATTATTAAATTAAACTTTCAGAAAGAGCTTAAGGGCGGCAATATTTAATAATAAATCATTTAACCAACTGCTTCATTTAATATTTACTGCACATTTTTGGACACCAAGAGCATAGGGCATTTGAGCGTCGATGACATCGATTTTTTAGTTTAGGTTTTCTTCTTTTTTAATATTTAATCTTTGAAGAGCTTGCGCACATTTCATTGAGAACGATGATTTGTTGATATTGGTAGTGCCTTTAGATTTACCCGCCGCATTTGCTTTATGAAATTTCTCACAGATTTCTTCTATTTCTATTCCTTTTTATTTAGTTTTATTAAAAATTGAATCAGTGGCCGTCATAGAAAGAGCATGTTGCTCTTGGCGGCATTCAATGCCAGTCGTTGGCGTTGTTCGTTTGTTGCTTTTGTTCTGTTCTGTTGTTGTAGTCGTCTGTTTTTGGCCAAAACTGATCTCGCCCAACTGTCAGTTTTCTGCTTGTAGTCGACTCGTGCGGTATTGCAATACGAACTAATTCTTCGTTTCGTTGCGGTGAAATTTCTTTTGTTATCTAATTTTTCATAGTGTTTTTTCTCTTTGAAAAAATTGTATACAATGTTTAAAGAGATATTAACAAGTTAAGACAACTTTATGAATATTCTCGTATAGATAATTAATGTGGACTATGTGTGTAGTGTGACAATTAATTAATAATATTGTCAAAGTTTTGGTGATTTAAATGAAAGGCGCAAAAAGTACTCGGACACAATATGATCGAACCCGCAAGAGCAACAAACGCTCGGAGAAGTCAGCTAAGTATGTAGTTGACTTTGGTTTACCAATTTTATAAATTTGCAATTCTCATGTTCACAATTTTAGTCACGAACATGTGGCTCTCGATGGCCTTTTATCGATTAATATTAAAAGTCATTAAAATTTCTAATATCCATACACTTTAGTGATCGTAAAATAAACATTCTTCGCCTCAAGCAGAACCGAACCAAATATAAATAAAGTTTATTGTTTATCATCGAGTCATGTACATTGTCCAAGTTAATTTTACACGCTCTACTAAATGTTTACTCGGCATTCTAGACGTTTATTTTCATACTGTTCGCTCTTTCGTTCCCCAAATCAACATCACATTTTATGAATAAAACTGCCAAATGGTTTCTCATTCTATCGATCATACAGTTTTATCGAATAATTTCTGTATTCACACGAAATACTTACGAATTTGCTCTCTTGCTTTAAAATTAGATCTCAAATTCAGGGCTGGCGTTTATTGGTTCCTGAGCGGAATCAGTTTGTTCATTTATTATTATCTGATAAAAATGAAAGTCTTATTCGTTTGTAAGATAGATATTGTTATCTTGTTGAAGTCTCATTTAAATTACTGGGAGATATTTTGACATAAAATGTATATGTAATATTCAAAAATACCTCTTAGTTAAGATGTAACTTGAATATGCAAAAAGGGCACTTCCTGTAATAAATCACCTTATAATTATTTCAACCAATCAGCAAGGGTATTAAATCGCCTTTACTATAGTAATAAATTTAATTTCTTTCTTTGTTGTGGACATAGGAATTGTTGTGTATGATATTTTTTGTTTTGATACTGCGACTAATAAGTAAAAAGAAAAAACAATAGACAAACCATTTTAATATGCTATCAAATACCCTAAATCTAATTCATAGCTACAAAAATTTATATTTTTTTCAATCAATACTAATTAATTAGGTTCTTTGTCTTTTCATTTTTGTATACACGTTTAATAAAAAAAAATAGACAGTATTTAATTTTAAGCACCTGCATAACAATCACAAAGTAGAACGAAGAAATATATAGGCCCAAGATAAAAAAACATTAATGAGACATTATCATACCAATGGACCCTGTTGATAGGCTGACCACAGGGTATTAGCATGCTTAGTTTGGTGGCAGTTGGTCTAACATCTCGACAGTTTTTCAAAATTCTTCAGACGACAGTGTCAAAATAAATTCACGCGCATATTTTTTTTATTTGAAATAGGAAAGCAACGTAAGTTATGGAATATTTGCGGAGGCTTTTTAATGGATCATTTGGGATTTCTGCATGGCTTTTAATTGGTATAATTTGATTAGAGAAATAAATGATTATTATCAGAATTTGAGATGCAAACCGAATCGTAGTATACTCTTAAATTTTCCCGAATTTAGGCATACAAACTAACTTATGGTATGTATGTGATATGATGCTCGAATGCCATGGTACAGAAAACTTATTTATGTTTTTTGAAGTCTTTGTAATTTATGGTTTATTTGCGCTTTTTCTTTTTCTAGACAGATGAGGCATATCACCTCCAGTTTATTGCTAGATTTTTTTTTAACATTTTGTTTAAATTTCTGGCGCGCTCCAAGTTAAGGAAATCGGTGCCTGCATATGTATTTATTTGTCTACGTCGCTTTTATATTATTTATTTATGTTTAGCAAGTGTTGAAAGATCACAAATACATATCCAATAATTGGGCAAAGAACATAACAAAACTGGAACTAACCCATTCAGTTGACTTACAGCATTCGTTGAGGCACCATCTCTTCATATCCCCTTATAGTTAGTGATAAGATATATCTATTCGAAAGATATTTACGGAATGCTGATCGGCACCCGTTCGCAATGGCAACCCTTAACCAATCGAAGGCAATATAGTCTACATATATACTATAATATATAGTTTTGTTAAAATATGTTAGATGTGTAACCCTAAGATTTGTTCTCTTTATAGATTGGACAGGAAGTCGTCTCGTGGCATGATATACGAAAATGAAGAGCTTAGATTGCGCACAATCAATATCAATGCAGAAGTTGAACGAGGTAATTATCAAAATGCCTTTAATAATTTCTGAAATTTTCCAATCAACTTATTTTATTTGATAGAAGTCGTAGACATATATATGTATATATTTAAAACAGGAAATGAAAATAAACATAAACTAAGTGTGTGAAACACAGAAAAACATCAAAAATCCAATTAAAAAGACATTTGAACGTAAAAAAGATTCGTAAAACGTAAATATTCAAATCAAAATAAAAAAAAAAAGACAGACATAGAAAATATATATATTACTCGTATATATAGAAATGTTTATACATATGTACATGTACATATATTGTTTCATATATATTGTTTTCATTGCCAAAATATTTGTTGGGCAAACATAAACAATGAGATTAAAGGGGACTAACCAGATCTGATTCCATACTCTTGGGGATATCTTATTGAGAAAAAGAGAAATTTTTATGTATAAAATTATAATTTAAAAAAAGGTTTTAATTCTTGGCAAATACAATCGCATAGTAAAAATACAAAGATTCTCTTACTCTCTTTAGACTAAATTTATAATACAGTTTCTTTTTGGAATCTATTCCTAATCGTTGGTATTGCATTCACAGGTCAATCGGATATTAAGCGTTTACGGCGTGAGAATGAGCAGCTGCGTCGGGAGATCTGGACCCTGCGAGACGAATGTGATCGGCTTAACAAGCGCTTTAAAGCGAAGTTAAACGAACACGAGTTCGGAGGATGTCGCGGCAGCGGAGGCAGCGGACGTCGCTGTAGCGGCGGCGGCGGCGGCAGAGGAAGCGCAGGTTGTGATGGAAACAGTGATGTGAGTAATTCATTATCAAGTAATTCCACATAGAATTTACATACTATATTTAAATTTTGAAATGTATGTAGCAGGGATTAAAACCGAAACGAATATTGGTTTCAGTCAGGGTTTCGGTTATGATCGAATTAAGGTTTTCGGTTATCGGTTATGCAAAATCTTGGAGTATCGGTTTCGTAACGGCTATTGGTTTTTTAAAAGTTTCGGTTTAAAAATAACGGTATGGTTTCGGTTCACAAAAGAAAAAGAAATTAAGGTTTTCAGTTGACCAAAATAAGGCACTTTATTCATTTTTTACATGAAAAAAGAATAAATGCTATTGTATATGCTGGAATGCTGAAAAATAAATAAATGGAAAATAATGTTATCTGATGATCGAGTGTAATGTCGATTTTATTATAATTTGATCTCATATAAATTTGGTTCATTTGGTTCGAAAATTTGGATGTAAATTTGAGCATGTTTTTACCTCCAAATTCGTTCTGCATTTAAATTTTTTTCATTTTAGAAAATGTTTGAAAATTTATCTTTTTTGATTTTTAAAAAAAAATTCGAATTTTCAAAATGAACAAAATTTGAATTTAAAATTTGAAGATAAAATCATGCTCAAATTTACATTCCGCATAAAAATTGATTGACTTTTGACAAAGTTATGGCAGTTCAAAGTTATCAGTAGCTATGACGGCCAGAACCGAAATTAATCCTTATAAATGAATCGGTTACTAAACGGTTATTTCGCTTTATGGGTTTCGGTACAGCGGAAAAATATTTTTTCGGTTACGGTTTCAGTTACGGTTACAAATTTCAATCGGTTATTACCGGTTAAAAGTTACGGTTTTACTTAAGGTTTTAATTCCTGGTATATAGTATTATGAGAATAAGTAGAGAACAGCGTTTATTTTGAGTAACAGCATACATTGCTCTTTTTGCAGTCTGTGAACTGGTTAATTTTTAAGCTCTTCAGTCGTCGCTGAGAGCTGCAAGCAGCGAGTTTGAAAATAAATTGAAAAGCATTAAAAGCATCTTTTGTTCAGACCAAGAAGTGGTTCAATTTATTAATTAATAACTCATTATTGTTAAGCTAATAATTAAGCTGATAATTAGTCATTCCTACATGTATAAAAATAATAATACTTTATATGTTTGTACCTATTTAACGGCATTTGCAGGACTCTGACTCATGTGATACGTGTCACTGCGAGGACGATGGACAGTGCAGTGACGAGTGCTGCCAGGAGGGCGGATCGTGTGTCTCTATTAAGCCTCCGTTGCCACCAGAGGAGGGAAACAAATCCAATGAGTGCCATGCCCCGCCCAATTTGAATAATCAGCCGATGCACTTTGACCATCTATCGGTGGTGTCGGAAGAAACGCTTAGCAATCCGGAGATGATGCTATCCCATCATCCGGAACACCTGATGATCTGCACTCCCGATCTCAATGGCTCGCAGAGCACACTACCCAGTCTGGTGGGTCCACTAACGCCTCTCACGCCTATTGAACTGGTGGCCAATCAGCTAAACGATCTTCAGGCAACGGTGCCGCCGCTTTCCTATTTTGAGAACATCCTGCAGCAGCACATGGGCCCCAATACGGGTGAGGCAACTACGAGTATTTAAAAGGATGTTTATTACAACTTGAATTTTGCAGTGCTTACTCCGACGCCCGAGCTGGGCACCAGCTCCAGCACCACGACAGGGAAGACCATGAAGCATACGAACGGCTGGGATTATAATCTGCAGTCGCCGTTCTCTCAGCGCAAATACTCCAACACTTCATCGCCATCACGCTCACCGCCGCCGCCTCCTCCGTCGCAGTGTCAACCCACATTGACGACATTTGTGCCCACATCGACGCTTCAGGCCTTGCCCAAGGTAACACTAAATCTGCCAGTTGCGCCCGCCGGTGGCGTTGGCATCATCGAGACTGTGGCCATAACCACAAACGCAACGCAACAAGCGCTCAACAGCCCCAAACATTTCTTTGCCCCCATTAAGCCGCGCCTCAAGCTCAACACCAAGCTGGCCAATCAGAATTCGGACGCACTGCCGCCGGGCTCACCACCACCGCCGCTGGAAACGGCAGCCCCACTGCGTGAGCCGCCAGATATATTTGTGAACAACGCACTCGCATCGCCTTATCAGCGTCCGGTCCAGCGGCTCTCACCTCAAGTAAGTCCACGACACCGCGCGCGAACGCATTGCCAGCTCCACCACCAGACCTGCCAGGCTCACGTCCACGTCCACGCCCACGGCTCACAAACGGTCCAGCAGCACCGCCAACACCAATGCCAGCAGCAGCAGCTGCAACCACAGCCCCAAACACAACATTGTTCTGTGCACCGGGCGCTGGTCAATGTGGCAGCTGCTGTTGGGTTAGGTATTGGTGGTGCTGAGGGTAATGCCGGCACTGGCAGTGTGGTTGACATTTACACCGCTGCAGTTGCTGCTGCTGCTGCTGCTTCAGCTTCAGTTTCGGCTGCCAAATCAGCGTCAACTCCCCCGTCTCCGTCTCAATCTTTGCTGCCCCTGTCCCGCACCGCTGAGCCTGTCTACGCAACCGCACAAAAGAGTTGCCACAGCACTTGCAAATCGGCCACTGTCTTGACAAAGCCCCTGATGACCGTCACTACAAGCACCACCAAGACAACAACAGCATCGCCGCTGAGGCAGACAACGAACAGCAACACCACGAACAGCACCACCACCATAATCCAATGCAAGCCAATCTCTACAGCGACCACAACTAACAGTATCGTTGATATTGGCAGTCAGGTGAGGGTGATCCTCAGCAGATCATCAGCAGTCATCATCGGCTTTCAACTCCCACCAAAATTCGTCATTACTTTTAGAGTTTTATCTCCACTTCTTTTACGGATAATAATACTGCATATGTTATGTGTGTCTATGATTTGTAGTGTATTATTTGTAAACGGATCGCAAACTTATAGGAAAGGTCATCTTATTTCGTTTAATATTTAGTTCCTTCATCGTTCTACTTTTCTAATATGGATGCAACCAAAGAAAACTGTTTGAAACCTTAGGGCTCTTCATTCCTTAGTAATATATGTACATATATGTGTGTCTATAATTTATAGAGTATTATTTGAAATTGCATAATATCAATCCCTTATTCTCATATTTGTAAAGCAAAGCTGCAAATCGATCCTAAATCAGTTACCAAACAAAGCCCAATATTTTAATCATCGTTTCGAAGCAACTATGGAAATATTGAAAGCTTGCAGCCTTGCTTTGTAGTAAACCCCTTGAAAATGTATTCAACATGTGATACGGAACTTAGACTTATCCCCCTTTTAGGAAACCGTATATTTGCTTTCAATCGCCAACTCAATTTAATGTCGTGCTTTTATTTCCATCTCCTGTTACTTAATCTACTGTTACTTAATCTTCTTAGACGGACTCGGTGAATCTGGAATCAATACTCAACGACATTGAGACAATTTCTGAGGATATATTGGCCATTCAGTTGGAGAAAAGTAAATCGCGGGACAATCTAATGTCCACTAACAACGACAAGGATAACACCAAGAAACCCTATCGCTCCGAGATGAACTTGTATCTGCAATATGATGGCACAAATCCGACGAATTCGAATGGCACGTTCACCACTGGGACAACCACCACAACGGCTAGCCACGCCTCTGATACGAGCAGTGGGCGTAAGCTCTCCAGTCGCACGCGTTCCCTTGAGAGAGAGCATACAGACAGTCCGGCACCCCATATGCCAGATCCGATGGCGCCATTTCCGGAGAAGTGCAGCTATCTGGGATTCGAGCAGCTAAATCAGGCGGCAGGAGTATCAGGGCAGTCACCAACTGGACAAAAGCCACCAGTGGCTGCCAAACCCAACATACCAGCAAAGCCACCACCACCGCTGCCGCCTGCCCGTCGTCCAGCCATGCCCACAGAGCCACCGCCATCGCCGCCAGTTGGACTGTCGCCCAACAAGAGTCATCTGTACAAATCTCTGGCATCGGCGGCGGCCAAGAGAGCCATCTTTCGTTCCTCACCATCGCAGCTGACCCGCTCACTGGACGTGGAGTGCACGGCCAATGAGCAAGTCTTAGATGCAAGCGATTCCACGGCAACAAATGAGGTAGGACTTATCCCTAACCGTTGGTTATTGTATTCCGGAGTCATACGTGTTGTTCCCTTTGCCAGGATGACGAAGCGGCCAAGCGAAAGGCCCGACGGGTCTCAATTCTCTGTGGGGAGGAGCAGCCGGTGGCCGGCGGTGTTGCCGCACTGACCACTGTCCCCACCACAACTGCCAGTTGTGGCGACTTGGCGACGCTCGCGGCGGCAAGCGTATTGACTCATCCGAGTATTAAGGGCCTCAAGCAGATCAGTCATAGCACGCCAAGTTCCCCACATTCCTCGCGCCGTCGCACTAACAGCAACACAATGACAGCGGCTCATGCCGAGGTGGCGGCCACGAACTCAGCACCGCCCAGCACCACGCACCACCATCATCATCGAAAAGAGAGCAGCGATCCGGCACCGATGACAGCAACCGTCAGTCGGACAAAGTGTTCGCGACGTCACTCGGAGGGCACCGTACACAATGTGCATCGGATTAGCAACTCGAGTGGTGGGGCAGGTGTTGGGCATCATCATCACCATGCGCACCACCATCAGCACAGCAGCCTGATCAGCAGCAATCCGCACCACAGTCACCATTCCCACCAGGACAGCAATCATGAGACGGTCACTTCCCTATCCGATCGCAATTCCAATAGCTTTGGCTCATCTCGCGAATCCTCGACGAGCTTCAGTATGCGCTCCAATCGACGGAAGATCTCGATAAGTTCCCATACTGGCGGCAAGATACCCTGGTGCGGTTGTTGGGGCAATGGTTGTCTCTAAGTGTACAGTGTGTGTAGTATACAGAGTTGAGGTTTCTGAGTAACCTTGGGGCCTTTGGAATAATCATAGATTATGTTTTATCAAATGGAGCTGGAGTGGAAGCTTGGCTGCCGTCCTGAAACAATATAGATACATATTTTTAGATCCTCCTACATGTTTCCTTATGAATTAGCTAGTGTTGAATTTAATGGAATCATTATGAAAAGCATTTTCAGAAATCGCCAAGTACAAACATAAGTTCACAATTTGATGCGGTTCAATTCTATTATATTGTTTATTGTTTAACGCGTAATGTAGTTTAATTTATGGATTCCATACGAAATTGTTTGCAGTTTATTACTTATACGTTTAATTAATTGTACATATACTGACATTTGAGTACTTCAATTTGATGAAGTACATCAATTATATATTAATAAATATATATATTTATTTGAAAAAAAGAGAAATAAACAATTATTGTTCAATTTGGATAAACCTAAATATCATAAACAAATGTGGAATTAATTTCTTTAATATATAAATCAATTTTATTCGATTTGGATGCTTGCTAATTACATATGTTGTATCAAGTTAAGTAATGACAACAAGTCGGATCGCTTTAATCGACTTAAATATGTACTTGTATCTATTTTAAATCTTTATCGGTATAAAAATTACTGCATATACTTAGGCACTCGCATCGTTTAAATAAGTAATAACTTATTTTTATTTAATTATAAATATTGCTCTCAAATTTATTTGAAAATGAAATTAACATCAGAAGTAAATATCACTTAATTCTGCTTTTCATATCTGATCTGAATTTCCATATACAATAGAGTCCCTGCATAAAATTCGTTGCAGAGAAGACTGCTTAAAGACTATCCTAAAACTGAGAGAACTTGAAAGCTTTGTTAACTAAAATATTTAATTTTAAGTTTATATTTCTTTTTCCAAAATTACAACAATCATTTGTTAAGCAACTTTCACACTCAAAACATATAAAAAAAAAAAAAAATACACAAAGTGAGCGCATGCAATTGTGAGAGGAGTGGAAAAAGACAGTTGGCAAGTGGATGTGCAACTGAAATTGCGCAACTAGCGAAAATACTCGTATACAATATGCAAATTAGCCGCAAATTAAGGTGCAAAAATGCATGACACACAAACGCCTCCGGCAAATGCACAAAACAAATTAAATTTTCGCCGCGGAAGTGAGCAAATTGCCGTTGCATAAAACAGACCAAAAAATTAAAATAAATTTATAAAATGCAAGCGAGAAAAATGGAGAAAAGTCTCCAAAAATGGTTCCCACGAGACAGAGGTCAAAATGGAAACTGTTATGGCTAAGAAGGAATAATTTGCCGCGATATACGCTATGATATTTAAGAATTAATTAGTTTTCAAGTATAATAAATACAGTAGACGTTTGGACTAATCTTGACCAATTCATAAGTAATATAATTACGAGTTTAATTTGTGGCATCAGCATTTAATTAATTGCTTTCCATGTTACCAGATTGCCATGAGCTTGATTTTATTGCCTACTTTATTTTGAGCAATTCGGAAAGCGATTCTATTGTTCTGCCGTTGAATGATTCCAGATGCACAAAACCCATCAATGCTAACGCTAAACGAGAAGAGACAATAATAAATTTGTAATCATTATCTATTGTTTACATCAAGCAGCGAGCATTGAGACGAGCATTGTCATTTGGCAATGAAATTCAATTCATGACCCTATCAATTCTTCATTCTCTCTTAATTTCAATTTGCTGCCAAATGTTTTCTGTCTCCTAGCGCATAAAAACAAATACAGATTAGATTACATTTGGTCCATAAATTAAATAAAAATACAAATATCGCTTAAATTATTGAATTATTTATAATCATTCAATATTCAATTGGAAATTCTGAATTACATTCTATTCACATACAAATTAGAGGAGACTTATAACCAGGGATTAAAACCGAAACGAATATCGGTTATGATCCAATTAAGGTTTTCGGTTATAGGTTATGCAAAATCTTGTAGTATCGGTTTCGTAACGGTTGTCGGTATTTTGCAAGTTTCGGTTTAAAAATACCGGTATGGTTTCGGTTCACAAAAAAAATAAATTAGGGTTTTCGGTTGACCAAAATAAGAAGCTTTATTAATTTTTTACATGAAAAAAGACTAAATGCTTTTTTTAGCCTGGAAAATAATGTTATCTGGTGACTGGAATGATCCAGTAAAATGTCGATTTTATTATAAATTGATCTCATATAAATTTGGTTCATTTGGTTTGAAAATTTGGATTATTTTGATTTTACTGATGTTTGATAACTTTGAACCGCCATAACTTTGTCAAAAGTCAATCAATTTTTATGCGGAATGTAAATTTGAGCATGATTTTACCTCCAAATTCGTTCTGCATTTACATTTTTTTCATTTAGAAAATGTTGGAAAATCGAATTTTTTTCGAAATTTTACAGTGTTACCCCTTTATCTTTTTTGATTTTTTCGAAAAAATTTGAATTTTCAAAATGAACAAAATTTAAGTGCAAATTTGGAGGTAAAATCATGCTCAAATTTACATTCCGCATACAAATTGATTGACTTTTGACAAAGTTATGGCAGTTCAAAGTTATCAGTACCTGCGACGGCCAGTACCGAAATTAACCCTTATAAATCAATCGGTTACTAAACGGTTATTTCGGTTTGAAGAGTTTCGGTTATGGGTTTCGGTACAGCGGAAAAATATTTTTTCGGTTACGGTTTCAGTTACGGTTACAAATTTCAATCGGTTATTACCGGTTAAAGTTTACGGTTTCGGTTAAGGTTTTAATCCCTGCTTATAAATGTCTAATTTTTTTCCTTGCCTGTTTTTTGGTTTGCGCTGCGTATCACGTAATCAATCCCATTCAATTTCAGCGATCTCAACAGTTTTCTTATTCTAAGATGAAAATTTTTTATTATTTCAAAATAATAAGCTCAACCAAAAAGATATGAATATAAGGCACTAAATAAATATATTATTTTTGAATCAACTGGCGATGGAGTGTTCATATTACTTGTATTTAAGTAATTGCTCTGGCTACTCGTGAATGATTTGAATGAAGGGATGCGGCTCAAAAGTGGCAGGGGCCTCCATTAAATGTTATATTGTAGCTTTTGTGCGTCTTGGGTTGTGGCTTTTGCGTTAAAATGATTTATGCTCAACGCATACACGGCGTATACTTGTTTTATGAATTCTCCAAATGTGATGAGGCGTGCCGTGGCGCCTTATGTCAGCGTTCTGTGTCTGCCTACACACAATCTTAATCATTACGTTACCCACATATTCACATACGTATACACCCTAAGCCATGTCTGCTGCTTTTATTATCATAAATTCTGCCGACTTAAGGCAGTCGGCGGTGACAGCAACAACGTTGCCATCAATTACTTACATATATGTATAGCTTTATTTTTTTACATTTTATTTTTGTTGTTGTTGTTATTGCAATTGTTGTTACTGTTGTTGTTGTTGTTGTTGTTGATTCTGCCCTGGCTGACTGTAGAATGTCAGTGCTTTGACGAATTAACAATTTGTCATGCCAAATTAGACCGGCAGCCGGCGTCGCGGCGTAAAAATCAATGCACAGCAACTAATTACTTGGTCTAAGCACATGGCAGACAAACAGGCGCTTAATACTGCCACGCCCATTCTCTACCCTTTCCTTTGTTGTCGTTTCCCTCAAGCAACTTGACTGACTTGCTGATTACTTTGCAACAGCAGATGAACTCTTTCCCCCCGCACTGCATTTAGCAGTTGCTGCTGCAGTTGCAGTTTTGGTTCGTATTAACTCAGTGGACAGGAGACACATCTGTTTGGATCTGCTGAATATTGCAAGTAGCAGCTGATGATGTCCCAGTTGGCATACACAAACCCACACACTCACACACACACACTCACACACTCACACACTCAGTAGATGTGTGGGCAGCAGCTGCTGCATCTGCAGTTTTCCAGAGCCAAACACTCACTTTGATCATTTCTCATTTTCCCAGTGACACATGAGTTTCCTCTTTGTCTTCCATCTCTTGTGGCTCCATACTCTTTTAGCTACTCTGCTCCAGCTGCTTCCATGTGGCATTGTTGGACTTGCGTGATATTTTTATTAAGAAATATATCAAATGCACATAATACACATCATATAAAGTTGGCTAACATAGACACGTCTGCGACTCAGAGAGGATGATGGTTTAATGATATGCTTGTATTATCATAACATACAATAAATGGGGTGTAATTTAATTTGTGCAAATATATGTAAACCGCTGGGTTTATCCGTCGTACGCCAGAAAAATGTATATTTTAACACTCCAACTGTGCACACCTTAATAAGGATTTGCCAAAATGAACTATTTTTTCTGAGTACTTTGAATCAAAAGTATCCGTTTTTGTAATAACTTTAACAGGTGGAATAATAATGAATGCCAGTCTTTTGCATACTTCCTCTTATTTAATATGAGATTAATGTTAATGAGGCACAAATTAAACTTCAATCATTACACCTACATATAACATCGCAATTTTCATGAATTTTGGAATTTTTTGTGTTCATTTAATGATGATGAAAGTTCCATAAAAACAACCAGATAGCACTAGTCACTCAGCACAATTTACTTATTTATTTTCCAGCAACTTATGAATATTAGAGTTGCTGGAATTCTTCTGTCAACGAGTTTCACGCTCTTCAATTGCATTTATCAACTCAAAATTAGCATAAATAAACTAAAGTTTTATTGCATGTTCCACTCATACAATAAACGAAATCTAATTTATTCATGCAAATCTCTGTGATGACAGTGCTGGCCCTTAAAGAAGGAGGAAAGGGCTTCGGTTTGGTGACCTTTCGTGGCGGCAGCCGGCCCAGCTGGAGGAGGATCTGGGCCAAAGAGCCTTTGCTGCATTGTAGTTAAAAGCAAAAGCGAGTGAGCACTACACTAAAAATTTGCATAATCGCGTAAAGCTTATTTGTTAAAACGAAGCTGAGCAAAACAAAATGTCACAAATTACACGGTCGAATGACGAGGCGGCGTTTGCGGATTGCGAAAAGGTCAACGTGCAGGATGTGAGTATGTGCAAAGGTGCGAATGTGTGTTGTGCTTTAGCAGGTGAGGGAAAAGGTACGAGTGCGAGTAAGGGTAGTTTGAATAATTTGCATTTAACATGCGCGACATGAAAAGCAAATAAACAACGTCTTGCCTTGGCTCTCCTTTCTGTCAGCCTTTCCATTACTATGTATTACTCCCGCTGTTCCCCTGCTGGCCATAAAGCTGAGTGGCAATTTGTCAAACTGCTAACTGGCATGGCCAACCACTCGGCTTTCACTTAGTTGATTTGTTGCAGTCGTTTTTCGTCTGGCTAAATGCCTCAAATGCGATTTGATATGTGGCCCATGTGGTGTGCAGCGCCTGAAAGCGTCCATTTCCGCTTGGTTGCCATGACGTATACGTAATCTCGAACGCCCGCCCGCCCGACCTAAAGCCTTAGCTCTAATAACTTTCTTTGCATTAGTTATGAGTTAAGTATGCGCAGCAACTTGGAAGTTTATTGAACAAACTCCAAGAACACATCTTCGTCTTCATCTTTCGGTTTCATCTCATACACAAATTAACATAATTTAGCCCAAAAGCAGGACTTGATCTAAGGAAATTGTTAAACTTTAGCATGTAGAGCAGCTGCAAGTCAATAAGCTGTAGAAAACTTTTTGCCAACATGATCAATTTCTCCCATACGCAATTTAACATATACATATACGAAATATGAGAGAGTCAAAGTATAAATTTGATTAATATTAATGTGGGAGGGATTGAGGAGGACATTCGACATTGGACAGGACAGGACAGGACAGGACATGGATAAACAATGCCATGTAATACTATGACTACAATATCAATAAACCAAATGCCAGCGTCGCTGTTGGCACATTGATGATTTATTGTTATTTGGTCAGGGGTCATACAGAGAGTCGAGGTCCTGACTATATTCTGGCTCTTTTCCCGCCTGCTTAAATACATTTATATTGCATATTTCACCTATGCTAGGATCATGCTCCATTAAATCTTTTGCGACACATTCAATGAGCCCCATAACGTCCGCCCTAATACCTTTCAGTTGTGTGTGTTTGTGTGTGTGTGTGGCCACAGTTGACCAGTATTCCCAGTGCTACGTCCCCCGCTTGACCCACCAAAATCTTGTTGCCACACTGCAATAATCGCTTGACCAGCGGCTGCTGTCGTCATGTGGCGCAAACAAGCGCTTGGCACTAATATCCCTTTGTTTATAAATGTTCTAATGGAGGCAAAATTATACGGTTTTCTTTTTTTACTACCCCTTCAACACATTTTCCACCCACTGCTCTATGAACTTCTGCCAAAACAACCACAGCCACAGCCACAGCCGCATCCGTAGTGCAAAGGACATGGGACATTGGACGCACTGCAAGCGACGAGCTTGTCGCTTTTCAAGTGATAAATTGATTGGAACTCACGCACACACACGCACACATGTATACACACGGTATATGTGTGTGGCATAACCAACATTCATATCGACGGTCAAGCGGAGTTTACCCCGCTGTCAACTGCTGGCATGTTGCGTGGCTATTTAGCCAATTTATGGTTAAGGTTAGTAGCCCGGCAACGGTCAAAGGATAATAGTCACACAGTTCCTGCACATGACTCGAGACTATGCCACCATAAGACTTTGAGATTATTAGGGCCTCATAGCCCATAGGATTGGGCGTGCTTTCGAGTTGGTTTTGTCTTTGACCCGGTCAAATTGTTTGCACAAGATCAAATTGCACTCGGCACTCGGCCCAATGCCCACTCCATTCTAGAGTATGTGTATGTTGTCCATGTTAACTGGCATATTATATTCCGTTTATATACCTACATGAGTTATCAACGCAGAACAGCAGCTACACTGCAATAGATCAGAATGAAAATTAAATTGACTATAAATATATATACCTAAATGTATTTGGAAATAACACTTCGACTTGCTGCTATTCAAGGATAATTTTTCTGTTTGACAAATCGCTTGAACTATATACAGTTGAATTGCCTATTTTGTGTATTTTACTTAGATATGTTCATATTTGATTCCAGTGCTCGAAGTAAATATTTTATAGAAAAATATGTATATAAGGTTATTGTTCAATTTATTGCGGAATGATTTTTATACTTTTTCTATTTTGTCAGCTGAGCTAAAGATTTTTGCTTTATTCTCATTTTTTACAGTGCATGAAGTATAGATATTATTATACATTATGAATATATGTGTATATATATGTAATTTTCGCTTGTGCTTTTATTTTGTCGCATTTTTCGTACATGCTAAATTATAATAAATGTCATTGTACTTTTCCAAAAAGACCTAATGCCACATTGAGAATTAATTTATGGTGTGAAACTTTTCTCCATGCATACAAGTTTATTTTGTACCCCCCACAGAGACAGGCACACCCAAGGTAAATAATCTTTAATGTCATACTACGAGTATACGAGTGTTTGCCTTATAAATTATCGAGCTTCCCCCTTTTCTTTGCCAAAGGATAAAGGACCTACTTCAGCTGGAGGTGAACCACTGGGAAATGTAACTTAATAAGCGTTGATGACCAGCCACAGATAACTATAATGCTCACGAATAATATAATGCTAAGTTTTATAGCATTAAGTATACGTTTGTCAATATTTAAAAATACTAAAACATATATGTATTTACTTAATTCATTACCTAATTAATATGAACTTTATTTGGAATAAAAAGCGAAAAAGAAATTTTTAGTTGTAAGTGTAAATATTTTAGAGTTTTATAAAACAGGAATCAAATTTAAACTCAATAGCACTACTTATATTAAGTATACGTTTGTCAATATTTAAAAATACTAACACATATATGTATTTACTGAATTCATTACCTGATTAATATAAAATTTAAATAGAATGAAAAGGGAGAAATAAATTTAAAGTTGTAAGTGTAAATATTTTAGAGTTTTATAAAACAGGAATCAAATTTCAACTCAATGCCAAAACAGTTGTGCAATCAAAGAGCATAGCAAGTCACAACCTTAACATATTTTTCACAAAAATTAAAAGCCATGAACTACATTCAAACCGTGCACCACGGATAACAACTAAGGGATGCATAATGTACGAGTGAATGTATAAATATTTTAATGAAAGTGTCATTGCTTTTATTGTGGCTATCAAAATCAACGCTGCAGCTGGCCAACAAAAGGGTGCATATGCTGTGGTTGATTACACTTATAATACGCCTCATTAAAAATAATAAACTGTCAGCTAAATGAAAATGTTTTTCTTTTCTGATATTTCCCTTCACATTTTTGTGTGTTGCTGTTGGTTTACTAAATTTGAAATTTTGCAAAATTAATTGCGCGAAGTGCATGTGCAAATGGAAAATAAACTTTCATCATTTTGTTGAACAGCTGAAACAGGACTCTATCTATACCCCCTCTCTCGTTGTACATATCACCAGGCAACCAAGCTTCTCTTTGTAACCATATCCTTGAAATGCAAGCTCATATCTGCCATTTTTGCACACAAAAAGCATTGCTGCATTTCTCCCTTATGTTATGAATACTTATGCTACATGAATATATACAGATATAGTATATGTATATGTGTATTATATACAAATAAACATTATTGTGTGTGGTGCTTCTAAATGTGGTTTCTCAGTTGCCTTTTGCTTTTCTATGTACGCTATACCCTTGGCATTAAAAAAGTGTATACCAACTTTATGCAAATCTAACACAAGTAAGAGATAAAAGGAGACATCGACGACTCTATAAAGTAAATATATTGATCAGTATTTAAGCAGACACTGTTTTCACTCATAAATAATACTTAATTATTAATAATTTAGTTCAATAATTTTTCAAATGGGGTATAATTAGAGTAAAACTTTGTGTAAATTAACATGTTTAAAGGGCACATAGAGTTATCTCCAATCTTAAATTATGTATATTTTCTTATTCAGTATCAACAGTTTAAACAGACATCGCTTCCCTTCTGAAGATCAAACAGCGGTTAGTATCTGTTGAATGATATAATACCTTTGACATTAGAAGCTCCCTGAAAAATGTACATATGTATTATTTATTTACCTTTCCCAAAAAGCAGTCAGAATCGGTCAGAATTTGTTGGGTACTTTTTGTGTAAAACCTATTGAGTTGAATTTTTAGTGATATAACTATGGAAATGCGAATACGTATGACTGTACATAGGATATTTCGTAGTTCATCACTATCGTATCGAGTGTACATACTTTTATTTTTTGAATTTTTTGCAAGTGCTGTATGCAGTAATGGGGCATGTCGCTGGAATGGGAACTTGAGCTGAGCAGCATTTTTGCAGTGGGAAGGGGGCGTGTTGGTGTTTATGGCAGAAGAAAAGGCCATAAACTGAACAAAAAGCATATTCTTCTGCCAGAATGTGTGTGTGTTTTGTTTGTGAGTGAGACCAAGCTAAACGGCATTTGGGGACTGCGGCTAAAATGTACAAAAACCAAGATTTGATAAACTGTACCTCCTGCTAGCGATGGTAACGTGAGTCGACTTTGAATAACATACTATATAAATATCGTAATATTATTATTACTAACAATTAGACAGGTATTTGCTCTGGTTATTTCGTGCTAAAATAACTCTCAATGTATGCCTATCATTGTGATCTCTTGTCCTGCCTTTGGCCACATCTTTGCCAAGGGATGGGTATGCAGTTTGCATTAGATTGTCGAAAGCATTGAAATGGAATCTGGAAATTCAAACACGGTTACCCACAGAGCAACAATCATCGTCTTGAATGCCGTCCGAATGGCTCCTCCTGCTCCTACACAGAAATGGCAAACGACATTGCAGTGGGATTGGACGACCATGGTCCACATGGAATGAATGTTATTTTGAGTCCTGCTTGTACTGGCATTAGAAAGCAAATGGAGGTGGACAGGAGGAGAGATAGGAGATTGTGGCTAAGACTGAGGCTGTGCATTTGTTTGCAGCAGAAATTAAAATGTTTACACAACCGAATGCCCGAATGCCGACGACGTTTTGAATTCATTTGTTGTTGTCGGTGTTCTTGTTACTGGTGGTGTTGTTGATGCTGTTGCTGTTGTTGTTGTTGTTCTTGCTGCTGCTGATGTGTTTCATGTTATCCAGTGCATGTCCTTCAACAACATTTTACTGCATATGGCAGACTACAGCTGCTGAAGGTGTTGATGTCGACATTCCTGCTGTATTCCTCTCCGTACCCCTTGATGTCTCCTTCTCCCCTGACTCAATTCTATTCAACTCACAGCGTTAGGCATTTGCATTTCAAGTCCTATTAGAGTTGTATTCAGTACATAAATGAAAAGTCACTTGTTTTTCACATTTTCTTTAATTGTCGCCTGGTTAAGCGGAAAACGCGCATGTATAAAATGTAACCTTTGGATAGCCCCTCGCTTATTCTGCGTGAACAGCTTTTGCGCTCACTTGACATAATCTTAAGTACTTGTCGATAGATCCGCTTCTTGCCGCAAGTGGCATTTGCGGCAGCCACAACTTAGCACCGCTTTAATCTGCCATTTGGCAATGCAACGATTTTCACTTCCTGTGTGCAATCTTCCTGAGCTGCTCAATTCCCCTCCTACCCACGACAGGACATCATCTTCACTCTCCGATGGACTCCACTTGAAGTCAAGGTGCTGGCGAGAAAACACTCGCCACATGATTGCAGGCCGGCAGGCAACTTCTTAGCGCCAGTTTGCCAGGCTAAAGTGCAGCTGAATATTTCATGAAGTTGCCAAGTACTTCATCTTAGACTTGGACATGCCGGAAACCACAGCCCAAGGCTGTCAAACTAACTAACATGGTACAAAACAGCAGCAACAACAACGAATAAAAAACTTAAACAGATTTCAGCCTGAGCTCACCGGAAAGTTGTCGTCAAGCATTTATACGTACATATGTACATATGTCATTTCCACTAAATAAATAAAAATTACGAGAACGAGTACATTTTCGAGTTAACCATTCAAAACGTAATTGCTTCAAAAGTTGCAGTTATCCAAGATTGTTCGCAATCGTCTCAAGATGATCTCTTATAATATTTATACAATTAGTTTCAGTTTTGCCAAACCTTTAAATAATACTAGGGGTTTGTTTTATCACTGCGGACAGCAGTCCGCGTTAGTGACGAAAGCACCACGTAGTGTGCAAAAGTGACTAACAATATTATACAGGAAGAATGGAAGATTTGCTACGAATGTCCGAGCAGATCGAGTTATATACCGATCGAAAGGTATAGTCTTAGCTTAGAAAAATTCATACTAAGACTTTGATATCTCAAATGGTTCATGAGATAGGGGGTGTAAGTGGGTGGTGCAAGATTTTAAATGATTGCAGCGGATGGGGCCGCTGGAGGTTTTCAGTAAAATTAGTTTTGTTTTTATTATTCTTATCAAAAATACGCTTCGAATGATACCTTAATTGTCCAAATCCGACAATGGGTTCCAAAGATAATTAAATGAATGAAATGATAATATAATGAAATTTTCAGTGAACTTTCCAAAATGAAAAAAAAAGTCAAGAATGTTGTTCGTTGGTTTGTTTGCATCAAAGCGTTGAAAAAGCTTAAATCTTTTGATGAGGAAATATTCCTTATCGGAAAACTAAAAGTGTTTGTTCTACGACTTTTTTAAAAACACGCTAGGTTAGCGGGAAAACGGAAAAACCCGCGAAAATTATCCAAATTATCCTCATAGTATCCAAACCACAGAAGCTACAATATTAAATTAAATTAATATATAAATTATTAAAAAAAAGTTTGGCATTCGGCACAATGCGCAAAAAGGTAACAATTATTTATATCTAAAAATAACTTTTATGCGCAGTGCCGAATGTCACACTTTTTTTTAATAATTTATATATTAATATAATTTAATATTGTTCGTCACAAAATTGAATATCAGAAATTTTGTGGCATGAAGTTAAGAAGAAGAAGAAGTTAAGAAGTTTTTTTTGGAAGATTAAGTAATACAATGAGTATTTTAATAAAATTTCCTATGTTATTTCTAGAAATGATTAATTAATAAATAATCTTACAATATTTACGAATCTCAACAATTAGGCAGTGTGATTCCTCGGTAGTAATATTGATATGCATTATAGCATTATATTTTATTAAGATTTGTCGAATTTTTAATACTTACATCGATATATATCGATATTATATCGCATTCAGTAAGCTTAACTTTAAAATCGTAAATTGCTATTCTATTTCTGCATTTGCAAACAAATTATTTTAAATAAAGAATAATGTAATATTATATAGTAATTTAACTGCATTTCGTTAGCCGCAAATGTATGCAAATTCCTATAACGTTGGATCTGCAAGCACTCAGTTCCAGTATTTTGCATTCAAGTTAATTTCACTGAGAGTAGAATATAAAGAAATAAGCTTATTTTGTTTTTACCTTGAATAAAATATGCACAAACATATTTTCGGTTTCCTTTTTATTTGAGAAGAAAAATGAATTTTACGGAGTTTTAGTTGTTGTCGGTAAGTTGCAGTTATAATGCATTTGGAGAACTTGCTGAGCTATTGACGTTGAATCTGGGTCAATGAACTTTGTTTTGTTAGAACTTAATATTAATTTGAATTTATTAGATTTATTTTTAAACCTTATGGGATTTGGAGATTTTAATTATGTTAACGCTTGCGGACAGTTTCAACTGTTTTTGTTGTTTGCGAGGACGTCGAATGTTGCCAGGATTAGTTGCTCAGGTAAATTCGGCGCATTCAACCTGGAGGAAGAGGTTCCCAATTGCCCAAAAGGGGAATTGAATTCGCTAAAGCAGAAAATAAACAAAATGAAAATACGGCATACAAATAACGGACAAAACATATTTCTTTCATTTTGCCCCAATTTGGAGCCAAGTTCGGGGTTTGAGTCGAGTTCTCATTTTTGGTGATTTATACGGAATTCGGTTGTGGACCTCCGCCTGCTTCTTTATTTGTCTTTGTGTGTGGCTGACTTCTGGTTCTGGTTTCGCTTTCCTTTTCCTTTTCTTTTTCGTTTTCTTTTCCTCATTCGGTTTCTTCTACTCTTATTTTCGTTTGCCGTTGCCGTTTTCGTTATGGCCGCCAATTGAATTTGCTTTTATTGCATTTATTGCGGGTTCTGACCGGCTGCTTATTGTTTAGTAGCCTCCGATGTGGCTCTCACTCGTCTGTGTCCAGTACATTATCTCTAAATAATTTATGTTTGTACACATTTTAATTTAATTTATTTGTGCAACCAGACTATTTGTTTTTGCTGTTTCTATTGTTGTTGCTGCTGTTGTCGTTGGTCTTATGTTTGGCCAGCAAACAAACCGCCAACAAATACAATAAATTCTTCATATGAATGTGTCTTCGAGTGTGCGTGTGTGTTTGTGTATGTGTATGTGTATGTGTATGTGATTGCGGTAAAATCCAATATTGATTGAGTAGCCGCAATGTTGGCTTGCTTCAGCAAATAAGTAAGATATCGTAAAAGGCCTCGCCGAGTAATTGCTTATATTGTATGGGTACATACATACATACATAGTTTTTATGAAGATTGTTTCTTTCTGAGAACTGGAATTGCACTTTGGAGAGTTTTTCATTACACTTAAGAGTGATAAAACTACCCAACATATGCAATAAATCAGACTTGTAACTTCTAAACTTGAATGAAGGAAATTGGATACTTAAAGATAGGACAAATATTTAATAATATCAAACGGATCGTCAGTTATTATTAAGATGAAAAATTATTACTTTATTAATAGCAGCCTTGTAACCATAAATGTAAATCAGTACAATAACTAAATGGAACTCAGATTAGTGCATCCACATAAAGATTCTCACAGCCATCTCGAGTAATCGAAAGCAGTTGCATTTGCTCCTGCTTTCTGTTATCGTTAAAATTGCAATTGGCATAATTCAGGACTCCATCAGAACATTGTGCAAAGTCTTCCATCATTTGAATGAAGTTCTGTGATATGATTTTCTTTTCAGAGGGCAACGTGTTTAATAATTGCTTGCCGAACATTAAAAAGAAATCGTCGCCATGTACCGTTCCTGTAAGTGCAATTGCGAGAATTTCAGTTACTTTAAATTGCAGATTAACGTAACATAATTATACTACCAAAGTGAACATCTGAGCGTCGGGCCAGCCATTGAGCAAGTCCTGTTTCCGGTGGATTGTCATAAACGTAAGCGTAGATGGGGCTCTTCCCATACGCCTTATACAAATCAATTACTTTCTTAACACTGTTCTTGAATAAAATGTCTGTAAACATGCGCTGCACATCCCAATAGCTGTCTAGGTTGAAACTGCGATCACCCAGATATTCTTGTTTCAGATCATACGAATAATTATCCATTTTCTCAATGCTGCTCATGGATTGCCGATAATATAGAAAGTCAGGTGCCAGCTCATTCCAGCGGGTGTTTAGCTCTTCAATTAGCTCCTTGCCATCGGCTTGTTTCTCCAGCAACACGGCGGCATTAAATCCACCATCCTCAGTCACGTAGCTAATCAACCAAGGAACCTCTGCAAGATTGCCACTCCTGATGATGTCCTCGGGATGTTGGACGAGAAAAGATTCGGTCGCATCCACGGGTTCTATTACGGGACCAAATATAGCGAATGGCACGTAGCCAATTACAAAAAAATGACGAAGAGCACTGACAATGTCTTTTGGATCCTTAGATTTCAAGCATTTCTTGACTTCTGCAGAACTGCTCAGGTCTCTGCAATCTACAAGACGGGCTAGCTCAAACGCTTTTTGACGTTCACCTTGCTGCAAAACCCAGGGATTCAGGGCATTTCCACTAAGTGAAATTGCTCCCTTTGCCAACTGCGCGATATCCTTTTGAAGTAGCTGCAAATGCACCGAAGCACCGCCAGCAGATGCACCAAACAATAAAATATTATCTGGCTCTCCACCGAAACTGGCAATGTTCTTCTTAATCCAATTCAACGCTAGACGCTGATCCTTAAGTCCCAAGTTTCCCGGCAAATCGGCGTCGCCAGTGCTTAAAAATCCCAGTGGACCTAATCGATAAGTGATCTTGACCAGAATCATATTGCCACTCGAAAGGATATACTCATGGCCGATATCAGCTGCGCCGCCGAACATAAATGCTCCTCCATGGATGACTGCCAGGACTGGGAAACTGTTGCGTCTGGCATTTTTCGGTTTGTACACGCTCACGGTAAGGCAATCCTCATTGCCCATCAGTTTATTGGGCTCATCTATCACCATGGACCACTGCAAGCAATACTCCGGCGGTTGAGAGGCATCAAAAGTATCCTTCCACTGACGAAGGTATGGTCGAGGTGCCTCAAATCGCAGTTCTCCTACAGGAGGTTCAGCATAAGGTATAGATTCATAGCTGTAATACAGTCCATTGTCGCGTCCTTGCACTTTTCCATTAACTATCTCCAACAATAGAGGATCAGTCTCTGTCCCAGAAACACACAGGACAAATAAACTAAACCACAATGCTACAAAACGTCTCATGATGCGCTCTCAAATATGCGAACTGTGCCAAGAGATGACATACAAATTGTATTTTATAGCGATCGTGGCTATCCACATATTGCTTTTAATAATATTACAATTTTGAAAATTACATATATGTAATTGACTATAACAACATGTCATCACATTATTATTATAAACAAATTAGAACGCTACAGACAATCTCACGACTTAAAGATACCCGTAACTCAATTTAAATATATATTTTAATTGTATCTGTGGAAATCATTTAATCGCTCGCTTTGCCCAAAAACATAAAACACTCAAAACTAAATAATAAAGTGGGATGATTACAAACAGTGATTAAAACCGAAACGAATATCGGTTTCAGTTACGGTTTCGGATAAGCTCGAATTAAGGTTTTCGGTTATTGGTTATGCAAAATCTTGGAGTATCGGTTCCGTAACGGTTATCGGTTTTTTGTAAGTTTCGGTTTAAAAATACCGGTATGTAGCTTTCGGTTGACCAAAATAAGAAACGTTATTCATTGTTTTAGATGAAAAATGGCTTAATGCTCTTATTAGATTTGAAAATAATGTTATCTGGTTACTAGAATGGTCCAGCGTAATTTCGATTTCATTATAATTTGATCTCTTATAAATATGGTTTGAAAATTTCGATTAGTTTGATTTTACTGATTTTTAATAACTTCGAACTGCCATAACTTTGTCAAAACTCAATCAAATTCCATGCGCAATGTAAATTTGAGCATGATTTTACCTCTTAATTCGTTCTGCATTTAAATTTTTTTCATTTTTAAAATTTGAATTTTTTCGAAAAAATCAGAAAAGACAAAGGGGTAACACTGTAAATTTTCGAAAAAATACGATTTTCAAAAATTTTCAAAATTAACAAAATTTAAATGCAGAATTTAGAGGTAAAATCATGCACAAATTAACATTGCTCATGGAAATTGACTGAGTTTTGACAAAGTTATCACAGTTCAAAGATATCAAAGTTGCTCAGTAGCTGCGACGGCCAGAACCGAAATTAACCCTTATAAATGAATCGGTTACTAAACGGTTATTTCGGTTTATGGGTTTCGGAACAGCTGAAAACATTTTTTTCGGTTACGGTTTCAGTTACTGTTACAAATTTCAATCGGTTTTTATCGGTTAATGGTTACGGTTTCGGTTAACGTTGTAATCCCTGATTACAAATAATAAAAAGTTTTGATTTATTGAGTTTAATCTTAAAAGCTATGAGTCAGGAAGTATTTAGCTGTTTAATATGACGGAAGTGGCGCCATAAGTTTTATAAAAATTGGGATGTCCGTGGATTTATTTAAACTGACACACGGGCAATACTTTATCGACTTGGTTGTTGATGCTAATAAAAAATATATATCAATGAATACAACTTACCATTGTACAACGAGTAATATTGTTATTGTAACGGGAATAAAAAGAATTTATTATGCTGTGCGTAAGGGTGTTTCACAGTCGAGCTTACTCGTCTCTACCCATTCCAACCACTTTTTATTCTTTACAGGAATACATTGTATGTCTGTTTAACTCAATATAGAAGTGTCAACTACTAACATACGCAACTGAGTTTTAAAGGTCGGAAAACCCATACGAATTAGAATAATATCAGTTCGTGATTGCGTGATGTGTTTTTGCTGCAACAAAGAGGCGGGAGTAGAATATATCGTAGAACGTAGAAGTTGGTCTAAAAAAACTCCAACATGAATGAAAGCAAATGAATAGAGTTGATTATGGTCCCTGTAAGGTATGCGTAAATATACTATTAGCACTATTATTACTATTAAAGAGATGCATTTATATCTATTAAATTTCAATCTCATTTAAATTTGCTGATAAAACAGATTTCAAAAGCATTTTTGTTAGAATTTTAAGATCATTATTGCCTTATTACTTTTCTTATTAATATTTGCACTAATGTGTCAGCAATTACCTTTAACATATCTTTAGCTTTAACATTTTATGATTTAAGATGTAACACAACATATTTAATTAAATTACACTTTTTAAATATGATAAATTTCATGATTTGCACATGCAGCACATGATGTCTAAATACGTCTGGGATGTCTCCTATTATGCGCTTCACAATGCGAATTTTGCTGCTGATGAGGAGAAGGAGAGCATGGGGGTAGGACAATAGTAATATGCAAATGGAGTCTTAACTAAAAAATACTTGTATGTATGTATAAATATTATATATGAGATATATACATATATATGAAAATAGGGGCACTCAGATCTGTTGTAATGGGAGCTTGTGTCCTGTGGATGAATTTCTACTGCTTCACAATTCACTCACTTTTCATGTTCAGCTCGGCAAATGGAATTCTTATGTAGTTTTGCAAGCAACTACATACTTACTTAATATATATATATATAGTATATATATGTATGTATGTATGTTCATATAAATGCATATATTTGCACAGTTCTTGTGTTGTTTCAGTCAACGTTTTAAAGTTTATGTGGCCCATAGACTGAAATGGCCCTTAACGGGCGTTGATCATATTTTGCACTCCGGATGCCGATGTACGAGAACTCGTAATTTACATAAACATAAAGTCGTTTGTTATCCATGAAGCGTAGCAGATGTATTTACATATCGTACACATCTATGTTGGTTGTTCCCACTGGCAGCTGTACGAGTATTTCCTCATTATACACGTTTAATGCCTCATGTCTCGAAATCAGACACTCTTCTCTGGCTGACCTTTGGCTTAAATTGGTATGTATCTGTCTACTCGTAAACTTGGCTGAACACTTTGTTTCGCCTCAAACTATACTCAATGTCGGTTTGCCTGTCAGCAACCCTCAATACCCCCTCCATCCCCACTCACTCCTAATCCTCACGTCACATTTGACAACTCAAAATGGTGAATACAATGTTCAATGGCCTGTAAGCTGCTTGACCAGATAGCAGTACCTGATTGTCAATTAGTAAAAAGTATGTCAGATACCTCCCTTTTACCCCTACTACTACAATCATACAGACAGTCAAATGTTAGTTTAATATGATGTCGTAAATTGTATAAGCTATAATTTAAATTTAAATGTTTTAGCAGGATTATTTGAATTAAACTTATGTAATTATAGCTTGAGAAAATGCAATTCGATTTACAATTGCAATCAGGATCTTAATTCGACTATTTTTTCATCTGCCAAGATCTTCAAATCGTCATAGCTAAATATCGATTCGATTTGGAATAGCAGACGTATTCGTTCTATTAGCTTCTCTTACAGTTTGGATTTTTTACTTGATAACGCTTTAAGTATTGTCTATTCTTTCAGAATAATTTTTAGTCGAACCTCTTATAAATAGTTCTATAGTGTCTTTTAGTATTCACTGTTGACTTCAGCTTGCTGCATTGTTCAGTGATGTGAATATCTTGCTGGTGACTTTGAGTCGATTTTCTTGAGACAACAGCAACAACTTGGACTGCAGAGAAAATTGCAACGTTGTACTTACTTGTAACAGATTTGAATGTCCCACACCCGAGTACCCAAAAGAACAGTCAGTCTCCACAAAAGCTCTCTCTCTTTCTGTGTATTGTTGGAAAAGATGTTGGCTGCCTGCGGATTGGGCTTGTTAGCGTTGATTTTATGCAGATTTCTACGGAAAATTTATGTAGAACTACGCAGATACAAAGTGTGTTCGTCTGGTAAGAAGACAAAACGGAGGGGAGGCAGTGTCCCAATAAAGGAAAATAAAAACATTGACAAGCAGACAGAAAGTACATGAAGTGTAAGTTTCATTTCAAATTGATTTATGCAGCTTTTTCTGTTCAAGGTTTTCCTACTTTTTCTTATCTACGGATTTTCTAATATATAAGGAGCAAGGATATACTATCTGCTTTGTCTACATTTGAAATCGTTTACTGTAATCAACCGAATTGTGTGAAATGCCACAGCAAAAGCCTCATTTCTCTCTGCCGAACTATCAATTTGACAAACAACAAACAATCTGTTCCAACTAATTAACCCCTCTATTGGCATACAACATTGTATCGAGTGGACTACACACATTTAGCATACATCGGCAACAATATTTCATAATGCGGTTGAAACATTTCAGTTGCAGGTATTTTCAATAGATACAAACGTCAAATATATTGCTAATTAGCAACAAAGTTCCCACGCACAGCTGTTATTGAATTAAGAGGAATTGTCTGTGTGTATGTGAGTGTGTGTGTGTGTGTGTGGGAGTGTGAGTGACATGCAAATTTGATTCAAACTTTATCTATTGGCAAATTAATTTGGATTTCATTTGGGTCGTGTCATAGGTAATCGCAGAGTGGGATCGCTTCCTCGACTTTAACCTGCCAGATAGATTAGCTTATTGCCAGGACTGATAAATTTTGCTGATGCCAAGCGATAGCGATAACTCTCAATGGGTCTAAGTGTGTGTGCGTATGTATTTGCGTGTGTGTGTGCCGGTGTGTGACATTAAGTGTAAGCATATGCATGTGTGTGTTTTGGGGGAGACGACTTCTAAACGACCCCCTCATCACAGGGCTCTATTAGGCGCCATAATTAATAGCAGCTTAACTTATAATTACGGTCACCCCAAAACCACAGGCAACCATTTTGGCTTAATTGTTGAGGTAGTTTTGTTATTGTTGTTTCTCGGGTTTCGTTTGCTTTGTGTGTGTGCCTAGTTTCGGGGTTTTGGCAAAGACACATGTAAATTTAAAAGATATTAGCTTAAAACAAAGAAGAAACATGGCCGAAAAATCAATACGTTTACTTCTACTTCAAGCAGTACGATAGTTTTAAACGGATTAACTAAGGCAAGTCATTAAATTATTATTTTGAAGCTGCAGTGAGGACATTTGCTTAAGTTTAACCAAAAACACGAGAACTCTTAAGAACTTGACAAGTATTTTTAGATAAATTGAATAGGGGAGATTAAAGATATTTAAAACCATTTTCTTCCTTTAATAGTTTTAAAACTCAACTATCCAGTTGGTTAACTTTAATATCATATGCTTAAATTAATACGGAATTTGTCAGCAGAAAATCAAGGTGAATAAATAATAATTTGTGGCTGCTTTCAGACAAATTGCCTAATTTGGCTTTTAACGTAATTAAATACAAATGTAGACGACAAAAACAAAAAGCATAAAACTTTCATGTTTATTTGCACACTAAATGCTCTGCCAATAAAGTTTTATAGGCTAGTTCGAATTTATAGTTTTGTTTGTTTTCATTACATTTGGCGCATTTTATTTGCTTTTATTTTTATGGCCAACTACTCGATTTATGCATTAGCAGAATATCCCTGGTCGCCTACTCTATGATACAGGGTATACTTAAATTTCAATGGATCTCCAATAGTCCATAAAAATATGATACAGTTTTTCATAGCATAAATATTATCTACATATATTTGCATAATAAATCTAGAATTACTCATAAGAGCGCGTGACATTTTGAAATTTATATTTGTACTTAATCCTAGCGTAATTGGAAAACATTGCCCAAATTATACCTCTGCCAATATTGGGGGTAAACAGATTTTGTAATTTGAAAAATTGTACTGGCATCCAAAATTAATGGATGGTGGTCTAAATATTGACACTAATTGAAAAGAAGGCATGGCAAAAGCGTTTAAGCATTCTCTAATTGAACTGATAAGAAATGAAATATGAGATTTATGCGCGTTTTTAAAGCAATTCAAGAACAACGTAGCCCCAGTCGCTTTAATTTTAAACAATTTATGTGCCATGGCGTTGAAAGGAAAATGTGCACCAAATTTGGTCGGCAGTAAAAAATCTTGCGAGATTTATAAGAAGTGAAATTAATGTGGCAGCGCGACTTGGAGGCGAAAGCAAAGCATGAACAAAAAAAATCAAGCCAAATGCTCAGCAAAATGTGTGGCAGAAAAATCAGCCAACAGAGCGATGATTGTGTTGGAGAAGAGGCCTTCGGCCAATCCAGGCCCGGGTCATGTTGGGTAAGGGCAGGCCCGGACTCCTCAGTGCCCAAGTAAGTTCGCAGCTCACCAAATGCGAATCGAATTTATTTTATTTAGAACACCATCCTCGTTGCCTTCCGCATCTCGGTTGTTGTCCTTACCAGCCGAAAAGCGAAACTTTTCGCGCTTAGTTGCCTTCTCAGCGTTCATTCTTAGAGAAGAATGAAACAGACTCTGACCACTTTTACTGAGTTCCCTTTATGCCTCATTCTCTCGTTTTCTTTTCCGCGCCCATTTGAAGTTATTTCAAAAGTTTTTCCCTTTCCGCATTTCTAGCTTGTCCTCTTTTACTTTTGCTCCAGTCACCAAACGGCAACTTATCGCGTTCTGCGTGAAAACTGCGGAAATTGAAATAAAGAACTTAACAAAACGCCAGCCCTTGGTCAGTTCATACGGTCACTAACCATTAATAACAATACCCTAGAAGAAAAACTATTCAAACATAAAATGCAAAAATTCATTTTTATATTAAAAGACAACTAACCCAAAACTAACTTCACAACTTTATTCATATTAATTTATTCTAATAAAATCTCGAAGTAGAAAAGTTACATGGATGAATACATAGATTCTTTTCCATAAACTGTTAAGTTAACACATTTCTACACTTCGGTTCTTTTTTAATCCCAAGAAATAAGATGAACAAAAATCATTTTCTTTGTTCCAGACTGAAAATTCTATATTTGTAAACTTTCGCGTTAATACAGGATATTCTGTAGTAGAGCACTTTTTATTTAGTTGTACTATTGCTTAGAGTATATGTATACTGTTTCCCACTTTATACTAATAATAATGCATAGTAATAAAATAATTAAAAAACAGTTAATATCTCCTTTGTGAGTATCAATTCGTTTTCAGTTTTTGTTTTGTATAAAATTATTCTTTTATTATTCTTTCCTCTGTCCTTTATTACAACAGAGCTGTATTATGGTTAACCTGTGCTCTGAGATGCTGCCAAAATAGGAGAAAAAATCAATTTCAAGGCAATTTTCATGCAACGAAACGAAAAATTCGAGCTAAACATCCAGACGACATACTTCCGGGTCTCTCATGTTGCCCGAATATCTTATCCTCTTCAGTTGTAGTTTGTTTTCTTTCCCTCTTTTTGTTGTTGTATACGTATCTGTTGCCATTTGCTTTTGGATGTATTTCATTACTGTTGTTGTTACTGTTGCTGTTGTAGTTGTTGTTGTGCCCAATGGGCTCTCTCGCCATGGTTCTACGAAGTATTTATCCATCACTGACAATGTCAAATATATTATCCATGATGAATGACTCTGCGGATTTGATGAATGTGTTTTGTGGCTTTTCGCCTGCTCCATAAACGGTCGTCCTTCATCGTATGTGTGCGGCAGAGCACCAAAAAATGGAAAAACAGAAAAAAAATATTGAAAAAGAGAAGGAAAATATATAAAAAAGATTGAGGGAATCTGCACATGATTTATAAAATTTCAATGGCATTCAATGCAGATATTCGTACGTCAACTCTAATGTAGGCGTTCAATCTGAGCTTTTTGGCAAATCAAACAATAAGCGACTCACATATCATTTTATATGTAATTCGACAGAAAAAAAAATACTGTTTAAACTGATGTCAATTTTCTGGAAGGAAGATAAGAGAGAAATTTACTTTTAAATGAAAAGATTTTGCTGTATTTAACACAATAGACACTTCGACATATGCTGTTGAAGACAACTCTGGAAAATAAGATTGTATCTGGTAAATATTGTGATATATTAATTGGGTGCAACAATTAAAGCATTCACAGCCGAGGAAAGACGCACATCAAAGGAGTCAAGCGTTGGGAAACGAATAAATTACTCAGAAAAGAAGGCACGTTCCTGTAATAATGGCTGGTCAATTTTAATGAGTCTACGTAGGAGCACGCTCATGGACTCATGGACACGCACTCTTATATATAGAAGCGATAGACAGACAGCCAAAGAGGGGGAAAGTCAGGGCAGCCTCAAGAGGAGCGTTGCCATTGCGGCTATTGAACGAGTTTCTTGCCTGAGACTGTCAGTTACAGCGTGTCCTGTGTCCTGCGTCCTTTTATGGCAACATGTCAGGGAATAGCACACTTGTGCGAGTGTCTGTATAAGCTGGAGAAAAATGCTGTTGTAATTACATTAACAGTAAGGAAATGTTGTTTATTGAAGTCTGCTGAAATGTAACTATTTTCATTAAGATTGAAATATGTATCTTTATTATGGTTCGGGGAGAAGTGATTCGATTCTGTGCTTTTGTTTTTCTATCTTAGTTTCAGGTAGAACACACAATGACGTATGATGAAGAAGACAACTGCATATAATACGAACACAGAATAATAATTTACAACATATTGGCAAGTGGATAGGGCTGAGTTGAAATTCCAAAAAAATAAAACATATTCGTATACATCGAACTATTGGAGAGTCGATAAGACAAGCAAAAGATTATTAGTAGAGAAATCTTATATACATATATTATAATATAGGATTAGATAGAAGGAGGTGCTAAGAGAATTCTGTTGGGAATAGACTAGTTTTGAGTCTGATGGTAAAAAAAATTTAAACAAATTTACAATTGTTAAAAATGATACTCTGCCGAGCTTAATTCGAGTTGAAATTAACATTTAAGCGTCGGCTTACATAATTGTAGTGTAGCTTTTTGTTATAACTCGCAAAATCGATGTTTGCTATATTGGTGAGTGAATGAATTGTGAATTATTAAGTGTGCGAAGACACAGTATACATCGATATATATTTTATGCAAAAGTGACAAGTCATGTTCAAGATGAAATATAATATCAAATATTAAATACAACTATAGTGTTTTTATTAGATCTGAAATATTGAAGTTTGATATCAACTGGAGAACGCCTAAAGGAACACGGAAATGAACACAAGAAGCTCGTTGAACTACGGGTGTCCACGGATCACGCGGCTTAGCATCACCCATTTTCTAGAATTTTATACTTTTTATATCGATTAAACTTGTTTTTGCTTAGAATATCTACTGATAAATCTAATAGTTGTATTTTCGATTCAATTGCTGTAAGCGCTTTAAATATTTTATGGATAACCAAGTTGCAAGGGATCCAACAGACATCGCACCATGTTGAGGCTCATGTTGGGAGGCACAAGTGCGTTTAATGATATCCGGCTGGTCCACTGTCCATTGGATTGGTCATTATGTACATTCGCTGCCATGTTTTATGGCCACGAAACATGTTAGTGCCCGTTTGATCAAAAAACTTTTAAAAATTTTACCATAATTTATCTCTTTTTTTCTTTGCCTTTTTTTTATTAGTTTGACATGAATACTTGTCGAATTTTGTCTGACTATAAAAATGTTGTGTATATTTCAACGTCTTTAATTAAATGTTTATTGCATTTCCTGAAAGTTCTACCGTTATTGTTGTTGTTTTTTGGGTGCTTGCAATTAGAATTGTGTCTCAAGTTGGAACTCTGGCCACGTGCCAAGAGCAAAAATGTTATCAGAAAAACATTAATGCGACAATTACGACATTTTTAATTGTTTTTATGTCGCACTCGTTTATTGTCGGATTGTCGTATTGTCACATTGCTATATTGCGTCGCGTTTCTGTCTCCCTCTCATTTTCTCCCACTTTCTTCCCTCCCTATATATCTCTCTGTCTTTCATTGTCCTTGTTGGAAAACGGGTAATTAAAAACGTGTTATGAAGCAACTGCGTGTTGTGCTGTAAGGAGGGGGTCTCCATTTTGGCCAAAAGGGAAATGAAATGAAAGCAGAGATGCGTTAATTGCTGGCTATTTGCTGAGTCGGGGATATTAATGTTCATTTTAGAAGCATGTTACTCCATCAAATGAATGACTGATGACATTATAAATGTTTGCCACCCAAGTTGATACACATTTCCACTGTCAATATGAACTTTGCACTATAACTTCACGCAGCTGGTAACATCAATAGCTTTTACTAATAGTTGACTTGAACATTTTTCCTGAATCTGTTGACACTTTTCACCAATAACTTTTCCAGACTTGGCGCAGTTCAGCGTCCATTGAATTATTAGTTTTCGCTTTGGGTGTTTAAAGGACGCGGTGTGAACACTCTAATTGCCTGTTATTGCAAAGAAAAAAAGCGGAGAAAAAGTGTAGAAAATATACGCAAATGTTGGCAAAGTTGGTAGAAATTTCATTAAATTTTCATTTCTAATTTTCCAAATGGATTAACGCTAAAAGATGCAGAAATCTTTCATCATAATTAGCACGCGGCACTGGCCAGGAACCAACACGCAGCGCACATAGTTGTCCACTGCTCACACACACACACACACACACACACACTTACACACATACACACACACAGATATACATTCAGAAACATAAACACATACATATTCATGAACATGACCAGGCAATGCGCTGCGTTCACTGCTCCCTAAATCCCCATTCATCCCTCATTCCCCATTTGCCACACTGCCAGCCATTTTTTTTAATACCCTTTCCATGGATGTCGTGATATTGTCACACAACAAGTTCGTACAACTATAATCAAATTACTTTATCAATCAGTAGTTGGCTAAGATGTTGATCAATTAAAAATTAAGTTTAGACTGCACTAATCTTGTTTTATTTATAAAGTTAATTTTACAGCATTTATACCCTACTACCCTTGCTATAGAGTATTTGAACATCGTTTTGATGAAAAACAATTTTACTTTCTCAATTTTTTTCCACTTTTGCTTATGCTTTCGCTTCTACTATGTATATTCAATGTAGCCGGAGGCATGGCCTTGCGCCTTGTTTGACTAACTCATTTTGAACAATTTGCGAGGCTGCCACACCCACAACGCCTATCCCCGCCCGCTGCAAGGCTTGCCGTTTAATTAAGCGTCAAGATAAGATACTGTTACTCGTAAATGTGCTACAATCTGTTGAACAGAAAGTGAAATCTAATTACAGTTGCACAAAAGCAGCTTGCAATTTTCATGGTAATCAATATTTAAGTAGTTCAAACAATTTTTTTAAATGCATATTAAGTATATTCTTATTTTCTCTGCTTTCCTTTTTTTATCAGTTCAGATGACAAAAAAGAATTTAAGTTTTTCTTATAGAATTCTACAAAAATTAGAGTAAGTTCTTCAAGAATTTTTTAACATTTACTTTTCTTTTTTTAATTATGCCAAAAGCTAAACAGCCTTTGCATTCGAATTAAATGTGAATATACAATAATTAATAAAATAGCATAAGCTTTAAGCTTGCAATGCAAAAGATATTGCTTGTCCGCAGTTGAATTTAATTGAAAACAAGAACAGTACGTGGTCACCCACAACTCCACAACATGAGAACAATTTTTTGAATTTACTTTTGTTATTACTGCAACTTAAGTCGCACACAATTCCACATAGCTCATGGATTTTGTAGCTTGCTCATAAGTCTGTCTCGGGGTGATAGTAAGGGGTAGTAAAGGGTGTGTGTGGGGGGGAGACAAGTGCATTTCCTTAGAAGAAACTTGAAATGAACTCATTTCGTCGCTGGTACGCAAAATTACAAAATACTGTCACGTATGTCGCTTTTTAGAATATTGCAGTGTTTTACGCAGAAGCAGCAGAAGATGCAGACTGAACACAGGAACTAATGCTAAAGAAAATATCAACTTCTAACATAAATTTGGGTCAAAAACTTTAATTTAAACGAGTGCCACTGCTGCTGTTGCCTACATTGTTGTTCTTATAGTTATTCTAAGCCACATCAGCAATGGCAACGTCAGTGGAAAGCCAAGCATCACGTATACGCACTGTAACACAAACACAAAATACAAATAAATTAGATGCACTTATAACCAGCAAACGTCGACCAGCAGCAAACACTTGTGGGCAGGAGAGGCAAGAGGTTTAAGGAGAACGTTCAGGATTGCAGCAAGTTGGCAACATTGCGAATGCAAGATAGGAAATTTACTAATTTCAAAGTTTTGTACGCATTAACCTCGAAAATCTGCGCACAGGCAAATGCCGATTTGTAGAAGATGAAGTAAAGCAGCGGGCGGTTGGTGTCGAGCGGGGTGAAGGGGTCGTCATGAGTCTGCCGCACAACTTGAAGACATTTGCAAGTGCAACACACATGCACACATACAATTGCCAAACACACACACTTCACTCGCATGTTGTATTTGTGCAAATAATTTGGGTCACGATCTGCACAGGGTCGAGAGGAAGCAGGGAGAGGGTTGAGGAAGGGTCGAGCGCTGGCTGATGTAGCTGAAGAAAGCAGACGAATGAGAATGGGGATAGGGACGCAGACGAGAGACAGCTGCCGACGACGACGATGGCGAGGACGAGATGTTAACGCGGCGTATACGTAACCTCTGCGTTAAGTCGGGGGCTGAGGACAATAAAGACGTGGGAGTGCAGCAAGTCGAGTTGAACTATTGTCAAGTTTTAACCTCGATATGCAACGATGTCAGATTAGGCGACGCTCCCCCTACACACACACATTTATAGTATATTTGTACACTCGTACATTGGATTTGTGCTGCTCCCTTTGGAATGTAACGCCGCTGGGCACCTCAAAAATATGTAACAATTGCTACACGCGCCGAGCAAACGAGGATCTCAGCAGCTCAGCGACAGGCCAATGTAGAGGGCGGGGAAGTTGCAATCCTCAAGCAAATTGGGAAGGAATGTGCGGCACGGTGACAGGGACCAGGCGAGTAATCATGCAACGTCGACGGAGACGTACTCGACGACCCCTTGAGTGCATAACAACAAATGAAATTGTGTGACAAGGGGACCAGCGTGGATAACACGAAAGTACAAGGGACAAAATCAAACAATTACAACTCAAAATAAAGTTTCTTTTAAAAAATCGATAATACTTGTATTAGTTCACGCTATGGTTAGATTTTCGCTACTACTTCCTCATGTCAAGTTTGTCAAAAGATTAAGAAAAGATAAATAAACGATAAATGAGTTGATCAACAATTGTGATCAACTTTCTCCGATCTGAACTCACACTTAATAGTTTATCTATTCAATTAGATTGAACTTATAAAAACCAATTAATCATCAATCATCCCGGACACTTTTTTTTAAGTATAGAATTAAGTAATTTGACCATGGTATGCGGTGTGCAGTAAATGAGGTTGAGGTTACTGAACAGCGGGAGGCCCCATAACGTGGGTGGGCCCCCGTATTATTGTGGGCGTGGCTGAGCGCTATGAGCAGTCGACATTTGTGCATTTAGGTATTTCCATGTCAGTTTCAAATACCACTAGCTCAACGACAGTCCGCATTCTCCGTTTGCCGTACAAGTTCAAAATCATGTCTCGTTGGTTGCCTCTTCGGGCCAGGTTAGGACGGGCTGCGGTAGGCCAGACCAGCGGACGAGGCCATAGGAGACGGGCGAATTCACTGGGGCTCATTCATTCAAGGCGTTCGCATTCTGGGATAAGCAAAATAGTTTTCTCAAATTGTATGCAATTTTTTGTCAGCTCATGTTGTTGAGCTACTGATTCTTTTACAGAAATTGTCATACTATTTAGCTACTTTTTAGTCTTCTTAGTCAATCATTTTATTTTTTTGGCTATACGACAGATAGATACTATATTCTACTCACATTTCATTATTATTTTGATTAAGTTTTCCAACATGCTTATACATGCAACAAATAAACCCAAGCAAACTGTCGGATAAAACACTATTGTGAACTTTGCCAAACGAAATGAAAAAGTTCAAATAAACTACGGCAAAGAACTCTCAACTTGTAATGCAGTTTCAATATACAAATCAATAAACACCCCGAGGATGTTGATGTTGAACTGAAACAAAGGCAGTTTGCCTTTGCCTTTCTGCGGTTGTGGATCGGAGAGGGGCAGTAGGGTCTGTAGACTGTACAGCCTTAACAATAACCGCAAACTGGTTGACTGCCCACATTGCTGAGAAAGTTTTTAGACATTTTATTTTTCCTGATTTCCAGCGTCAAGCAAAGCGGCAAACTGGCGAGCCAACAAAACGGAAGGTGCAACGGAAAACTGCAAGACCATAATGTATCCAAGCCGACTCCGAGAGAGAGAGAAAGCCAAGAAAAAGTTAATGATGTCACTTGCACTTGCCGTAGGCAACCACACAGAGACAAGCTCAGACCCACAACCATATACGAGTAAAGTGCAATTCTCTAGAGCCAACGAAGCTTCTCTCCCACTGTTTTCTTCCCTTTTCCTCAGCAAGTTTCTGGCCACATCCCCATTAAAGTGAGTGGGGTGAATATAAAACTATTAAGTTACTAATTGAAGAGTCAAGTGGACGAACTTATATTGAGTCACGATATGATGAAATCGTACACGAGTATTATTAACACAGTCCCTTAATTATTTATTTAATTATATTCCTACATATTACAGGAACCGTTCAAATCCCATTTGTAAAAGGCAGGTGCATTTCCTATTCAGTCGAGCAGTCGAAACAACTGAAAAGTTGAATGGTGTTTCGAGAGAAAAAGTTCAGTCTAGAAAGTTAATCATACGTGTGTGCAAGATAGAGATAAAGAGAGAGAGAGAGGAAGAAAGTTACAGTGCAAGAGAATAAAGCAACTAACAATATTATAAAACTTCTATCAGATCATGTCGTAGAACTGATATTTTTTGTACAAACCTAAACTAAATTTAATGCTTGTTTTCGGTAATTACGTAATGCAATAAAGTATTGCCTGTAACCGAAAAAAGAATCTCGTTGTATCATCCGAAGATAATTCTTGGACGATGATAGAGGACATAAGATGTGTGGGAGGTTATTATGGTTAATGACGTAATTTTAGCAAACGAAGTACATTTGTGACATCTCTTACTAAATTTCTCATAAGTAACTATTGGACTGCAACATAATAATAAATAACTTTTGTATATTAAGTCAAACGAATCGATATTTACGGTAAATTCTCCGTTCTTCATCATTGTTTTATCCAGTTTTATAGACAAAATGTTGCCCAGATGTTTGTGATTCAAACAATGTTTAATGTCTAATTGCCAATCTGAAAACAATCACATTAGTCGAACTCAAGGCTGTCTCTGGGGGAATGGTAAAAGAAAGGCTATAATCGGTCCAGGCACTCAACAAAATTTCAAGCAATTAAATCTTTAAGACTCGTTTAAAAACATTTTCTCTTCTGTTTCTCCATTTTTATCCTGTGTTCTGTGGGGCAGCGAACTAATTATAAAACGGATGCGACGGGTCCCCTTGGTCTGGTGCAGTGCGGGGCAGGGAAGCTTTGTTTAAGGTCCAAAACCAAAAGGACAGATAAATGCGACGGTCTGCGCCGCGAATAAGAGTATTTTGCATAATTGTTGACCCAGAAAGTCGAAGGAAAACAACAAAAAATGGCATACAAAAAAAAGAGCAACAACAAAAATATAATTTCTCTGTTTCACTTTTTCCATTCTTTCTTATTTATTTTTTGTGCTACAAGGATATTTTTTGGTCTGCTTTCTGGGCGCCACCGCTGATTTGTAATTAGGAAACGGCCGCCAACTGTCGCCTTCGTTTTGGTGCCGGGCGTTGCGACTGCGGCAAATGCCACGCCCCATTTACACTGAAACAGCGGCAACAACTGGGGGCATTAGCGAACGTTAAATACCCAAGTGCCATCTGTTGGATACCCAGCCAGTAGTTGCACCTCCCTGCCCTTTCCCCACAGTTCGCTCTTGAGTGGCAGCTGAGAACAGGGGGCAAAATTAAATGAATGAAAAGCGCTAGAAGAAAAGTGTAAAGCAATGACGCCTCATTCCCAAAGGACATTTAAGCCAGCCAGTAGCAAAGGCAGCGCCACTTTGCGGCTTTTAAAACGTGAAGACTCCAACGGGAGAGGGGAAATCATCGTAAATTTGCCCACAACAACTGCAGCTAGTCGGAAAGAGAAAGAGATACAAAGTCAGAAAGTTGTGGCAAAAGTTTATTAAAAATTTAAATTCAGTTTTAATATTTTCTTTGACTTGTGCCTTCTTCAAGCAATCTGGTGCTCAAGGAAATGCACAAAATTGAAATTATTTCATGTCCGGTGTCACCATTTGGAGCTTCCGTTCGGCACCCTTTTTTATGAAAAGCTGGGTCGTAATGGGTAAGAAACTTTAATCCCTTTTCCATTGATGCAGAACTTTTCAACTCAACTTTTTCTACGGAAATTCTTCATTCTGTCCGACGACCTTAAGAGCATGTCCTTTCAACCCCTTCTCGTTGTTTACTTACAGCTTGGACGGTGTTGCATATTTCCGCTTTCTGACATCTCTCCTGCCTTTCCATAAGTATATTTGACGAAAATTCAACCAAATTTACGATACTTTTGCATAATTTCAAAATACTGTGCTGCTTCTGTACCCAACCCGAAAACTGACAACTGTTCTTTATTGTTTTTATATGATTTATGGTATAATAAAAACATGTATTAAAGAAAATAGAAGAAAAGTGATTTTATATACTTCATGAACGGCAATTGGACCATTTTAGTCAAATAAAGTTTTAAGAAATCTTACAAATATTTCTTATTTTGTTAAAGCCTGGATAGAATTATACTCGATTTTATTAAATGTACTATGTCATTTAAATCATATAAATATCATTAGTCAATCTGATCAAACATTATTCTTCTGACAAACTACAACAGGGTACTTAGCCTTCGGTAACGCAAAACTTGACTGAAACTGCAGTTGAAAGCCCAAGAATCTAATTGGTCTGAAACACTGAAATCAGTGGAAGGATATTTTTGGTTGGCTCTTAAATCGCATTTGGAGTGATTTGCACAAACACAAATTCTTCTCAAAAGCCGCACAGCTTTTAAACAAAGAGCCCAACTAACACTAACATCCAAAAGTTTAGCACCCAGACACTGAAATGATTATTTGTACGTAAGCTGGTCGTTGGCAACGCCCAACTTTTCCGGCTTTGCTTTCCATAGGCATTAGCTCACGTCCAGGTTGGCTCCTTCAGGCATATGTATCAATGCTTACACCTTGTGACGAGAGCGTGCCTATAATAGACGCCATAGAAAACAGGCGTAAAAGCTGAACACGGAAGTCAGTTTTGTAGAGTGGCGTCCTTAGTGAATGGCAATAATGAAATCAAAATGTGAATGCACTTTGCATTTCCTTCTTAGTTTGACCCTGTTACAAGCACAATAATCCCCCGATGGACAACTGAGCGTCTCATTCCCCTCAAGCTGCCGAGTGTAATAGCCTTAGTGTTCCTGTAAGTTTCCTCCTCTGGCTGAATTCGTGCTCATTAGTTCTCATTTAAAATTTGTTGCAGCTTCTTCCTGCATTTGAATGCTCCATGGCAAAGTTAATCATAACATACAGTGCATCTTTCGGCACGTGACACATTGTGATCTGATAATGAAATGCATATTCTTGGCATTTTCACCAACCCGTTGATTATCTTCTATCTGATAAGAGAAAAACCAGTTGCAAATCGAATGCAATCATAAACTGGATTGTGCATAAACTGCAAGAATCTATTCAACCCATGAATACTAAATACTACGCACGATATTTGAAATAGATATCGTAGCACTCATACCCACAGCCTTTTCATGCTCTTGACTCTTGACTCAACTGTCCTGGGTCGAAGCTGGCCAGCTTGTTAATTAATTAACTTAAATTCAAATACATTTCATTTGATTTTGAATTCGATGCATTTAGTTAAATTGAACATTCGTTTTTCTCTTCGTTGCTTTCTAAAGTGTCCCTATTGGTTTGCACTTGTTAAAGTATTGCTTCCATCAGGCTTTTAACATTTAATTTGATTTTTTTTTTGTTGTTATTGCAATACAGAATCTAGCAATGATTCCATCCTTTATTGAAACTTTCATCAAGTTGCTTCAATTTCATTCAATCAGAATAGCCCACAAACAGAGTTGTTAAGATGACACTAGTTTAATATCCTAAGAAACATGTTAAATCGTTGGATATTGTTTAGATACATTAATATATTGAGCCTTGGAATAATTTGTCTAGTTTCCAATCAATTCAAAGCTACTATATCTATCAATTTTAGCAAAACAGAAATCATATGCTTGTTATATAAATTCTCTATTCAACTTTTCAAATGCGTTTTTATTCTTTTGCGAATTTTTTCTTTTGACAATTTTCGACCTTGTTTCAGAGCTTTGATTTTATCCCAATTCGTCCTTGTCCAAAATTGTCTCTTTCAATCAAGCCATAAGCTTTACATATGTTCAATGTACATACGTCAGTGAATATTTATAGGAATTCATATATTTCAATGTGTATACTTATGTATGTACAAATATGTACATACACAGTCCGCGTATTTTTTTTTTTACGAATTTTCGGAATGCGGTTAAAGTGAAATCAATGAAATCAATTTTCCTCTTTTGTGTTCTTAAGCAAATAAAACAGACCTGCATATTAATTCTTCCCAACGCTGAAAATTCTCTGTGTTTTTATGGCAGACGCTCATGAAGCTTTAATTATATACTACTGCCATATGTTCATCCGATTCATACATGCTTCCCAGTGTGACATACGTTCCTGTAACATAATGGAAAGATATGTATTTTTATAGTCCGAAAAATAGCATAAAAAACAAAACTATACTGATGGGAACACGAATTGTAACTGCATTACAATGATTTGCTCATTTATCTCATTAAACTATGAGTCGTATTTAAATTTTTTTTAAATTTAGATATGTAGCTTTCTATAATTGTAATCCTGGTGTGGCCATAGAAGAGAGTAGGATCCAAAAAATTTATTCTCAAACCCCGTAAAGAGTCAACGAGGGCTTTGAGATAGATTTGAATTCCAACTGATCAGATATGATTAATTTTTACTTACCCATTAAAGCAACACATCTGTATATTTCTAGTCTATGTTCTAAACAATAAAAATTTATAAATAAAAAACAGTTTTTTCAAATGACTTAAAGCTTTGTGTGTAGTTATTTGGATTATTATTTATTTAATGCAATAAATTTTCTCAGTTGAGAGTTTCACATAGTTTCATGCTCGTTTTTCCATATAAGTATTTAGTTATTAGTTGGTACTTAACGGTAATTTCGCTATATGTTTACACATAATTTTTTATATTTATGCATATTTATAGTGTACGTGTATGTATGTATATTTATTTAAAATGTTTCTCATATAATGTTCGTAATTATATATATTCTGGCATATATTTACATAGAAGTATTTCAACATTTTGCTAATGTACTGAAACAACTTTAGTTTCAGCAGTATCTTTTCAGTTTTGATCTCATTTAATGATACGAATATTAAGTTTTTAATTAAATTAATTACGTGCCTAAGCTTACCTTGGGTCACGTTGGTTATTAGTCGTAATTAGATATATGAAAAACACTTAAGGGCTTAGAAATGTATTTTGATTTCGTTTGAAGTATTTTCACTATCCTCTTAAAATCTATATGTATTCATTGCTTAACACTTTAATGAATGCTGATTAAATAGTTGACTATATGAGAGTGAATTGAATGGGGTTCAATTAATCCGATTGATCTGTTGGAAAATAAATGATTTGATAGTTGATAGGGGTTTGTTCAAAGACGGATGGTTGACCGCAAAGACCGCAAACATTTGATACGTGATTATTTGCAGGGGCAAAGAGCAGGAAGGATAAAAAAAAAGAATCTGCGGAGCGCCACAGGCTGTTGACCACAGTGTTGCCCCATTTACACGCGGATGATTGTGGTTGATTTTATTAATGACCGACAAGTAACTCTTACAAACGCCGTGTGACGCTTTATTTTCTGTATTGTTTTCATTTATATCGAGTGTAATTAATAATCATTCGATTATTTGGACTTTAAGTTAATGCGCAGCGACTAATTGCAATTAAGCGTTAATTATTTATTGCATTTTTGTAAACATTTTTGGCTTTAATTTGGCTCTCTGTTTCGATTTCAGCTTATTTGCAATTTTGAGCAGTCATCAACCCATTCAAACTAAATGAAAGACAATGTCAGCGGCTTTGTTAGTATTCTTCGGAGCATATATTTGTTGGTAGCATATGAATATTTATTTTCTTGTTAGTTTTATTTAAAATTGATTCTATTGTGTAAATAAATTCATGTACTCATGCAATTCGCCTGCTGCTTACACAACAAATGTATTCTATATTCAACTAGATTTTCTATCTTTTTTCCGTATCGTTTTAAATGCAATTTATTAGTATTTTAAATACTGTTGACCATGGGCAAATTTTATAGCGTTTCCTTTTTTTGTTTTCATTTTTATATTTAATTAATTTACACTCTTGTTTCGCGTATGTACAGTTAACCCTTACCCCCTAATGCTTACGTACATACATATTGATGCAAGTCTCTTTTAAACAATTAATTTTGAATATTTTGCATTGTTGACTGTTGTTGTTATGCAAATTGAAGAGTATTTCACATATTTTTCACTTTATTTGTGAGAGGATTTAAGGGAAAATGTTTTTTCGAAAATATATGCGACTTAACGAATTATATAAATTAAGTTGATTCATTCAAAGCGATCGATTCAATAATAATTATTGTTACTTTTATGCAATAAAGTTATTTACAACTCTTTTAAATGCAATTAAAGGGATATTATAAACAAACACTTTACCTTTTCAAATGAACACTTTACTCATTTTTTCATTTTCAAGAAACGGATATTTCAATAAAAATGTCAATTCGCATATTTATTCTGATTTCTGTACCAGTCTGTTCGACTATTGTTTAAATAAGTTAAATTTGAAAATGTCAATAAAACTGATTTGCAGCTAAGAATAAACAGTCTCTACTTCATAAAATCTGAAAATAAATACAAAACTAAAGAGAAGCAAGGTAAAGAATATTTGAAATCTCGTTAAATAATGCAGAATGCAGTTTGTTGGTTTTAGTTGATCAAGAATATTACCTTTAGGGAAATTTCATTTATGATTCAGAATATCGATGTAATTTCATTTCCTGCTGCATAATTATTTAGGGGTTTGCATTTGTACAAACGTTCGACTATCGTACTTATTCTTATATTTTCAAAATACCTGCAACAAAATGCCCAGTCAGATAAATGTTTACGTGTACGAATGCATATATTCTTTATCTTCCTATGTCTAAAGTTTTACGACTAGTTGCTTAGAGCTCGCAAAACTTACAATTAGTTGGATTCTTTTCTCAAACTTTGCATTGCACAATTTCTGTTGTTACGACAGTTCTTTCGTGCTACCTTAATTTTCCTATTAAGAATATAAGTTAGCAGATAAAACCAACTAGCTTACAACATGTACTTGATTATACTTCATATGACATAATATTATTTTCACTTTTATCTTATCAATTTGCTTGTTTTTCTTTAGTTTTTTATGTGTATTTATTTATAGTTCATGTTGGCCGAATATTTAGCTTACTTTAACCAATGGATTTGCATCTATGAGCATTTTCCATTAAATCAGTTTCTCCTTTTTCCCATCCTCAACATGTCATGTCCTGTGTCCGACACCAATGGCAATGACACTCAGTAGCAATCCCAAGATGCATAAAGTATACGCTCGAGTTATAGGTGCCGATGAGGTAACCGCCGAGGCAGATGATTCCCCTATAACGATACATAAAATTAAATAATTTAATATTATTGAAAATATTTTAGACTTCAATTCACAGGCTTTGAGACTGCTCTTTTAATCGCTTATGCAACACTTTACTTTCAGCTCATTGCTGTAGCAAATGTTTACTATTATAATATGCTTAACTTTTTGACTAATGAACTCTTTTTTTTTGTAATTTAGGTAGTTTAATGAGCTGCCTTTCCAAAAGAGTAATTTATTTTACATAAAATAATAGCATTTACTTCAAAATATTATTATTTCAGTCTTCAAATATAGCTGATGTTGTATTTATGTGTGTTTGGGAAAACTTACCATTTATAATGTTGAGTGTTACAGTCGCACTGGGACTGTTTGAAGGGCTACAAGTGTAATTGCCATTGTCACGCTTCTTGGCTGACTCGATGATTAATGAGCCGATCTGCAGTTCAGTCAGATTCACGAAGATATGCGGGAAAAATAGAAATGGAAAATGTCAACAGAAGTGTTTTTTTGGCCAAAAAGCATAAAAGTTTTTAAGAACTCAAGCAAAAAGATAACAACAAAAGAGAGGGAGAGACAACTTCATTTATAACATGTCTATGGCACGTTAACTAAATATTTATCGTGTGCTTCTGGCACGTTTGCAATGGCCAGCTCTAATTTCCAGATATTATGAATATTTGGCTAAAAGACTTTGCCAGACTCTTTGGGGCGCGGCACGAACTTATTTTCCGGCAATTTGGTAAATGAAATGCGACATAAATGAAACTTGTATGAAACAATATTGTAATTTTCTGAAGTAGACAGACAGTGATAGAGGGCAGGAGACGCAGAAGCATACAGGATACGCAGGATACGGCAGACGGACGTGAGCACACGGACAACAAGGCGCAATTTGAAATCAAGTGTAATTAAATTAAAATGAACAAGGGAACAATCGAACAGACTCACCGTGCTCTGTCCCTCGCCATTTGCCTCTGGCAGATTCGGATCCAATTGTGTGCGATGGCGACGCGAGTCGGCGGCCAGCTGCTCGGCGCCATGGTACCACATGATGAACGTTGGAGGCTCCAAGGCGCCGCGCACAATGCAGCGCAGGACGACATTGCTGCCAGCCTTGACATAGCGATCGGGCTCACCCAGTATTTCGGTGCGAGGAACTGCAAAGAGAAAGCAAAACATACATACATACATCGTGATGATGTTCATAATTATGATGATGATGATGATACGAGTAATTCGATGGGAAATGCTGCGCGTGTCTCTGTGAAATTGTGACATTGGCGCTAATCTATTGAATTAACAGCTGCTAGTCACGTCGCACACGTAAATCTGAGCACCTTTTCGGGTCGTGCAGAGCAGAGAGGAGCGGAGAAAAGGAAAGCAAAGCAAAAGCACAGCACAGCAATAGGAAAATCCACTTTTCAATTTTTCACCTACTGATTCTACCTCCCTCCTACATACACGCACTTGCATAACGAACTATGCCTCAGTCAGTTGCAAGTTACAGTTACAATTTACAAGTTACAACTTGTGTCAAAATGCGAGAACCTATATATAAAAAATACATGAACGAAAGTTGAAATTGTTGGCACACACATTTTCACATCACTCGACCCCGCTTCGTTCCCCCGTCCCCCATTGGCCAGAACTGTGCGACGTGCGCTTTCAAATTCGACAAAATCACGTATACGCCGGGTTTTCCCTGCTGTTACACACACATAACCCTGCAACAAAATGAGTGTGTGCTGAGAATTTGCACAAAATGCTGTCTAACCGTACGAGTGTGTGTATGTGTGTGTGTATATTGGGGGCTCTTCGCTTTTGGTTTGACACCAAATTGTGTCAGCTTGTCAAAATCGTCATGTTGTGCATGTTAGTTTTCCAGTTGCTTGACTAGAGATGCGCGCGACTGCAAAAATCGTATGCAATGTTATTAGCCAATGCCTCTATTCCCTTCTCCCTTGTCCATCTCACTGTTGCCCTTGTCCCTAGTTTAGTTGCCACACTCCATTTATTTTCCAGTTTTTTTCTCGTCAAAAAAAAACAAAGCAGAAGTTATTGCACTCTTGTGCAGATTATAAGGGGCAGCATAAATTGAAAATTTGTTTAAAAATTAGGCTATACATTTCATGAAAAAGGAATTTGAATGAACAATTTGTAGACGTGTGGATGTATGGGTTTTGTTCAGCGTGATAATCTATAGAAATAGAAAAATAAACAGAGAATTTCATGAATTCTTGAATTTTCAAATCAAAATTGTCCACGGATTACACCAAATAACAACGGATTTTGAAAATAAAACAAATTTCATGAAATTCATGACGAGCTCATGGTATACAATATGTTTATGCAAAATGAGCTTCGTATTAACACAATTACAGATATATTGTAAAAGGAACATTTGTTTAATTTCGTAAAACATATGAAAGCTAATGTCTTATACGATATGCTGAAAAAGAAATACACAGAAACTTTAACGAAAAAGACTCAAAGTTTGCAAAGCGGTAACCACAATTTCAGCTAATTCTATGAATGCGGCGAGTGAACCGTAGGAAATGGGGAAGGGGTTTGGGAATAGTGTGAAACAAATGAGGCAACTTAAATTAATTGGGTTTATGGCGAAATGCTTTTAGGGAAATTAGTTAAGTTTCAAATTTGCACCCCGGGTGCAGAGGCTGCGTATAAACATCACTGCGAAATTGTCACTTTTGATGGCGAGATTAAACCGAAACCGCCAAAGGAAAAATACGTCTAGAAGAAAAACTGTCTCCGCTCCCGCTTACAAAAAATTGGCTTTGACTATACAAGATTAGCAGCAAATTAAATAAGCAGACGAACAGAGCCCAATTCTGGAAATGAATGAGAATCGGACAGAGGAGGAGGATGAGGATGAAGAGAGGACGGAAAAGAGAGCGAAATCAAACGAGACGAGCGAAAACAAATCTCATAAAACCAAATCTAGTTTGTCGTTCAATGATGCAGAAAAAAATAAATTCATTCATTTCGGTGGGTGTGTGTTTGTGTGCGACTGACAATGGGCGAAAATTGATTATTTTGGGAAAAAGCTTTTAAGTAAATATATTTAAAGCATTAAATAGATTACCGATATGCGACTTTAATGTCCTCAACTGTGCTCTTTTGTCAACAGGTGAACAAGGTGTATAATTCCGAAGCTTAAATAGAGATTTTCTGGCCGATAACTGAAGCATTCATTCCGAATCCAACCGCTACTACTTGCGTTTCCTTCCATTGTACAACAAAACATCAAGTAAATGAACCAATACCAAAGGAACTGACGTTTCAACCAACAACAACAAAAATAAAACAAATTCACACTCACATGCACACGCACCCACACACATACATTCGTAGAGACATGCATAACAAATTGACCGAAAACTACGATCCCATTACCCCAACAAGAAATGGCCAGGAGGGCTCAGAAATCAACCATCAGGCATCAGGCTGATGCAGAGGCAGGAGCAAAAGCAGGAGCAGGAGCAGAGCCTAACATAAAATACATTGGCATTGGGCAGTGGTGGTGTGGTGATGGCTGCTAACATGACCACCACTCGGAGCAGGACAACGAAGACAGTCCACAGAGGCGACAAGGCGAGAATCGACTACATGCAAAGGGAGTTTTAGTCGTTTGCACAGACAAAACGATGCAATAAATACAAATTACATGGCAGGGCACAAAATCACAAAAATAAGAAAGAAAAGGAAGCCGAAAATGGAATAAGAGAGGGAGCGGGAAACGAGGTAAAGGGAAACTAGGTGCTGCCGATAATGGTTATGGCAACCAAGTGAACACCACAACCAGCTACCTCTCTAGCTTCAGTTCCAGTTCCATCTCCATCTTCCGATCCAGCCCCAATACCAATATAACAGACAAAGCCAAAGTTGGACATGGGACCTCTAGTTGGCGGCCCAGTGCCAAATGACTGCAAATAATGGCTATGCTGTTCCTGGCCAAGAAAAACCTCGAAAATGGAAATGAAAAAACGCCTGCAGACCGCCTGACAGAAGTAAGGATGGGTCCCAAAAATCTATTGTATTCGAATTCTCGATGGCGACGCATATAAATCCTTTATGCTTCAACTTGTCGTTAGATTAACGCAAAATGTGGCCACGCATACATAATTTTCCCTTCATGCCGCTCCCTTTTCTCACTCCTCACCCCTTCCTTTCCTGATTACCGATCTGCTCATCGAGCATTTGGCACGAGTTTCCCATTCGTTCGACAACCTGTTGGACACCACTGTCAAAACTTGGCATTCAGCATTACAGTGACGTCCTACTCATTGGCATGGCTCTGGTTTACACACATACATACATTCACACGAGTGCTTAGCATACAAATTAACTCGACAGGATACGCGCAAATCACTTTTGGCAGCTCCTTGTCGAGTCTTTGCACTAATCGCATGTTTTGGTGGCCCTCCTTTTTCTACATAAGCTTTTCTCTAAAGACCCTTTTACTTATTTTCCACAAAAATTCAATTATTTTTGGCTTAAGATTAATTTCTATTCAATCTTTTTTTTTATATATAAAGTGTTACTTTTGATATGCTAGATTAGATTTTATAGGTGGATAGCCTGAATTCAGAATGAGAAATCAATTTTAGTCAAATTCAAGAGACACTGAAATAGTAAACTTGATTTATAAAAATTTATTTACTTAATATGTGTATGAAGCAGGGATTAAAACCGAAACGAATATTGGTTTCAGTTACGGTTTCGCTTCTGCTCGAATTAAGGTTTTCGGTTATCGGCTATTAAAAACGTTGGAGTATCGGTTTCGTAACGGTTATCGGTTTTTTGTAAGTTTCGGTTAAAAAATACCGGTATGGTTTCGCTTCACAAAAAAAATAAAAATTATGGATTTCGGTTGACCAAAATAAAATGCGTTATTCAATGTTTTACATGAAAAAAGACAAATGCTCTTTTTAGCCTTAAAAACATTCGAACATTTCGATTATATTGATTTTATTAATTTTTAATAATTTCGAACTGCCATAACTTTGTCAAAACTCCATCAATTTCCGTGCGCAACGTAAATTTTAGCGTGATTTTACCTCTAAATTCGTTCTGCATTTAAATTTTGTTCAATTTTGAAAATTTTTTAAAATCGAATTTTTTCGAAAATTTACAGTGTTACCCCTTTGTCTTTTTTGATTTTTTCGAAAAAATTAGAATTTTCAAAATGAACAAAGTTTAAATGCAGAACGAATTTAGAGGTAAAATTACGCTCAAATTCACATTGCGTATGGAAATTGATTGAGGTTTGACAAAGTTATGGCAGTTCAAAATTATCAAAGTTGCTCAGTACCTGTGACGGCCAGAACCGAAATTAATTCTTATAAATGAATCGGCTACTAAACGGTTATTTCGGTTTAAAGAGTTTCGGTTTATGGGTTTCGGTACAGCGGAAAAAATTTTTTTCGGATACGGTTTCAGTTCCGGTTACAAATTTCAATCGGTTTTCACCGGTTAAAGGTTACAGTTTCGGTTAAGGTTTTAATCCCTGGTATTAAGTGTTATATTAGTAAAGAAAACAATAAGAAATGTTCATAATTTCCACACCACCACAATGATTTTTGTTATTCAAAATAGCTGTAATAGGCTGAAAAGATATTTCGGAACATACAAAGTATTTAAGTTTGTAATCAATGGGGCTCTCCGAAAAAAGCTACTGGACTGTATCTGTTCATAATTAGCATCATGGAACATGACTTTCATGAAAATTAACTCTTTTTTCCTATTATATGATAAACATTTATTTTCAATTACAATCGAACACTTGTGGCCCAAAGTGTGTGTGGTCATTGGTGTGTGTTAGTGTATGAAATATGAAACTTAATTAACTCGTTTTAGCCTGCGCCTGAGGATTGTGCTTAGCAAACTAACAAACAACTCACACAAAAGTTTTCTCGTTAAAAAAAGAACTTTTCCTAAAGGAACATTTTCTTTATGCTGGTCAGAAAGAGTTTTCAGATGTTTTTCAATGAAAATGCAGCTAAACCACAATTTGAATGCAATTTTTGTGAGCAATTGTTGGCAATTGCAAAAAGCAAATGCAAAGCGACCGCATGCAAGTTTTATGCAAATTCACCCTTCCCCCGGTACAGTCTGACCGAAAACTTTTCACATATGAATGCTTTTTATACATAAATGTGTATATACAAATATATGAGTGTGTGAATGTATATATATATTTAAGGCCGCTTGACCTTTGACATTAGGCATTAATTGCAGGCACTTCGTGTGCTCTGACCTCGTATCAGAACAAGGACCAGACTCATGTCCTTGCTCTTATCCTTGTCCCTGGCCCCGACTTACCAACAACTTGCAGCTGGACACGCGCGCTCACTTTTGGCTCCGTGGAGACCTGACACTCGTAGGTGCCAGCATCGCGCGCCTGCACATATTTAATCTGTAGTGTCCAGTATTTATCCGGCTGCTTCAGCGCAAGGAAACGCTGATCTGCAATGAAGACAGCTCTAGAAAGAAAAAAAAAGCAAAAAGAATAAAAATTTAATACCATCATTAAAAGTTAAATATTAAATATAATTTTACAACTATAAAGAGACTGCCAAAGTGGTCAAAACATCATCTCAAAAGTTAAGTATTTCAAATATTTTCTTGAAAAATTCACACATACTGCTATATAAGGAATCAAACGTCTGCCAAAAGCTGACTAAAACTTTAGCAAAATCTCAAATGCAATGGTAGTGAATATTTCAACTTATGCGTTTGCAATGAGGGAACCATTTCTGGGCGAGCACAGCAGCATTCGTAAGTGGCCGGAACAAAAGCAACAACAGTAGTGGCAATAAAAACCGGCCCACTTACTCGCTAAGCTCCGCTGCTAATGGACACTCAAAGGACACTCAGAGTTATTTAGTTGCGGCATTTAAACAGCCCCAACCATGCCCACAACCCTACACCACCTCCTCTCGAAAATACCCCCCCCCCCCAGCAAGAGTCGGCAACAAAGTTGTGTATGAACTGTTGCATCATGCAAATGAGTGGGTGCATGCCAGATCCAAAGTGGGAGTGAGTATAGTTGTCGACCTCTAAGTAGGGTGGGGAGGGGGACGTGACTGAAATAAGTTTCATTTAATGTTATTGTTGCAATATTTCGAAATGTTCCTCTGCCATTTGCACAGAGTGCAAAAATGCTTCCGTCTCCAGTTGAAAGTGCTGCAACTAAAGCTGCCCATGCCACGCCCAAACCCCCTACACATGCGTTGACATTGCTTATTATGTAAACCTTCCCCAGTCCACCTTCGACTCTCTCTTGCTCCTCTCCCTACTTCTCTTGCTCCTCCCTGGCACTAACAAGTTTTGATACTAAACCCAGATTAGACCCTTGCGTTTTGCACTCGTAAAACTCGGAATTTTATGACTTTTGCCATTTCCTTTGTGTCTCCCTTTTTTGCAAAGCTCACTCTCTACCCCTCCCACTCCCACACCCACTTCTACTTCAGCTTCAACTTCTACTCCAACTCATGAGCTTGGCCGTATTTCTTATCCAGATTTTGTAGTTACTTTATAATTTTCATCTCGTTTTTAAAGTTTCCCTCTGTTCCGTTGACTTTTTCCCACATTATTTTACATATTTTTAATAACGTTCCATTCCCCCTCTTACATTTCTTGTGCCGTTGACCAGTTTTTTTCACAATAGTGTCAGGAAGTCAACCGTCTCAACATAAGCTTCCATCTGGCGATTATGCTTATGCCGAAGACAAGAAATATATTTTTGTGAGAGCTTCATAAAAAGATTCCTCATGAGCATTCGGTTTCTCAAACGATATTTATATTAAAATACACATAAAATCCTCTGTTAATACAAAAATTGCATTAACTTATAGGTGGTGGTGATATCGATTATATTATTTCAATTTATTATTTAAAGATAACTCGAAGAATACAAATTTATGAGATTGATTACAATATTATAAGTAATTTCTATACTTTACAATTTCATTTCAGAAATCCCAAGTTTTTTTAATCTAGTTGATTAAAGTAATGTCTCTAGAATCTTGTAAGACTGGATATACCTCCTAGCTCCTATTTGTTTTTTACAAATAGAAAATTCCTCTTTAGAAAAGCACAAGCTTTTAATAAAATTTTAAAAAGAAAGGACTGGTTTATTTCTTAACTCGTATAGCTGTAGAAACAATTCCGTCTTCAGAAAACCCATAAAATATCAAACCTCAAGGTCTGTCGGAAGATAAACTCGTCTTTAAGTTCTTGAATACAAATGATTTTATCTTCCATTCTAATCCCTAATGTAAATCGTCTTGTCAACTGTCAGAGTAAAATATTTGCTTAGCTGCAATCTATATAGAATTTATTAAGGTGCTGAGGGTTGATCTAAGTGCTCTCTTTGGTAATAAATGACACGCATCTCAGGTGCAAAGATAATAGATAACAAGTAGACACCAGCTACACCTGACGTAATTACCCAGCCCATGGAGTGAACAGAACAGGACATGTGTGTCAGACATGTATGTCCTGTCTTGGCCGCACTTTAGGCCAAGTGCAAACAGAAATAATCTATTGTGTGAGCGGGGCTATAAATTCAAAAGGGTTGTGTCCAACGAACAAACAAAAGGGCGCCAAACACGTGACATTTATATGATAGTGTAAACACATCATTTGAGCTATTATACAATACACATTCCCGTGCCAAGACCCGTACCAAGATCCGTATACGGACACTGGACTGTACCATACAACGTTCAGTAGCTAAAAGTTTTTGAAATCTATTTCCATTATGTGTGATGTGGAGGACATCTTTCGTTGCGGAGCTGAATAAAAAAACTTTCTAGATAAATGTGACATAAGACATTGGAGCAGGAAAGGACACGCACACAATCAACCGACGACAACGACTGTGACGGCGAGGACGAGGACGAGGGCGGAAGTGGCTGTGCAGGAAGGCAGACTACATTGGCTGGCACACAGGAAGCAATCAGTAAAGACACTATCTGAGCTTAATTTCAATCGTACTCTATGTGCTCGAGCTGCAGCTACAACTACAGCTGCAGAGCCAGCTGTGGCATCATCGTCAACCTTAACTCCAGTTAGTTGCTGCACCTTCGGTTGCAGTTGCCCCCGGTGTGGACAGTCATTCATTCGGGGCAGCCATTCATCCGTTTGGCAGACAAACAGGCAGTCGCCTTATCTAATGTGAAAGGTTCATTGGTTTTACTTTTCTATCAAAGTAATAAGCTGGAAATGTTTGCTCCATCCTCCATCCATCCCCCGATACCTCTCTGCACAGGAGCAAATGGCAACGTTGGCTAAAAGAAAGCACAAAAATGGAAGACACTTTCAAGTAAAGTTTTCTTTCTGGATTTTAGAAAAATGCAATGAAATTGCAGTCTCCAGTTTCCACTTCGCATGCCACAAACACACATTCTCGAGATCGACAGGACACACGACAGCGAACTGGTTGCATGAAGATGCCACCTGGCGGAATGGTTAGCTTGTTATTGGACACGCAGATCGAAATTGAAATACATGTTGCCACTTGGCCCACTTAATTCATTTTCAAGTAAATTGTTTTCATGCTAAGAGGATTTAACAGACTTCTCAAAAAGCTTGTGAGTGTCCTTTGTCAGCTTAAGCTTTTCGTATCGTTGTAGCTTTTTGCTAGTTTGCTATAGTATCTTGTATCTATGCACATTGGACAAATTATTTATAAAGCAATTGCTGTATCTAGGGATTCATTAGCATATTTCTATGTGATGACTGCAATCGTCATTTCACATTGATAATTTATTAGCCGATTGGTCATTAGGCTTTAACATATGTTTGCATATACATATATTACCATTAGTAATAATCAGAATAATTATTATAACAATTTGCAAACTGTAATTAATATTGCATTGGTTAACAAGATCCAGCTTGTCTTAATTAAATTTAAGCAAACGTGTATTCTATTACTCAACAAGTCAACTAGTTTGTTATAAATTTAATTTAATTACCTGTCGACTGTGAGTATGTGTCCATCACGAAGTCGAATCCAGGACACGGATTTGTTGCCGAGTTGCTTAACCTGAAAATAAATAACGAAATATTCTTCTAAATAAAGTTTCAAAAACTATACACTTTAAAATCAAATTATATATTATATTATTTATGTGAACGATAGACTAAAAAAAGGTTATCAGTTATTTTTTTGGGAGTTGTCATAATTACAATTTCATTTTCATTTTTTAGAAAAGTCCAGTAATTCCACACATTTTAACTAAAAGGTAACGCATTAAATTATTTAAGAGAATAGCCTCAGGAAATTACACTGTTAAGGTCTCAAGTACTATAATCAACAAGTGACTTTTGTAGCTGACAGGCAGGGATCACAAGAGGTCAATGAGGGCACACCAAAGTGACCACAGATGAACCAAGTGCAAGTGCAAATTACTGCGCCAAAATGGATGCAATGCTTTTGCAAACAGAACGCACACAACAAAACAAAATTGAAATGTAATTAAATACCAAAATGAACATGAAACTTATCAAGCAGAAACACACACGCACACTCCTTTAGCTGATATAATCGAAATGTGTCGTAGTTAGTAAATCTAAAATACATTTGCACTGTGCCAGCCATACCATAGATACTGACATAGGCAGGCTCACACATACTTGTATATGAGTGCATTGTGGTATTCACATTTACATGGAAATTATTTTGTATATTCAACACTTGGGCGCAGGTTCAACTGTATTCTCCCCATCTTCCCTCTCCACCTCTCTCGCTCTCCATAGGCAGTTGATCCATTAAATGTGCTGATTTGCCGCCGTTCTGTAATTTGGATGTAATGGACTCATTAGGCACTCGTTGCATGTGTCAGATGTAATTATGGTAGAGTAGAACCAGATAATTTAATACATTCAGCAATTTCTGTAAAGAACAGGGTCCGAGTCTGTGTGGCAAGAATACTTTAAAGAAGCCAATTGCTACCTGAAACAGAGTCAAAAGGATGCTCAAAGTACTTCACCTGACGAGGAGACGTCAGCATGGCATTCGACAAGTGCCACCAATTTTGACTATGACTGTGCCTGCGACAGGCTTGTGGCATGGTTTGGGCAGTCGTCCCACAACTGTGGCACTTAAAATGGCAGTTGGACAAAGAGCTGCATGGTATGCCAGTCGCAGCAGTTCCAGCTGGACATAAAGTGTAAAAGGAACGGGTATGAGTATGACTACGAGTACGAGTACTCGTAATTGGCAAACATTGAGATGCGAGCCATTCACTTTGCCTCTCCACTTTTGAGCGGGTGATGGTAGGCAACTGCCGTTGAAATTGTGGCACTTAATTGACCATGACAACGAAAAATTAACATTGTTCCTTTTTGGAAATGGAAAATTTCAACGCAAGGCGCCATGCATTAAATATTTTTCATCTGAGGCAGCTACCAGCTGCCTGCCTTACGATTAATAGCCATGGAGCCACAATTTGTGTGCGAGCCACACAAGAATTTGAATTTCATTCAGCCTGTGAGCTGAGCTGTTCAGGCCAATTAGTGGGCGTGCTGTTTGTTCTGGCTTTCAAGAGAATGCCAAAAATGTATGTCTTCAACTTCACTTTTGCTTTGTTCTAAATATAAACTTGACTGGGGCGTGATAATTAGCTCTGATGTTCGATGCCTTGGTAACTTATTGTAGTATACAAATACAGCTTCTATTTTTATATCATTCTTTACTTGTCATTTTTACGCTATTAACGATAGATCCTCTTACAAGGGCAATTATAAGGTTTCTGTTACGGAAATAGAGAATAACAATTTTAGTTCAGTATACATTATTTATTTAAAGTATTACAGTTAACTGACTCGTGCATCATCTGTAAAATTGTCAGTGTAATCTATTTATTCAACAAAAAAAATGCTGTAACTTTTAACTATATATATTGATTTCTGGATAAATATGAAAAGTTCTAAATCTAACTTGTTATTAAATCTAATATTTTTGAGCCATAGAAATATAACAATTTTTTTTATTTGTATTAAGCTAGTAACTAAAAAATTAATTTATTTTAAATCAATCCGCTAACATTTTACATTATCAAAGTAAATATTATATTAAAATATTTTTTTTTGTCATTGAATGCAATGTATTCTTATAATTAATATTTTACTACACGCAAGTGACTAAAGCAAAGTTTTATTTTCAATTTAGTCACTGAAATACAATGGGGAATCCACTTGAATTGCTTTACGTGAGCCTCACTTTAAAGTTCTCCAGGGATATTATATCATTTGTCGAATTCGGTGAGCGAGAGATAGAGAGAGGAAGAGGGTAAGAGAGAGCAACAGTCACGTAATGCCATAAAACTAATTTGTTTAAATTTAATTTCGGTTTTCGGTGAGCGCAATACAATATTTACAACTTCTAAGCAAACAATTTGCATGTTGGCCGGTCAGAGTTGACCTTTAAACACCTGTACAAACAGAGAACGTCCCTGTTATCCCCTTGCCACGCCCGAGGGCCATAATTTGGTGGCATTTGTTTTTGAGCTTTGTGTTAAATACACGATGCGGTCACACCTCATGGCCGAGGGCCTCGAGTTGCTTCGCAAATATTTGCGCAATAAAATTTAATGTGTTTCCTATGGGTGGGATACTAATGGTAAGCGATAGAGTGGAAAAAGAGGGAAAATGGGGAAATACTAGAGGGGGAAAAATAATAATAATTACAAAGAAAAAACATGCACGCAGAGTCCAAGCACGCAAAGCTATAGAAAATACTAGCAATAAAAATCAAATAAACCAAAACTAGATATTATAGAAATTTTTGTGCCGCATAAGCAGTCCGATAATAGCACTAATGATTAGAGTTAGGGTTGAGCTTACCCGACAGGGCAGATACGCATGGGTTCCGATCTGTGTGGTCACATTCGATGTAGCGTAACCATCCAGATAGGGCTCCACGAGGACACCACTCGCCATCAGGGCGCCGACCTCGGGCATTATAGACGAGCCTTGAGCCGCCATAAATGCTGCTGCCGCCGCGACTGAAGCTGACGCTAAGGAGGATGACGATGATGATGATGATGAGGATGATGTCTCCAAGCGGTTTTCATCGAAGCTAGCAGGCCCTGTGGCAGCTGCTGCTGTTGCTGTTGCTGCTGTCGTCTGTGGATGCGATGCTGAAATTGATTTGGACACAGAAAAAAGAAAGTTGTTTTCTTGTTAATCGAAATGGCAATTTGAGCTACGATTCGGGAAAGCTTCTGTCACGTACATGGCACACGTGAGATTCAAAGGTGTGTAGTGGGAGTAATACATACGAGCCAACGAGCTGCTTTAAGTTGGACACATTAAAGGTGAGAGTTTCTTTTTGTTAACCAACCTATTTGAACTACTTGATTAACGTCTTTTTAGTACTGATATTAACATTTGATTGTTAGATATTGATAATATATAATTTAAATGTTATTCTCTAAATTTTTTTAAGTCACTCGTACTTTGTAAAATGTATTTTAGATTCGATTTGGAGTCAATTTATATATCAAAGTCTAAGTTTAAGTTTATTTTTAAATAAATAATTTATTTTTTTTTTAAATATTAAGAATATTTCTTATCTTGAAACATAGCCCTCATACATATATATTTTGCTCTAATTTTTTTTGACATAAATAATTAAATAATTTCGCACTTCGTTTTATGTGGCTTTTCAGATTGACAAACTGAGCCCAGTGGGATTCGCACCTCAACAACCACCCAACCTCTAACGAGAACAACATCAACAACAATAATATAACAACATTAATTGACGATGTGGCAAATATGCGCATGACGCATATTCACACAGAACCCGCAGTGCGAGCTAACAGCTAAACCGCCAAGTCAGCCAGTCAGACATGAGGACCTCCCTCACCTTCACACACCCACACACCCACACACACACACTCTCGCACACACACTCGCACAACAGGCAGCTGCAGGTGACGGCACATGGCGTGTCTGCTTTTGTTTGGTGGCGACTGTCAGTTTTTGGTTTCGAATTAATCAACGGCGTTTAAGTGGCTGCTACGAGTCGTCACCACTCAGCAACCACCACCATCACCACCACCGTCACTTGCATCACATCGAAGCCTACACACAGACCGACGCACCACTCGTTTTGCCAGTGGTGTTGTGATTTTCGCGCTGCAAAGGTTTTTTTTTAATGAATGGCGTTCATTAAAATTGATTGTTGTTTGCGGCGTCACCACAGCCGATGACTTGGCGCTACGCACTCTCCACTCAGCCAAAAACACTCATCAGTCGGTGGGTGGTGGTGGCTCATGCGGGTGTGTCTGGGGTCAGGGATCAGTCATGATATTTGCTGAATCGCCAATTAACCAACCATTTCTCCAAATGAAATGCTTTTCGGCTAAAACGTACATCAGCCTCGTCCTCCTTCTTCCCCGACAAAACTTCTATTGATTTTGCGCGTTTTCGAATTGATTTAGTTGACTTTATTTCTGTCTGATGACTGCACAGAACGCATCCAGAGTCACTTGTTGGTAAAAATGTACATATTTTTCGTAATGCTCCAGGCCCCAAATCGGGCCTTTGTTGCCAACTTTGACTTTGACGCATTTGTCGCTTGACGCCCGTCGCCTGTCACTGACAGTTTCACTTGATTTCCTCCTTCTTTTCAGTTTTGTTTTTATTTTTAGCTGCGATTTGAAATGAACGTTTGCTGAAATTGGAAACGCGCCCATCAACTTTTAGATGCTTCGATTGCTGGCAATTGGAATCGGGATCTGTTTTGCGCTAACCCAAATGCCCATCCAGTTGGAAATGCAATTTTTGAAATATGAAAACTGAAAAATGGAAAAAAGTGGCAAGAGAATATTTATTTCTCAATATTTTTTGCATATTTTTTAATTTGCGTATTTTTTGATTGCGGTACATTGAGGTACAGCTTAAAACTAATCGAAGCTTTTAAGCAACCAGCGAGTTATTGACTTATAGATACCCTGTAGAATGCGCCTATGACAATGGAAGCAATCATTTAGAAAGCTGTCCTTCAAGAAGTTTAAATTTCTTTACTACAATTTCATGCTTAAATTTAAGACTGCAAACTTTCGATAAGAGTAATTATTAATTAACTGATCGACCCGCTGTAGATTTTTCAAAGTGCGAACCAACTCTCCGTGTAAAAATAGGATTATAAAAAATCCTATTTCACAGGCTTAAAAATATGCGGATAAAAAAGTTTATGCAAATTTAACTGTTTAAATTCAGTTTGAATAAATTCATTTTAAAAGAACTATGCGAAGTTTAATCGCGGCGGAAAGTAAGTATTTATTTAAATTTTGCACAACTTGTTTTTCTTTCAAGTGTTTTTTTTTTAATAAAAATCTGGAATATTTATATTATTTATATATGGTTTTATTTATATTATAATTATAAATAAATTTATTGACTGGCAGCTGGAAATGTTTTTATTTCACTAACTAACACTTTAAATCAAAATCAGTAACATAAACGGACACGACAGCTTAACTACGATATGCGAACTCAAAAAATGACAAATTCTGTTGCCCTTTGGGCATACGATTAGATCGGAGTTTTTGCTCCAATTAAAACGGCAACTGATTTCGAGTTTCGTCAATTTAATTGCGACGACCTCTTGCTAGAAACGGTGACGGTTAGCGTCAGTTGAGTTAGAGTGCTGGAAGGAGGAGGGGCATGACATGGAGGAGTCAACGGATGCGATTGCCATACGCCTGGAAGGCTGACAGGCAGCTGAATATAGAGAGGGGGAGTCGTGGCTCCGTCTGTACCAGAAATCAGCAATCATTTCATTTTTGCGTATTTTTTTTTTTTGCTCTTCAGCCTTTGGCACGAACGCTCTGTCAGTGACAGTGTGTGGCAGAGCCACAAAAGTGGAAGCAACGAAATTGACAAAAGGTTTCATGCAACCAATGCCACAGCCATCGCCCTATCGCAATGTTCTACAGTCGCCTTTGCCGCGCTGACAAATTTACGCACGAGTGCCTACATAACATCCATCCACACACACACACAACACCCATGCATGCGCACACAGATACAAAAAAGCTAGCGGCAACACACCCACTTACACACACACACACACACACACATAGCATTGCTATCGACAGGCAAAAATTGGAGACGCGTTGAAAAGATCAAAGCCGTTCAATTGTCAGTGACGAAAGCTTGAGAGTCTCGTAGGTGGCGCGGGGTAAGGGACTGAAGTGGGGGCAACAATGCGGGTTCCTGGTCCTTGGTTGAGCGACAGGCGCAGTGTGTGATTTGTCAAAGCACGCCATGATTTGTCCTGCCCCTGGGCCAGCTCGCACTCAAACAATTTTCCTGGGCTCTCTTGAATTGTGCCACTGGCAAAAATTTTTGGCGTTTGCAGTTTCCACTATGAAACTGGCAATTATGCAGGGGGAGGAAGAATTTGAAATCTGTACTGAATTTTAAGGAGGGTGAAGGGGAATTTAAAGATGAAACGATTAGAATATTTAAGAGCGATCTGAAATGCATTCATGGGCATTTACTCTTTGTGGTTTCGAATAAAAGATGTACATTTTTTAATCTCTATGATAAGACTTAGATCATTCAGAAAAGAGTAAGACAGTTTAAAGAAAGTTTAAAGATGAATCAAAGAGTATTCAGGCTGTATTGATTCGAGGATATCACTTTAGTTGTCAAATGCGTTTTCTTTGCTCTTCAGAAAAGCGGTTCACAAAAGCTTCATTATAAAAATAAAGATATACTTAATAGATCATGAGATCAATTTCATTTCATCTGAATTTGAGATTCGAGAGTTAAGAAACTCAATATCCAATAAAAGATGAAATGGATTTTCTTTGCATTAGAAAACTTGAGTTTTACACATTGAAATCAAGGTGACTTTTAGATATATAGCACTATGAATTTCCAGACTCATTAACAAATTGTATAGAGCTTTATATACAAACTCACAAAATTCGAAAGCTGTACTCAATTCTCTAACGGGTTGAAGGTAAGAAATGTGACTTAATCTTTCTGAATCGACCATAAGAAATTCTCGTATGCATTTGAAGTTTTGCGAATTGAAGATGTGCAGTTCGGGCTCTTGTTGTCAGCCTTGCTGCTTACCATGCTGTCAACCCTGTTGTCAACCCTGCTGTCAACCATGCTGTAGCCCTTGCTGTCAACCATGCTGTAGCCCCTGCTGTAGCCCTTGCTGCAGTCCCTGCAGTACCTGCAGTCCCTGCAGCCCCTGCTGTTCATGTTGCAGCTGTTGCAATTCATGTTGCAGTGGTTGCTGTGGTAAATGTGGACCGTGCTGCTCACCTGCGTGCTGCGGTGGCTGCTGCGGTAGCTGCTGCGGTCCATGTTGTGGCAGTTGTTGTGGAAAATGTGGACCATGTTGTGGACCATGCTGTGGACCCTGTTGCAGTCCCTGCTGCGGGGCCTGTTGTGGTCCCTGCTGTGGACCTTGCTGCAGTCCATGCTGTGGATCAAAATGCTGCTAACCCACCGATCGTCATCCGCCTAAGCTACTGTACATGTGGAGCGCACAAGTACTAACATAGATTCGTTAAAACCCGTTAGAGAATTGATAAAAATACATCCACACTTCGATCAATAAAAAAATCATATTGTTATAGCTAACTACTTTCATAGGGGTTTTTCTCTTAGCTTGAAAATCATTTATCAAAATAATGTGAACTTCTGCCAGGTAAATTTTCACTGCGTTCCAGAAAAGTTTGTCGAATTGTTACTGAAAATAGTTTTGGGACACTAAGAAATACTTTTGGATTTAATAAATTGGAAGAAGTTTTTGTTGTACCACTGATTGAAGTTTACTTTCTTATGAAAATTGTTTATGACTTGAATTTTTTAAAATCTTTTAAAAGTGTAACACTTTGATTGGACATTGCATTGTTTGTTCGGTTTTGTTGTGGCTGGAGAAAATGTTGATGGCAGGATGTTAATAAAGGTATAAGACGAAACATTTTGTGTAACTTTGGCTCAGGTATAAGTTGGTCATTTAAAAGTTATGTGAATTAGTAAACAAAACTTTGTACGAAAAATTAATTAAAATATCAATTTCAGCAACATGACAACAAAGTATACACGCTCACATACACAGGAAGGGCAAACACAACACGAAAAACACACACACACACACACATACAGTGAAAGATGAGTACCAGAAAATACTTACAAGCTTTTTGGGGGATTCGCACAAAGCCAACGATGACAACTACAAGAATCTGTAAGAGACTCGTATTCGCATAACCGGATGTTATTTACAGCTGCTGCAGTCAGCGGCAGCTCTTACAAGTTTGCATACTTTAATTAAACATTCTACATTGCAGATGTACACATACATACCGAGAGAGAGAGAGAGAGAGAGAGTGGGCCAGAGAGAATGAGAAACACACACAGATACAGTTACAAGCAAAGCAAGCGAAGGAAAACTTTAAATAAATGCTTGTTAAATGTCGCAAAATTGCCCGCAGACTTTTCTTAGTACTAACTAAGTAACTACCTTCGACATTCTGCGGCAGTTACTTAACAATTTCACTGGAAAATGCCCAAAAGCATATTCAGGCACACTCAGTGCATATAGAGATATATATACAGATGCCGGCGACTGCTAAAGATACAGATACTTTCGTAGTCAGCTGTGCGACAACTGTGTGCCAGAGTCCAGCTACAACGAACTTAATTAGGGTTAATTAATGTTAGAAAAACATACAGTTACAGTCACATTTATTGACTAACGACAAATTGGCTGACAATTTACATTCTGCTGAGGCAGACAAACCGGAAATGAGTTTTCGAAAGGCCGGAAGGCGGCAATTATGTGAGCTACTTTGTGTAAAAAGCTCACTTTTCTATCTATCTTTCTCTCTCTTTATCACTTCCACCCATATTATCCCTGTTTTAATTACTTTGGGTACTCATAAGGTTGCTCTATTTAATGTCCATATATGAGGTCTGAAATATGCCTGCGCTACGCATTGAAAACCTATCAATTTGTACACAATTTTCCATAGGTAGACGGGTCCAGAAACCTATTTGCATATCATCACCCAGAGCCTGCTTTAGAGAATTTTCTTGATCAGAAAAGAAAGCAAAAAAAGAGACTTCATGTTTGTGTACTTTGCGTATGTTTACACCATGTAACCTGGCAAATCCAATTTAGACTGCTTCCCCCTCTACCTTTGCTTTACTTCTCTCTACCTTTGGCTTTTATGTCAGCTCGACTGTGTACTTGAGGCGTGGAATTGCACGGCCCTTTTGAGGTAGCTCGTTATCATAGTTCACTCAATCTCAATACGTGTGTACCTTGATTTCATTTTATTTCACCTTTACTGTAGCTAGACAAATTTATTGGTGGCGGAGGAAAGAGGAAAAACGGAGCTAAGAACTTGGATGAAATGAAAGAAATCGACAGCGTAGAGAACTAGCTTTATACTCAAGAACTTTAACCTTAACATTAGTCCAGAAGTTGCATAGTAAATGTAATAACCGATTGAAATTTGGAACCGTAAGTGAAACCGTAACCGAAAAAAATTTTTCCGCTGTATCGAAACCCATACACCGAAACTCTTTAAACCGAAATAACCGTTTAGTAACCGACTGGCCGTCGCAGGTACTGATAGCTTTGAACTGCCATAACTTTGTCAAAGTCAATCAATTTGTATGCGGAATGTAAATTTGAGCACGATTTTACCTCCAAATTCGTTCTGCATTTAAATGTTGTTCATTTTGAAAATTCGAATTTTTTTCGAAAAAATTAAAAAAGATAAAGCTGTAACACTGTAAAAAAAATGTAAATGCAGATCGAATTTGGAGGTAAAATCATGCTCAAATTTACTTTCCGCATCAAAATTGATTAACTTTTGACAATGTTATGGCGGTTCAAAGTTATCAAAGTTCAGTAAAATCAAAAAAATCCAAATTTTCAAACCAAATTTATGTGAGATCAAATTATAATAAAATCGACATTACACTGGATCATTTCAGTAACCAGATAACATTATTTTCCAGGCTAAAAAAAACATTAAGTCTTTTTTCAAGTAAAAAAATGAATAAAGAAACTTATATTGGTCAACCGAAAACCTTAATTTTTATTATTTTGTGAACCGAAACCATACCGGTATTTTTAAACCGAAACTTCTAAAAAACCGATAACCGTTACGAAACCGATACTCCAAGATTTTGCATAACCGAAAACATTAATTCGTGCATAACCGAAACCGTAACTGAAACCGATATTCGTTTCGGTTTTAATCCCTGGTATAAAATCATAAATATTTTTGTATTCACATTCTAGAATAAATCAACTCGATTTATTCATTATTTATCTACAGCCTGATAAGAAAATAACATTTGATACAGAAAATCAAAAACATTGCCAAATATTTGGATTAAATGAAATAAATTAAACGTTTTTATGCATATCAAGTTCGGCTCAGGTTTAAATAACTGAATTTGAGCTATATGTCATGCATAAAGACCAATTTATTATTACTCAACAATGAATAAACTAAATGTATTCACTATTCAAACACATGCCACTCAGAACAGCCTGGCGTATCTGTATCTATCTTTGTATTTTATACAGAAATCAGAAAAAATGTTGACATATTTGTTGCCTGGAGCTGCCATAAATATTTGATATGTTGTAAATACATACATATATGAATACCACTCACTAAATGTTTTTATATCTTGTGTAAACCAAATTTTAATTATGCTTTAGATAAACGTGACGGCCAATGTTTGGGTTTATATTACGACAACAAATTGCAAGTCCGCCTGTATTTGACTCATTTTAATGCGAAACTAACTAAATAAATAAATAAATGTTAATATTGAAAAAACCACAAACATATATATGCAGATAAAAAAGAGAGCAGAAACACGAATAACAACATTTGTATTCTGACAACCATTAGATCATGCTTAATAAACCCTAATAATCTGTGGTCTCGCAATTTGTGCATTTAACTCTGACACACACTGAGACTGAGAGAGTGTCCATCAGAAATGCATTTGGAGCATCGATTAGCACGTATTTTGCATTTGTCACTTTGTTTCAATCCATTTATTATTCTATTTATTTATTAATTATGCAACAAATAATGTGTTTATCGGTTTCCAGCTAAAATTGTCAGCCTTAACCGCATACGCATACAAATTTCCCAGCTATAATTTTTTCAGGACTTGGCTACGACTGCACTTATTGTTTTGATACGTTCATTAGAGAATGGCTTTTGTCCCTAATAATGTATGATTACAACGAGGTTTTTGATACACAAGTGGCTCTCCGAGTTATTTGGATTTACATCAAGTATATAAAGTTATTGGTTCTACTGATTTGAGGTCCTGTTATACTCAGAACTTAACAGCACTAACATTAAAAGGATTGAAACTCAATTGAGTTGAATGCTTAAAATATATGTGTGATTAAGAGATGACCTTTAACTTGAATCTGAAATTCAAGTTAATGCATGAGTGAAAATTTAATAATTTGGAAATTGTTATTTTCTCTTGTTTTACGAGTGTGCAAAATAATATATTATTTATTATATGCAACGTTAATTTCGCAGCTTTACCGCAAAACATGTTGCAAATGACCAAATGAACGTGGCCTAACATTAGATTTCAATTTGTGAGAGGTAAACAAATTGTTGAATTGTTGCTGAAATTAACAAACTTTGCCAAATCCGCATAATGCATTTGATAATGAATGAATGAAATGGAATATTTTGCATTCGCAACATATTTTGTTGTTGTGGCAAATTAGCCAGCCGAGTTCAGCTCAGCGTTATGTAATATCCTAATGGACACTGACGTGAGTGCTCTATAGATACAGACATAATAGCACTCACATAGCACTCACACCACAATATTGGTGCACCTACGTGCTACAGCAACACACTTGTACATATGTAGGTGTAAATCTCCACCTGTGGCTACATTCATCCATCATTAGTTCAACACAAAAAGGATTTTATGATGCGGTAATGGTGACATAAAAGCACGCACCTCTCCACTCGACTCCCTTTTGAATTGATGTGAAGATTGGCAGGGGGAGCGAGGGGATTAAGGTATTTTTTATGTTTTATGCCTTTTGAGCAAACAAGTTGGCGTATTTTTGAGCTAAGCTCAGCAAACGAGTATAGTACGGACAGAAGCTGTCGACTGTTGGCTGTCGTCTGTCGTCTTTTCACCCACATTTTAACTAAGCCACAACTTCCGCAACGTGTCATTCAGTCCGCTCGTATACTGTTACGTCTCCTTTTCCCCTCCGAGTCCATCTACGTTGCTGATCATAAAGTGCATAGTAGCATCACAGCCAACACGTAGGCTCGCCTCAAGCTGCTGCTTGTCATACCCTGTAGCCGCAAGCAGGGCTAAAAAGTTATTCACAAGTTGTGTAAATCTTGTGACAGTTGTGTGGCAAGCATACTATACATTATTATCTGTATTTCTCGACGAAATTTGGCAGGTAGACTTACGTATGCCCTATAGATTCGATCAGATCGAAAGAATAAAAAATACACATGAGTTGTTTTAAGTCTCACATACCCTCCAGTCAGACGTTAGGGTATCCCATCGTCTAATAGTCGAATGTTGTTTTATGATAATGCGGGCATGCGATGTTCACACGTATTCGACCGCCTTTAGCCGTAACTCAACGCTACGTCGCATAACTTAGTTTTCTATGCTTAATACAGTTTTACGGGCACTGCACAGCATCCGGACCATTTTGTACCCTTACCCCCATTTCAGTTCCATTCTCCCCTGCTGCTCCTGTTCCGCTGTCAGGAGTCAGAAGCGACAACATTGCCGGATGCTCTGCAAATACTTTAAAACGCATAAAAATTCCAACACGTCGTAAACTCGGAGCTTTTAACAGACCCAGCCCCCAAGCCCCTCCCTCTCTAACAGTCAGCAATCAACTACACACACACACATACACACACACTTGTATATACACAGATATGACCACCCACAAGTAGAGAAACTCGCTTTGTTGCAAGTCATGCACATCAAGTGACGTTGTTGTTGCTTTTTGTTGTTGTTGGTTGTTGCCCGTCACTGTTGCTTTGTTCGTATGGTTGTTGTTGTTGTTGTTGTAGTTGTTAGTTGGTCTCGTCTCGCCACGTCACGGACACCTTGTCTGTTCCGCTGCAGTTAACCTGCAAAGTAGCGCAATTTGTTGATAGCAGCTGAAATTTCATTTGAGAGCAGTTTATATTTTTTATGCCACATAATGATGCAGCTACGAGTCCGGGGGCATGCATGAAGAAAAATGTAACGCGCTCTAAACACGTTTTGCGAAAAATGAATATGAAAATGAAAATAAAAATAAAAGCAAATGGAATTGTTTTTGATGTCAATTATGCGGACTGTTTAACTATCCGTCGACTGTCACGCAAATAACTCAAAGATAATTGCTGCGAATGTATTTGACAGATACTTAAGAGTACAGAACGCATGCAGAGTCCTTCAGATACATATGTACATATACGAAATAATGACTTATACTTGACACAAGTATTTAAATTCTGTGTACATGGCTTAGTAAATTTGGTTTAAGCTGCTTTTTTCCCTTCGCTGAGACTTAAACTTGCAAAGCTTCCGGTTGTGTGTGCTGTTAACGTAAACGAAAGCTCACAAACTAATTTACTTATACTCAAGATAGAAAAAAAAGTTAGCTAAATCTCGTGAGTACGTAAAAAAAAACATGCAAAGTGCTGACAAATTTATTTAACTGCATGTGAACTTTTTTATAGAGTTTTCGCTCTGCAAAGACATGAAAGTTTCGCTCAGTTTGATGTTATACTACTCGTAGTTGGGTTCACCTCAGCAACATCAACATTAATATCACTTTACCTCAATCTGTCCAATTTACCAATAAAACTGCAGCTGAATCTCAGCCGAAAGCGCTTTAAACTGCAATGGCAAAGTAAAAGCGTCATGGCTCCATATTGTGGTCGAGAGTATGTGTGTGCTGATGTTGTTGTGCTTGTTGTTGATGGTGCAACAAAACTGCCTTTTAACTTTTGCATAAAAACAACGCAGCCGGCAGCAGTTAGTGCAGCAGAGTCAGCGTCAGCATCAGGTCGACCAAAGGATGCAACTTTCAGCTGCTAAACGAAAATATAAAACACTTAACTCGACTGCAGGCAACGATGTTGAAACTGAAGCTCGCGCTGGCGTTGAAGTTGAAGTTGACGTTGCCCCTGCCGCTGACGGTAGCGGTGACTCACTCAAACTCACTGTAGAGCGGAACGTGCCAGAGATGCCTCAAACCAACCCAAAATACACAAAACACACTCGCACACTCGCACATACTCAACATACACAGACATTGTGCTTGCCCCAACTCAGTCAGTCTTTGCCCTGTGGCAGCAACAATTTGATGGCACTGTGCGACACTCTGACTGCCGGACAGCCCGACCGAAGGACAGGCAAGCAAACAAGCAGCAGAGTCAGGCAGACAGAGCACAGTTCCCGCTGACTGGTTGTAAATTTGGGTCAGTTTTTGGCAACAGACAGTAGCCAAATGCCGTTCCATTTGGGTGCCAATAACAAACAGTGGAAAAGGGACAAATAAATAAGGCTAAAAACTACATAACGTACTTTTTCTCTACATATTTCCACATCAGCTGCTATTAAACAAACTCATTATGTCTCATTGAAAAAGGAAAAAGTACATTTTATTTCCAACTACAGCATTTGGTATCGATATCCTCAAAGGCTATATATCTATGAATATCGATACATTAATTGTAATCTTAATCATTATCATTACATGAAATCACATTCCATTCGTTGAATCTACATATCAATAAACCAATTTATTAATTCTAGCTTTTATCAATATCCTGTTTACTCTTTATACAAAATTGTTTGTCAAACATAATACAAATCACCATATCTATCTACAAAACAATCTATAATAATTGTCATCAAAAGATTTCAATTTGTATCTATGACTCCAATTGTCCATATGTTTTATCAATACATTTATTAATATGTGTGTGAATCTTTGTACCAATATCTTTATCACTCTTCTAATTTTAATTGAATGTAATCTATCTTTTAAATGAATCTATCTATTTATTTGCTTATCAATATACAAAACCTTCTATTCCGGAATTTATTTATCAATTTTGTTATCTGTCTAAACTATGAAGTTTTTTATAAATTATTCGATCTATACAATGTACTCGTAATTGTCTTTCAATTAATCGGTCTATACTGTATTCTTTTAATAAGTTTGTCCCAGATCAGTGTCAGTATTTGAGTACTCGATTTTACTGCGTTGCCCACTGTGAAGTCGCTTTCTTGGTTGCCGTTTTCAATAGAAAGCGCGGCTTACAATGTCTGGGCAAAGGGGTTTGTAGGGAGCCTTACGCGGCTTTAATAAATAACGGGCGAAGTTTAAATTGCCGTTAGCATAAATTATGAGCAGTTAGAGCCTTTGGCTGCTGTATTCAGTCAAAGTCGACGCCATTTTGGCTGTGCGTCGTCTTTGACGATGAGAAAGAGCAGCACTTGGGAAGGAACTGTGGAGGGGAAGAAAAAGGGAGTCAAGACTCGCTCCTGTTTTGGTTATGAATTTGGGTAGCTTTGTTGCCAGACCCGACAGGGAGTCGCAGTGAAATTTCAATTCGCCAGCACACTGTTTATGGGGCAGAGGAAACGTCGACCAACTCATAAAGCATTTCCTGCACTCATGAATCGAATGCAGCCACAGCAAGAGCACCAGAAACAGCAGCTGCCTTGCAGCTGTTTTTGTTGTTACTTCACTGAAGTTCTTGGGTTCGTTTTTATTTTTTCGCCAATTCTTAGAAAATGGAGCACTGGTTGGCTGCTTCCTGCAGCCTTGGGTTGGTATTATACGCCGCGGGTGGCCATTATGTTTACCTATAGATTTCAAAGCCAGCATCAACTGCGGCCAGCATATCCGGCTTTCATAGCATGCTTTCTGGCGTGTTTGGTCTCACATTCAGACCGCAAGTATTTCACATTGTTTGCCAGCAAATAAAACGAATAAAAGAAAGTCGACTGCACCGATTCTGCTTATTTGTTTCCCCCTCACAAGTGGTAGGAGCTGTGAGTAAAAGAGTGCCATTATCCCGACTGTGCAGTGGGTCTTCGGGAACAATTCCCTGCGGCCCTCGACCTTAATGCAAGTTTAAATTATTTACTTCAGTTGCAGTCATATGATAAGTTAAATATTATTGAATATACATACATATTTAGCAATTAACATGCATTTTACTTAAGCATTCTCAGAGTGAAATGTCTCTGCAAAAATTCGAACAATTATACAATACAAAAGGATTCATTGTAGCTAATAATCTATGTTAGTACTTAGAAGATAAACAGTATATTTTATTTTTCTACTAAATATATATTTCACAAATTTATTCTGTTTCATATCAATTTATTTATTAAAATTGTCTATCGAGCTGCAGGCGGCGGGAAACTTTATTTCCAAATTCTGTTAAATTGCATTTTGGCAATAAGTGAACGATATCCGAAATATTCTTTTTCGTAAATTTACTCTACGGCTTTGAAGTGTTTCCATTGCAATCGATGAGGAAAGCATCTCCACAAAAACCAAAAACCACTAGCCAATATGATTATCTGGTTTGAAATGGATCGAACTAACTCATTTTACCATGCTTCATTTGGTTTATTAAAAGAAAACTAATTTTGTTTTTAATCTACCAGTTCGAGCCACAATTTGTATGCTTGACTTTGTCAAAACTTACTTCATCCCCCTTCTCCTCTCGACAAGCTCATGCTGTGGACAACACTCAACCTCCTTTGGGTGTCATTTGCATTTAGAATTCGAACGAGTTTTCTTTTTATTCGGATGCTAAAATGCACTGAAAATGAATTTTTGCATAATGTCCTTGGCTGGGGATGTGTGTGTATGGGTGTGTGTATGCCAAGTCAAAGTCGAAGCGGGTATCAAATTCACCAGAGAATTTTGCGGCCTGGCAAAAAGAGCAACCTGGGAGCCCAAACGACCAACAGAGCCAACGAGTTGCCCAACCATCAGACCATCAGACCATCCGACCATATATGCAAATTACGCGCATTGCTCTGTCATGAATTGTCACCCATTTTCCAACTGAGATGCTTCGACACGCGTCCTGGCACTGAATGGGTTGCCATGTGGCGCCGTGCGGGAGGGGCAATAGAAATAGACGCCCACCCACAACCATTGGTACATCGTCATTGACAGCGGCCCCTGTGAGGCGAGGCGAGGCCAAACCACAAAACACTCACCCAGCAGCATTCACAGTTGCAGCGTCAGGGCTTGCCCCAGTGTATACCAGTCTAAGTATGTATGTATGTATGAGTATGCAACACTCATACGCCCTGTGCACCGGCTGGCAATCGGCATGAATATATCAGCTGCTAATATTGCCCACCAAATGGCTCGGAATTGCTAATTTGATCAGCATGTGAACGTGTACGATGGCGAATCCTTTAGCGTTGGAATTTCATTTAATACATTGCGCATACGCAACGTTATCCAATCTCCGTTCGTTCGTTCCTATCTTTGGGCTATGATTCATTTTATGGGGGCCATTCGAGCAGGCCGTAAAGATTGATAATTATGTCAGGCTAATATTGTGCGCCATAAAAATATATGTATATCTAAAGCAAAAATATTTTATGGCATATATTTTGATTTCGACCGCTTTTCCATCTTCTTTTCTGGTTTTGTTGTACATAAAATGTTTGCTGTAATGGACAACAACAACCGTAGTAGCCGCATCCAATGAATATAAACAATAACAATTGAAATAATAGCAAATCCGTATCCAGTTTTATCCTATCCTCGCACTCAGTGGCGTTGATGTGGAAGGACTACAAACAAAATCCAGCAATGCTGCATTCTCTTTTATTTCATATACTCTGTAGCTCCATCTCCCACTCTCTGCCTCTCTCTCTCTCTCTCTATGTGGAAACCCGGCGATTTAATCGCAGTAATGGAAATGTCTTTTTTTATTAGAGGTATCCATTTGAACGTATTTCTATTTGAGTATTTGCCATTTCAATTTGTAATAACTTTTGTGCCCTATGTTATCGTTGCATGCCGCATGGTGTTGACAAAAGAAAAACTTGGTATAGTATTCGTTTTTAAAGAAGAAAACAATTCTTTGATTTGCATTATTTAACAATGGACAGCTGTCATATTAAAATTATTGTCTTATACACAGGGTTCTATTTTTATTTATTACAGTGCCTTTTGAGCCTAGTAAACATTTCATAAAATAATCGTTTAACAATAAATTTTTTAGTTGACTATATAAATGTTCAATTGGGTTCTACAATTAAGAACAGATCACGAACTGCACAGTGTATTATATATTTATATAAATATTTATATTTCCACGATGATAGCTCTGATTTATGACTAAAATGATAAGTACTCCAGAGCTATAAAGATTGCAAGTACACATGTAAATATAAAAGTAACTTGGACGCCAAATGCAACTATTTCTATAAGTGATACGTATAGGGATCTGTTAGGAACTGCACTTGACTGGGGCCATGTTGATATTAAATGGCGCGTTTGCAGTTTCTAAACAAATGCTGGAATTTGTGTGAGTACAAATGCAGCTCTCGATGCTGTTGCTGTTGTCTGTGTAGTTGCGTCTCGTGTCGCCAAATTTATGGGTAACAATATTTTTGAAAACTATGTTGGGTCGAAGGAGGAATAGGTTAGGAGAGAACAAGGGAAGAGACAGTGCACAACAAATGGCAAACAACGTAAATAAACAACGCGCAGATGGGTGGGGTTTCATCTCCCCAAAATTGGGTGTACCAGGCATTGTGGAGCTGCTGCGGAAGGAAAGGGAACAATGCGGCAACGTAATTTGAATGCACAATGCAAGCCGGAGCTCGTGCTCCGTTATGTGTTTTGCCTGCAAATGCAGAGACATGCGGCAGGATGCGGCAGTGCACCCACTCGTTCGGTTTTATCTTTATGCCTCGTGTAATTTTATATTTCTTTTTGCTCTAGCTTCTTTTATTTTTGCTGTTTTTTGCTGTACGCTTATTGCATTTGTCTCGATTCGTTTGGTTCGCACAAAAACAAATTGCCGGAAGTATGCAAATGTATGATGCAGCTTATCAGATATTGTTTGAGAGCTTGGATCAGGCTCTGATTCTGGTTTGGAATGTGGCACTTGGCACTCATTTGCCTTGCAAAAGGCGCTCGCAGCTTCAGGACCGTAGTAAACAAAAGTAAGGCGACAGCAAATAACTCTCAAAAACACTTGTTTCGAATTGAACTGTCAGCTGCAGTTGGTCCTCCATATTCCACCTCTTCTCACTCCCTGCTCTGAGTCCGCTGCCATTGTTGCTCGCCGAAATTGAATTACATATTCACTCCACTCTCTGTGCTAAAAGGCCAGTCAAAAGCCAAAGGCCCAAACAGGCAGCATAAATAAAAATTAATTAAATATTTTTATCTGTGTCTGCGGCAGATTCTTTTTCACTTTTTTTTCCACTAAGACTCAAAATTGTTTACGCATCTGATAGAATAGTTCTCTATTTTTAGCACAATTTCAGCCATGAAAATAAATAAAAGACTAGCGCATTTCAAGTTATTGCCTTTTAATTGTAAGATAATAAAACCTAAAATCATTCAACTAATTTAAACAACAATAATAAAAATTCCATAATTCCATAAGCTGATTAAATGTAAATTTTAGAGAATGCTATCGATATATATGCAATACCAGGCTATTATAAATATTTTCAATTATTTACACAAATTTGTAATTGTATTAACAATGTATTTCATACTTACAAAACTATTTGTTTAAAATTTAAAGTAATATATTGCTCAACAAATTATTTGAAATTAAAATGTTATTAAATTTAATTATGTAAGCCGATAGAAAGTCTCAATTTATAAATAACTTTTCGGACGGGATTCTTTCTTTCTTTTAATCGGCTGCTTCTATCCAATTCATTGTCATTTATAATCGCTGGAAGTTTGTGACACATATAGAGGCTGACAGGATCCTTCTGGACATGAATCAGCCCACGGCTCAGCTCGATAAAGTTTTTCCCAGCAATCACTTGGCTTACATATGTATGTGTAGAGAGATAAGTATTTTCAGCAGGTCTTATACATGATTATTTGATATTTCCCTACTTTTTATACATTCTCATATTTAACTTGTCGAGTGAAGCACTCAAGCCCTAGGAAGGAAGCGGCGGGGAAGTTCTCTTGTTGTGGGCGTTATATCACCGCCCTGTCCTGAAACTTATTGATAAATGATTGTGAAGGATTTTTATTGGCTGTGCTGTCACAAGACTTGTCTCCAGCTTGATTCTCTGCAATTGATGGCACAGACAAACCCTCCTGGTTAACTGAGATAGCCGGATGCATAGCTGCTAGGACTGGACCACACATCCTGACACACTGTTGCCGGTCCTGTCTTCGGCTTATCAACAGTTTAGCGGCTTCTGTGTCTGACAGGTGAATAAAAGCAGCTGTCAACACTCTTTTTTATACCCCACGTCATGGTTGTGAGTGTTTGTAGAGTTGCAGCTCCATTAATATTGATATAAAGCATATTGATTTTATTTATGGTTTTATTTATATAGAAAACAAAAGAAAAATTGATTTGATTTATTTGTTACGTTACATACTCGTCGAAATAACTATAGATACTCTCAATGATACTCTCAATGATACTCTACTTTCAACTTTTGAAAACTTGTGTTTTGACAAAGTTAACTAGCCAATTACGGCTGATTGCCACATATGCTAGAGCTCTTGGCTATGAAATTGACAACCAATAATCAAGATCATGACTTAAAGAAATAAATGGAGCAACAATTCAAAAATGGGGAGGAAGAGACATTTATGACAACTCGAATGTTATAAAGCAACTCAATGGGCCCATAAAGAGCCGACAAGGATGTCTGAGCCGTAAGTGTGTGTCAAGTGGGGAAGGGACAATGGAAGGTGTGGAAGCGGATGATGCAGTTTTGCTTTTAAATCCGCACTTTGCTGTTAAATTTATTGATACACTCTGCTTGCAATAAAAATTGATGGCAAAAATACATTTACAGTCAAAATGCAGGACACACCACAGGGTAAGGGGAAAAAAGGTGTCATTTATAATTTTTCATTTCACTGTTTTGTTTTTTTGTCCATATTCATTGGGGACCGTGGGAAAATGCGCGAACGCACATGGATAAACCCTCGAAAATCTAAAGTAGCAAAAGGCAATGGGCACAAAATTCTTTCTATTCTACAGAAGGAAAATTCGTGAAAATGGCAGACGGAACTGGAAACGAACTTTTTATATTTATTTCGGCGGAAAAATGTAAGCGCGCAAATAGTAAGTGAATCAACAAAGAGAAAGAAAGGGAATTGAAGGGAGGTAGGTATAGAGGCAGCTACAGCGACATCTGAAAACTGCAATAAAACCAAACAGACGGAAATGAAAGCAGAAAAATAATGTCCCAAGCAAAAAAGGAAAGTGAAAAGTTTTGTTCACAACACAAAAAAAGGAAAAAATGTTAGGTAAAGCGCAGTCAAGAAAAAAAACCAAAGCATAACGTTGTTGATTTTATTTTTATTGCCATAATTTATATGCGAGCAGTAACGGGGCAACTGGCCGCAGTCCTAGCCAGACTATGTTGCGTATACGTGATATACAGGAGACGCACATTCATATACACACACACACACACATACGATCGTATACATTAAATGCGCTTTTAGAGTACTTAAGTGTCCCAAAGACTTGATTTCTCCTTAACTACGGCAGCCAAAGGAGCAGTTCAATTGTGAATCCAATCCAAAGGAAAGATGGTAGAGAAAGAGTAGGAGAAAGATAGAGAGAAAGAGCAAAGTTCTGACCGAATGCAAATCATTTTTAAATGCTAACAAATTTCGGCCAATTTATTTTACGCTGCTTCGAAATAAATTACAACAAAGCCGCAGCGAATGAAAAAGTTATGAATAATGTTTAAAAATAAAACGAAACTCCAAGCGGAATGGCAAATAAATCAATCTTACGCCAGACCAGCAGCAAGAGCAGGCGTAAAGTCACTGAGGATGGCCCAACTTGCCCTGGCAGCCTGAAGGGAACTGAAGAATAAGGTGAAATCAGCAACAAGAGACTTGAAGTCACATAACATACAATCAAAAGAAAATCAATATAATATCTTATAAGTACATAGAAATATTGGTAGTTGGGTCAACTGTAAACTTTTCCTCTAGCATAAATAACAAAAACCTTGTTATAGCTTAAAGTCCAATACGATACTTTTATGGCCTCCAATCAGTTGGTTAAACTTATTTGTACTTTCTTCAAACTTTCCATGCCATCTGTGGCATATTTGTCTGCTCATTTGACTTGGCTTAAAGTTCGCTTTACCCTGAGGCAGTCTACTTCTGCCTGATCATTTACAATTCAACATTTTTTTCCGAGCTCATGAATTATGTTTTCATGTTTTGCTTTTGACTTCTCTTCCATTTGAAGGGATCCCACCTTCAAGTCTGTGGCGACTGATAAAAGTACGCTAATAGCTTCTTATAACAGAAATAGGTCGAAATCAAGAGAAAATGTCTGCAGCTGGAACTTTCGTTTTATTCTACTTTTCTCACAGAGGTCGTTGTGCCAAAACTTTTAAATTGAACTGTGTAACTGATACCAGTTTTGAAAACAGCATTCGTCTGCATTTATGCTTGATTATAGCTATGTATGTGTAGGCGCAATTTTAAACATTTGATATTAACAATGCAATTTGCGCTTCAAGTGATACGAAAATTGGCAAAAGGATATGTGATTCAATTTATGACATTAAATGAAGGAAGCCGCACAATACTCGCTTTGTTAGCCTCTCGACTCGACTAAGTGAGTTAACTGTTTTGACATTAAGTGCACAAACGAGTGCATATGAGAACATATTTGCATAAGTGTACGTGGCAAATGCAATCATTGAAAACAGTTGACAGCTCGACACTCACGGGGCGTATGCGTAATGCGTGCCGCATAAAAACCAGTTTATGTTGTGTGCAGCAACAAATGCAGCAATAATATGTCATATACATACATTTAAGAGTTCCCGATTTAAGAGGGTAAGATACTCTGTACCAGGGTCTGTGAAAACTTTAAATCGATGATTTTTTAAAGAATCCAACATCGTCCGATGACAATCGATAGAGCTCTGATTCTATTTTTTCAACATTCGCACAGTATTATTTCATACTCGTACATCTACATGTTGCAATTTTTATTGTTGTACTTTATGTAATTGTCGCTTATGTAATTGAAATGCGACTCTAACAATTGTAAATTTGTGAATTTCAGCATTCAGAATTGCATAACGACAGCTGGCCAAGTTCTCTAAGGACTCCAGTCGACATATGTACATGTAACAACAACTGGAGCATCAGACAGATACTCATTCATTTTTAATGCATGTTCTAGCTACACGTACGTATCCAGATGTACTACATGTTTGGCAGTTGAATCTCTAGTTGAAATGAAAACATCGTAAATTTTTTTGAAATTCCGAAGTACAGACTAAATGTCACTCAGCTAACTGAACAACGAGTGCGATTGTAAATGAAATTTGGTTTCAAATAAAAATCTTAAAATTAAAGGGCAATTATGGAATTACAATAGTAACTTTAAAACTCTCATCTAATTTATTTAATTTCATTTAAATTATCAATTTATGCAAGAGACTACAAAAATAATCTCTTAGATGTTAGGTCTAATAGTTCCAGAATATGGGAAGAAAAACTAAAAGTTGCTCGATTTGTTCTTTTTGCGTTTAACTAGATTCATACGGTAGAAGAATCTCAAGTTGAACTATTTGATAAGTGTTTCCGCTTTTCATGTCATATTATTAATTTATTTTCAAAAACACATTTGTTTTTCAATATTTAACTTTGAATTAAATTTTCTAGAAGTTCTTAATGAATATTTGTAGGTTGTTTAATCTCCCTCAATAATACCTATCAATATTTTAGATTTGGGAACTTACCAATTGTCATATAGAGAATGCCGCCGATAAGTAACTGTGCCAATTGTGGGCGGTGGTGGTGTGCGGTGGGCACCATGCCAATTGTGACTATTCGCATTTTGGATCGATTTTTCCACAAGAGCATGCTGTGCTCTTCCAGAGCGTTAAATGTTCACCTACGCAGAAATAATGCGAGTCTCGGCACTTTCACTCGTATACCGATGCAGTGAAGGTGGCGGCACTTGCCGCGTCCCAGATGTGTAAGCGCATTTAACACCTCCCCAAAATCGTTTATTTCCTTTTTGTTTTCGTCTTTTTTTTTGCCGAAACTGCACGACGCCTTTACGTAGTATAACTGTGGCTCATGTGGCGTATACGCAACGCGCAAAGATCTATTTGGTTAGTTTTTATTATTTTTAATCTTGATTTCTGCAAACGATGGCAATTTTTACTTTTGTTTGCTTCTCCAGAAATCAACTTTTGGGAATATAAAAGATATATTTGATATTGTTTATAGAAATGGCAATATTCGGTAATTTATGTCGGACGGTTTTGGATTTTATTGCCAATTTTATCGCGCAAGGTTTTCACACTTGATTTTTGCATATTCACTGGTTTATATCTACTATCTATCGAGTTGTTTTAGTTTGAGTCGGTGATGCATCTGCTTGTTTGTTTTACTCGGCTTTTCATGTATTTTTATGAGCTTTCCTTACGCTGCGTAATAAATAACCTTTAGCTGTTTGCCTTGCTTCAAGTCCTTTCTGACTGTTGTTTCGGAATTCCTCCCACTCACTTAAGTTGTGTTTTTGCTGGAACCACTCAGCAGTTAAAACAACAACAACAACGGCAGCATCTGTCTGTTTTGGCCAAGTTTCGGGTTTGATTTCATCCTTTGGATTCGATGCTTTGTACACATTGGTGTTGTAGAGAGTATCTGTGTGCGGGACGATTTTATCTGGAATGAAATAAAAGGCAATCAGGATTTTTAATGTTCTGTTAATAGAGAATCGATTTATATTCGACTGCTAAATGCCAACTGATTCTCTCAACTTAGTTATATCGTTGTTAGGGATTGTCTGTGTGTGTATGTATGTGTGTGTGTGTAAGTCGTGGTCAGCTTCCATGCATGTATGTGTCTCTCGTTGTTATTGTAGATAATTGCTTTTGCTGCTTTCGTGTTTAGTTTTGCGCTCAATTAATTATCTCAAGTTACGCCATTTGCGGACTTAGTGCCCCCAATTGGCCTTGCCACATGCCACTGCTGCTAACACTGTCAGTGCAATTTGTATTCAATGCCACAACATATATCACTAAAATGCAGTCATGTCCTTGCCTCTTGCCATCTAAATGAACATGACTACTGTTTTCAAAGTCGATACAAATACAATTTAATCTGAACAATTGACCACAATTATAGAATGCATATATATTATAGATTATATTCAAATAGCAAAACTATCAAAGGTAGCTGTTGATACTTCCATGTGTCATTCAATATATATATATATTCACTGACTTATTCCTAAACTATTGGAAGTATTAGCAAGTAGTGCACTGAGAAATTGACCAACAGAATTACTATTATCTTACTGCTCTCTGTCGAAAGTTAAATAGATTATTTCAACTATTGGCACTACTCGTTTTTGAACCGGCTACCACAACTTTATCAGGATAATAACTTTATTTCATAATTTATCGTTAATGTCGCAATATCGCAATCGTAAATGTAGTGCTTTACTACTCTTAAGATTGATATTCTATATTTGTTCCCTCTTAAGTTAATTTCTTTATGGTTAATATTTTTGTGCCAGGTTTCAGCTTAACTCTCACGCTCCTCTGGAATAATAAATATTTGCGTTAAATTTGCTATGTAATTTTTCACAGAATTTCTGTTCATTTTGGTGGCTGCCAGCAGCATCTGTTGGCCAGCAAGTGGCTGACGTTGAGTCCATCCGTCCGTTGGTCTGTCCATCTGTCCTTCTGTATGTTTGTCGTCCGTGACGCTCTTTGAGCTGCTCACGATTTTTATATGCTTTTTGTTGATGTGCGCAAAAAAAAAGAGACGAGCACAAATTCATCTTCATAATTTTCCACACGTTACTGGCAACTCATCTGCATAAGCACACATACACACATGCACGCATGGCATAAGTATATAGGTAAATGTGTGTGCTTGTGTGTGTGAGAAACGCAGCAGAATGTCAACGAAAGTGAAAGAGGCTAGCGGAGGCGAAGAGTGGAGTGTTGAAAGGACACTCCCAGTTGCAGCAGCAGTTGTATCGGTAGCAGTCCCAGTAACCGCTCCAGTCACAGTTCCCCTCCCGAAAATGTGAGCAGATGCCACGCCTCGAATGTAGGCCACTCGCAAATTGTTGACTTTAATGTTGCTGTCGCTTAAAATTTATGCAGCTGACGGTCACAGCTCGTCCAGGCTGTCAGTCTGTCACTAGAGAGGGCATGGGAGAGGCGGAATGAGAGGAAAGCGGGAGGCAGAGCCAAAAGTAGAGGCGACACCATGCATCCTTCTTCTGGGAGGGCACAGACAAGTGGGCGTTGCACGAGGAGGCAGTCAAGCGTGCATTTTTCACGAAAATTTGAAGCCTCAACCACATCTGAAGATTTATGCGGGTCGCTTAATATCACACCCACACACACACAGACATACCAAAAGATACCCCAAACACACACCCACACACACGCACAAGCACTTGTATATACATATTACGATGAACGTAATTAAAAAGTTTGTCTAAACAATTCTCTAATTAAATATTATTTGTCGGTCGCCCACATTGAGCTGTTGTGTTGCTTCTACGGAATAGTCGAAACAGTATCATGAGTTCAGGAATGTGGGGCTTTACGGTTTGAATATTAATGACCCGACATTTGCCTCCATGAAATTTTCGAGCTGCACAACTTTCTGCTAACAGCTAACGAAATGCCAAAATGCCACAAATGTTACTCAATTTGGTTCTGTGTTCCTTTTGCCTCTTCCGCCTCGCACGTGTCATTGGTTTCCGTTTTCCCTGACAAAACGAAATACCATCCAAACAACCAGTTCCATTACCCCCATAATAGCTTAATGACTAAACCACCAAGTACATAGTTGAGCAACCAAATTGAGCAGCTCTTACTTATTCCAACTGAGCGACATCATGTCGAACTCTCTCTCTCTCTCTCTCTCTCTCTCTCTCTCTCTCTCTCAGTCCCAGTCCCTGTTCCTTCGCCAACATTCAACTATTGTAAAGTATCTAGGTACATATATGACAGCTGAATCATCTACGACATATGTATATGTCACATATATAAATGTAGACGAATGCAACAGTTCAGTTGGAAGAGCTCACATTACGACAATTTCACAGAAGTTGAATACAATTTGCGCAACAAACTGAAAACTAACTGAAAGTTGAGTCAATTAGTTGGAGTTTTAAAGACAGTCTTAACGATATGTCAGAATTTGTTTATATTAGAGAATAATATTAAATCGGTTTACTATATCGTATATGTAGCTGTCTTAGGAAATTGACCTTTTAAACAAATTATTATCTGAACAAAACATTTTCCAGCTCAACAGATGAAGCTCAGAGTAATAATTCGAGAAACAATTTTCAAGGACCATTTTTAATATTTCTATATCGAATATTGAATAAATGGAAAACTTTCGAATTGCCGGCTGCTCATCAATTAAATTCAGATTTGCTAAATTACTAGAGGTCATTTAAGTTAATTAAGATCTATTATTCAATCGAAACAATGAGACTGCTGTAATTACGCTGAGTTGATTGATAAATATTTGATTTGGGCTAATTTTGAATGCAATTTTAATAATTATAAAATTTTAATTGAATTTCTAAATAAATTTGACAGCTAGCTAAATTGATTTGGCACTTCTGATTACTTGTCTGTGGATTAAGCATACAACATATAAAATTAAATTAAATCGGGATTAATTAAAAGCACATTTGCTGAATCGAATTAAAGAAACATTTCAGAAGTGAAGTCAATAAAATTTAATTTTTCTGCATTTGGTTTTCCATTGCACAAACAATATTGAAAGTTGTTTACTCAATTTCAGAAGCTAACTGTATACATACATACATATATAAGCTGCAATCGACGAGTCACATTGTTGTTATAACAACTACATCATTCTTTTAGCTCTTGTTAGCGCTATTTTTATTTTTTTTTTGAGTTTCCCAACGCTTTGGCCAGCTCTCTGGGGAAATTTATCTAAATGTTGTTTCAAAACTTCAACTTGTATATGCGGCGCCCGAGGGGGGACTGTGAGAGAGTTCTGCATGAATCCATTTTTCGCACTCACTCAGAATCTGTTTTTGCAGCGTACATTGGGTATGCCTTGTCCAGGGTCTACCCTGCCCCCCTCGCATCTCTTTTGGGCCCCGCAAATTTGCTGTAGTGCCAGAACACGCAGCGCAGTTGACACAACTAAAGACATTACACAACAGATTACGTGTACAGGGCTGTAGTTAAGTCTCTGTGTGTGTGTGTGTGTGTGTGTGTGTGTGTGTGTGTGTTTGTGTGTATGAGTAGCTATTAAACTCTACCACTCTCACGCACAACTGCCTCAGCAGATTTACAACAACAAATTTTTATGTTATTGGCGTGAGAGTGAGTGGGAGAGAAAGGGAGCGTTGACGACTGGAATCCCCATTCACAACCCCAATGCTTGACTTTGAAAAGGCCTCTTCACCTCCCCCATTGGCTTATAACGAACTCTATGCTCTGACCTTCAGCTGAATTAATGTTTATTCGCTTCCTCGACCCCCAGAAGAAACTAGTTGTGACAGCGTCATGAGATGCGATGCGTATGGTATCTTCATATCTAGAAAGACACATCTACATATGCATACATACGTATACATATGTAGACAGTGTCTACTAGACATGTGTTGGCACGAGTGACCATTCTTGGTCTAGAAATTTGCAAAAAACTTTATTCTCTGACATCCAAACATTCCATGCCTGTTTTCATGTCTTCATCACTCTGCCCACTCTCCTGGCTAGCTCCATGCGGCTGCTCAATGAGACGACGATGAGAAAAAACACCAGGCCAAATAGCTTTACCATCCTATGTACATTTACTACATCCAATCTGCATGTCCGTCTATCTGACTGTCTGTCCATCTATCTGTCTATCAACATGTTGTGTTGCTTTTAAAGGCTTTTCGCTTGAAGCACAAGCATATATTTTCCAGACTTTCATTGTGCTCTTCGAAAGGTCTATTCAAATATTTACAATGCTCGTGATGTACCTCAAATTTTCAACAACAAAAAGTACTTCAATTTTTCTATAGTTATAAAAGTGCCGTTTTAGAAATTTCAGAAAGAATAATAAAGAATTATTTATTCGTATAATTAATAACATTTACCTGCAAAGAATTAATGATCAATAAGGATCAATGCACTTCCCCGTTACCTTAAGTTTTTTGAGATCAAGAATAAACTTAAGAATGTCCTTAGTTAACTCTTAAATCAAGTGCAATCCAAGCAATCAGAAAATGGAATCATGCACCAGGCCACAACAAGTCTTGAAAATAAGTTAAACTATTTATGAGAACCAAAGGAATATCTGACCATGTTTCTTTCATAATCCATATGGCTGACCTGAGGTCACAGACAGTTGAACGCTGGTCACGTTTTCTAAAACTTTGCACACACACAAGAATGTACCTCAAGAATATCTATGCATGTGAGTGACCAATATAAATGCAATACTTTCTTTTGTATTCAAGCGAAAATATGTCTGAGGAGGTCACTTGGTTGGACAGGGAAATGTGTATACAACTGGGATACAAAACGTAAAGTCTATAAAAGAAAATATTCCTCCATCGACTCCACAAACCAGCTGCCTGCCAACTTTCGCAAGCTTACGAGCAACAACAAACCAAGCTGACAGAGGCCGTAGCAACAGAATATAGTGGACTATAAAAATCTCAGGTTTATATACATATATATTAATAGTAAGTTGAACAAAATGAACACAGTTTGTGGTTTGTTGTTTGTTATCGTGGCTCATCGAAGCTCAAAGTTGCCTGCAACCTGAAGAAGGTGCTCACTTAAAAACATCGATTATCAGTAAAGGTATCAGGAACAATAGATACAATATAAATCTTTTATGCTGCTTTTTAGGGTATTTAATTATCAAGTGAATACTGCTGCTATTACTCTTTTATAGTAGCTCAAAACTTGTGTACAAAACATGCTATAAATGCTGATCTCTTAATAAATGCCCAGTACTTAATCATTCCAGGTAGTTAGCAAACTTTAACCAACTGATTGAGTACAATAATTTTGTGCATTCATTTATTGGTTTAATTGGGAAGTTCCAACCAATAGGCCTGAGAAAAACTAACTTACACTTAATAAATACATAATTTCTATATATGCACCCCACACAAATTCCGTATACGCAACGTTGCCTACAGCTTTAGTCGGGCTTGATTGTAATTTTCGGCGTTAGCTTTTAAAAGCATAGTGTGGTATAATGTGGTGTCTCTGCCTCCCCAAAGGCCCAATCCAATTAAGCCACCTTCCATTCTCCCCGTCGTGGCCCAACTGAACATGCCAATTAACGGCAACCAGGTGGTATATTGCGTATACGCCATGTGCTCGTTTACTAAAAATTTAGAGTTCGTGGCCAATCGCTGTTAATTTTTGGGAACTGGCTTTAGCCAGAGTGCCAATCCATGTTGTCTCTATTTAAATGCAGCATAATTGCATTGCATGTAGGACAGAGTACTCGGGAATTTTGTAATTCAAAATTTAACTCAAATTTAAGTGCTTTTTTGTAGACATACTCACTCCACGCATCCGATTTCAGCATTACTGTTTGCTTAACTATATGCAACTTAAGCTTTATTTGTGTGCTTAACACAGCAGCACCAACAACAGGCACGCTGTCAACAATGGGCTAATACGAGTATCATACGCAAATAGACTCGGCAGAGCTGCAAATGCAAATGCAACATTGTGTGCTGATGTTGCAAATTTTCGCATTAATAAATCTTTTGTTTGCTAATAAATTTCTAAACAGCATCTCTCAGTGTTTATTTTTGTGTTTATTTGTTGCACTTCCCTCATTTCCTTATTTTTCGATTATATTAAAGTGAACGAGCACTTTTAGCAATTTAGTTTAATTCTGGTAACTGGTGTCAAGCTTCATATGAGTATTATTATTGCTTAAAATAAACTGCAATGTGTAGGTTTCCTATAATTGCCACAGCCTTGAAATTGAAATAAACGGATTAATAACATATATTAGCTTTACTACCGATTATACTTTTTAGTCAGATAATTCACCACAGGTTGTACACGCAGATGTGATAATTTATTACGAAATATTTGGCATAAACTATTGCCATTTGAAAGCCCAAATAATTTGGACAGCTGCGATATAGCAAACATTCAGAAATATATACATAAATAGTTACTCAAACATGTTTATAAATGTATTTGCATACTTTCTGCGTCGGTTCTAAATTTAAGTTTACCTACATATTTTATGATAACCAACTGATTGACCACCAACTGGCTGAAAGCCTATAGATACACAATTTTAGCCATTCAGAGGCCTCGCGGCGTGTGCCTTTTTCGGGCAACATTGTCAGCTCTTTACACAAATTATTAAACCATTTTCCCACGAGTGTCAACACTTTTAGCCAGCTGCAGCTTGCCGCCCGTCCACTGGGGAAGTAGCAGCTCACCAGTAAAACGATGGCAACCGCAATGAGCACTTTAATATTTAAGGCGACTTGAAAAATGCAAAAGACAACAAATAAAATGAAAGACAAAAGAGCCACGAAACAGCACACAAAGGGCACAAGACAAAGGCTGAAGCGCGGCCCAGTTGACAGCGTTATGTAAAATATGATGAGGGATTGGGATCTTAACGCTGTCGGTTAAGAGCGGAGACGAAGTGGGGAGGAAAGCGACGCCAAGCGGATTTCGAAAGCGTCATAAAAGTTAAAGACAGGCAAATAGGCCGGAAGGTCGCTCAACTGTGTCAATGCCTATGTCTGCATATGTATGTATGTGTGTTTCTGTGTGTGTCTGTGTGTCTGTGTGTGTGTATGTGTGTTTAGGTTGCCTCGCTGGATAACTGCTAACGGGGGCAGACAGCTTCATTAAGATAAACCAATGGCTGCTAAATTGTTAACATTAAGCATACATAATGAATTAAAGGCAGCTGCGTAGTCAAACTTTAAGTTACTTTTACATCCACAAACACAGACACAGACACTGACACATACATAAACTCCATTCCTTACACATTTCACCTTAACCTCAGCAGCGTCAGCATCAGCCGATTATGTAGTCTAAGTTAGTAGACACCCTCTCTCTCTCTCTCTCTCTCTCTCTCTCTTCACCAACCACATTCCCTCCAAGTCCCAACTGCCACATACATTCTGAGTCATGCTGTTGCCTAGTTGGGGGCCAGGTCAGCACTGGGTCGAGGACCTGAGTCTGAGGCCGCTGTTTAGTCATTCGTTTCGCTTGTTAACAATCCAGGACGTTGAGAGAAAACGGCTTCTGGAACGGATGGAATTTCTATGGTCTCATCCACCTTAGCGTCAAGGTTGAACTGCGTCTGCCCTCCAGCCCATGTTCTTTCTGTAGCCAATCCCTGGCGAATGACTGGCAGTTTCCAAATGCTTTGTTGCTATTGTTCCTCTCACTGTTGTTCGCCGTTTGCCAGGCTTATGTATTAATAATTTAGCAGCAAGTTGCGATTACTCGACGCTTGGCGGCATTTCACATAATTCACTTTCATTTGTAAGTCTTTCCCACTTCCTTGTCTTCTGACAGACACCTCTATAAAATTTACGTGTACTACACATTGGACCAATTAAATTTGAATGGGCTTGCGGTGGGCTGTTTATAGGGAGGCAATCAAAACTGAACTACTTGATAGATAGAGCAGACTATCAGATGAACATAAAATGTTATTTTTAAAGAATTTTACGTCCCTTCTTATATAAGAAAGAATTTGGGAATCCTTTCACATTTTATGGAACTTCAACTTTAAATTAATACAACAATTAAGTATTGTAATTTTAAATTACAACGAATGATGAAAATGTGGGAAACTGTTGTATGAATTGCATTAAATTATCAAAGATTAATTCCGATCAGACTCTTACACAATCTACATATCAAAAGCGTAAATTTAATTACTAATGGAAATTCAGATTCATGCAAGCCCATGGTGGGAAGTCTTAAGAAAACTTGTGTTTCATCAGATCACTTGCATTTAAGTCAGGCTCACTTTCCGACCTCAACATAAACATGTTGCCACATTCAAGCACACATCTGGCAATTTTGTTAAACTCTTTAGCTGCTGTTGTTGTCTACTTTCTCTTGTGTGGGTGTGTGTGTGTTATGCTGCATGTTCATTTTCAGTTTGCTACAATTTCGTCTTCGTTTTGGCCTGAAGCCCTGGAGGTTATGTGCTTAAGGTTTTCGCTTTCACTTTGCAACTGCTCAGACAATTTCAGTGACCTGGCCTGTCAGCCTTGGCCTCCTCACAGCTCCGTCGTTCCGCCTCCTTTTGGCCAGTGTTTACTGTTGACTTTTTACATAATTTTGCTGCATGGCTGACTGTGTTCTCCTTTACAGTCGGGCCAAGACAATTTTGTCAGCATTCTGGCTCTGAAATATTCGCTTTATGTCTCGCTTGTGTGTTCTGTGAATCCTGTGATTGTATGTTTGTGGGCAGAATTGCTTGTAATTTACTTAAAGCCATTCAAATGACACAATATGCAATGCAGACAGCTTTCTCTTACCTCTCGGCATAGGGGAGAATGCTTTAAATTATGTTATCAAATCGGTTTGCTGTGAAGTCTCTAAGTATGCTGTGGCCAGTTTGACATAAATCTGTCGACATTCCAGGTCAGGCCTGGCCTCGAGCCATTTGTGCTTTGCTTCAATTAAAATGGGCATTAAATACGAATACTATTTCCTGCAATCTCTAATGCATTCCGAATGTTAGAGTAAGAGGATTAGCTTTCCGTTTAAGATATTTAATCAAATTGAAACGTTGAGATAGTTGTGTGTTGTGTGCGTTTCTCATACGCCACGTTTCTCGCTGCACGACCAGAAACTTTGTTGGGTAACACCCTGCTCGCAACGAACGCCCACTTGTGCTTAAGACTTTAATTCACAGGAAATCCCGTGCACGCTTTGTTCCAGTGCCAATGAATTCGCTTGATTGCCTCGATTGTTTTCGATTTACTTGGCTTCACACGGTGAGTTGCGGGGATTAGGAAATGGGGCGTGGGTCGCGACTGATAGATAAAGTGCTTCTAATTTATATTAATTAGAATATCCTCAAAGTTGACACTCGTAAACACTTAAAATTACTTCGCAGTGGGCCTTTAATTAACGCCATTTAAGTACTTGTTATCGATATTTAAAATTCCGACAGAATTTGTCTTTAAGATGCGACATGAAAGCGGAACTTTATTAAATCAAAAGTTCCTCCTATCCGCCGCAGGACAACAAGACTAACGCTCGCCCAACAATGGATTCAGCCGGAGCTAAAAGCGGCTCGAGGCGCCATTAAATATTGACGCGCCCAAAGAGGTCTAAAGGCCACAAAAGAACTCATAATGGCGACTTTGTTGCCGACGTCGTTTTAGCACTCTAATGCCGCTTTATCTGTTTTATTAAGGCCAAAGTCAAGACATCCAGAATGTGGTAAGAGGCAGTCTGAGAGTCGAGTGTATAACATCAAACGTGAATTTGTGCCAGGTGAAGCATTAAAATGTTCAATTATTTTCTCAAGAAAGCGAAATGCGCTTCGTTTTAACTTTTACTTTAAATATTTTATTTGTTAAGTTCTTAAATCGAAATAAATTTGTTATAAATTTGCTAAGCAACACTTGATTAAAGCAGATAAGTTGTAAATTTGTTTTATTACCTTACAGAGCTGGTTTTTTTTTTAATTTAATTTCAATTATAACACATCAATAGGGAATGACATTGTTTATTTCGAGCTATTGCATTTAAATTTGAATAATTTTTGGGTGAAAAGGTGCAAATTACTCGTAAATCTGTCATATTCAGTGGGTCACTGAAAAGCGACCAGTAAATGCAAGTTTATGAGTTCATTTCCTTTTGCTCTGCTCGGAATTCAATGAAAACTTTTCGGGCAACTGAAAAGTAATAGCAAAAAGCCTAGGGGCCGAGCAGCCGCTGCCTGGCTGGGTCAGGATGTGCCGGATATGGGCATTATGGAGCGCACGGTCAATTTATTACATTGGCGCTTTCCTCATGCATGCCTGCACATTAAAAAGCAAATTTAATTAACTTGGACCAAAGTTTTATTAATATTGAACATTATTGCGGAACACCATCTGCCTCCCGTGACCCCAAAGCAGCCGAAGAGCCAACCACACGACCATCCAGCACTCGACAGCAATCGCAAGGCGTTAACTGCGCTAAGCAAGCTTGGCCCATAATAATAAAAAGTAGCGCATAAGAAAATAAATAAATAAAAGACAGCATCACCACGCATTACGTACACAATTTACTTTATTACATAAACTGATTATAGTTTTAATGCCGCACAGGCGACCGCACCACCCACAGAACCAGCCCCAAACCACCATACCATACTATTCCGGCCAGGTCGTAGTCGTCGTCTCTTCTCACCAGACCAGGCAGGAAAAGCTTAATATCCTGCCGTTATTATCATTATTAAACTGCGAATGGCATAATAAACGCACTGGGGTAACCGCAGAATGTCGAGCAGCACGAGCGACCTCTAAAGATGCTTGCTAGACAGTGGTTCAAAGTCATTAAACAAAGTTCTATGCAAAATGTACATCTTATTAAAGTTGCATTCACTTATGAAATATAATATAAATAATTATAATAACCTTTTTGTCCATTGATATAGTTTGATTTCTTCATAGAATAAATATAAATATTTTTGTCTATAAATACGTATATATTCATATAATATTTCAGAGAATAAAGTCGAAAAAAATATCGAGTCCGGTTTCGGTTCCGATATTAGTAACGGTACAACAATTCAATTTTGAAATATATTAAATTGATCAAAAACAAAATCCGAATGTACATATGTATTTTATCGATGTTAACCTAACTAAAAAATGTAAAGTAATTTTTAATATAAAGCATAATTATTTACATACAGAAAACAATCGAATTTTTTTGGAAAAATCTATCGATACCGTACCTCTACATAAGTTTCGGTTTTCGACTCGTAAAAAAGATTCTATTTCGGTTCCGATACTTAATATGAAATGGTTAATTACGGTTAGCGGTTAACGGTTTCGGTACCGATTCCAGTTTAATTCCCTGAAATTTATAGTTAAATATAAGAATTAAAATACAATTTTTAAAGGTTATTGCCAACTTGAACCACTGTGCAAGAATGCGTTGACGTTGAAAATGTTCTGTTTACTGCCTGCTTAATGCGCGTGCTGTGCATTCCATGGATTATATGCAACTTTGCCGTAGTCGAAAGACAGTCAAGTCAAAAGACAGTAATCGATGTACGTTTTGAAGTTAAGAGCGCGTTATAATCTATTGAAGTGCATTTTATTGCGTATACGCCATGTATGATACGCGTAGCGACAAGCTGTAGCAACAACGCTTCGCTTAGTATAACAATAACTCGTAAAAGGGCAAAGGCAACATTTGAGGCCAGCTGATGTTGATGCTGCCACATCGTTGCACTTAACGGTGCAGCACGCGCCGCATAAATTCTTTAAGTGGCCTTTTGGCCCCGACCAACGGACGGCCATGGCCAGGGTTGAACCGGGCTGTACTCTGTGGCACACTGTGTGGCTTATGGTACGACAGACGTGGACCATTTATGGCTGGATAGCTTAACGGTGCACTCGAGTGCCATTGGTGGCACGCTAATTTCCAAATGCTTGACTGCTTAATGCACTCCCAAGGCTGAGGATTATGGAGTCTCATTCTCAGTCACAGTCACAGTCGCAGTCGCAGTCTGAGATTGCGCAGTTACTGCAGTGTGGAACTATATGTGTCTTGTTACATACGTGCCACATTTGTCTGCCACACTGATTTCATTTAGCAGCTCATGCATTCTGGCCACGCTCGTCATGTCACGTCACATCAACTTCAACTTGCAAAGTGCAATGGTCAACTTGTTGTATAAAGGCTAATTAGTCGTTAATGATGCATTTCCATAGAAGATTGCATGTCTCGATTATTTGAAACTAAAGTCTGCACGAACGGGACATCAATCCCAAATGAAATCTGATCGAACACGCAATATTGAAGCCGTGCAAAAGTCAACTATTTGCTCACGCCATGAGTCTGCATTTCACAATTTCTGGTTGTGTTTTTGGATTTTGTTTTCATGCTCGTTTTTTTGGGGCAAAAGATAGCACAGTTGAAAAGTTAAGCCTAATCCTCATTACATACTCTATTTTTACTGTGAATTTCAATTTGTTCTACGTATGCGCATTATTATGCTTATTGCGTATACGCACGCCGAAGGCGTGATATTAAAGCAAGCTGTAGGCATTAGTCTGGCGAAAAATTGTAAACTTGCCAGCTATGTAAAACTCGACATGTGTATATTACAAATTTACATAAATCCATGCAAAATGTTTGCATTATCCTTAAGCCGTTAGCGCTTGCTTTTGCATATTGCCAATTCTGGCCATTAATTTGTATTCATGAAATATTTTATGCTAAGCTCTGACATTGCATTTCATTTTTCCCTTCTCTGTTGTCTTCTTTGTTTTTGTTTTTTTTTTTTAATTTTAAAATTTTTGTTATGCAACAAAGAAATTTTCAACGAAACCAAATTATTTGTTTGTAAGTGTATTACATTCTTTCGGTTCGCACAGTGATTTTTAGTATCAGTAGTTACTAATTAGTACCATATAATTATGAATTTTATAATGTTCTAAATTTTAAAGTACTCTTTTATGTAAAGATCATTTTATCGGTAGTTAGCGTTCTTAGCGAGAGCACATATAACATTTTTAAATATCTGGTATTTACATATATACAAATTTTCGTATTTATTTATATTAACTAATTTAAAAACACAACAATGTGCAAACTGGAATACCTCTTCTGTAATTCACAACAAACATTAGAGCTCCTTGTGTTCATGATTACACTTCCGATATATGCAAACGTAAATTAAATTTAACGTGACTTGATTTTGTCATCATTGCACCCAAAGTGGAGAAAGAGAGAGAGGAACAGCGAGTATGAGAGGGTGAGAGCTAGATAGCGAGATAGCGCAGAGGTAATCAATTAACAGTTTATTCACTGAACACGAATGGAAATCACAAGCACATTAGTGCATCGGACTACATAAGAGTCAAGGAATTACTTAGCAAAACCCTACGAGCACACACACCTACAAACACATCTACACACACACCTACACACTCTCAGGCAGGAAATGAAAGTTGCGCGTCAAAGCGGAAATGCTTGCGTTTGATACAATTGAATGGATATCAAGTTGTGAAATATTATTTTAATTTAATTTAAAATAAATCATTAAGTTGCAAATTGGAATGAAAGTATTCTCAACTTAACTTTTCAATTTTAGAAATTGTCATTTAAATTCTTTTTGCAAAAGAATGCCTTTATTTTAGCTTGTAATTGATATTTTTGTATTCTTATAAATATTTCAATTACAAGCATCCGCTGAGTCGACGGACATTTTATAGCATTCACAATACTGTTTTGTAATTCACATTTTATTCTTTCAACTGACATAATTATTATTTTTATTAACTTATTGTTGTATATTTTTTATTGGCACACTGCAGGATAAACAATTTTAATGAGCTGCTTGAATAATATTTATGCTCTTCAGTGTTATTCTTTATAATTACGTAACAACAAATTGCGGATTCAATAAAAAAATCGGAACCTCAACGACAATAAACAATATTAAATTTAAAAAAATAACACTGAATTCTTTGCTGCACATTGCTTTCACTGACATGAAAATGTATCTTTTAATTTCGAAAACTTTATTAATAATTGCACTTACAGACAAGGCCAAGTCGTTTTGCTTTACTTTTCCATTATATTTCCCTGATTTTTTAGGAATGCAGCCTTCGTACTTTGCCTATTGTGTTACATAAATCTCTCAATTTATGTACTTCAACATCACGTTTAATTTTGTTTAATCATTTCCATTACAAAAAAAAAAATTGTTGCCGAGAAGTCAATAGAAATGGATGGCCTAGAATAAAAGTTAATATATTTCATTCTGTTGGGCTAAATAATGGATGAATAACCTGAAGTAGATTCAATCCAAGCAGTTATTTACTTTATAGGTACATATGATGCCATACATTTTTCATGAGAATGTTTCGCATTTTGGAATTTTAAAAGAAATTTCACTTGTATATAGGTAATCTGCGGTTAACATTAATTAAAATTTTATAAGAATAAAAAAGGAAAGAACAAATGCGACGTTTCAGAATTTTACTTATGTCACCCCCGACATAAATACATAGACACGATATAATCTAGGCACACAAATTGCATTTGCGTGTTAGTCTTTGAGTTGCCTGTGGCAGAGGGTGAAACCGGATCCGTTGTTTGGGGTAAGGTTGACAAAAGGGGGTAGCTACTGTCAAGCGTATATAAGTTGGCAACACAAAAACGCGTATTAATTAAAGCCAAAACAAGAGAAAAATCGAGGCGCGTCGACTTGAGTTGAGGGCGCTTAACCGAAGGATGAAAAAGAAATGCGTGTTTTCAGCCACTTTTCTTGTCAAAGTGCTTTGGCCCAAGTACTCATTTCCTTCTCATAGATAGACAAATGGAAATGTCTACAGTAATAATACTTGATACGTGCTACACTAATACTATTTTTTCCGTCATTATTATTTTATTCCTATCAGCCTTACTATAACTAGTTTGTGTTATTTGAATTTAATACTCAATTTGAATAATTAAAGAACACTTACATGTACACCTGTTTTTCATACAGATATTTAAAATTTGACCTTTCAGTTTTCTCTTCTTAACCTGTCAAGGACACAAATAAACCTTTAATGGAGTGAGCACATTTGCATAGACATAAAACAGTCGAGCAGTTGAATGTTTATGACCCTTTTGACTTGGCAGGATTTTTTTCTGGCTATAATTACATTGCGATTATGTGGTAGCATTTCGAGGAATTGTAATTGAAATTTAAATGAATAGCCAGATGTTTGGTGTGACGGGAAGCTCGTGTTGATTTGGAAATATCGTGCGGATTTTAATTGCAAATCGCGTTAACTTAAGCGCAAAAGTTGGACCATAATCAGCACGTTGGCCACTTCATCGGTCATTATGGCCAACCATAAACAAATGAACCAACAAACTGAAACTGCCACCTGGCATCGACAGTCAACACTTTGCCTCAAATTGCATGTTACAACCGTCCATTGCGGTTGTCCCAAAATGTTGGCAGTAGAATGCGAAAAAATAGGCAAATAAAAGAAGAAAAGCGTAAGGAACAAGGCGAAATCATTCATTATCATGTCACGTCAATCGAAAACAATGTAATGACTGCACATGATGCCTATCTTAAATAGAATGGCAAACCGGCCATAACGAATCGACACCAAAATTGACCAATACTCACGCACACTTTCCCACAAGCACATGGATGCATGTGAGTTTATTTGTGTGTATGTTTTTTTCTCTTTTAGGCATAGGATGTGGCGAAAAAGTTTGCGGGAAAAACGTTTATCATACATTAGCCATGGCTCAAGCGGCTTAATCAGCTGTAAATCTCTCTCAAAGAGCTAACAAATGGTCAGAGTAAAAGCAAAGGTTACCCCCAAAGGGTTCAATGTGCGATGAAGCCAAGCGTTAACAGAAATAAACAGCAAAAAGTTGTTAAATCCAGTGTTGAAGTGCGACGGGCAAAAGTGGAATGATGAAATTTACAACATATATGTTTGTATTCTATATATAATATTATATAAATTAAGATATCTTAAGCAAACTTACAGATTATATGTTTGGGACTGTCATTCATCATTCTGACCAAATTTGGTAAAAGTCGGATTACTATATCATATAGCTGCCATAGGAACAATATAATGCAAATTATCGATTAGTATGAAAATTGTAATTCTTTCTTAAGAAATCTCAACCAAACTTATACTAAAGGTTACTTTGACTAAACTTAATTAACATTATTAACTAAATTTCATTTCCGCGAGCGAAGCGAGCCGGGGGTTGGCGAGCGAAGCGAGCAGTATAAATTATAAAATTGTAACTTGAGATCGGATACCTAAAAATAATAACAGATTTGTTAGCGAAATATCTCAGAAAATATGAAAATAATTTGCATCACTTATTGTTTTATAGCAAAATGAGAATTATTGATCTGTCAATCTCACCACAAGTTTCATTTGGGACAGATTAGCCCAACTGTATTAAAAGTTCGCCAATCAAAAACACTTTTCCTTTCCCGATTAACTATTCCGTATTTACAATTAGTTATATTCCTTGGTGACAACTGTAAGCCTGACCAGTTGGCATTGGGTCAACTTAATTGGAATTTCTGGCTAAGCAGTCCAATTAGCATTCTAAACAGAGAACTCACATTGGAAGGAAGGCAAGAATGTTATCTTATAGTGATCTCTAGTGATTCAACAAGTTGTGCAGTAAATATTTAATTATAAATCGAGACAAACTTTCCTTTCCTTGTACTAGCATTTAATATTAAAAATTCTTTCCGCGATGTCATTTACCTAACGTGCCAATAATTTCAAAAATTTACTTTGTGGGCCTCTGAATAAATAACAGAAGGTTGGTTGGCTGGCCCAGTGCTCCAATGCCCGAGCAACAACAACAAGTTATGCATTCCAAAAATGCTATAATTACAGTAGTTCCTGGCGAAGTAAAACGGGAAAAGCAGTGGGTCAATGGGTGTGACTGGGTCGGTCTTATTAAGGCACATTTTGGTTTGTTGGTTGGCCAAATAACATTGGCATGGACTGCAGAACTGGTTAGGTGAATCGTCGAGGGGTATAAACTTTATAATATACTTCCGTTTGCTTTCGTTCGCATGGCAGCGGCATTTCAAAATATTTGACATTTGCATAAATAACACACGAGAGCATCAGGAAAAGTGGGACAGGTAAAAGGTATATATAGAGCTAAATGGCAAATATAAAAAAGAAATGATTTGCCCGGAATTGGGCAAATTAAAAATCGTTGGCATTACGGGAAATATGTAACGCACCAAAACGAACAAGCTCTTATAATTCCATGTATCCCAATCCGAAGACCACATCAACATGGAAGCGATCAGAGGGCCTTGTGTAAATAAGATTTACCTGAAACCAGAAAGCAGCAACAACAACAAGAACAGCTGTAACTCAACCACAGGCGGCAAGCCGGGAAGCAAAGCCACCTTACTAAATAAACAAATTTATAAACAAAGAGCAACAGCAGCAAAAGAGAATAAGCAAAAACAAGCGCATATTAAGAGTAATCGACTAGAAGATTCCCTGTACTCATGTGAATGTCCTCACACTAAGTCATCAAGTGGTAGGAAAATGGAAATTGTTTATATACCAACTTAGGGCAGCTGTAAAAAAGGAAATTTTCTGAGTCAGCATCAATTGTTCGCGCAGAATAGATTGATGGATCTCCGGTAGAGCAAAGAAAGTATTTGGAATTCTTAAGAAAGTAGATAACTTATTTAATAATAATAATAAGTTCTTCTGCGTCTGAGTGCAGGGTACGCGGAGCTTAAAAAATAAATGAAGAGTCGAAAGAGAAAAGCGGGCGCAAACGAAGTTTATTTATCCGACGAACGGGCAAAAATTAGAAGCGGCTGCATGCAAATTGGCAATTAGGAAATCTTTTATTTTATTTTATGAATCCGCGGAGCGTCGATTTCATTTTCTCCATGTGGCTGGTTTTGGTTTCAAATGCAAATGGGTATGCTCTTAAATGGTTCATTCTCCCACCGTTCAGAAGGGAGAATGCGAGGGGAGGCAATTCCATTTAAGGGATGTTTTAGTTGTTTACTTTTGATATGGGGTGAGAGAGAATGTGAGAGATTGGGATGGTAGGTTGATTTTCATTCTTCACGCTCCTATATGCCGTTCATTCTGTGAAACGTATTTAATTTCATTGCTGCGTTGTAGATTTTTGGTTTATTTTCAGGCCAATTCATATGTGTGGATAGCGATATTTAATGTATGCGAGTGTGTGTATGTGTGTGTGTAGTGGCCTCATGCATTCCGTATTGTTTGCAGTACACTCGACCCACATTTAAAATGGAATAAGCCACGTACTGAAACATATCCAAGGATGGCAACTATTGTCGTATTAAAAAACGATAAAAGAAATTATAATTGTTTGTGAAAATATTAATTGTTCAATCTAAAAGCTACGATAATTTTATTTATTTCTTTTTGATGGCATATAACTATACGAAAAACAGCAAATATTTTTAAACATAAATATTGACACTACATTGGAAAATTCTACAAATTATATTCATAATTATATGTAATTAATTAGGCAGTAAATTTGCAATGGAGCCGATTATTGTAATTATCTGAATTATTTATTTATTTTATTTTATTATGATTTGATGTATTATTTTTATCACGAAATACTTTTAATTACTGTTAAAAGGCATTATTCAAGCACTTATTGCAAAGCCTTATAAAAGCCGAAGACTTATTAAAAAGCCTTCAATAGAAAATAGATTTTGTTCGAATTAATTAATTTAATTCCCAATCCATGACTATGGGTTTTGCAGTGAGTTTGCAATTTAAAACACTAGCTGCGTGGTGTGTATAAGGTGTATAAGGATAAGTATATCAACTTTACCTCAGCTCACATTAAATTTTGTTATATCTATAAATTACTTTTCGACAATTTCCGAAAAAATTAAATTCTATGTTGAGGGTAACGGTGCAATTGAAACTGATACATTAAGATGAGAGCTAAAGAGAAGTGAAAACAGAGGCAAAGAGAGTCAGAAACAAGGGCAAGAAATCTTCGTTTAGATGAAAGATTACGGTCGAGTTAGCAAGTGAAGTAAGTTGTCTACTTCTTTTCTACAGTGGGCCAAGGGACATCTTGAGTAAAAATCAATTCCCATATCAACGGACAGACAGATAGAGGTAAAAGTAGCTTATTTCAATCGAAATCGTTAAGTTTCGATGTTTAAATTGTGTAAATCCTTTTATATTAACGCTTTTCAAAGTTTTCTCCTTAGTTGTTGTTAATGCGATGTCAATGCGATTGTCCATTACCTCCTCACAGCCCCGCTCTCACTGTTTTATCTATGCCCTTTCAGGACTGTTTGGCATTGCTTCAAGTAACTTTGATTTGATAAGTCAACTGCAAGTCCCTTTTCGTCGTCCAACCAACCGGTACTCGGAACAGGGATCATGGCAGTCGCCATTTTCAGCTTGTCGGTCTTTATTTTGGTTTGTTATGGCCAGGCCAAGCGGCGGGTTGCCAAAATATAAACTTGGTAACCTGTTGCTAGGGGATTACCCGAGCGTTCAATGTAAGGAAAAGGAAATAAGAAAAAAATGGATGAAGCAGCAGAGTCCACACGACCTGGCATATGCATAGAGAGAAAAAGTTTTGCTTTGATATTTGATTTCTATGCCGGTTATGGGCCTACCACGCCCATCTCGCCCTTTGCGTCACTACTTTGCCTGTCACGGCGCCCGCATCAACAGTAAAAATCAGTCAAATGGAAAAAGGTTCAAATAACCGCGATTTTTTCGCTTTGTTTTCTACTCTCAGCTTACTTTTCAGCTTTTCCGGCCTCCATTTGCCTTTTCCCCAGCTCCCATTTTCAGCTCTGCGATATCAGATGATAAGCGTGTTACGACGTGCACCAAGCCAAATACCAATACCCAACTGGCTCCATATTGCCACGAGTTTATTATGGCATCCCCAAGTGCGTATTTGTGTGTGTGGAGGAAGGGAGATGTGTCATACATATGCATATATGCTTAGCCACAAAAAGTTTAGCACCATTTGAAAGGCTCGTAAATTGTCTCTAACAAATGCGTATGTCTCTTTATATTGACGAACTTTGATATCTTCATAACTATGAAGCATTACACTTTATTGAACATTCTGACAGCGGCAAAAGATACATTTCCCATTTGTTAGGAATCTAAACTTTAGATATGATTCTTGTTGGGGTTTCTGTGAATCTAGAATGCTTATTTTATAACATTAAATAAAAATCTAATCGACCTCAGACCTGATTTCGTTAAAATCATTGAGAGTGCCCATATTTGCTTATTTTTTCTGGTCACTCTACACATTTTGTATGGAGCTGCTCTGAAGAACTGATCGACGAAATCAAAATATAATTATAATCGAATCTTAATCGTTTGCAGGAATATCTCTTTACTCTTTACTCTTTTTCATTACTCAATTTCTCGCCCTTGCCTACTTCAAGACAAAATGTCTTTCTCATAATCATCGATAATTATACTCTAACATTTGTCAATAATGATTTAATCAGTTTCAGTGTGATTCAGTATCTTTAAATGCTTCAAATACAAGTCAGCCCTCTGACTTCCTGCTGATATTCATAATGTATGGGTTGATGAATGTACATACATATGTACATATGTATGAATGTAATGTATGTATATATGTCACATGACAGCCATTAAGAATATTGATTTCCATATCGCAATATTACAAAAGTCAGGACGCAAGGGCACACTCGAGTCTAAGCAAAAAAAAAAAAATTCTTGAGGCAATCGCAGGATATGCACACAGACATACACACACATACACACACTCGCAGCCTGTGAGTCACAGGCACATGCCAAATGCGCTGACGTAATGTGAAAATTATGCGTTGTAATTTGCGCCAAAGCAAAAGCGGAAGACGACGCACTTCGAAGTCCGGATGTGCCAATGGCAACAACAACAAGAACGAGATACACTCGTATTTCAAAGAGAAAATATACACACAGTCGTACACACACAAACACACACGCGCTCACATGCAGATGAAGAGACAAGACAAAAAATTGAAACACTTTAACATCCAAAACAGCTAAACTTTTTTTGCGCTTTTGTTGCTGTTTTTTCGAGTTGTTTTTTTAGGCGCTGTTGTTGTTTTTTGGCACTTTCTCACTTTTGGGTAAAGTTGGGGTATCGAGCAGGGGTTTCAGTAGGGCGTGGCGCAAAAGGAAGTTGTAAAAATAAAACATAACACATTTACAACTAAGCGAGAAGCAGAGAGAAAGACAAGTTAGTGCGTGATAATCCGGGTATGCTCCATTGTTAGACACTCTTTAAACAAATGTAGTAATAAGGTATACACAGAAAGGCAATATTACAGTAAAAAATGGTTTCAAAATCAATATTTTTCTTATCGACAAATATTCTGATCTTTAAATTTAATTTTCCTTTTACATGAAGGCTTATTTTTATTTTTACTATTTATCAATTCTTCAATATGTGTTATTGAAAATTTATTAATCAGGGAGTTTTTATTTGCAACTTTAATGCTATATGGTCTAACTTTATTACAATATCAAATTTTAGATATTTGCTGTAAGCTTATTCTTAAGTTTCCGTCGTTAATTAATCGTAGAAGCAATTTTAGGGTTTTTTATTCTATCTTACTTCCGCCTTTTCTGCCTCTCAACTTTTCTACAACTTTATTTTCTTAATATAGGCATATCTAAGTATGTCTCTTTCTAAATTTAAAATGTATAACCTTCTAATACTAATTGATCTGATTGACTATTTTTGGAGTTTAACCCAACAAATGTGAGATCATTTAAATTATTTAAAATCGTACTTTCTAACGTTAAATAAATACAAAAATATTCTATGTGATATTTTACCCGATGACAATATCTATACCTATTGATGATTTCATCCCTTATTTCATGAGTGGGACAACTGACACACTCTTAAGCCACTACAGGGTATAGTAAAACATGGCCAAGAAAAATAAGTACACGAAAATTTGTGGTCGTTGAAGAATGTGCCTGTTCTCGGTTGGTGGCAGGTGCTGCATGGGGAGGTGGTTCGGGAGTCCTGAAAACTGCTCCCCCGTTGCGCTGGGATGCCCAAATTTGTGAGATACTAAATGTGGCATGAGGCAGAATACAAGGAACATCAACAACAAAGAGTAACAGCACAAGACAAAAGAAGAAGAAAAAAATACTCGAGCTCTAAGTTAACTCTGTAAATGTTTAGAAATAAATTTGTGTCGCCTGCAACGTTGCCACAAAAAAGACCCTCATAAATGTTTACACCTTGTCACAGGGTATAGTATGTTCTCACCTCACTCGTACCTGAGACGCAGCTTTGGCAAAGGAACTGCCTGGCAATGGCAGGAGCTGAGAAAACGTGTCAATGATGCGGCACAGACATCACTGATAACCGACGCTGTAATAACCATAATGGACACCAGTGCATTCCACCGAACAGTGGAATCAACATTCTAAGAATGCATACATATTTTCAGTTTTGAATGTAAAGCATTAATTTAAATGCACAACTGCTGATCAGACATGATTTTTGTACAACTTCTGATATACATTTTTAGTATTAAAATCAACGTGCTATTTAAAAAAAAATAATTTAAAAAACAAACAAAAAATAACAAAATAAAATATATTTTTTATAATAAGCAATAAATAACTTGCACATGTGATAATTGCTTGTATTTATGTATCAAATTAGGATGTACTTGATAAAAAGTCATTTCTATAGTTGTTAGATCCATTTTACTACATGAAGAAGCTTAATCTTGTCTTTCGAAAAATATTAAATAAACATTAAATATATTTATATTGAACGTTATCTTATTTAAAAGTTAAGAGTGCATGATTACCAAATTCCCATAATATCAAAGATCTGAGCCCTCGAAAGTGTAGACCGATTTCAATAACATTTATTTAACAACTCAGATTGCTCTCAGTCACTGACATTTGATAAAGTGTTTAATGAGCATTAACCCACTGTGCAACAGTTTCATTATTTTCATATACTTTGCTCATCCCATCGTGTTCGTTTTTCTTTTATTTTCTTTCTTTTTTTAGGTTTTTCCTTGTGCTTATGATATGTTTTTGTATTTGTATTCGTATTTTGTGTTGAATAACTGGGAGCAGTCGGTGCTCGACTACAATGGACAACGAAGACATTTAAAATTGTTGAGTTGAGTACATAATTTGTTTAATGGTGATTTATTGTTGGGCTTTTCCAGACGCTGTGGCGTCTCAGCTCAACAAATAGCATAAATTTGCATATATTTCGATGGCATACTTTTATTCAGCATTCAAACAGATGGATGCTTTTCTATTGTTCAACATTTTCACTTCAACTTCGCTAGTTTTCATTTTCAGTTTTTATACAGTATTTAATTAAAATAGTTTTTACCAGTAAATGAGATTAACTTATTTGATAAAGCAACAACGCGAATATGTTGCACGTAATGCTGGTCCTTTTTTGGCTATTAAAAATAGAATTGGGTGTGGCAACTTCGTGTAGCCACGAATTTGACTGGGGCTGATTTTGGTCTGGCTCTGAATGCGGGAAGCGATAAATTCGAACGAGTTTGGACCATTTGTAAGGCTTCAACAACAATTAAAATCATTATGGTGGAAATTTTAATTATACATCAGTTTGCTATTTTGTGTAAATATTGGAAAACAAAAAATAGGATAATAGTAAAAACTAATTATCTACAATGTTTCACAGCTTAAAGTTATTTGTTTAAAATCTGAAACAAATTTCAAATATATACGGTCAACAGGAGTGTATTTAGAGAGCTTTCTAAATACACTTCTGTTGACCATTTCATAATTACAGGGTAGAAGTATCTCTTCTAAAAATTTCAAATACTTTCATTCGCCATTTTTTCTCAAAGCACGTAAAAATAATATGAAAGAATGCGTGACATTTTAAGCGAAATACAAAGCTAGGGAACACGCAATAAAATAAAAGGGATGAGCAAAAAAAAAGCAAGCCGCAACTCGTTAAAATTTTATATCAATTGCTGTATGCATACAAAACGAACAGAAACAACAAAAGCATTTTTAAAAAGTTAAACAGAACAAGAAATGAGAACCAAAATAAGCAGCAAAACAAAAAAAAAAAAAAAACGAATTATAAATGCAGAGAAAAAGAGGGCAAATTAAGGACAAAATACCACACGGACGTCAGCAGCTGCAAACAAAAAGTTAAGGTATGCAAGTGTGCTTGTGTGTGTTATCCAAATAGTCATAGAATGGGAATGTCACAAAATATTACGTATACGCATATTAAGTATATGCATACACCTTGTTCAGTCAGGTTGGGAAAGGGGAGGGCCAAGTTGGCAGTAAACTAATTTGTTTTTAGCCAAAAAAATTTTGGGCGTCGGGCAGTGCGACTCGTGAGCGTGCGACAAATGAAATATTTAAATAATTCAGGCACACAAACATTTTGACAACACGCCGACAAAATGCCACAAAAAGTTGCAAATTGCGGTTATTGTGGCGAACATATAATAAATAATTTTATGCAAAGGCAAAAAAAGAAAAAAATACCTCGATGACTTGCAGCAAAAAGTGGCATGCGTCAAAGTTTTCAACCCGAAAGCAAGCCAAAGAGAAAAACTAAAATACATAGTCATCGTTATCAGCATTGCAATGTTCATTTTGATATCCATTATGATGATGGTGATGATGATGATGATGATTATGTTAAGCGTTGGCTGAGTCAAACTTTTTTGCATTTGAAGCGGAAGTGATTTCATCAAAAATTCATATTAACTAATTGGATTTGATGCCATTTCCCAGTTTTTTCACTGCCTAGCAATATCCGGCTATTGCCTGGCCCTGGACTCACACGCACGCACACACGCATATACTCAAACACCACGCCTAACTTAATAACCATGTTTATTTTAAATTAAAAATTTATTTGCATACGAGTAAATGCCAAATAAACGAATGCCACCGCCGCAGGACATTGAAGGACGTTGCCAGTGACAAATTGTTTATACATTCATATTGTATCTGTGTGTATCTGTGAATGTATCTGTATAAGTGTGTCACAAGTTGGCAAGTTTCCCCCGCAGTACTCACCTGAAAAATACAAGAGAAAGAGAACAATTTATGGTATTTGTTGTATGAATAAAAAACAGCTGCTCTACATTTTGTATAATACCCCATGGATCGTGATATCCCTTCTAACATTACAATTTATTTCTGTTATGGGAATGTGCAGTCAACCCAAAGGTTCAATTAATTTACCCATTCAATAACTGTCGATTATTTATAGTCTATATAAACCAAATGTCCAGTTACATTCACACATTCTATGTGCAATTCTTTTACGTTGTCTTTTTTGAAGGATTTCAACATGTTTTATTCATTTCAAGTTTCACAGCACACTTTTGGGAGCAGCTGAAAACAATTAGCATAGAAATTGCAGCGAAGCGGAAAGTGGTACTTAAAAAGTACAAAGCGTTTATTAAGCTTGTAAATTGTAAAATGTACGTGACAGGCAGACGGAGACATCGCAGACTATATAAAGTACATATATATGTATATTCTTGATATATATTCAGCATCAACAGTCAATTCGACATACTCGTATGTCCGTTTTTTATGTCTGACCGTATGTATGTTTCTGTATATTTCTTCCGTTCCAAAGCGAAAAACAATTGAACACAATAGTTTTGGCCATATGATAGATAGCAAACTCGGGAGTTATTTAAGAAACAAGAGACTCCTGACGCTAAATTGTGATGTGATTGTGTTCACTTAAATAAGTGCAGGGTCTCTCACAGTCGGGTTTTCTCGACTGTAGACTTCCCTATTAGTTTCAAGTTTTTTCACATCAGTTTTGTAGCAACAATTTACATTAAAAATCGTGCAAAACATTGCGAAATTGTGTCAGTTTAAGTGAAACAACGAAAATTACGTATACGTAGTGAATCCCGCTATTTTTGCATATGTACTTGTTGTCTTGCCAGACAAGTAATGAACTCCGCCTAAAAGAGCACTTCACAGCTGTTGGCGTACACTGGCTCCACTCTATATGTGCCTTTTTTGGAATCCTGTATGGCGTGCTTATGTAATGGGATAGGGGACGGAGGAAAGCAGGGAAAGCTGGAGTTTTCGCACTTGTGCGCTGTCTTGCGAAAGAACGCAGCAGTCGAAAATAAAAGCAAGAAAAACGTGGCAAATATTGCAAAATATTAAAAATGTTGCTGCCAAAGGCAGCATAAATAGTACCAGAAAACGCGGCCAACCGGCAGCAGTAAAATACGAATAATACGAAGTAGAAGTGTCGACATCGTCTGGCAGACGGCAGGAGCCAAAACGGCTGCAGGATGTGCTGTAGCAGACGGCAAAAAGAGCTACAAAATAGCATAGAAAATTAATAATCGCGCAATTTTTGCGCCAGTAAACAATGGAAAAGTCTTGGCTCGTTAGTTTCCTCATTATTCTGAATTTTCTTGCAACATTGAAAGCGAGCTGCAACGAGCTCTTGCTGAGCTTTTCACGATTTCTATTTTGAAAACTTTTGCAGATGCAGTTCTAACTCTCGGGCATGGAACATAACGCAACGCCTGACAGAAGATAGATGAGTGCCACTCTCTGACAGGACGAGAATCAAGAATGAAGACTAACTCGGAAATAATTCAAAGCCAACAAAAAAAAACCATTCAATATAATTTATCATGAAATTTGTTGATCCTTTGTCTACATTGCATTGTTTTCACTGGACAAGTGTAAAAATGAGATTCCACGGATAACAAGAGTCAAAAGAGGTGGCAATTGACAAACCATTGTCTTCAAAAAGTGTCTTAAAAGTTTGTTTAGAAGAAACCGATTAGCGTAAGTCTATAATTAAAACTGATATATATATCATTTTTATTGGGTAGAGCATGGTTTAAAGAAAACTTATGTTACTGAGAATTATTCCTCTGAAATAAGCAATGAATTAAATACTACTTATTATACATAATAATATGATTAAGTACACCGATAAAAAGACCAAATTCTAAAATCAAAAACAGTAATCTTAAATATTTTGTTCTTAAAGTGAGACCATTTTAAGACCAAATTCCTAATACTGAGAATATTAATCTAAAAATTAATCTAAAAATTCGCAGACCAAAACTCTTAGTTCTAAGACCAAAATCTTAATCTTAGAACATTTTTTTTATTAGTGTACTATTTTCTTAGCTTAAGGTTTCAGTTAACTAGCTGAAAAATATTTTTTCGTAAACTGTATAGAAGCTTATCTAAAATAATTAAAAAATTACTCTTAGCTTATCCATAACTGGGCAACAAATTAACTATAAGAATTAAATTTTGAAATAAAGAAACCTAATAATAAGATATTGAAATTAAATATATTTTGTTTTGATTTAGTAAATCTCACCTCAAATTTTGCCGTTTTATTAAATAGGAATGTCCATGACTTTTAAAATAAGCTTTTTTTTTTAATCCTTTTCGTTTAAGTTTTTAATCCCTCAATTTATAACGAAATATATAATATAATTAAATGTCCAGTTAATTTACATTTTTTTTATAACAATATTCCATTAATTTCATTGTAACTCAAATACTCATTTAAAAATTTAATAAAACTATAGCCACATATCGAATATGCTGTATGTCTTTCATGTTAATCTAATTTGTTATATGTACATTTTATTACTTAATTAAATTACAGAGCAAAACAGGTATAAAATCGAACGGCAATATTTGTAACCAACAGCTGGTGTACCTGATATTTAAATTGTGTTGTCACCTTAGTTATTTAACGTGGCATCACAACAATTAATTGAATCAAGGACTGGCAATTGTTTTTTCCCAATAAAATGCAGCCTTGTGGTCAATGTTGAATGTTCTGTGCACTTGTATTGTTTTATTGGAACACAGTGTGAGTATTCGAACCTGGACACTTCCATTAACGACTCGAATTACATATGGTAAATAAAAAGTGCAGATAGAGTTGCAGCCACAGTTTTCCTGATATTGCACGAACAGCTAGCGACCAGTTCGACACTAGCCCAAAGTCGACAAAATCAAATTACATGGCCAATAAAGAGAAATAAACGAAAGCCAATGGAAGAGCTGGGATGAAGTATTGCCTGTCTGACAATGTCAACTACAGCAACAACAATACCACCAACAACGACAACTACATTATTAATGCACAACGAACTTGAACTAAAGTTGGAACGCGCGGCAAACCAGAAAACATGGCTAATTTAAAAATGTGCGAGCGTAAATTTCATTAACTTGGCTTGCAAAGTTGGCAAAGGCGACGGTAACGCAACAGCAAATTTATAATAAAGTAAAATACAAGTAAAGCACGAATAAAGCATAATTCAAAGCCAAATTGCGTACGACACTTTCGCTTGTCATTTCAGTTTGCATTTAAAATCATCTCTCTTTTATTTTGTTTCAGGTGAAAGTGTCGATGAGTAGAGAGAAGAGTGCGGGGTGTGGATGCATTAAAAAGTTTTCCAACATTTTTCATGGAAATTTTACCTTTGAAGTTATGATAAAAATTCCTAATGATTTTTTCATAGCTGTTAAATAAACAATTGGGGGCAAAACTTTCGCCAGTTTCCCAAGCACCTGTTCCCGTATTTGTATGCGCTCTGATAGCAGCATTTTATTTTTATGCTCTCGGGGTTCGGGGATTACCCAAGAGGTAAAAAGGGCAACAAATTTGTTTGTTGCGTGCATGAATATAATCAAATTTTGTCATTTAATTTGAGGGGGAGCTTAAGGTCATGAAAGCTAAACGCTCATAATGTTGAGATCTTGTGCAGGTCGACATCGAAAATGGTCTATAAGTTTAAGTTAATAAATTGCAAATTTTTTAAATAAATAAATCAAACTGAATATTTAAATAGCTTGATGAAAATGTAAACTTGCTGCAGGTTAAACTCATACACTCTGCTAACAGTATTGGAGTTACATCACGATCATTTGGTTCAATTGATTCAATTTTATATGTTAATCGATGACCTTCAAGTTGATGTACGAGTATTTTGAGGCATCAATTTATTTACATATATCCATATACTGATATCTATTAAAATATATGCATCAATACGAAAAGTTAAAAAAATTAAAATTAAATTAAATAATTACATATACATATGAATACTTTTGAAATTTTCGTTTGATAACTGACAACGATTCTTTTAATATATACTTTTAAAATGATAAATTGATCCTTTGAATCAGCTGATTCCTCTTTGTCTGATCAACTGATCATTAAGTTGAACTCTTTTGTGTAATGTGTAAAAATGTTTTGTTTTTATTATAGAGTTAACAATCGCAACATTTAAAAATTTATAAAATTTTGTTTTTTCTTTTATTTTGATTTTAAATTTTTTGCTTCATTGCTGTAATAATATTAAATGAACCTTCGTCTATACTTGGCGAATTTAGTGATCTATTACTAGAAATCTATGTATAATACTTTTTTTTTGAATACCGGTTAAAAACAAATAAATTGAAATGAATAACGATAAAGCATCTGTGAATAATTCATCAACATTTCCATTCTTTCGTTTATGAGTATCCCAATTAATTTAATAATATCCATATAATTATATGTGCATTTTTATTAAATTTTCTTATTGATTGAATTCCCATCTACTGTCTGTCTGTTCGTTGGGATTACCACGTGTCACGTCTTATAAGCGACCCAATGATTTAAATGTATAGTCCCCCATTCATATACGTATATTTGTATGTATAATGTACGGGTAATCCTAGTTGTTGCTGTTGCTCACCTTTTATTTTCAATAAATTCGCTGCGTGTGGAGTAGAACAAAGAGATATCCAAAGCACGTGACAGATTTTCTTGGATTACACATGCTGACACACGCCGCGCGCACACACTCACTCACACACATATGTAAGTGACACACAATAATCTGATGGAGAGACTCAGGACTCTGTTGTTACTGTTGAAATTCACATGACTGAATATGAGCGGCAAAAAATTCAGATTGCCCGTCACACGTTATCCTTTACCCGATAACCGTTTTCCTGTTCACCGTTCACCCTTCACCTTTGCCACGTTAACTATCAGTCGTTAACCGCCAGTGAGACGTCACTTATGTATGTACGTATGTATATTCGAATTCCACTTAATATTTCTGGGATGACTCGGCGCGAGGCATTCACTTGGCTTATTCGGTAAGCGGTAAATGCAGCATCTTAATCACTGATTAAATCGAGCATACGCCACGTTAACAACACGAGTTAAACGCCAAAACGGCAACACACAAAACACACACGACAGTTCTGGACACAACTGAAGCCAACGACAACGGCATTCGAAGTGGCGACACAGGCAATAGCGTGTCACTACGAACTGTGCCACAGCTACCCGAAGCAGCTGCCACACGAACGGCAGAGCCGAATGCCGGAGAAAGAGAGAGAGAGGGTTTATGGCAAAAAGCATTGCATACTTTTAAGAGCGCGTTTTCATTTGGGTGTGTTTTTGGCTTTGGGACTGAGTCTGCGCTTTTCATTCAACAACAGTGTCACACCAACAGGCTGCTTAATAGAGATAGAGAGAGAGCAAGAGAGGGAGAGAGTGAGAGCTGATGTGTGCTCATTTGCATGCCACATGCCGAGTGCCCACAGTCCCAAAGCTGTCCCAATTGAACAGCTGTTGAGTGCGAAATGAAGCCAATGGAGCAATGTCTCCTCGTTAATGCGCGGCTGTCATCCTCGTAAGCGTCCTCGTCCTTGTTGTCGTGCCTGTGACGCACTCGTTGTGGCATGTCTTAGGTCAGAAACATTTGCCGTCGCCCTCGTCGTCGCCTTAACTGTGGCAAAGGCAGCCGCATGCCACTTGCCACTTGCCGCTTGCCGGTAAAGGCGGAATTTTTAATTATGATAAATGATCATTCATAAAAATTAATGGCATTGCAGTTGCGTGTTTATATACAAATTTAATAAGTTATATATCTAATACAATTCCATATATAGTATATATATGATTATTTAGAATAATTATTATCATAGTTATTCAACACCATCAATTTGTTTCATCTTTGCATTGGGAACCAACTTCTGTTGCTCTCCTTTCATTTGGCTTGATTCTGTTGGCCTCTTTTTAGATGCTCTGCACTTGACAGCCAAGATTTATGCGGCCTGCATGGCTCTCACTGTCGCATGGGCTGCTATGAGGCATCCTGCCTCTACCCCCACTTCCTGTGCCATTGCCAGGTGTTGATGTGCCAGATGTGCTTCAATCACCATCAGCGTCACTTAATAAAATCACAGCACGACATGTGATGAATTGTAGCCATTTTTGTAACTGACGGGCAACGCTTTTAAGTGGAAAACATTTAACAAGCCTCGAACAGCTATTAAGCACCAACTATCAGACCCAAACAAACCAATTGACAACTCAAATAAAAATAAATAACACAATATGGAAAAAACACTCAACACATCTCTTTTACTCCTCTTTCCCACACACACAAACATAAAATATGCATTTGTTTCTGTAATGCACAATTGAATAATTATTCAATTATATAATGTCAAGGCAGTAAACCGCAAAATAAGTTTAAAAAATTTTTTTGATGGTGTTAATGGGGAAAGTTGATTTGGCGCCATTTAGCGCTCGTTATTCCAAAGTGTTTATTTGCGATCTTAAGGGTTTTAATGTGTTTTTGGGCATTGTACAACAAGGCTATATTGTACTGCAACCAGAAACATGAAGCAGCTGCAGGGACAGAACAGAGACCAGGACAATAACCCAGATCGACAAACGAGTCTCAATGTATTGTCCGACAACTCGACTAAAACCAAATTGACCAAAGTTAATTTAACCAGTGTAAACAGGACGAGCCTTGGCGCCGGCAACACAAATGCGGACAAGATGCTAGCCAAGACATGGCAGTAGACAAACAGAGGAGGAGGAGGCGAAGAGCAGGGAGAAATTAGGGAGGCGATGGTGGGGGTGGAGTTAAAATCAATTGGAGCGCCAACAAACGCTTCAATCAATTTTACTTTGGCAAACACTGAGTGCAAAATAAATCACAGCAGTCGAGTCCAACTTGTAAGGCGCTGCAAGAGAGTTTCTCGGGAGAAACGGAAGAAGGAGAAAGGGAGGAGCTGAATGGTGTGTGCGCATACTTGTGTTTATCTTATTTATGCAAAGCTGTGGCAAACAGCAACAACTTCAACGGCTGTGGAAAAATATAAAGAAAGGCAAATGCCGAGTGGCAAGGCAGACGACGGTAAAGCTGCTAAAAAATGAATGAATTGAATGAAATGCGGGTAAAAGCAACAATCCCCCACCCCCCACTCCCGCTCCATGATTGCCACACTACATGCAGCTGTGAAGTCTTGGTCTACAATCCGACCAAACCAAGATCAGGATATGTGTAGAGCATCCTTAAAGGAGTCTACATCAAACATCTCAAACGAAATAAATGAATAATTTATAGACGCATTCGCAGGACGGTGAAAGTCGAATGCAGCTCAACTCAACGACGAAGATGCCACCTATGTCACACACACACACACACACATATATATATAAATATATATATATATATATATACAGAGTAGTTGCAGGTGCATTGACAAAATAAAATGTCAGACTACTTGGTTTTTTCATTGCATTTGCTTGTATATTTTTGGGTTCCTTCCAGATACGAGTAAATGAAAACTAAGGAAACCCAATAATCAACATACTATTTACACTTAAATGCAGCCAATTTAATTTTTTTGCAAAAAAAAATCTCAGTGATGTGACGGAATTAAAAGAAATATAGCTTCACTATGTGGTTCCCAGAAAGTATCACATTCCGAAGCTTTCATAATTCCGTTGATTGTCGAGTGTGCTATCTACTCTTTTAGCATGGAGACTCGAACATTTTATTAAATTATTCAGTATTGATAAAGTCGAGTAGTAAAAACTGGACGATCTTTCTATAATATATATATATTTATGCATGTTTAGGGAAATTTTATTTGAAATTAATAAACATTAGAAAAAATTTGTCTAAAGTATTTTTAAGAAAATATTTATTTTCTACTACTGAAAAAATAATGATATTTTGTAGAGTCATCTAGTCGTACCATTTATTTAGAATCACAAATAATCAATTGAGTATGTATAAATATTGAACTACATAAGTTACGTTTTTACAAATCCAAATTCAACCAGAAAAATTCAAGCTACTTTTTCTACATATTAGCAATTCATTGCTTAACTAAACTTTGAACATTTTCCATTCAACCTTTTGGCCTTTTCAGTAATATTGATCCATAAAAAATCTCGGCGCTGACTTTTCTATATTATAATCTGTTGGAAATCCCTGTGCATCTTTCTATGTTTTCAGTTTGCTTAGCATATATATATATATATATATTTCTGGTTTAATTAACGACCAATTCAACCTCCCAATGCGATTATCTCGATATCAAATTTTTGATCACAAAATCCAACCGGATATGCTATGTACTCTGTGGGTTTTGTGGTGCCGTCAAAGGAAAGTTTAAATAAATGACCCTGTAGGAAAAACTTTGCTAATCTGCTTTAAAATATCCAACAACCAACAGCTAACAGCAAACATGAAATATGAAAATAGGAAAAGTGACAACAGTTGACTTTGACGTGGCGGTTAAACCGCAAAATTCGTCAATTTAAATGGAAAAAAATCTGTGCAAAGTTTTTTGTCAGTGCGAAAAATATTAATTTAACTTTTTGCGTTAAAAGAGCAATGACATTTGGCCTAACCGCAGCTAACACCCCTCAATCTGAGCATCCCCCTCTCGATCTTGTAGCACTTGTAGCAGCCATAGTACCTCGTTAGATTTTGTTGTCTGTAGCCAGTTTTGTGCCCATTTTTGTTTCTGTTGTTGCCAAATTGTTGTTGTCTATTGGGGCATGCGGCGTTTGAGGTTGCGTCTGCTGCTGCGTCTGTTGATGTTGATGTTGCCATCATTATCGTAAATTTTTATGCTAAATACATTTTGCTGTACGGCCCGAAAAGACACGCAAAACACAAACAAAACACAAATCGACAGAAGGCAGCGACATCAAAAAATAGCGCCATTTGGAGCAGCTGCCGTCACGTGGATGCGACTCGGCTTTCAATGGTCAAGCACGCCCAGCTGTGGCAACAACATAATCAAGACCTCCCCCTCATCCACCATCTCATCTCGAACCCAAATGCAAATGAACTCCAAAACGGTAGGTCGACCGTTGTCGCCTTATGGTGTCTTCCCTCCCTTCCCTGCCGTTTCACATGACAAATTGAACAATTTCAAACAGATTTCAGTTTAATGCGAATCCTTGCTGAAGAGCTGCATGTTGTGTTGAAGGAACGCGGATATTTCGGATCCCATACGGACACTCGGCAAGGAGCTATTCCTAGTTGTCGGAGTACCCAAATTCGTGCACATCGCATCATGAACATCCTTGACGTGCAACTTGGCCTGGTTAAGAGTATCGATAGCTTCATGCTTGAAACTCTTGTAGTCCACCCTGTCGACGAATCTGACAAGCTCCTTCTCGGCGTTCCTCAACTTCTTTTCGATATACCGATTACAATCGTCCCAATCGTACATCTCTCGCATCAGATAACGATACCGTTGGCTGCAGAGCACTCGCTCATGCTCCACGTTGCGCTTGAAGGAGTCCATTTGATCCATACGGCGCTGTAATTGTCCGACCGCATTCATGTCTCGGCTGAGGCTTGTCCATAGACTCTTCAGACTAACATCGGATGCAGTGCAGCATTGCTGCAACTCCTTTAGCTGCTGTCGCAACTTGTGATTATTTCGCTGGAGCTTCGCAATCTCTGAATGGACACTGTACTTATTCAGCTCCACCTGCATATCCACAATAAGATCCACAACGGGGCATTCGGGAGTATTTAGCACAAATGTCTCATCGATCAACTCAACCCGTTGATGTATTTTCTTTAACTCGGCACTGATGTCCTCCAATTGCAGTTCATCATCAATGGTCGGCGGCTCCTTAACACTCTCCTCATCCTCATCCTCATCCTGCAACGTTGCTGAGTCATCCTCAAACACACAATCACAAAGCAAGGTCCTTGCCGGTGCTGGCGGCACGATTTTCACAAAAGGTAGTATTTCCTGCTTCGTGGATGTCGACTCATGGTCACAGATGGGCAAACCCTTGGCTCTGCAAGTTGTCAGCACTTCCATTTCTTCAAGATGCCGTGAATTTTGATAAGATCATAAAAATAATAATTCAAACACAGCTAACAGAATATCTACTTATTATTGTATGACACAAATTTAAGAATTGTTTTCAAAGATTTTAGAAAAACCTGCTTGGATTGGTACCTAAATTTGATATGAAATCTCTGTTATAAATAAGGAAATAAAGAAGAAATAAGGACTAAGGAACAGAGGAGAGCGTTCCTGGTTCTGTTTTAACTTTTTAATCTTTCCATATGATCACCTGCAGAGCTGCTTAACTCTAATGAGTTTTGATTAAATAAATTAGCTTATTCTATATAACCTATATTGAAGACCAGTTTGTTGGTTCATGGTGCAGCAGCTGATGCAGATGCCTATGGCAATGGGCGGCTCACAATGGTTGACATTTACAAAAGAGCTTAAGGAGCACTTAACCCAGAGCGCAACTCAGCAACACAAACACATGAGGAGGACGATGACATATAGGGGAAGTGGGGAGGATGTAGACAGTAAAGTTTGAAAGGTAAACTCATGAGTGTACGAGCCGCTTAAGGTACACACACACACACCCCCAAACACACACACACACAACCCAGTCTCAGATGCAACTGCAACAATTCATCTTCATAATGGAACTTAATGCCAACAACAAACACATTTACTCGTAATGCCAGTTTTAAAAGGTTCAACGAGAGGAGCTTGAAGAAATTCATGGAAAAATATGACAAACGCTGATGAGGCTCATTGTTAATTAATAAAGTGACACAGATGACTCTAAACGAATGATGCACAGCTAAATGATACCCTGTAATAAAAATGAAAATTATTTTGGTCTACGAAATGTAATATATGCCTCGGAAGTCTCTAGTCGTATTTAGCACAAATTAAATAAAATATACTTAAACATCATTGATGAAATACCCTGTAAATATGAGCTATCAAATATATCCGCTAAGTAACAACAAGTTGGAAGACTTTAGATGAGTTTAGTATGTATAAAAGATACTCTATTAAGAAGTGTTTTGTCTAAATTACTTATTCAGTTTATTATTCACTATTTTCTATCAATTGATGTCGCATCTTCTAATAGATGATCTTGGGTGGATACCTCACATTTGGTCAACATACGACAATGGTCAGAAATAACGATTCTTTCTAAAGCTGCGAGAATGACATGGCTGCTGTCTCCAAGGAGCATAGTAAGGTAACTACTTTATGCAAAGCAATATTGAATTCTAATCTATCACTGCCAAAATCCATTTGAACAAGATTCTGGTAGCACAGAGCAATATGCTCAGGAAAATCTGCAATCCTAATGTACTTGCACAACGATAAATCCCACAGGACCTGCCTTCCAGAATGTTGTCTTAAAAATGTTTATCTTAAAATAAATATGATATCTTAAAAATGTTTATGTTCAAATCTAAATATGTCGTGCTTCAATTATACTGAATTGTATATTTCACTATTTTATTAGTCTTTTGTATTAATTTTTGATTTAAAATCTGCCGTGTAGTAGCAGTAGACTTATAAACTACAACCTAAACAAATTCGAAGAAATTAATTATTTTTGAAAAGATCTTCTGAAAAATTATGAAGCTGGCTATAGGTACATCCCAATCAGATTATCCACAAAGCGTCAAATAAAAACTAATTTCGTTTACATAATTAGTTTCATTTCTCTCAGGACATTCAGTGTTGTCTTTCCGCCATCTATCTCAGTTTTTTCTCTCACTCTCTCTCTCTGCCTTTTCCGATCTTTTGCTCTGACGCTTTCAATCAATTTTTATACTATGGACATATAACAAGTAGAACAACAACAATAAAAGGAACAAGAATAAACCGATGCTGCGAGTAGTTGGATGGACGTTGAACGCGTTGGATTAAATGACAGCTGAAAATGAAGTAAAATCTAATTAAAACCTTTGGCCGTATCTCCCTTGCCATTCCCTTTTTCCTTCCCCGGTCGCATCGCTTTCTCTGTCGACATGAAAATCACAATTGTCAGCGTTAAATTCATGCTCACCTGGGCACACGAATACAACACACACGCAGTCACACACGCACAAGACACAAACAAACAATTTCCCATCCAGAGGCAATAATACGCAAACAAACAAACAACAACGACAACAACAAAAGCAACAAGCCAGGTGAAACAGACGTTGGCTGTCGAATAGAAGCAAAAAATTGCAAAAACTGGCAACTTTCAAAGGTGCCATCCCCCTCAGACCTTCATTCCTCCTTCATCCCCATCCACTAACTGGGCAGCAAATGAAACGCACTGTTGCACACAAAAATAACAAGTTGCATTGGTCAATTCATCGAATGTCGGTCACGGCTGCCTCTTGGGCAACGTCCATGTGGATGGGGTGGGGTGTCTAAATGTGGATGGTGAGAGTGAATGTGAATGTGGATGTGGAACTGGAGCCAGCTGGTTGGCTTAACTGTTACGCAGACTGCGGCTTTGACCATAGGGCCAACACAACGTCAACGGTAGGAACCAAAGTTTTGCCAACACACAAAAAATTGCCCTGGCTGGGAAAAACTCAATATACGCGGAAAATCCTCTGATCCTCCGACCACTAGACGGCACTGCCAAAGGGTGTCAGCTCTGTTCGAATTGGTTGAAATTAGTTTAGTTTTATCTAAATCCCTGGCTAGCTTTTCAACTGCCAACTTATATTGAATTGGCGCTTTCTATTAAAAGCTCCGCTGCATATCAATGGGTTATCAAAATAAAAGGCATTTACAAAGTACACACAACTGACAGAATATATGTACATATGTATCTATATGGGCAAGGTTTGATCCTATCTGCCGGCAGAAGGACATCGCTTCAGTCCTTGATATGATTACAGCGGATGAGGGTAAGACCGTCATCATTACGTCGTAATGGATACCCTTCAAACCGGATGGTCATAGGTTTACTCATTGAATTGGTCGGGTTACAGATGTAAGATATATTTACAAAGTAAAAGTCTAGGGAGGAAAAGCTTTCCATGCCTTAAAATTTCTGATATCTAATTTTGTGACGAACGATATTTAATTTAAAATATGAATTATACAAAAAGGCTTTGCTGCAATCATTTAAAATTTTGCACCTCCCACTTACACTCTTTTATCTTATGAAACCTTTATCCGGTAAAAATCGATTCCAATTTGTAACCGTAACTGAAACCGTAACCGAAAAAAATTTTTCGCGCTTAACCGAAACCCATAAACCGAAACTCTTTAAACCTAAATAACCGTTTAGTAACCGATTCATTTATAAGGGTTAATTTCGGTTCTGGCTGTCGCAGCTACTGAGCAACTTCGAACTGCCATAACTTTATCAAAACTCAATCAATTTCCATGCGCAATGTAAATTTGTGCATAATTTTACCTCTTAATTCGTTCTGCAATTAAAATTTGTTCATTTTGAAAATTCCAAATTTTTTGAAAAAATCAAAAAAGATAAAATTTTGAAAAAATTCGAATTTTCAAAAATTTTCAAAATGAACAAAATTTAAATGCAGATTTAAATGCGAATTTAAAGGTAAAATCATGATCAAATTTACATTCCGCATAAAAATTTATTGAGTTTTGACAAAGTTATGGCAGTTCAAAGTTATTAAAAATCAGTAAAATCAAAATAATCGAAATTTTTAAACCAAATGAACCAAATTTATATGAGTTCATATTATGATAAAATCGACATTACGCTGGACCATTCCAGTCACCAGATAACATTATTTTTCGGGCTTATTAGAGCATTAAGTCTTCTTTCATGTAAAACAATGTATAACGCTTCTTATTTTATTAACCAAAAATCTTAATTTTTTTTATTTTGTGAACCAAAACCATACCGGTATTTTTAAACCGAAACTTACAAAAAACCGATAACCGTTACGAAACCGACACTCCAAGATTTTGCATAACCAATAACCGAAAACCTTAATTAAAGCTTAACCGAAACCGTAACTTAAACCGATATTAGTTTCGGTTTTAATCCCTGGTTAAGACTATACCTTTCGATCGGTATATAACTCGATCTTATCGGACAGTCGAAGCAAATTTTCTATTTTTCCTGTATAATATTGCTAGTCACCTTTAGCACACTTCGTGCTGCTTTCGTCACTAGCGCGGACTGCTGTCCGTAGTAATATATACAGATATGTATCTATAAAAATAGATTTATTTAATTAATTTAATAACAACGTAGATTTATTTTACAGAATAATAATGTTATCAAAAGAAATTTCCTAAGAACATTTCCGACATACCTTGCTTTAGGAAAAACCAAAAAATCCTTAATAACTTAAAAATTAACAGAATAATTTGGATATCAAATTCGACAGGCTACATAGAAAGTCATTTGAGCTATAACTTATATTTGATGTCGCAACAGTATTTTTATTTCTGATCTTCGAATATTTTTCGTCTTCTAAAACTTATATTCAAAATCAATATAAAAAAAGTAATTACTACTTAACTGTAATCAAAATAGCTCAGCATTCTTAAAACAGGCAACTTTAAGTCAATTTTTATTTATTTTACTTATATTTTTCGGAGAAATGTTCCCGTTCCAATTCCTACACTGATACTCCAAGATCAATCACATTCTTATAGTTAATTGACTGTGGTTTTTATATTGGCATTATCAATGGATAATGGAGTCAGGATCGTTTTGGATTCTCAGATACAGAGAACAGGGTATTAGCCTAGCACTTAGTTACTTCTGCATATAATCACATGATTTTCCTGAAACGCATGAAATACGTGGATCACTCCGAGCAGGATGAAGCGCTCTAAAGTATGGTCCGCCCCCACGTATGGTAATGCGATGTACAGTCAGATGCCTATGAAGGGTATTGATAGAAGAGGGGAATGTGATATTTAAACACGCCTATCAAACTGAAGCGCTGCACACAATAAATCTTCGTCACGGGCCCAAATTGACATTTTACAACCAAACCCAACGGAGGACAAAGTAAGTTGCAGCAGTTGCCACAGGCAACTGGCAACCGCGTTTTAGCCAACTGTTCCATTTATTGTTGTTGTTGTCGGTGTTCGTATTGCTTGTGTTTGTTATTGTAAACGTTGTTGCTGTTGTTGTTGGTGCAGTTGCTGTCGCTGATATTGTTGTCAACAATGATGGCCCAAAGCATCAGCCACATGCGTTGCGGCAACAACTCATCCATCGTTCGACACACTGTCTCTCACACATATATTCACACAAACACACATACAAACAGAGAGAGTGTGTGCACATTGAAGCTGTCAATCCCAGGACACTGGCGCGAGCCTTGACTCCTAGCCATCTTTTATTGGCGCAACTCTACACACTGGCAAAAAATTTAATATCTGACAGCATGTGAGAGTGCATATGTATGTGTATGTGTGTGTGAGTGTGTTGGTATGGCACTAATAGAGTTATCCTGCTGTCGTTGACGATATGAACGCATCACATTATCCTCTGTTCTGCCTGCGCACTAGCACCAATATAATTGAAGAGCTACAATACGCTATCTATCCTCCTGCCCCTCTCTCTCTCTCTCTCTCAAACTCATCGCAGTGGCTAACATTAACCACATGGTTTCCTTTTTGGGTAATCCGTCTGGCAGTCATACGCCATATGGCAAAGCAATCTTCATTTAAGGACCTTAATGCAAAAATGCATTTACCGCACAAATTGTTTATCATTTTTATGGAGCAAGTTAGAGATATTTTAATGCGAACTGCTCAGAAAATTACTCGAAAATAATATCATCTATATGCAAGTATTAAAACAAACAACAATTTGAATTGTATTTTTTTGTTTTTGCAGTTAAAGAATAAAGAGTATCCCTATTCGCGCTATTATTTAAAAGGAAACTTTACAAACGTATTCAGGGAAAAGAGTCATAGAAGCAAATATCTCTACACTGTGTATGAAGAAGAATACAACTCTTGTCAAGATATTCAAATAGTTCACCTACAGCCAAAAAAAAGGAATATCTTCTTTCTTTAAAGTAATTTTAATATTTTAATAGTAAATATAATTAAATGCTAAATTCTTATTTTCACTACATAATTATTAAGGTCGGAGATCTAAAATTAAACTTGAAATTTGTTTGGTTGTGTTTAAACCTCAACTATTGCCAAAGATAACGCTTCTCTTCCTATCTTAAGTTACTCTAAGCAATCGCTGATCTATAATTCGCTTTAACTTTAAGTATACATCGAAGCAACAATTGATATTCTTTACTTTTATTTGCCTTTTGACTAAATAATCCATTTTTGAAAATATTTAAATTTTAAATTGTGAATCGTCTATTATAATCATTCTAAATGCATATTGTAAGCACTTCAGTTCCCTGGATAATAGCTTTCTGGCTTTTGGTAAGTACAATTACAGCATCCACGCTTTTATAAAGATTCTGTAACGCCTCGTGTGATTTCTTTTTAGTTTCTTCAAGCTCAAGCTAGTTTTGAAGATGATGTTCTGGATGAACACAACAAATATCGTAAGAAACATGGCTGTCCCAATCTCGAACTCGATTCCTCCTTAAACGATGATTGTAAAAAGTATGCAGAGGTATGTATTATATATCTGTCATTCCTCATCTTAGCTGATGTTCTCACAACCCTCCACGTAATATTCATCAGGAAATCGCAGCTTCAAATGCTTTGAAACACTCTGATGGTCCTTATGGTGAAAATCTTTGCTATACAACTTCAAATCCAGTCACTTGTGTCAAAAATTGGTATGACGAAATTAAGGACTATAATTATGATAAAGCAGTCTTTTCACCTGCCACTGGACACTTTACGCAATTAGTTTGGAAATCCAGTACCACTTTGGGTGTCGGCAAACATTCAAAGTACGTATCTGTATTGTAAAATAACAACTTACAATACCAATGACATCCGGATTAATTTTTAGCTCTGATGGGAAAACCTTCGTTGTTGCAAGATACAAACCTGCTGGTAATGTTGAAGGCCAGTTTAAGACAAATGTCCCTAGGGCAAATCGGTAAGTTCCTCTCTTAATTGACAATTGACATAGTTAAATTAAAATTTATTCCAAGATCCGGTAACAAGCAAGGCTGTTCCAAGTCTCTTATTCTTTATTCGTGGATATTTCTTATGCTGTTCATACAAGGTTCCTGACTTCATTTCTAAAAACAAATTTCGGACAGTGAGACGGAAAGTCAAAAATACTTTTTAAATATGTAATAGTCTCTATTGTACAGTTAAGTTTGAAAATTATGCCAAATTACTTTCTAATTAAACAATGAATATAAATTTATAATTTTTCTAAATCAGTGCGTACTGTGCAGATCCTTTAATTAATTTGTCCTCATTATTTTATGCATTTTCTCTAATCTAGCATTCCAATCATCTAGCTTTTGTGTCCATCTACCTAAAATGTATGATTTTTAATAAAGTCACATTTCACATCGAAGCAGCAATTGATATTTTGCACTTATGTATAGTATTTTTATTTATCACGTATTATTGATTTCATTACAAAAATTTGATTTTAAAATTTGTTGTTGCTAAATGTATTTAAGATATTAAAAATTAATACATTTAACAGTTTAGTTATTTGGACATTAAATTTCCTACCAGGGATTAAAACCGAAACGAATATCGGTTTCAGTTACGGTTTCGGCTATGCTCGAATAAAGGTTTTCGGTTATCGGTTATGCAAAATCTTGGAGTATCGGTTTCGTAATGGTTATCAAAATAAGAAGCGTTATTCATTGTTTTACATGAAAAAAGACTCAATGCTCTTTTTAGCCTGGAAAATAATGTTATGTTAATGTTAATTTAGTCAAAAGTCAATCATTCGCCATGCGCATCGTAAATTTGAGCATGATAATTCCTGTAAATTCGTTCTGCATTAAAATTTTTTTTAATTTTGAAAATTTTTGAAAATCGAATTTTCTCGAAAATTTACAGTGTTACCCCTTTGTCTTTTTTGATTTTTTCAAATCGAACAAAATTTGAACGCAGAACGAATTTAGAAGTAAAATCATGCTCAAATTTACATTGCGCATGGAAATTGATTGACTTTTGACAAAGTTATGGTAGTTCAAAGTTATCAAAGTTGCGATGATCAGAACCGAAATAGACCCTTATAAATTAATTGGTAAGTCGAGAGTGTCAAACGTTTGCAGAAGTATGTACTCGTATTTATATTGTGGTTATTGTAGAACTATGAGTATTAAAATAATAATATCTTCTTTGAGTGGATATTAGGAACTTGCAGCTGAAAACGCGCTAAAACAATTAGTTGGACATTATGGAGAGAATCTATACTCAACTTATGACAATCCCATATCGTGTGTGAAAATGTGGTATGACGAAAACAAGCATTACATTTACCATAAACGAATCTATTAACCTGCACTTTACACAAGTCGTTTGGAAACCTAGTAAGGGCTTTGGGCCCGGAAAACATCGAAAATACGTAGACTATATCATTTAAATGCAATTAGAATTATTTAATACACTTATGAGAATCGTTTTCAGTCAGGATGGTATGAACTATGTTGTCACAAGATACAAACCAGCTGGAAATATAAGTGGTCTTTTTAAGGAGAATGTTTCTAGAGCAAGTCGGTAAGCTTATTGGCATTACGTGACGCTACTATAAAGATATTATGATAAACCTATACTCAGCTCTTGTAAAAAACACGAAAGTTCGAATTATATTATAAATACTACTTTGCTGGATATTTAAACCAGTTTTAATTCCTGGCTTTAGCTAAAAATATATTTAATATTAAATGGTCGGAATCATTGCATTATAACTGCTGAAACCATGCCAATCAAGTCACTTAAGATCTAAGGAATATAATTGTTACAATCAACTCGATAATTGTAAGCTTGAATCAGGAATAAATATAAAAATAAAACTATTTGCTTATGGGGTATATGCAGAAACCTAAGCTGGGTCCAGCTAGACCCGAAGAAAACCCTACTTTGCAGTAAATTATCATTAACGTCAGCATTTGACTACAAACTCGATAGTGAAAATCACAACTGCGAGCTAATGTGATATTTTATTTTCCATTTTTTTTTGTGTAGCGAGTAAATGCCAGAAGATCTCACATGTGGGTGTCTATCTAAATGTGCTGCTAATGATGATAGCCAGCAAATGGCAAAAGGCAAACGGGACAACAAAACACACACCATTTTTTGGGGTTGGTAATGGGAAGGGGGTTGGGTGTGAGTAAAAACGGTATTAGACATTCAAATAAGCTTGACACGCAGCCCTGTGGGGTTTGAACCTGTGGGGGTTTGCTGTTGGCGCTGTTTTGGGTTAATTTGAAAACGTGCGATAAGAAAATTCAATTTTTTGCTCCTGCTCCTGCTGGTGAATGTGTCCTGTCAAAGTATTGTGCCACTCCTACATATATATAGTACGTATGCATATGTGTTTGTGTATGCGTGTGTATAGTATGTATGGGTGAGTGTAGTAGTTCTCTTGCGCTGTTTTTCTTTACTTTTTGGCAATCAGCATCAGGCAAACCAATTCCCCACTGAGACCCCTTCCACACCCGAATGGGGACGCAGCTTTTGCTTCCTTATTTCAATGATGTTCTTATTATTGTTGTTGTAATTTTGCATTTTTTATCCCAAGTGCTGTTTACTGCAGGGAAAGCGAGAGACTCATTGCCAAATAGAAGTCGAAAGACAAAACAAATACAAAAAGCTGCCTGATCTGGGCTTGGGCTGCTTTTTTTCTGCCTGACACTTCCTGCCTCGGAGCAGAGCGCCAGCTGCTGCTGCCAGCAGCGCATTAAATCCTTAAGCACACATTATTATTCAATCAGATATGAAGTTTTATTTATATATTTTATTTTTCTTGTGTTGCCTCTCTTACAGAATTTATTTCTTTGTTTTTTTTTTCGCAACTGTTCAACATTTTTACGCGTTGCCATTTTGAATGCACATAAAAGCCTCTGTTGCGTTCACATATACATATCCACATTCATACATATGTATATGATATATGGTTCAGGTTTTTTTTGAGGCTTGTATGTTGGCTAATGGCATTCAAATTGTTTTCGACCCAGTTCATTTCAATTTTAACAGCTTAAATGCTAGTAAATTATTGCAATTGTTACTCGCAGCTACATTTTCAGTATTTCAAATATTTTGTTAAAGACGTAATAAATTAAAAATATTTAAAGAATTCTCGCATCGGATTGTCAAACTGTTTAAGCGTTGCAGTTAAGTCACTGTTAGGGAATGTCTTTTTAAGGCTATCATTACGGTTTGAAAGTACCTAGAATTTATGATGAGTTTAAAGATGCATCTTTAAGTCCACAGTGTATAATAACTTTATTAAAAATTTTCATAAATTATGGAAAACATTGATATGAATAGCAAACTCATTGTGATGTTATGCATTGGTAACACTCAATATCTTTAACGCAATTTTGTGTTGAGTATCGTCCTCAAACTTATACTCATTGCCCATCGTCATTCTCATTTTCATCTTCATTTTCATGATCATCATCAGCTTTAGCTTCATCGTTATCGTCATCGTCACTTCATCTTGGGTTGGCGTTGGCTCATTGGGGACAGAGAGTGCGACAGTTCGTCAACTATTTATAAGTTCAACTTGGTTGTAAAATTTATGTGCATCGTAAAGGCGGCAAATCGAGGCGAAGCACTGACAAAATGTTATGAAATCAAATTTGCACACAAAGCGTCCCTAATGACGCGGCTCTCACAGGCAATAAGGACAACATCAACGTCAACATCAACGACAACGACAACGTCAACGAAAACTGAGCAATATAACCAAGTCCTCTGTGGATTACTTCCCGGCAGAACGAGTGTAACGTTCCGTCTGTGGCCTGAAAATTGTTTAATTACACGAGCGCTTAATTACAAGTATCCCCGTAGCTGGGTGCTTAAATTTGTAACGGCACTGACCTAATTGAGTAATAAATAAAATTAAATGTATGCTAAATTGTTATTAATTATTAAAAAAGTGCGCCGAACTCCGAGACATTAGCACCGATTGCCAACTGCATTTTGGCGCATTCTCTTCCCGAAGGAGCAATTGGTTGCAAGTGTTGCCAATTGCCGCAGTAAGCAATTTGTCAGCGAATTGCCAAAAGTTTTCGCCTTTTAGGCCAAATTAGAATTACATTTTCACAGGTTGCAAAATAGTGAGGGAGAGGGAGACAGAAATAACTGATGGTAAGCTAAATTGTTTTTAGTTAATTGATTAATAAAATATATTTAACTGCACGATGAAGATACAGCATACTGACTTTAATAGCAAAATATTTATAGTTAATTAGGCAAGACTTAAGTACCTAAGTTAGTCAAGCAATTAATAGACTAAAGCACAAATTAAGCCCTACGGTAAATTGCATTTTTTGTTATTCAAGTAAAGTATAAATTGCGTATACGCCATGTATTTACAACTAATAGCAGCCAGAGACGCACACACACAGAGAAGCACAGACAGTGCTGCACATCAGTAGATATACAGACATATTTCAATATAAATTATTGTCAGTTGTAGTGCATAAAATGTCGCATAAAGTTGCCAGTTGGAAGCGAAAAGAAAAAAACAATAACAAAAGCAGAACACGTTATTCATCGTTAAAGCAACTGTGGGCTAACAGCAAGTGCACCAAAGCAACAACAACAACAGCATCAACGACAACAACTACAACAACAACAACAACAACTACAACAACAACGACGACGACAGACGTGACTGCATGGAGATGAATGCACGGGGCGTATACGCAATGCGATATGCAACAAATTGCTAAACAAATCAAATTTATTGCTAGAGTCGCGAACGCATAACAACACCAACAACAACAACAAACAGATATGCATATACATATGAATAAATATGTATATCTATATAAGCAAAGCTACAACAAGAGCAACAACGCAATACGCATGTAAAACGTCACTGAGATAGCAGAAATTAATATGAGCGGACATTTTTTCAGGCCTCGGGACTCAGTGAGCTTCGCTACAACTCGGAATTTGTTGTTGTTTGTTGTTGGTCTGATTGTTATTGTTATTTTTGTTGTTGTTGTTGTTGTTGCTGGCGCTATCAGCGTTTGTATAACTTCATTTGGTTTGTTTGTTTGCTGAAACTGCTGTAAGCCCTGGGCCCACTTACTTTTTGTTAAACCGTATTTTTGCACACGCACACAGACACAGCTAAAGCCACAGACAGTATGACAGACAAAGGGAGAGAGAGAGGGAGAGAGAGAGGGGCGGCCGAGCAACGTCCGTACAGGCTGCATAGCAACATGGCGCTCGGTCAAAGCGGAAGTCCGAGTTGTTCTGCGTTAAATTTATGCCAGACTGCCGCGCTCTCTCAATGCCTGTCAAGCGCATACAATGGGCCAAAAGCAACTAAATATTGTTCAAATAATTTTCGTAAACTTTTTATAATTTTGACAAAATATCACAAAGTTTATGCTAGAGAAGAAAGTAGGGACAATGATATGTTGATGGGAGAAAGACAGTGTGGAGGCCTGAACTTCACTTAAGCTGCAAGTAGTATTTCTTTAACTTAATATGAAATGAATTTCCAGCAGAAGGGAATTAAGTGTGACTTAAGATCAATATTTCTATTAATTATATGCAACAAATTTTGGATCAATTATAATTTTTTTTTACCCTTTTTTGTGATCCAGTTTTTAATTAAAATTTAATTTAATTCAATATAATTTTTATTTTAATTTTTTTTATTCACTTGACTTACTTTGCCGACTGCTTAGGTACAAATAAATAAATAAATTTGTGCACCATTTTACTGTAAATTATGTTTGTTTCTACTCAATTTAATTAAAACTAATTTTACTTTAATTTTCCAACATCATTAGAGTTTCACAACAATTTTTCTTAGACTTCTATAGAATTTTTTCATTTTCAGTTGTGCAAATATTGAGTTTGCTTTTGATTTCTATCCCATTGTTGTTCAATTTAAGTTGTTGTTGCTGTAGCTGCTGCTGCTGCGGCAGTTGTTGATTTTTATTTTCGCAATTAGGAAGTTGTTTTTATTATTTTTTACAGTTAAACAAACTAAACACGCACACACACCCAGCACACACACCCAGCACACACACACACAATAAACAACAAACAGCGAGCTATTGCAATAGTCACGCCCCACGAGCCACGCCCACAGTCCACTAAGGCACAGCCACATGGCCATGCAGACACTTATTCATCAGCCGGAAGTTTGCCTTGCCACTCCTATTGTTGTTGTTGCCGCGTGTTGCTATTGTTGCTATTGTTGTTGTCAAGCAGAACTTGTTAGTTGTTCGTGGGTGTTTGCCGCTCATGCAAATTGCACAAGCTGCAACAAAAAACACGAGTGAGAGAAAAAAAAGTCGAGTAAAAAGTTGCACAAACTCTATATATTTTTTGAATTTATATTTAACTGTATTACATGGCGCGCACCCGCAACAACCACACAGCCGCCCCTCCCCTCAGCCCTTCCCCTTAGCCACGACTCACTCTTTTTCACTTCCCTCCGATCCCTCTGTCCGTCTGCTCTCCAACTTTGCTGTTACTTGTTGGTAACGGAATCGGAAGTTATAGTTATGCCGCTTGCGCGGGCGCATTCTGAAATATTTTCACCAGCAACAACGACAATAACAACAGCAACAGTAGCAGCAACAACAGCAGCAACAACAACAACAACAACAGCAAGAAAAACATGAAAAGTTTATTTAAAACTTTTGTGGTTAAGCTTGTTACTTGGCAGCTACTTTTGAGGGCGTGGCATGAGTTTTCGTAAAATATTTAAGCTGCAGTTCGGTTAAGGAGCGAAGCCTCATAAACACTGGCAGCAGTCAGGGATTGGGAGCAGAGAACTGAAAGTGGAATGGGTTGCTGAAATGGGAGCCATAGCTGGGAACTGATGTGCTGCGCGTGTCGTCCATTGGAGGCTATTAAAATGATACTGACCATGCCCCCAATGCTGTAAATGCCAAGAAGAACTTGCCGCATCTTAATCAGCAGCAGATTAACTAACTTTATACAGCTGCTTAAATTTCCAGAATTCCAGCAACAAGCCATGCTGCCACACCCACTCATCCCTTCGACACTCATCTCTAAGCGCCACAGCTTTTGGTATGACAACACCCATTGGAGCGGGAGAAGCCCGAGTTCCGGCAACGTCGGCATCATAAAAATTTTCAATTTCATTTGCGTTGCACAAAGACGTGCGTTGTCCGGCGTGTTAGGGATAGGGATAGGGGTAGAGGTAGAGGTAAGGGGAGTAAGTATGGGAGTCGAGCAACAACTGCAGCTGCAACTGGATGCAGGATGCTGTTGGCATATCGCTGGCGAGCACCTTTCAGCGACACGAGAGCCAATAAAAGTGTCAGGAACGGGGCGAACTGACAAAGCGCTGCCTGCTTTGTATTTATGATGAGCGGTCGGTCATGCCCCTTTGTCGCCTTCTGCGGGTAAGGTCATGCCCACAAAAGCGTAACTTGCCCATTACCCATGTCCCATTGGACATACAGCGTCGCCTGCTGCATTCCGTTGCCCACTGTGGTTCAAACAGCACAGTTGGATGCCTTTGATTCGAAATTGGAACATAGCATGGTTTTAGAATTGATGGAATTCCTATAAATTGCACCTTCCTGCTGCTCCGAGCAGACAACGACAACATGACAGAAGCAGCAGCAGCAGCAGCAGCAGCAGCAGCAGCAGCAGCAGCAGTTGCAGCAACAACAAAAACTACATCAAAGTGCACTTGCTCTAGTTCTTCTTGGCTTTCACATTGTGCATATAAATTATGGCTTCATTCGAGAGATATTCTGGTCGCTGACTTTGACTCTTTTTCTTGGCAAAAACATTTGCGGTTACAAGATTTATCATAAACGGTTTAAGACCCGGATAAGCTACGGTCAACTGATAGAAGTCAGAAAGAGAGAGAGAGAGAAAGATCTTACGAGTTTCCTAAAGACTTTCATATCCATTGATTTATATTAAACCAAATCAATGCTTAACAAAAGCTGAAAACATAATAAATAAATAAAAGGAATTTGATGCATTTGTACACAGAAAAAAAACCATTCTAAAATACAAGTTTAAAAGGCTTTAAAGTATTTATTCGGGGTATTATTGTTAAATTAAGACAATATGCGGATAAAATGGCAACGACATAACATTTAAAAAAATGTACAGAATTATATAATATATAATATTTTGTACTTGACATCGAATTGAATTGATTTTATCCGGAAATTCCGGATTTTTTTCTGTGTATATTAAGAATAACTTCATCAGTTAGACATACAATAACTTTACTGAATGAAAAAAGTGTATTTAATGCCGACATTCAATTGACCTATTATGCTGTTGTATGAACTTTATATAGTAGTATATATTATAGACATTTTTGGTATATTATATAATATTCCATACACGCTTTTAAATGCGATTAATTTGCAGATATGAATGGCTGAAAAACATGGAGTCGGCTATTGAGGAAACGACGAAGAGCAAGTGCGACAGCAGCAGAAAATCAACAAACTTTGAAATGTTCTCATTACTCCGAACGAAGACGAAGACGGAGATGGAGTTCGGAGATGGAGACGGAAGAGTGTTTCCGCTGGTTGCACTGCCAAAGTTAGGCGTCAGGAAAACGGAAATGCATCAGTGTCAGATTTTGCGCGACGCGGCCAACGCAATTTCGTTAAGAACTGCGCAAAGTTGTTAAATTTTACGATTTAATTGCGAAACTATTAAAAATTACGTCTCTTTCACTGGGCGTGAGCTGCGCTTTTGAGTTTCCATCGTGTTTGTTGCTGTTGTTGTTACTGCGATGAGCGATGCAAAAGTTTTAAGTACCAAAAATGGTGCGCTTAATGATGCCGCATGCAATCGCACCAATATTCCAAAGGACGCAACGAACGAACGAGACGGACAACGAAATCGAGGGAGAGAGAGAATTGGAGTCTGTGTCTGGCTTCTTGGCATATCTGCTTTGCACATTTAGTAAATGTCATTCTTCCCCCCGAACTTTTACAACCCCGCCACGCCTCCTGTCAATGTTTGTGGCCGCTCGTAAATATAATTTGAGTTGAACAGTTTAAAAAAGTTGCAATTGATGGGCATGTGGAGCGAGACGTTAAAATTGTTGCAATTTGTGAACCCAACCCCCCCTTGTAATGATCTCTTAACTACCCAAAACTCCCATCCCGCGTCCCCTCTACCACATACATTTCACACTTTCGCCACACTCCAAATTGTAACTAAATTAAGAGATGCTGAGAAGCATGTGCACCGTTAAGTTAATTACTGATTGTGGATGGTGAATGTTGTGAAATGTGGAGAGTGGAATGTGGAATGTAGAGAATGAAGTGTGCTCTGTGGAATACATTTCGATACTCTTCTCAAAATAATTAACTCCTTAACATATATATAGAAGAAACGATTTCCTGATTTCCCAAGTAACTGAACAGAATATCTCTCGCTCTATTTGTATCTGCTCTTATTGTTCTTCAGTAACATAACAATGCTCTCTCTGAGGTTTCTCTCAATTTCATCCATTTATTTGCCATCCCCAATCGTACTTTCGACAGTGCTAATATATTCCTGTGGCACTATTGATGATTGCTTTTGTCATGAATTGGACTTGACTTAGAGCTGGTATTAAAGAGACTCGCATACATTCATAGAATTCAATCGTATTTGCATTTACTATTCATAATATAATCACTGTAGCATAATTATAATATGATTAGGTACATTATCTATGCAGATTGAGTCAAAATGACAGCTGCTTTGGCTGTTAGCCCGTGGCACATTTCCGCATGTGGTATGAAACTGTTATCAGCAATTAATTAAATAAAAGCTCATCATTAGGCCACGATTTGTGGGGCGTTTCCATTTCCGCTGCAAGCTGACCGACCGACCACACATTAAGTGATACGGCTATATTCAAAAGCGCAAATGGACTCACGGACTCCTGAGTCTCCTGTTAACGTTCCAAACCTGCCCGCATATTTTGTGCGTGGACAATCAGTATACATATAACACAGTAACATTCATACATATGTACACACACTCGCACACTCAAACTTCCACATTCTGGCTAAGTTCGCATTTGGCATTGTTGCTAGTGCCGTTGGCCATTATTTGTTGTTGTTGTTGTTGTTGTTGTTGCTGTTATTGTTATTGTTGTTATTGTTGATGCTGTTGCGCTTCTTGATGCCAATGCCACATAATCATCATCCTCATCTTCATCATCATTGTTGTTGTTGCTATGTTCTGACTGTGATTTGTTGGCATCGTTACTGTTGTCGCTCTCAGCAAACTGTACATAAATCGTGTACACCTACATTGCGTTGCCATAAATCTGTAATGACCCACCCTATCCCGCTGATAGACCCCACCCTACCCAGATATCAGCACTCGTATGCAGATACCGATGCTGTCGTAGCCACCAACCAAACCACACACACATTACACACGCACACTCCTCACATACTGGCATGAATTCAAGTTAATTTGCGTGTGTTTAAATGTGCGTAATTATTGTTTATCTACAATGCGTAATACTCCATAGAGGTTCATGAGTACATTACAATAAACAACCACAAAAGAGGGCTTTTGTTTGGCTTTCCTTACAAAGGCATTTTATTAATAACATTTAACAGTGAATAAATTTAATACTATTTAGTACTTAACAACACTTGTCCGGATTAAACACAATATTTATTTTAAATTTTTAGCCCTGCACACAAAGGGGCTTTTAAGTTTGTGACAATGTATGTAACAGGTAAGACATCTTCGACCAGGAAAAGTCTGATCCTTTGAACACCTCAAGAACTAAAAGAGTTAGCAAATTTTTAAAATTCAATAGTGTGCACGTAAATCATAATCCCTATCGCCCTGCAATTTCTTTTTATTATTAAAAAATATGTCAAATATCAATATTATTTAAGTATATTCATATTGGTATATATAATCCATTTCATGCAATTCGATAAGGCTCAATTGTCCTTTGCTTTATCCAATTTTTCAATGATTCAGAGATTTGTTTGCAATTTCCCCAGCGATTCACACGACGAGATAATTAAAATGCGTATCAAAAGTTGAAAACGACGCTCAGTACATCGAACTGGAAATAGTCGAACACAAACCTGTCAGCTGCAATAAAATAAAAGCAACAATTAAAAATATCCAGAGCTGAAACGCAAAATGGCTAAAGAGTCGCACTTTGATCAAGACTTTTGTTTACTCAATCGCATGTGAGACGTGGACCCTTTGTTGGTTGAAGACAAACTATAAGCTTGACTGCAACTTCCCATTTTCATTGCACATGCTAATTATTAAAGGCAAGGTTGCAATAACAGCCTAACGTCACATCCGCTTGGAAGGAGTTTAACAATATTCTGGACTCCTGAATGCCTGACTTTTCACAAGGCTATGCTAGGCCAGGCGGCATAATTCTTACACCTACTGTGATATTTCTCTTACTTTAAATCGTTTTAAGATAAAAAGGAATCCATCTGAAAATGGAAATTATGTAACCATGTATTTATTCAAAGAGGTATTCACATTATATCTTTTAATTAATAAAAGAAAACAAAATTGAGAAAGTGGTGTAATTATGCGTGAAGTATGTGGAATAAGCACTATATATTTAAGTTAGCAAAGTAATGATAATTTATGTTATCTCATCTACACAAAGACTTTGACAACACCAATTCGCCAAATATTTTGTTTAATATTTTTAAGCTTCTCTAAAATATATAATTTTACCATATAATTAAAATTAATACATATTAGTTATAATGACTTATATTTCAATATATTCTAGGCTAGACTCATCACTTTATTCTCATTCAATTAATTTCATGCAATTCGATAAGGCTTAATTGTGCTGTGCATTTTCCGTTTCTTTAATGATTCAGAGATTTGTTTGCAATTTCCCTAGCGATACAATTCAATATGCTCGTACGACAGATACATCCACACGATGGGATAATTAAAATGCGTTACAAAAGTTGAAAGCGACGTTCCGCATATCGAACTGGAGATATTCGAACCCAAACCTGTAAACTGGGCACTGCCAATCGAACAGGCAATGTTATTACATTGCAATTATCAGCTGCAATAAAAAAAAACCACAACTCAAAATTTATTTCAAGCCTTGCAGCATGTAATTGTTAAGTTTCATTACGGGCGGGAGAGTATACGATGGTATCCTCGATATCATTATGGGGAGGAGGGCTTATGGAAAACAGCAAAAGCTGAAAAATGGCAGAAGTTGCCACGCTTTCGACAGTGGCGGGCGCATTAATTACAAAGACAGACAGGGCTACATTGTGCCCAGAAACGGAATACCCATTAACCCCTCTTGCCTACATAGAAAGTTTTCTGCCTACACCACTGGCTTTCATTATACAGCACAAGTACGAGTATGGCGGGTATTTGTCTGGACCGGCAATTACGCGTGCACGCACACATATCAATTAATTACTTTTATGATTCCATAAAGCCCACAAAACTCTCGGGTCTGCAAAACCCTCGGCTCTCGTAATGACAGATGCAAATATTTGGTTCAGCTTCTACCGCAGGTCAAGCATCGTTGCATTTTCATGCCAATTGGTCAGCTATAGATGATGTTATATTCAATGCAAGTCAAGGCCTTAACTCGATCTTGATTTTCCGCTATTTACTTTTAATCAATTGCTTTACTTACTGAACGAATTAATTACAACGTTATTCGTTTTATGTTAACATATCTTATCTTCTTAATTATATTTCCAATTATGATTTATTTTTTCATCAGTTATCATCTCTGAAAAAACGATTAAAGAGAATTTCCATTGGAAAACGATTAACTAATGTTTCCTTTAAGTAATAATAAACTTTACAATTTTACAACTATAATTGACGGCTATAGTAATGTACTTTTCATATAAATTTATAGCTCGAAAAACTATTTTTATTTAATTTTTCAGATATATTCAAAGATCTTTAAACATTATTATTTATACAAATAAATGGCTTCAATAGCTACGTTTGCAATTTCAATCAACTTAATTTTGATTTTATAAGCATTTAAGCTAATCAAGGAGAATGCATAAAATTTAGAAAAGAAATACCACATTTGACAATTGGAATTTATACCTGAATAACTACGTATCCTACCATTAAAAGCCACATTCTAAATGCATTCGAAAACGGATCCATATCCACAACTATTGAAAATAAAGAAAAGGATGCACGATTTCAGAGTCTCGTTGTATTTGGGGTCCGTCGAGGCGTACTTTATGATGTCGGCCCCAAAATCACACACTCACACACTCTCACAGATACACGCACACGCACACACAACAAAGGACGACAGCTTTATCTGTGGCTAAAGTGGCTGATATTTTGGTGGAAACTGCACAGCTGACACAGAGCTTCCGTTTTGCCCTTGTGGCTCACATTGTGTCTGTGTGTCTGGGTTTAGTTGGTTGCTGTCCACCCCCATACATTCAGCCTCCCCTGACTGCCTGGCAGCCCGATAGCTGCAGCAAGCGCCGTTGATCGGAGCACTTTTCGTCGTCATCAGCGGTCGCGGGCCTCCGACGCATCGCCTCCTCGCATTGCCGTTAGTTGTGCGCTCTTATCGCTGAGACGCTTGCAAGCCGCTGCTGACTCTAAATAATCCTTTCCATACGACACTGACAGCTTCAGACCCAGCGACAGAGCCGGAGCCGGAGCCCAGCTGAAAAGAAGGGCATATACGTACGAGTAGGAGGAGCTGCGATAGCACAGGGAGTAAGAGATGAAACGAGTGTCGAGCGCGCTGTAAAATCCAAGTTAGTGCGCATAAATCAAGCCTTTAAAACGTGCCTCGCAACCGAAATGTCCTCGAAGGACGCCATAGCGATGCATACGTCGTGCCGAAACGAAAGCGGAGGCAACCGAGGAAACCGCTCACTTCGCATAAGCAACGGCATCGACATCGACGCTGGCCCAGAAATTGTGGTGTGCAGTTTTCCGTATGCAATTTTATGCAACTGTGGCACATCAGCTACCAGTTCCCATTACCTCCCATCGCCCAGTTCCAGTTGCATTCCGTTGTCCTGAAACTGTTTACAACTGCATACAATTTATAATCTTGAAGAATTTGCATTTATTTATTCAGCACTTAACAATAACCGCACCAGAAATCACTGCAACTTCAGCTGCCCCCAACGACTGGCAAACTTACCCCTCATTATAATGACAAAGTAGGTTAGTCACAAACAAAAAGAAAAAGTGTCCTGAGAATATACCACATAGCTGTGAAGCAATACTGTCGTTTCTATAAACTGTGAACTAAATACAAATTATTGGATTAATCTTACAGAATTGTGCAGCAAGTAAGTATATATCTATGATAAATTGCTGACTATAAGATAAATATTGTACAATAACCAAATGTAACTAGTCAGAGTGGGCATATAGTGTTTAAACTAAACTTAAGACTAAAATATGACCTATAACTTTATCAATTATCATAATTAACATAAATTTAATATTAGTTAGAACAAGAAAGTCGAATTTCATATCGAATTTACTCGACTAACAACTTGACTCACAACTTGAAAGTCTTTTAAAATTATGGAATTTTTGGAGAAATATGTAACCAATTAATGGTTCATTGTTAATAGCAATTGTTGCTATTATTCAATCAGCATCCAAGACATGAAATAACAGTATGTTTCCTTGTTTGAGGATTTAATTTCAATTAAAATTTTAATTGCCAAATTGGCAAAAGTAAATGATGCAACAGACACCAAATAGCAAACAACAATATAAAATAAACAATACCATTTTAGGTGTTAATCCAATATAATTGCATTCTATGAAAATATATAGAGTTTCCATTTAAAATTGTTTGAACAGCACGAAGACGAAAATTGATATTGATGCAAAACGTAAACACTTCAAAAGTCAATTTCTTCATTTCAATTAAAAATTATATTCAATATGTTATGGAGAAAGCAAGAACAATATAAGGAGGAGGAGAAGGTGGACACGGTGAATCACTCAAAACTGTAGCTCAAATTTAATTGAATGTGAATAGGACTTGTCAAATTGTGCAGCAGGAACAAAATAGGTATTCCATACGAACAGATGAGAAATATTTCTAAAATCATTTTAATTGTGATGATTTGATTCAACAATGAGAGGGGCTTCAGAAAGAGTTGCATACTTTAGTGCAATCGCAATTGAAATTGAATTAGATACACGCAAACACAAATGCGAGAACATCCGCATAACCCAACTACAGCTTATGATAAATACAAAAGGCACTTCAAGTGTCGAACTTGAAATGCAATTGCAAAACACATCAAATTGAAATACAACAAAAGAAGAATCTTGGAAAATCTCTTACTAAGCTCTTGTTCTTGATGTGCCTTTGCCTGTCTCTGTCCCTGTCTGTTTGTCTGTTTGTCTCTTTTTCTCCCTCACACACACTCTGTGCCTCTTTATAACACTCTCTCTTTTTCGTACGCTTAAAATGATTTCAGTAGTAAAATTGTATTGTTTTCCACTCTGTTTCCTTGTCACTTGATTGTTGACTGTCTCTTAGGGAAAGCACTATGTTACGTATAGACGATACTGAGAGAGGTTTACTTTCTGAAAGTTTGTGCCCCGCTTAGAAATTCCATGACGAAAGTGAAACAAATGAAAGTCGTGCGAACGAATAAATTAAAATCTGTCTCTTTGACCAGGAACAATGGGGGAATAAAAGGGTTGCATTATAAATATTCAGTAGTGCACCAGTTGCATTTGCTGTCAGTGTATAGGTGTGTGGGATTTTGGTTATATGTATGTGTGAGTATGACGTTATATGTAGATGACTCCCCAATGCATACATTGAAGCAAGCAACTTGACGGCTTCTAGGTTAAACGGATGTATATGGAAAATTTATTTAAAGCAATCGATAAAGTAATGTTTCTGTTAATGACCTCATTGATAAGTTGTTAAACGACTTACATCATATATTTTACAAGTAATATTTTAAATAAATGATAGAAAATAAAAAAAACTAATGCTTATAAGCAGGGATTAAAACCTTAACCGAAACCGTAACCTTTAACCGGTGAAAACCGATTAAAATTTGTAACCGTAACTGAAACCGTAACCGAAAATAACTTTTTCCGCTGTACCGAAACCCATAAACCGAAACTCTTTAAACCGAAATAACCGTTTAGTAACCGATTCATTTATAAGGGTTAATTTCGGTTCTGGACGTCGAAGCTACTGCGCAACTTTGATAACTTCGAACTGTCATAACTTTGTCAAAAGTCAATCAATTTTCATGCGGAATGTAAATTTAAGCATAATTTTACCTCTTAATTGTTTCTGCAATTCAATTTTGTTCATTTTGAAAATTCGACATTTTCGAAATTTTTCGAAAAATAATAAGGGGTAACACTGTAAAATTTCTAAAAAATTCGAAATTTTTTATATTTTCAAAATGAAAAAAAAATTTAAATGCAGAGGTAAAATTATGCATAAATTTACATTGCGCATGGAAATTGATTAAGTTTTGACAAAGTTATGGCAGTTCGAAGTTATTAAAAATCAATAAAAATCAAAAAATTCGAAATGTTCAAACCAAATTAACCAAATTTAAATGAAGTCAAATTATAATAAAATCGACATTACGCTGGACCATTTTATTAACCAGATAACATTATTTTCCAGGCTTATAAGAGCATTAAGACTTTTTTCATGTAAAACATTGAATAACGTTTCTTATTTTGGTCAACCGAAAACCTTAATTTTATTTTTTTTTTAACCGAAACAATACCGTTATTTTAAAACCGAAACTTACAAAAAACCGATAACCGTTACAAAACCAATACTCCAAGATTTTGCATAGCCGCTAACCGAAAACCTTTATTCGATCATAACCGAGACCGTAACTGAAACCGATATTCGTTTCGGTTTTAATCCCTGCTTATAAGGCAATTCTTAAATGCAATTAATTAAATAGTATATAGATAATGTTAATAAGAATGATGAATATTACAGTCGAATCGGGATATACACGTACCTTACACAGCCTATATATAAACAATTAACATAAAAAACTACAATATTGTTAAACTAGGATAAAATGAACTATTGAGTAATTATAGTGAGCAACCTGAAAATAGTGAGGGGGCCTTGCAATAATTAGTTCACTATATCCAGACTCAACTGTAACAAAAGTTGAATAATATAAATCAGCAACCTTACCAACATAACTGATATTTAGATGGAGTTGGAAACGGGCCAGCAGTGCATCATTTAGATTCAAAGCATCCTGCCTAGATGAAGTCCAGCATAAAATATGAAAATTAATTAAAACTTTTATAAGGACGCGCAGCTGAAACAAAGCTGGACAGAGACACACACAAAAAATGAAGCTCTGATGTTGGTGGCAAGGATGAGCTAAGACAGTTGCCCGTGATGTGGGTGGTCTACCAGAGGAAAAGTGTGTGCCAGACGTTGCTACCATTAATTCATCCTCCATGCACCAGTCACACAAATACACACACAAACACAGGTAGAGACAGAGAGAGAGTTCATAACGCGAATATAAAACGCAGCAGGATATCGCAACAACACACAATTTCCGCCAACTTAGATTTGAAGACATCTCCACAGAGAAAGGGAGTATCCGGCTGCCCTTGCCAAGTTTCTGCTTCGTTGGATCTCAATGCTGACACCAGCGACTGCCACTTGGCCCCAACCAAAAAAAAAAAATGAAAAAAAGAGGACGATGACGATGACGACGCACAGGCCCAGTCGCGTGCATTTGGCCAAACATCAGGCTAAGGTTCAGCCTGATTTGCAGCCATAACCCAGATCCTTGCTAGCTTTGTACTTCCGAGCCAAAAGTGGGTAGAACAAAATTAAATTATTAAAACATCACCGGATGTCCATTGAGGCACCAGGCACCAAACGCTGGCAGCTCAGTGTAAAGTGCCTTCGAGCACTACGCAACAAAATGTCTGAAAAAGATGTCAAAACAAAAAACGTTGCAAACCCAAAATAATTTCCGGTTTGACCACGTGCAGAGTCTGCAGCATGATGTGGTCCCAATGGAATTAACGTCTGCAATCGAATTAATTAAAATGCTAATTTATGATAAGTCGTTAGCACCTGACTTGTAAATGTAATAAATCTGCTTAAGCCTGAAGTCTTATGAAAAGACTTTAACAAAAGATTTTGACTTCATAATCCCAATGCCAAGTAACATATATTTAATTTATAAATATTCAATTTAAATAGGTAAAAAATATATGGATATTAACTAATTTGTATATATTTATAAGATCTTGTTTTTATCCATATATCGATTTAAGCCACATGGATTCAATTCCCCAGATGAAATGGATATGGTGATAAATTAAACGGTTTAAGAGAAGCTGAACTGTTTTAAGTCTCTGCAATGACAACCGCTGAGTCAATGGGCTTTTGTGATCTCAAAAGTTACAAAGTGCAATGGAGTACTTATTCTATTGTCTTGCAAGTGTGTAATAAAGAAATGACAGCAACAGAGTAAATAAAAGCCTTTTTGTATGGAAATTCGGAGCATTGTTAAAGCCACTTGCTAATAGGCTGCCAGTTGCCAACATTCCCTTACAATTTTCACCTCTCGTGGACTCTGGAAATGCGAGCCAGACCACTTCACATGAACGACCACGGAAATTAAATGAAATCCTTTTTTTTTTTTTGCAGCGAACCAAAAGTGAAGAGCTTTTAAGCCAATGAAGTGGAGACTGGGCATGCACTTGTACTTCGCTATACCCTGTAATGTATAAATGTTATCTTTACAGAACGTGGTATCCTGCAATAATTTCCTGAAACTTTTGAGAAACCAATGCCGTGTGAAAAACATAATAAAAAATCATACAAACTTTGCTGCGAATAAAAGTTTATGGGCAAGCAATGAGGTTTTCTGCGTTCAGAACACTATCAAGTTATATGGCCATTTTTGTTGTTAGCTTTTACCTGCTGCTGATTTTAAAACCAAACAAATACACAGGTTCTTATGGGAATGCCCATGATGGTAAAGAGGGTAAAGGGGGGATTGGCACTTGGCCTCCTCATGGCTGATTTATGCGTTCAAAGTGCAACAGCAACAAGAAGCGCAAAAAAAGAATACCGTTTTGAAGACAAAATTCCAAAATGTTTGCGCCGCTGTTTTCGCCCAATGCCTCTTGCCCTTTGCCCCGTGCCCCGTGCCCATGCTGTCTTCTAAGTGGTTTATACTTGCGAGATTTTAGGCGAAATACCTATAAATTTTAACTCGTTCCTTGTCTAAGTGGGCAAATACAACTTGACGCTGCTGCAGCTGCATCTCAGCTCCATCGTCGTTGCCATTTGACGTTGCCAACCACCTCTACCCTCCACATTACCCCACTGCGTTTGCTGTTTTTCTGCACCACTTGTAAAACTTTGAAAACTGTTGTCTAAAAACTTTCTGTGTGGTTGCGTTTGGGCTTTTCGCTTAGCTCAACGCACAAATTATTTGCTCACGTTAGTCCCAGTTTTAGCCTCGATTCGGCATTTGGCCCCTTAGCTAAAAGTAAAACCAAAACATCTCCGGAGCAAGAGCAATACATTAATATTAATACAAGAATGTGTTCCTCACACGCCAACTTTATAGAAATTTCCCAAAATTGCTAATTAATTGAAGTCTAATGTGCCAGGTTGAAATTAAATTGCATTTTATGAAACTAGTTTCAACGGTAGGTTAAAAAAGAGTTCGAAACTTTAAGACATTAAAATATAAGTTTATAATTATAAAAAGGAATATATGAGGCACTATCTTGTTCTAGCCGAAATAAGAATTATATTAGAACCTGCATTCAAGTTTATAAACTGAATCAGCAAAATTATAGTTTAAAAGAATTTTAAGTTATGGTTATGGGTAATATAACAATTTCCTGTACAATAGTTAAGGGCATCTTAACTATTGCTGTACAGTTCTGTTTATCTTGAGCTATAGGAAAAATATAAATAGAGTTGCATTAATGTGCAGTGCACTTATAAATTTCCTACCCCGGTTTGACTACAAACTTTGTATATTTTGCTTCAAAATAATATGTTAAATACTCCACAAAAATATGGTAAAATAAAAACATTGTATTAATAATAAACTTAAAATTTATATATTTGAATCATATGCAGATTTAGGAGAACTGCCAACAAGGTGAGGCGATTAAGCACATTATAGTTTACTACTATGAAAAAAAAATATGCTAAACTTAATTAGTTCACGCAATCAAGATAAACTGGTGTCTCGTCAAGCCCGAAAAGTTCATTAAAAACCTTTCAAAATATAAAACAAAAAAAAGAATTTGATAGACATCAAACCCTTTCTTAAATTCCTCTTAAGTACACGTACTTTGTATAATTCTAAAATCTGATTTGTTAACCACAACCAGCCAATCGGTTTGGTATCACGCTGTTGCGGTCGATGCTAAAAGAGATGCCCAAAAAAAGACCGAGAGAAAGAAGGAGAAAAAAAGGAAAAAAGGTAGCCACATAATCCCGCGTAATTACCGAGCATACCCAAATCGCTTAATTTTGCAAATCCACCGCGATAATTAACTGAAAGTGTCATTAAGTTTTAAGCAGAAGTAAGCAACAACTCCAACTCCAACACCAACACAATCTCCATCTCCAGCTCCGACACGGACAACAGCTTCAAGTCCGTCAACAATAACAAGTAACGTAATTGCGTTGCCGGACTGAGACAGAGAACACGAAGAGAGACCTGAAGCCGGATGGGGGTCCACAAAGCCGGCTAAAGGAGAAAGGATACGAGGAAATGGCAATACAGCAACTGGGTTCGGATGCCCAAAACAATGGTACGTCGGCGACAATGACGGCGACTTACACTAAACATCCATTTGGGTATTAGCTGACGAGGCGGAAGCCGCACAAAGCGCGCAACCATTTGCGCCCAAGTGTTCCAGCTAGTAGCAAAATACGTCAGCGTGGCCAACATGGCCAACAGTATACGACAGTGCACGCTATGCAGGCGTATCTCGGCCATGGTCCAGTCCCTTGGCTCGGCGACTGCAAGCGAAATGACCACACTAAGTGCAGGTTTACACAGGCCAATGATTATGGGGGCGATGACGATCCTTATTACAGACCGCGCTAATTCTCAATGGTAACTGTCACCAACATTGTTGCCCACGCTGCTGGACGATACGATACGGTACAGGACAACACAGGGCGTGGTCGTTGTCATTGTCGTAGAACTGCCGCGGAGACACCCAAAGCGACAAGGAGTAAACTACAAAAGCGCATGTAAAAAAGGCAATGAGAAATGAAACTAGGAAGCGCCAGCAGCAAAAACGGAAGCTAAAACAGCTAAACAAGGAAGTTAAGTAAAGTGAGTAAAAGAAAATATCTGAAATTGTTCTTGCTGTACTCTTAACCGGCACTCTCACTCTCCCCCTCTTCCACTTTCTTTCTGTCTATATAGCGTATACTGCACAGAAACTAATCGGATATCTGATGCCATCATGGCAGGAGGGAACAGTATATGGTGCAAACAAAACAATCAACAACTTTAAAACTATTTTACTTTTACGATGGGTACCCTGTTAGGAGTGGTAAATTACATTCAATCGAATCTGATCGACTAGGTAAGTAATTAGTATCATCTGCAACTATCAATTGTAAATGACTTTAAGAAATGATCTAAGATAATTTGGGTAAGAAATAAAGCTTAAAATAAATTATATCACTGACGGTTACTGTCGCTAAGTTGTTGCTCACGTTACTTCAATTCCAGCGAAAAACATGAACAGACGCACATTGCATATCATATCGATTTTGATCGACTTTTCGAGGAATTTGATGTTTTTTCCATATGTTTAACATTTTAGGACAAGTCATGATTTACAAATTATTGTATTAAATTTTGCAAAATATTATAAGCAGGGATTAAAACCGAAACGAATATCGGTTTCAGTTACGGTTTCGGTTATGCTCGAATTAAGGTTTTCGGTTATCGGTTATGCAAAATCTTGGAGTATCGGTTTCGTAACTATTATCGGTTTTTTGTAAGTTTCGGTTTAAAAATACTTGTATAGTTTCGGTTCACAAAAAAAAAATAAAAATTATGGTTTTCGGTAGAAGCGTTAATCATTGTTTTACATGAAAAAAGACTTAATGCTCTTTTTAGTCTGGAAAATAATGTTATCTGATTACAGGAATGGTCCAAGTAATGTCGATTTTATTATAATTTGACTTCATATAAATTTAATTAATTTGGCTTGAAAATTTAATGTAAAAATAATGATTTTTAATAACTGTGAACTTCCATAGCTTTGTCAAAAGTCAATCAATTTCCATGCGCAATGTCAATTTGAGCATGATTTTACCACTAAATTTGAGCATGATTTTACCTCTAAATTCGTTCCGCATTTTAATTTTTTCCATTTTCAAAACTCCAAATTTTTCGAAAATTTCGAAAATTTACATAACCCCTTTGTATTTTTCGAAAAATTAGAGTTTTCAAAAATGAACAAAATCTAAATGCAGAACGAATTAAGAGGTAAAATCATGCTAAAATTTACATTGCGTATGGAAATTGATTGAGTTTTGACAAAGTTATGGCAGTTCAAAATATCAAAGTTGCTCAGTAGCTGCGACGGCTGAATCGGTTACTAAGCGGTTATTTCAGTTTAAAGAGCTACGGTTTATGGGTTTCGGTACAGCGGAAAAAATTGTTTTCGATTACGGTTTCAGTTACGGTTACAAATTTCAATCGGTTTTTATCGGGTAAAGGTTACGGTTTCGGTTAAGGTTTTAATCCCTGATTTTAAGTGATCAAAAATAAATGTTTAGTTTATTCTAAACCAACTCAGTTCTGTTTTAGGCTCTCTTAATAGCGAGTTTAAACAAACTGTTCGTTAGCTTGCATACTCGAACTCATAACTAGCTGTCGCTGTGTCGACACTTTGTAGAGCGGAGCTTGGGAAGCCATTAAACTGACTTAAAGCGTTTTGATAAAGCCAACAACATCAACGTCATCGTCAGCAGCTGGACCCCCCGCTCGAGACCTGTCACCGCTGTGTTCCAAGAATGAAGGCAAAAGCTGCGCAACTAAGTAACAAGAATATCCAATTATTCCATTTCCAGTGCTCAAGGACGCTAGGAAATGATGCCAACATAGCAGCAACAACAACTACAATACAACAACAACAATGGGTATAAATGTTGGTAGCAAAACGATTAAAATCCTTCGTTTCGGCCCAAAGGCTTTAATAAATTTCCACATAATAAAAAGAAATCTTTGCCTAAACTTTGGCTATTAACATTGGTCGTCGCTATTAAACTAACACTCACACACGCCGCACACACACACACACACACACACACACACACAAGCAACCACTCAGACACACACTGTTATACACATCAGAAAGACAAAAGGGCACACACACACATACGCAGTTTATATTCAATTTCCATGGCAAATGCGAAAATGCCTAGAATTCCATTTACCTAAATCCTCTATTTAGCATGCATTCGGGGCATTTTCATTGTTTTTTATATTCTTTTTGTCAATTTTCCCCAATTTTTTCTTTTACTTTTTTTTTGCTTTTTTTGGTATAGCACTTACCCGTATTTTTGTAGTCTGTCATCGGATTTCAGAGCTCTGAAGCTTTGTGCAGTTTATTTGGACGAGTTTCCGCCCTTTTTTGGCGACAGACATCGATGTTGACCCAATCGATGCCTCTGGCTTGGCTCGGCTTGTCACTCCCTTTTGTTGAATATTATCGAATTTCGATTGTCTTATTTGGCCCAAGGGGTGTGTTCAGTGTTTTGGTGAGAATGGTTGGGTATGTGGTATTTCACGCTTGGTCTTAGACCAATAAACAGCAAAACCAAATTACGCTCGTCGAGAAATTGGTCGGGTCGTTGCCAATCGCGGCGATTGATCATGCAAATTGTATTTGTTTGTCATTATAAATTGATAACAGATATTAAACAATTCAATCATCAGGGATTATCCCTTCGATGGAATTGCTTAAATTTGACCTTTTCTTGCATTAAATTAACAAACGTTAATGTGAAAGGATAACAATATTTATTTATCACACAAATGACGAGCTTGCCAGAAGTCAGTTTATTGGTTAATATATGATCTTCACTGTCCATGGGTCTTAGAAGTCAAGTATGTTTTAAAAATTAATAACTAATCTATTCCAAACGGGTAAAAGCTGTTTTTTACTAGTACTATTATTTGTTGACAGCAGAGCCAGGAACTATCCGAAGAGACTATCATTCATTATATTATTATTAAGATTGTAAAATATTTACGAAGAGGTCAAAAGGTATGCTGGTACAAGTATTCACCTGAATTAAATGGCTTTTAGAATGTCCCTACGATATGCTATAACAAAATAGTATCGAGAAGCTCAAAGAAGATTATGATTTATATCATGTGTCGTATTTTGCAGAACGCACGATGTGCCACATTCTTCCAATCCAAATATTATTGAAATAAATTAGATAATGACAAATATGATCTTTATCAAATATATAGCATGTAACCTTTAACAAAATATTTACAGAAGGAACTTAAGAGCGGAATTCATTTAAAAAAAATTAATAAAATAATTAGAAAAACTTAAAGCTAAAGTTCTTTTAGGAGATCGGCAGGAGTTGGATGTGGGAGCTCATTTAGTTGATTCAAATCGGGAGTGTAGTTGGCAGGCTCACCAAATGTCATGATAATAGTAGCCAACTGTTGTTTCCAAATCATCTTGAAGTCATTCAGCTCCCGAATCTGGAGCCATTCCTCCCAAACCTGCCGTTTCCTTTGGTCCCAGGTGATGAGTTCTGAGCGCAATGGTGTGGAGTCGCTAAAATGCAGCTGGAGAGGATGCAATATCGGCAGACGCTGTCGCTGCTTCAGTAGTTCCATTAAAAGTTTTCCACCACGGCTAGCAAACTGGCATTTATGGAGCTCGAGCAGCTGCATCTGTGCACAGCTCCTTAGGTAGTAGAGCGGAGTGCTCATAGTGCAATTCATCAAACTGAATCGTTGACAACTGAGGGGAAGGCTCACCTGAGCAGTTGGATCTGCCAACTTGCAGTTGCTCAGGACGACATGCCTCAGTGCCCAGCAACGATGCAGCTGGAACAAGGGTAGATCCAGCGGAGTGGTCAACCAAGTTCCATCAAGGCTCAGGCGTTGTAAGGAGTCGCGTTTAGCTTGGATTATATCCTTGACGATGGGCAACCAGTCCATATCCGGCCAAAGTTGCTGGCGCTGCAATATCAAAAACTTCAAGTTTCTCAGGTAGCAGACTGCCACCGATGTATGCAGCATCAGTGGAAGCTGCAAGTCCGTCAACTGCTCGCACTTCACAATATGCGCTATATCCAGGGAAGTGTTTGGACGTGTCTCGTTTCGCATATATAGCTGCTGCAGCAATGGACAGTTGTCGCAGATCCGTTCCAGCATCTCTTGGTAGACACTCTGGTGCATAATCAACGTGCGCAGTTGCCTCAAGTTGACCGGAAAGGGATCCGTAATGGCAGCTTGCATATTCAAATGCTCAAGTCGGGGCAGCAGTTGACCCAAGAGCATTAATTGACCCGACTTGTTGGCGTCATTCCGCCTCAACTTGGGTGGCACCAAATCGCATCTGCGGATCAGTGGCAACTTAGACACGCCTCCTGCTTCACAAAGAGTCTTGAATTTCCCAATCTCCCCAATGTCCATTCGAATTCGTGTCAAACGCTGTGCCATCATCGGCACAAACCTCTCTAACTCCTCCGTCGGCAGCATCGATGTGATTGTGACTAGATCAGTTGTCTCCAGAAACGTCATTAGCCGGTTGAAGATATTGGCAGTACTATTTGCATATCTCAAACAAAAGCGCAATGTCGCATAAATCTTCTTGAAAGTAGGAGGCTCAGTTGAGTTCGGCAATGAAGAAGAAGCCGAAGTTGAAGACGTTGCTGAAGGTTCCTGTTTAGCTTTGTCTGTAGATATTTGATGGAGTTATGTATAAACAGAGATAAGGTAATTCTATTTATTAGTCAAAACTCACTCGACATCTTAGAGTACATATATCCACTCATCCCTTTCCATACTTTGTCAAAGCATGTCAAAACTCACTCGACATCTTAGAGTACATATATCCACTCATCCCTTTCCTGCGTTTTTAGCTTTTAAAACTTTCTCCTTTTATTTAACAGAGTTGCCAATACGCGTGTGGAACACATACATATTGTTATCGTTTATCGATTCGATTAGCTGTATCAAAGCGTGTTACGATACTATTTTATAAATACAATGTTGTCGCGTGATTAAGATCAATCTACATATTTAAACTTAGGTTCCACAGGTAATGTTCTTTATAAAAGAATTTAAGCCTTAAAGACAGGTACCGTTTTGTAAAGATCGGAACATTTACTTAAATATTAAAATAAACCACAATTAATATCAAAATAATTGCTGTGTGTATCAATTTTTTAGCATGTCGATATTTGATTGAGAAATAATTTCGATACGATACGCTTCCACGCGTTTAATGAATCGTTGGAAAATTATAATAAGTTATAAACAATGTTATAATAAAGACATAATAAAAACATTACGGCTTTATATTTTGTATGCACGTCTTAAATTGTGCTTTTTAGAAAGTATGTATGTATATAGCGCGGAATAATATTGGTACCGGAACTGTCAACCGAAATTAGCCGATTCATATTTAGAACCGAAACCGAAATAAATTCTTTTTCAAAAACAGAAATGCGACACGTTTGTATCGGTATGGTTTCGGTTTATTCAGGCCTGTTTCAGTTTTCACTTATTTTATAGAACTTAATAAAAAAATTTATTTTATCACGCTGCATTTAGCCTAAGTATTTACAATCGTCTTTCGTTTAATAGGACTTAAGTTCACCAACTAAGATTAAATTCTTTCCATCAAACTTTGCCGAAATTAAATAACAACAGCTTAAAGATGTTCACTTCCGGAAAAACTTGCCGAACGATACAGGCCTTATAATTTCCACATATATTTGTTGTATTCTCAAAATTCATATACAATTTTTTTTATATTAAAAAATTATTTAAAATTTAAGTTTAGTTTATTACGATTAAACACATATTTACATCCGTATGTACATAGTATCTGTAAATATATTTTTGTTTTTCAACATTTTAAAGCCGATAATTATTTCGGTTTGATTCCCTGATTTTATTATTGATTTTCATCATATTTACAGTGTCCAAGAGGCTATTGGGTAGGCAATTTAGTGGTACGGTCAGTCACTTGACTTCATGGTCACATGACTCGACCCATTGTTGCCACAAGTTCATGCCATGTTGCAAACTTTTCACTTAAAGGATACGCTCTTATACATATGTACAAATATGGTACATACATATATGTTTCATATGTTCCCCCAAAATGCCAATTGGGCCCAGAAACCAACTTCTGATGTTTTAGTCTCGTCTGTCTTTTGTATTCAAACTTTATGACCAAGTACGACTCCTGCAACAGAATATGCAGGGGCCTTAAACGGATATCTACATGAATGTGGCTCGATATAAACGTCCGAGTACGAGTATATATATATATGTGTGTGTGTGTCTGGTGAGGAAGGGGAAGGGATTGTGTTGGTAGTCCGTCTGGATGTGCGTTTGCCACTGTAACTATGTCATTGCGGTTTCCTTAATTCATTTTGTTTGCTGGGCGTCGTCATAGTCATTGTCAGCAGTCGGATTCAGTTGGATATCAAACCGCAGTGAAACTACCTACTACCAAACCCCCCAACTTACATCCCAAGCCCGAGGGCAATCTCAACCTCCGTGTTGTTGGGCAACGAGTGAAGCGAACATTGTTCCTGTTGTTCGTGTTGTTGTCATTGTTTTAGTCAACGACGGCGCTAAGCGGATTAACGCTGTTATTTTAAGTTCAACAAACGAAGAGAAGAATAAATTAATGAGTTTTCACTGCGGTCGCGACGGGGCTGCCGGCACCCGATGGATTTAACAGCACAAAGCCAAAAGTACAAACACAAATACAAATACAAAGACGCGAACAAACGCATCAATGCACCCTCGCAATTGCTGGTTGTTGTTGGCCCGGCCATGACCACAAAATGGCCATTCTGATTCTTGTACCCATACACAGTATACACGTTCAGCCATTAAGCTCACTGGCCATAACCGTCATCTGTTTTCTGCCTTTGGGTGTGTGTGTCTCGCTTTTCCATTTTTATTTTTCGCTCTGGTTTTTTTCTACCACATATGTATTTGTACTTGTAATTGTTATGGCTTTTCCATTGAACGGGTGTGTGGGGCACCGGACACTGAAATTGTAATTAGTTGAAATTTATGCGAATACTGCCGCTTGGCCCACTTCCGTTTTTGTTTTTAACGTCGATCACGTCCGCCCTTCTGGGCCATTATTGTTTGTGCCTCGTTTGCATCCTGTTTGGGCTCAGCGCTTTTACTTTTTATTAAAAATTAATTTTATGAATTTTCAATCCCAAATCGGATTACCGTATTAGTCGACAACAATAACTTTTGCTGAGTTGTCATTCCGTTGAATGAGCATCACTCATTTGCGGTCAGACTCCATAATTTTGTATTCCATTATGGTCAGCAAATAATTTGTTAATGGCTGTCAATCTTGCTCAGTTTGGTTAACGATATCTTAATGATATGCAAAGCAGCAGTGCAGCTCTTAATCTAGCCGGAAGGCAGCACGCGGTTGCATAGCAAAGTTGCACCGCTTTTCACATCGCGGAAACTTTTCCAATTAGACAGATAAGCAATTATGTAGTTTATGCAATTCGATATTCTGTAACCGGTTGACTGGCTGGCCGTGACAACCCTGTCACTGCAAGACTTTGACGCATCCAAATAACCGGAAAATTATGCTAAGGCTTTGGGCTTAACTCAGGCTGGATCTGCTTATAAAATATTTATAATTAGTTAATGCTTTGACATGCTTCGAGCAGTGAACAAGTGATTGGCAGATAGAAGTAAGTTTAGTACTTATCAGAAATTATAGAAAATTGAAGTAAAAAGAACGTGAGATAATAACTAGCTATTTCTTCAAGCAAGTAACTTAATCTAGATTGCACAATAATTAAATTTGTATATACATATTATACACTTTATGCTATACATATTTATACACTGTACAAAGTGTCTACTAAGTTTCTCAAAAGCGCTGTGGAAAATTGTTTCTTAAATAACTTCCGAGTTTATTATTTGATTGTACTAAAATGAGTATAATTGAATCTACATACATACCAAGTTTGGTGTCTCTAGCTTTTATAGTCTCAAAGATATTTTTAAAAATGTTTGCGGAGCAATTGTACTCGAAGTTCGTAAAGAATTGAAGGTACATACATAGTGCTTTGCCTGTTGTTAATCTTTATGTACCTTCTTTGAGTTGAAAATTTCTTATGTCTACTGTAAATCGACAAGACTTAAGTATTTTTCGGTATGGTTTTCATAGATTTTATTTCTGTTTAATCGCTGATGTTTTTCTCAAAGTGATTTCTCTCTGGAAACTCTCTCTCTCTCTCGGGTAAAACATTCACTTTGAGCGGGATAAGGTAAAAACCAGAATACAAACTCCGCTACACCGCCGAGCTGGGCAAATATTAACCCATTCGCATTAAGCTTAGCCAGTAAAGGGAAGAAAAATATAAAAAAAATAAAAGGCAAAATGCTGAAAAAACTTTGCCTTTGATTTCGTTTTTTCCTTTATGACATTTATTCCTTTCCCTTCATTTATCACTCCTGCAGCGCATTTGTCGACTTGGCTTATCCTGTTGGCAGCTCTTCTGTGCCCACTCACCGGAGCCCTTTGTGGACCTGGTTGCCAGATGAGCTGTCACTGCTATAGTGGCTGGCATATTGAGAACTGAGAAGTAAAGTCTGAGAACTGAGTCCTGAATTCTGAGACTGGCAAAAGGGTCATGTCAAAGGGCTGCGAATGCTCAGCGGAAAAATGTCGTTTAATTAGTGTTTAATTGAATCGCCAACTGGAATTTTAATTGAAAATTGCAGCTCACCAAAGTTTAGTTTGACTTTTCCGCACAGTTTGCATTGTATCTTGAGCTAAATTGGTTGTTTGCTTTTCAAACTCAACTGGCCATTGATAGTCAATCTTGAGTATGGGGTTTTTCTCATTGTAAATAGGATAACTAAACGTTGTGCACTTAGTGTGGTAATCAATGAATCGATTACATTCAAAGTAAATAGTGCCAATACCTGAATGCATTAAAGTCGTTTTTCTGTGCCATTCTCAATCGATACTTACTTATACCCTTATAAGTTTTAATTATTGCAGTTGCAATTATTGCAAGTATAGTTTGCAAACATAGTTTGAAGGTAACTAAGACCTTACTTAAACCCATTTACCATAAGCCCGTCATTTAATTAATTGTAATTACTCACATGCACTAATACAATTCATCAAAAGCATATTGCGTGGCAAACTCCGAGGATGCTTGAGCTGCTGGACATTGCAATGCCTGGCCAAGTACTTGGGTCGGAACCTCAGCCTGGCGATAAAACACCAGACAATCGGGTCATAATGAGCATAATGATGTAGCTGCCGCAACTGCAAATACCACAATAAAGTCGACAGCAGGGTATGGCGATGCTGAAACGGCCAGGATCATTGAAAGGGACACTAACTCCACTCACAGCTGCCGCACATATAAATTACTTGATTATTATCAACGATAATTAATTTGATGTCACGCAGTGCAAATATGCAGAGGCTTCATGGCAGCGTGAACCCAAGATTGAAAGTCGTAGAAGACACAGTCCCAGTTGTGACCAAGTCATGGTTTAAGTGCAACAAGTAGCAAGAGAAACATTAAGATCGTTTAAACTTGATATAGGAAATTAATCAATCTCAATTATTCTCAGCCTTATTCAACTTTCAATTGAAATAACTCGATTGAAGAGGCCTAACTACTTAAATACTACAGCCAGTATCTCCAATCAAAGAAATGAGCAACTTATCTACACTCAAACATTTTATAATTGTTTCGTATGCCATAATCAAAGACTGATACATTTTGTGCTCCGACAGTACAATATGAACTGATGTGAATAATTTTGAGATGTATTGTTTGTAAATGCATATCAATCAAATGAAATCTAATACTTAATGAGCTACTCAACCCACATTCCCACAAGCTATTCATGTATCAATTCACTTATACTCATGTATGAATATGTATGTGCATATGCTTATACATATGTCTGTGTGGAATATTGGCAGTTTTGCATAATTAGGTTGAGTGAAATGTGCGGAATTCAAACAGAATAATTAAAGGTACACCAGATATGTTTAGTTTTGAGGTAAGCCAACTGATTCTATGTGCATGTGAGTACCAGCATCTAATGGATGTATTTTATACTCAACAATATTGAATATCAGTTACAAGTAGCAAAAAATCTAAAATATGAGCTTACAACAAAAAGCAGCAGCTGCCAAAAAAAAGCCATAAAATTAATATTTATTTATGAGTCCAAAAAAATTAAGCCCGAATACAAATTATATGGGCAAAAGAAAATACCTTAAGTATTTTTATTATAAATGTAACAATAACTTATTTTTGATTTTTATTATACAAATCAAATATAACACTCACGTTTGATTTTTAATATGCAAATGGAAATAAAAACTCACTGAATAAATTTGAATTGGTAAAGTGGAGGTTATATTTGATATTTGCTTTGAATTTGTATAATTAAAATAAAATATGTGAGTTCAAATTAATTTCCATATAATAAAAATCAACAAATACATACAATTCGATACTTTTTATTATTAAAAAAAATTATAATCTCCACAGTATCTGATTTATTTATTTCTTATGCTTATTGTGATTTTGCCTTATCCATATATTTTAAAACTGAAAATAATTACAAGCATATTAGAAAAGTTACTTTATAAACGAAAGAATAACAAGAACTCGTACTTTATTTGCGGATAAATTTTTCGACCCTAGAAACGATATGAAATAATCCAGATTCTTCTAGACTTTTGTCAGCTTACAAGTATATTTTTGGATGAAGGAATGGGTGGAGTGCAACCTTAAGAAATGTAACGAGCGCAATTTAAAGGCAATAAAAAAGAAGCAAACATATAAAAAATACATCAGAGTCCTTACCCCGGTGAATGCTGCCATTTGTAGCTTTTGAAATAAATATTTCAATGTGGAAATGCTTAAAGCTGTGCGCATGAGAAACGCGAATATAATAATCCCAGGCAAGACGCCAAGGAGTAGACGAAGGACGCTCTCAACTGGAAATCAGAAGAGAATGGTTCTACTGCCATTTTGTTTTGGGGTAACGAATGTTGGCTTTACTTTTCTGGGGCTCTTGTAATTGTATGCCACACATGCTGTCATACATGCGGGCTTACAATCCACCCCATTCACCACCAAACCACCTTCCCATCCAACCACACCACACATGCCGCGTATAGACGGGGCTCAGCCCCTCAACACGACGACATAACAATAAAAAAAAGATTCACGCGCCTTAATGTCGGCAAGTTGACAACACGGAGTGTTAGCGGATTTACAGGAGCACACACAAAAAAACCCACAACACATCACAACACCACCTCCCAACATACAGACTTGCTAAAGCCAAAGGATTTTTATTGTACTTTGTATACAGTTTTGATTGATACATTTTGCATTTGGTATTTTAACGGACTTAAATCACAATTTCTTAAGTATGACAAATTGTGTAGGGGGCTTTTGGCTTTAAGAATTTAAGGAACGTTCAGTTATTGATATATGTGCCTTAATCCTTAGAGGATATGCTGTAATACAACCAGTTTGGAGGTGTCCCAAAGGCTCATTGGACCACTCGACCTGGTTTTAGGAAACCGAGTGATTTATTTATATAAATATTTATTTAAAAATAAAATATAAATTGGTCAGTCACTGATAGAGACTCTTTATCTATGACGCTTTCAACTGCAGCAGTAAAAGGTAAGTAGGCCTTTCCATATTGAAAAGTCAAACTTCATATTCGATTATAGTAAATCACAAGACACTGAAACACACAGTATAAATTAAGAAAAGTAAACATATATTCAATACGATAGAAGAAGATACAATTTAAGTCGCCAAAATGAATCGTATAGACACTACCATGGACGATATGGCCAATACCAAGTTTCTGACCCTTTACAGTAGCCTCATTAAGCAATTTACCGCTTCGACGGAGTTTACCAACACTGAAGTCGTCTGCCTTTTAATAATATACTATAAATTTGTGCAAATTAATGGTCCTTCAGCCAAACAGATGAAGAAGAAACAGATGTATAACTTATTTTTAGTACTGTTTCGGATATATGATATGAGTATTATAGAGCGGATTTTACTGAACATCACTGCAGACGTTAGCTTTATTGGCCCTGAAGCGTGGATGAAACTGTTTTCGGTATTTCTAAGCAGAAATTTGGATGAACGCATGCAATTTGCATACAAAGTAAGTAATGATAATAATCATTTTCGTTAAATTATTTATTATTGGTATTTTTAAGGTCTATACGACCTCTTCCTCTGGAACACTGAATCGTGAAACCGTCGGCATGGCTATCAACAGTTTCTTTGTGGGTGAAGATGATGATGAGGTTAAGGAGTTGCAAGCGGTATGTATGGGATTGGTTTCTTATTGGTAATCATGCTATTATTATTCCTATTTAGGACATGTGTGAGTTTATATTCAACAAATTTGACTTGGACAAAGATGGCACCATCTCGTATGAAGAATATTGTGAAGTTGTAAGTAGTCAGCCTGCTCTTTTGGAATTTCTAGGACAGGTATTTCCGGATGTATCAGACTTGACAATCATTGCATATTGTGGAAACATTGCAACCTTGTTTCCTGGCGAAGACTAATTTATGCAAATATCTTAATCGAGGTAAATTTGATAAGTTAATATTATAGAACGATATGTATAATATGTTTTCATTTTATAATTACTCGTAAAACTAGATTATGGCAATTAGGGCATAATATAAGTCTGCTTTATGGGATTCTCTCGGAATAACGTATCCGGATGTATCAAAGCATATTGCTTAACAATTGCAAAATTGATTTCTGCCGATGCAATGATTTTAATTTCAGTTTGAATTTTAAATATATTTATAAAGAAAAGTTTCTGAAATATTTAATAATAGGTATGTAGAGAATTCAACAAAATCATATAAAACGATAAAAGTATAATGTGGAAATACACTCTAGCTAAATGCGGGTTTATATACAAAATATCCGATGAATCGAATCGTTGCTTAACTGTCTTAAAATAAAGCAGATGGGATTATTTCAAATTAATTCGATAAATTTGATATATTGCTGTGGTATGTTTGAAACTTATTATTTTAATTATGATGATAATGGTTGTTTATTTTAGGATATTCAAGATGATGATATGGATTTCCTAAAAATAGTATGGTATTATTGGTTTTCCAAATTATTAATGTATTTATATAGGGGGGCATTGTTAAGGATTCTAATGAAATCAACGAAATTATAAATTAAAATTTGGCAACATTCGTAATTTATATAACCAATAAAAATTGTTGATGTTCATTGCATACATTTATAATTATCCTAACTTCTGTTTATCGTATTTAAGTACATAAAATTACCATTTATGTTAATATCCTGGACTATAACCGGAGCTAAACAAAGCTAACGTCTGGTAATGAGAGAACCGCAGGGCAAATGGGTCTGTTTTGGTCTCGTGTGTTTATTCTGTTCTACTCGGAACCGACTCCATAAAGAACGCAAGTGTCTGAAATTGGCGCTTAAGGCGCTCTCCATATTACAATGCAAAGTTGTTTTCTATGAGGTATACATAAAAGTTAAAATTGCCTTTCGAGCTGTTCTTGTTCTCCCATTTCTGTTTGTGTGTAATTGTTTCTGTCTTGCTTGCCGCCTTTATTTTTAACTCTTTCTTGTGAATAGAACTGTGTGCCGTAGATGTACTTCTACTACTACTTTGTCTGTGTGCTTAAGGCAGCATTTGTTTTGTGGTTTTATAAAACAATTAAAGTCGACAACATATGTGGGTGCCGTATATGAAAGCATTTGCCTACAAGTACATTGCCTGAAAACTTGCTGTAGCCTTCGACAAAAAGCTAAAATGAAAATGTATAATCAAATTGTACGATGGCTTGAAGAGAAGACTAAATAAATATTATTTAAATCTATGATTAAATAAATATACTTATTTAAACTAGACTCTCGAAGTATCTGAAACTAGACTAACACTCTGTAATTTGCATGATTCAGCATTTCTTTTAACTCAAAATTTTTCTATGTTGGAGCAATTTTTGTCTACGTCACTGCATCTTTTATCTTTTACCTCTTAACCAAATTTTAGCTAATCAATTCTGGTTTTTGACAGAAAAAAAAATTTAAAAATATATGGGATATGCTTGAGTATTCATATACATATATATTTATGTAGTTGATGAGAAACATAGAATATCTGAAAATAAACAATATAAAGAAGATCTCTCATTTAACGTAATACAATTTGCTGGTCTAAATGAATGAGAATATTCCGTGCCTATGCGGTGCTGTGATTTCGTTTGCTTTTTGAGTGTGTGTTTCGTGTCGTATACGTAATTTTGTTTACGTGCAACTGTGCGTATGAGTAACAAAACTGAAAGATGAACAAACTACAAAAATACAGACTGCTTGTAAATGCAATTTGGTGTATAACTTGGCACTTACTTTGAAGCAGACGACAAACATTCGGACAATCAGAAAGCGCGACAGCTGCCCTTTGACTTTTACACAGGGCAGTCAACGACACACGCCTCACAAGGGCAATGGCTGGCTTAAAAATCAGCGCATGATGTTCATCCAGACAGCTGGCAGCAGCTCAAAGGAGAACATGAAATGCTGCCATTGCCAACAAACATCCTCGACCATACTCCTTACACCCCACCATTCGACAAACCCACAAGCAGAGAAGTCCGCAACGTGAAGTAGACTGCAAATCTTGACGTGATGAACGCGACCCCATGAGTTCGAGGACCAGTGACCAGGGGCGCTCCAGTTCATCACGAGTTTGGCACTTGGCGTTGTCGAGGGTTGTTGTTGTTGTTGTTTTTTGTACTTGCCCCTTCTGCATTAACACGTCGCCTCCTGTTGCATTTCACTTCAAAAAGTCGAGCTTCCCGCTGCGCGTGCTTCAGCTGTTTCATCAACAGTTTTTTCGGTTTTATGCCTCGTGTTGGTTTTTACAAAAGGTACAATTTTACTCACATTTATATTCTTAACACACATTCAAGCATTCTCCGTCATACACACAGACACATTCACACACGCTCCACGCTGTTTATTTTTCATGACTTTTGAGCAACATTTTTGTTGGTTTTTGCAGTAAACAATTTAATGAAGTTGCAGAGTAAATTAATAACTATAAATATGGTGTATCATGAGATAATGATTTAATTCAGTCAGTTAACTGGTGTAGGTAAAGTAAGAATACATTTGAAACAGAAATATATGAATACATTTTCTAACCGTGTTAAATAATGCTGAATAATAAATTATTTTCTCTCTGTAATCTAGCTTCTCTGATTTTAAGATCGACACAGTCAAGCATCTCTAATGTCTGTGTGTAATAGAGTAATTTATTATCACACAGAGCTCCCCCCAAAACAAAACCAATTAGTTGTATGTGAATTAATCATAATCATTACACATAAGTCTCAGTTTTCTATTTCAGAAGCGCTTTGACAATAGAAAATATGCATAAGCAAACAATTGGAGACATACAAATAAAAAGGAATTACCTTTTTAGAATTCAAAGTGCTTTAGCTGAATGCGCCTAATGCGTTGATGCCTGTATGAAATCCGGGCAGGAAAATCCGATTCAGCAGTGAAAGGGAAGGCATTACTTCTAACGATGATAATAATAATCAGATTCCCATAACGCCATCCTCAACGACTACATACATAAAGACAGAGAGTGAGAGAGAGAGAGAGAGAGAGACAGAGAGTGAGAGAGAGAGTGAGAGAGAGAAAGTGTATGTCATGCAGACGAAGCATCAAGCGACCTGGAATCATTTTGATTGTCACATTGTCATCATCTGCATATTAAGTACAAGTGATTACACTTTCACGTGTTCCCCTTCAATTCGGATACATTCGGCGACTACACATAGAAATACTGCGCATATGTCCTTAGAGGTATATGCGGGATGCTATGGGAAGGGGCGGAAGAGAAGGCGTCGAATGGGGAACGTGATGTGTGCAGCATTGAAATTTCGGCATTTAAATCTAACCAAGCAAAAGAGTATAAGAAACGTAGCCTGAGCCCAACCACCCAAACACAAAGGCAAATGCCATGTCAGTGCGAGTATCTGAAAGATACATGTACATATATAGACATATGTAAGTATCTTTTGTTAACGAGCACATACTCAGAAGCAAAGCAATGTGCGGGCAAATGTAAATGCCTTGCAAGCTTTGAAATCAAATCAATGCGTTTGATAAAGAAACAACATCAGAGCGTGCCGGATAGCTAAGGCGGAAGGGGGAGAGACGATGGTAAATCTACAACAATGCAAAGAGCAAGCTAAATCGGAATTCATTTCAGGCACGTGAAAACTGCTGATTTTCCGCTTAATGTTTCTTGGCTTTTGTGTATTGTTGCAAATGATAGCAAAAGAAGAAACTTGCTAATTGTGCCTTAAATTTAAAGAAAAGTCAGCAACTTTAAGTGTTAACTGACACAGGTACAGGTCGCCCTAATCAAACGAATAAACGAACGAACGCCTTGGCCGTTTGATTAGCTAATCAGGAGTGTGGTACAGTTCGTGTGGCAATACAACAAACCCCACCATGGAGCACATATAGTACATACATGCATTCGTATTCGTACTTCCGTTTCCGATTCCATTTCGTTGGCATCGGCATTAAACTGCAAATCCGCAGCAGAAATTGCCGCATGTAATGCTGATGTTGGCATTTTACTGATACTTCTGCTGCTGCTGTTGCTATTGCTGTTGTCATGGGCCCATGTTTTGCCACTGCAACGACACCTTATGTGGCAACAAGCAAACCTCGTTCCTTGCCTGCAAACCGACTGCACTTAAGAGCATGGTATCAGCTGCCCTTGCCTGCTGCTGCGATCGGTATTCTGTTGTATATTTTTGCATTGTCGCCATCGTCATCGCCAGCAACACCAACAGCAACAACAGCAGCAATAGCAATACCAATGGCAACGGCAACCATAAAATCCTTTGCAATCAGTTGCATACAACAAACACTTTTGCTTCCCTTTAACCACAGACCCAAGAGTGTGTGCCCTTTCACACACACACACACACCTTAACATTGCATACACATTCAGGCAATCCAAAATCAGTTGCTGATGCCATTGCATGTTGTTGCAGCTGCAACTGCAGCTCGAATGAGCAGCAAGTTGTGCCAAGGAAAAGGCAACATATAAGTATATTTTACTGTCTCCCCTGTCCGTCTGTCCGTCTGTTCTGTGTATATTGTGTTGTTTTATGCTTATCCTGACTGCCCCCATACGACGACTATTGGTGCACTCCGATGTTCTTTCCTCTGCACCGTACACAAAACAATTTCCTAACACATTTTCGCAATTGGCTTTTCTGCAATTTACAGCCATCTCGTGCTTAAAAATAATTTCGTGTTTTGAAGTGCTTGCAGCATTTTTGAAAAAGCAATGAATGACTGAGATAGAGAGAGGAAATGTGAGAATAAGCTTTGATAAGGCGGCTAAATACGAAAATATAAACGATTTATTCTGTATACGTAATAAACGTTTAATCGTATTACTAAAAAAATAAATATTTTTACTGAAAATTCGCATAAAATTATCACCTAAAATAAAGGAAAATGGCTACAGCAAGAACCCAGAAAAGTCATCATTTATTTGCCACAAGATCCCGTAAAGTCAGCAAACGAATTGATATAGAATGTCAAATTCAATGGCTGAAGAGAACCGACAAAGTTTTTATATGTTTTCCAAAAATGTAACTTAAAAGAAATAAAAATAATAAACACAATTCAAAAAAAATATATACTATGTGAAAGAAAATAAAATACAGAGCGAATCGGGGAAAATGCAGTCACAAAATGTAGAACACAGCACAAAGTGCTATCGGCGTGAATTCCCGATGTCGCTTTTGTGAAAATGTTGAAATTTTTGGTGCGCTTCCCAAATGTCACAACATCCGGCATGCCACATGCCACTTGGCACGGATTCGGGCTTACGCACACGAGCACCAACTGGCAAATGGAGACTACCAAAAGCCGCGAATCCGCACCAGCGCTCACTCTCTGCCTCTGCCACTGCCACTGCCACTATTGCCTCGAGTTCATGTACGGCAACCAACGCATCGGATGTTAATCAGAACATGAACTCAGTACAAGGACGTGAAAGAGTGAAAGATACTACATAGTTACAACTATAGATACTTTTGTCTTTAGCTGATAGAGAAAAGAAAGCAGAGAGTAGCAATTAAAAAATATCTCGTATTGCATTTCATAACTGAAAACGCTTTCTAAATAATTATTATTTGACAAGCATTTTAAGAATTCAGCAAGTTAAGACCGTAATTAGAACATCTTTCGCCGGACAACAGACAGTTTTCAGCAACCAGCAGACAGTACAAGTAAAAGAAATGTCGAGCGTCGATTTCTGCCATTTGCCCATCGGACGTGGAACTAAGAGCTAAGTATAGAAACCTCCTCCATCTACTTTTTCTTCGTTTCCTACTTCGCCTTCTGCTCTCTGCCGCACCTTCTCGTCCGCCCCTTGGTAACAATGGTGGAAAACAAAGAACCTTTCGAATCAGTTGCAGTTGCAATTATAATTTCAATTTTACGATTTTTGAAGCACAAGACAGCCCTCTCCTTGGCCCTGTTTCTTGCTCTGTTTATGCGAGTTGTGTGCCACGAAGAGCTTATTTTTAATTCCGGTTGCACAAAACAAAGAAAGCAAACATAAGGAGTTTCAACTGCTCAGAACGGCATGCCCATCCTGAATAGCCACAGCATTGTTGAGTCATTTGTTCAAGTTTTCATTTCTATTTCTATTTCAACTATTTTTCCAGCTTTAACTTAATTAGTGCAGAGCACCACAATCATTTTTAGTGGAAAACTGCTTATTGATCTTCAGAGGGAGAGTCGAATGTCTGTTAAGTTACGCTAAATTGAACCATTTTAAACATGCGTCAGGTTCAGGTTCAGTTTCTGTTTCATTCAAATTTGCATAAATTATAATTCCTTTCAGATATTTTCTGACCTATTGGGCAAGAAGTAATTGTTTCTACTAAAAACTTGTTTTCAGTTCACTCAAAAAGCGGTATCAAACTTTTCGATTACTTATAAAATTCCTATGCACGTTATAGAGAGGGAAGGACACAGCGACCCTCTTGGCGGATGTGGTTCATGTCCACTCACCAAGTTTACCAATAAAATTAAAAGTTTGGTTGCATGCGCAGATTTTGCTTTTTATTGAAAGTGGAAAATATGATAACATTGTGAAGGCAACCGCGCACAGCGCGTTCTGAACGTGCAGCATGCGGCAAAGTTTTGATTGCCAATAAGGAATTACAGGTGATAATACAGCATAATCTGCCACGTTCCTCAGTTGCCGGCAGCAACAGCAATAACCACAACAACAACAACAACTAAAGTGGCCCATGGCCAGCTAGAAAATTGTGTTTCAATTTATTTACCTTATTTTATTATTTATTTTGGAATGCTGTCGATGGTCGTAGCAACTAGTTGCTTCACCTGCACAAATTTGCAAGTTAATACAAACACTTGTTTAGTTGAACAAAGTTAGCACTATCTTACTTAGACAATAAGTAGACCGTTTTCATATATAATTAAAGTTACTTTCATATTTTAACTTCTACATATGATTGTATAAGTACCAGGGATTAAAACCTTAACCGAAACCGTAATCTTTAACCGATAAAAACCGATTGAAATTTGTAACCGTAACTGAAACCGTAACCGAAAAACCGAAATAACCGTTTAGTAACCGATTCATTTATAAGGCATGATTTCGGTTCTGGCCGTCGCAGCTAATGAGCAACTTTGATATCTTTGAGCTGCCATAACTTTGTCAAAACTCAATCAATTTCCATGCGCAATGTAAATTTGAGCATGAATTTACCTCTAAATTCGTTCTGCATTTAAATATTGTTCATTTAAAAAAATTTTTGAAAATCGAATTTTTTCGAAAATTTACAGTGTTACCCCTTTGTCTTTTTTGATTTTTTCGAAAAATTTCAACTTTTTAAAATGAAAAAAATTTAAATGAAGAACAAATTAAGAGGTAAAATCGTGCTCAAATTTACATTGCACGGGGAAATTGATTGAGTTTTGACAAAGTTATGGCAGTTCCAAGTTATTAAAAATCAGTAAAAGTAAAATAGTCGAAATTTTCAAACGAAATTTATATAAGATCACATTATAATAAAATTGACATTACGCTGGACCATTCCAGTAACCAGATAACATTATTTTCCAGGCTAATAAGAGAAATAATCCATTTTTCATCTAATACAATGATTAACGTTTCTTATTTTGGTCAACCGAAAACTTAAATTTTTATTTTGTTTGTGAACCGAAACCATACCGGTATTTTTAAACCGAAACTTACAAAAAACCGATAACCGTTATGGAACCGATACTCCAAGATCCCTGATAAGTTCTATTAATAGTACAAAATAAGTATATTTTCTTATCAGGATTCAGGATTATATTATTGAAGACATTACTCGTATTTAACTATCTTTAATTATCACCTTCCTATTTTAACATAATTTTAAAAATTGTATTGCAAATGTATTCACGTTAAAATGCGTTAAACTAGGGTGTGAACATTTTGAAACGGCGCGAACTTAAAGATCGAATGAGAACTTTAATATTTGTGCATGAAGGTGTATAAGCCTATCTATCTATACTGAACACATCACATAGGTCCATCCTGGAAATAGCTGTGAAAGATTAAAACTTTGAGCTACTTTTAACAAATTTAAAAGAAAAGTTTTCACCAAAGACTGTTTAAAAGTTTTGTGGATATTTGCATTTCTTTTTTAAAGGATTATAACCGAAACCATTTTGTCTAAAGTTAAAAAGCCAATGGGGAATGTTGTTAGTAACTTGTAAGCAGATTCGAAGCTAGCAACAACAAAATCTGTGAGCAAGCAATGCTCACCTTGTGCCTTTTGAGTTGACAAATTAATTAAAATCGCTGGCCAAGAGGACCAATCACTTGCAGCAACTGGGACAGTTGGCAACTAACGTTAGTTGCAGCTGCGACCAGGCCAAAAATGTTGCCAAACGCCAAGTGTAATAATTTAAAAAGCTATTTGTAAAAATTAATTTGTAAGTCAGTGTTAAGGAGGTTTGGGTTGGCAAACCGGGCGTATGAGTGACCTGATTTTCAGACTGTCTGCATTTAATTACAAAAAGGGATGCGACAACAACTACAAAGTCAACGCAAACAAATTTCAATAATAAAACTCATTCAACATGCCCCATGTCCTTCTTCTTGCTACACAAGTTGAAGGCGCTGTCATTGGCTTTGGCGCCAAAAATAAAAAAGAAGGCCAAGAAGCCTGCAAAAATGTCAACGGAACTATCACAGAACTCAGCGTCAGCAGCTGTAATTGCGCCTTCTATATAATTACGAGTATTTGCAATCAAAATGATTACAAAAGAGACTCATAAAAGAGGTATACTTTTCAACAAAAAGTGATAGACGCCTTAAAATAAGAAGCAAATAGGTTCAACTTTTACCAAATTCAAGTTTGGGTCAGACATAATTGAATATTGGCTTGTGTTGCATACCGGACCGAATATCAAAAATATTCAGTTCTGTTGAGTAGCATCTCCTGCAAAACTGTATGTGCTGGGACATGACAAAAGAATAATTGTTTCAGCGACTGGGAGACCAATGACACCACCTCAAAGCGGGTCTGTGTGGAAAAAACCAGAATCCAAATGAACGAACGATGGGGTCAGGCTGTGGCAGTTAGTGCTGCTGTCAACGCAGCAAACGCAGCCAAAGCTAACAGAGTCATGCACCAGGTTCAACCCAGTTGCAGCTGTGTCTCATCTTCCGCCTGGCCCCCGGCTCCCTTTATCCATCTCTCTACGGCCAGCAAGAGAGCAGCACGCGTTGCTATCAAAACAATGAAGAATAATTAAAATTCGCCCTCAAACAATTTGTAAGCGCGGCGGAAGTAGCTGCGAGACGATGGCAACCAACTACCAAGAAACAGCTCAGCGCCTCTCCGTTGGGGGCTCCAACAGGGTGTGAGTGTGTCTGGGTGTGGGACTGAGCAGCATGCCACGCCACATGCTCATAAATAAATTTATGTTTGCTGAAGTACGTATATTGGGCGTTCTTCTACCTCAATTTCCATGGCTCCTGTTTTCGGACCATCCAGCTCCTGCTGGGCATAAATTGTTGCTAGTTGCCAAGTCGGACATTCTTGGTCAAGACAGGGGCTCCAAATAACGCTTTTTTTTGGCAATTACGAGAAATTGTATTCTATTGTGCTACATATCTCATTCTCTATAAAGAGTGTTAGAGAAGGTCTTTTAGCAAACTCTACTGCTTTCTTCCAAGTTTATGAAATCCAAATTGATTGATGAAATGAGCAAAATACAATTCCTCAATTTTTGTCAAGAATTCTCCTGTTTACGACAAAATTCAGTTTAAATATCGACAAGTTGGAGCACGGAAATTAAGCCACAATCAATGCAATATTAAAAAAAGATCTTATTTCAAATAATCAGTTCCTTCCGGTACGTTAATTTTATGTTTAAGTGTGCACATAAAAGCCACTTACTCGTATCCTCGAAAGTAATGCGCTCTAATTATACTTTATTCTTTGATAAAGTTAACCTTTGATTCAATTTATCAAATTTAATAAAAGTTAAGCACATATACATATACTATATAATAGGACTCTGAAACGTATGCGAACAAAATCTAGAAAGCTGCGAAAGTTGCACTTCCGACGGAGCAAGGATACAGACCAAAGGCTGACGACATCCTTTGCAACTCGCAAATAATCCCGCAAAACCGAGCGCTTAACTTTTTCAACATTTATGCGGGGTTGGTTTGCTTTTTGCGTTCCCTTCAGAAGCCTTTAACATTTCTTTTTTCTCGCTTTTCTTTCTCTATTTTGCACAATATTCTGCCGTTTAACACAAAGTTAAAATGTCAATGATGTTTGATCGCACTCCATCGTTGGAAAAACTAAAACCAACAACAACGGCAACAACAACAAATAAATGACGCTGTCATGAAACTGATGGATGGATGTCTGCCCTCAGTTTCCAAACAGTGTGTATTAGTGGCCCGACTGACTGTGTTGGTCACTGAAACTTTGTATGCACACACAAAATATGCACGTTAACAACACTGAAAAGCTTAAACATTGAAACCCTTTGAATACAAACAACCCAACTAACTTTAAGCCAGCCCATTTAACTAGCATTGAAATAGGTATCCAGAGGAGTGCACAGACAAAGTACAGTCGATAGCAATTAAAACCAAAGCTAAACTAAATCTGCTTTAAAACTATGTATGAGTTCGTAAATATCTCTATCTATATATGCATAACGACCTGATGCTCATTATCGTTACCTTAAACATTTTTGGTTCTTGACATAGCAGCAGTAATTGGAGATTTCGCTCTAGTTTGATTGGTATTATAAATTATAATTAATAATTCCTTGCAGATAAGCAATAATAAAGCATTTAATTTGAGCTTAGGACAAAACTGAAATTCGGAACATCCTCCATTTTTTTCACTGGGCATTTGCGACTTCATATAAATATTTGACTGTCTATTCCCAAAGGGTATCTGAACTTCGTAGTGATAAGTTGGGTGTACTTTCTTGTTTTCGATTCGGCTTATACCATTCATCTGGCTCACAATATGTCTGAACTACAATTGTATTTGAGTAAACGAAGATACATATTTGTATATAGGAGTATGTACACAAAGCATATAAATATGCACAGTTGAATGTGATTCTTGAGTTTCGTTTGGCTTTATTTGTTGTAATAATATTAGTCTAAGCATTTATTTGCTGGTGCAAATAAGCGAGAAATTTCGCAAAGCAAAACCTATTCTATTGTTTGTGCAATGAGAGCTATCAAGTCCTATTGCTAGTACTGTCCACCATTCGCCTTTATTCTGCCGGCTTTGTTCATTTTGGGCAACTACGGAAACAAGATTAATACAATTGGGAAATCGAACACTGGAAATTTGCTATTTTATTGATAAGAACATACAAATACATAGACATGTGTACATGTAATACGAATTGTATGGTCTTCAAGTGTTTTTGATTTCCACTGACAATTTATTGAACAGGCAATGCATGAAATGTGTGTTGAGAATTCACAGAAAATCAAACGGCTTATGAACAAGCATTTCTAAATGTGATTTACTGTCAATTGAAATTGTGTTGTAATAAATACCAAAGTCAATTAAACGAAATGGTTTGGTACTTGAGAATCATAGATAAAGTAGATAATTAAAGATATATTTCAATATATTGAATGGCATTTACTTTTGCAGCTACTGATCCTCAGTCTGATAGGGACCAAATGCACGAACGTGTTCGCGAATGCGAACTGCATTAATGGCAATGAATCCACCAGCGTCCTGCGGCACATAGCCACCATGCTCATCCATCGAGACCAGCTGCTTGTTGTACAGTGAACCCACTTTGTCACCTGCCTTGCGGGCAATGGCCCGACAATAGCCCGGTGATAACTCAATGGTGACCTGTCCAGTGACTTGTCGCTCTGCCAGTTCTATGCAGCGTCGGACATAGAGTGCCTCGGGACTAAACCAAAAGCCATTGTATACATAGTCGGACATGCGATCGCGCAAAATCTGTTTAGTGCGCAGAACTTCACGATCCAGAGAAAATACCTCCAAGTCCTGGTGTGCCGCGTAGAGTATTGTTCCACCGGGTGTCTCATATACGCCACGCGATTTGAGTCCCACATATCGATTCTCCACAATATCAATTCGTCCAATGCCATAAGTGCCGCCCAGATCATTGAGGAATCTGAGCATATCCAATGGAGTGCTGTATACTCGACTACTTGCCAGATCCTCAACGGCCGTGGGCAAACCATGCTCAAAGTGAACACAGACGCGCTTGGGACTCTGTGGTGCCTGTGTCAGTGGATCGAGTGTCAACTCGTACAGACTGCTAGGTGCCACAATATTAGGATCCTCTAGCACGCCCGACTCGTAGCTTATGTGCAGCATATTTGCGTCCGTGCTCCAGGGAGTGGCTGGCTTCGCTGTCACCTCGATACCATGAGCTTGCGCATAGGCAATCAGATCCTGGCGACCTTGAAAGCGACGACAAAACTCTACATCTCGCCAAGGTGCAATGATCTGCAAGGGTATGATTAGTGGAGTTTAAACAGCTACCAAGTGGATAAGTCACCTTCAGATCTGGCTGCAACGCATAAGCGGATAGTTCAAACCGAACCTGATCGTTGCCCTTGCCGGTTGCTCCATGTGCCAAGTACTTGGCACCGTGCTGTCTTGCCGCCTCCATCAAGGCGACACTGATGCAGGGTCGTGCCAGGGAGGTGCCAAGCAGATAGCGTTCCTCGTAGATAAGACCCATTTGGATCGCTGGCCAAATATAGTGCTCTACAAAGCTCTGTTTGACATCAGCCACAATCACCTGAAGGTTCAAGGTTAACTCTGATTGTAATAGACTCCATTCACTATACCCACTTCTTTGGCACCTATCTTGAGCGCCTTTTGACGCGCTGTCTCAAAGTTTTCATTTTGTCCGACATCAGCCAGCACGCATATGACCTCGTACTTCTGCTCCAGCAACCACTTGAGTATGCAGCTCGTGTCCAATCCGCCAGAATATGCCAAAATAACTTTGTCGACAGCCATCTTAACGAGAATACGTCGCTTTAGCTGCTCACCGTACGTTGCCAATAGTAAGACTGAAAGCTAAAGAGTCAGTCTCCTGCGTAGTATTCATATCAGTCCACCTTATCAACTGCTACTATATGAGCCTCCACTAGCCGACTGCCTCTCGCATCTTAGCTTATACTGGGGCACACATCAGCTGATAAGAGTGCTTGTTAGCTAATTATAATAGAATAATCTGTCATGTTAAATATAAGCACTAATACATTTTAATAATTGTTGGCTTTATTTATTTATTCACGACTAAAAGCAGTCGGCAGGGTATTTAATAAACACATGTTTTATGGTTTGCTTGCTGTGCCAACTGCCAGACAACTGAACCGACAACAGAAAAAATTTCCCTCGGACTTCAGGTTCACGGATAAAATTTCCCAGTGGACTCAATCGAAGCAATTTTGAGAGTTGAGCTCTCTATAAATAATGAAATGTGAAATGTATTTTAATTTATCATTAAGAATAGAAAACAAATGCTTGTTAGTTTCAGACTTTAATTTTTTTGTATATACCCTAAGCACACTGAAAAAATAAAATTGATATATTGCAACAAGTAAGTAATGAAGAAATTAAAACCCACCTTGGAACTTCATGTATTTGTGTAGAAAGTTAAAAGTAAAAAAAACATTAAATTTAAAGTGACCAACCGATAAATTACCGATATATGAAGATCATGAATAAGTTCACTCGTACATGTCAATGACTGGTTCATTTGAACTTTTTCAGATCGAAACGACACAGCTCTATTAAATATTCAGCTTTCAACTGAACACAGTTTGGGACATACCCGAAACAGATCGAGTTCTTTGAATTCCCAATCAGGCGAGAAAAGCGATAAAAAAAAGATGTCAAGTGAGTTTAGGGCATATGTTTTTATTTAAACCGAAAAAATTTAATTATATGCATTAAACCTGACTAGATTCTGCTTCATTTTGGCTTAAGCTTTTGGATAAGGTCAACATTGCAAATCGAATGCAAACTGATCCTAACAATGAATCACGTGATCTGAAGCTAATACTGGAAAATGAATTTCCACATACCGTTCGCATTTATCCTTTTGGATCGCGTATTATGGGTATTGGTCAGGACAACTCGGATTTGGATATTTATGTCGAAATTGGTATGTCTAGAAATATTCATCCACACTTACATACAAATTATATTTACAATCAAACGTTTTTTAGGCAATAGTTTCAACCATTTTAGCGACACACCCACTGCAAATATTTGTGACCGTCAACGGCGAATTGCTAAAGCTATTCAGTCAAATTTGAACTGGATGTTTTTAGTTTGTTACGGTGGTTTTTGTCCCATTGTCAAAGCAATATACGAGCCCACCAGTATGCAATGTGATATAAGTTTCTCTAGCGGTATTACCTATAATCAGAATATGTTGGTAAAGTACATATTTGAGCTACAACCCATAGGTACATTTATCTGTCAACCCAGAAATTTAATTATGTTCTTAATCTATCTATATTTATGAGCAGCTCGTTATATGGTCATCTATTTACGTGACTGGATACAAAAATGCAATATGCAGGAAAAATTCCGTAGCCACATAATTGTTCTGATGGTCATCTACTTTTTGCAAGTTTCTAAATTCCTACCTGGAATTCAGAAGTTCCAAGAAAATCTATTACCGACAATAGGACGTAAGTAGTATCGATTTTAAAAATTTGTACCGCTTCATATTTAAATATACATATGTATGCATATATTTACTTTATCAGCTTGGGTTGCAACATTTAATCAAGTAAAGTTATCATCTTTCATGATGACCCAAATTGATGTAAATGAAGTACAAACACGTAAAATGTTAAAGACATTTTTTGAATACTACTCGACGTTTGATTTTCAAAATTATGCAATTTGCCCTTATTTGGGGTATCAAATAAAACGATCGATGCTCTCGGCACAACTGCCAAGAAGGTAAATAGATTGTGTATTACAGTACATGTACATTTTTAATAATACATTTTTTCTTCCGATTAGTTTTACCAATCCCAAATTTCGGCGAGATGCAGCTATTATACAAGATGTGTTCGTTTTTAACCATAATAAGGGCTGGCAAATAAAGTCCATCGATGTTATGGCATTTAAGGCATCTTGTAAAACAAATATATTGTAAGGCTACAACTATGTCCATTAAGAATAATGGAGTATATCCTACTAGTTAAAGGGATAGATAGACTCCTGAAACTACTAAGAATTTATTTAATATATAGGTGATCTTGAAAAATATCATTTAAGTTTGAAATCAGATGGAAATGAAATAAAATTGTTTGCTCCAATTTGAAATACAATTATTGATGCTGACAATCAAAAAGCCAGTGAATCAGTGAAATCGACGCCTCCTGACATTGGCATTGAACCATTATCAACATCCTTGAGCTGAACGGTTATAAATTTTATGCTTCACTGCTTGCATAATTATCAATAAATTGATTAAGCACTGGATTTGAAGTTTTCAGTGATTAATCAATTATATATTTACATAGATTTGAATCGTATTATCGATGTCTTGACTGCATTTTGAGTATAAAAGCGGGTCAATGTGGATAAGACAAACAGAAGAAGATATCCTGACCCAGGCATCGCATTGATAATGCGCAACCAACAATTGACCCACCAAGGATTCGGCCGTATTCGGTTGCTGTTTGGACTCGTGATTCTCTTCGTCATTTGGCAGCAATGCCGCGCGTAAGTTTATAATCCATCCAACGTGACTTTTAATATTTTACAAGAATTTCTTTAATTTCACAGCACCAGAACATCCGAATAGTAAGTTTACAATCCATCCAACCGCACTTTTAATATTTTACAACAATTTCATAAATTTCACAGCACGCAGAAACCAGATTGTCCCGTAAAACCTAAACGACCGTACTGTAAGTTCGGAGATTTCCAGGAGGAAGTCAATGAGTGTGTTCAGTATACCTGCTTCCAGGGCTTGAATGATACATGTGATAATTATCGTCGGCTATGTGGCGATGGTTTAACTTGCGTGTGTGATATTTGCATGAACTGTGACAAACGTGGGAACATGGATTGCTCGACAATCTTACCGAAAACGTGCGAAAAATATAAGCGTATTCCAAAGCGACTACCTAACTGGTATCCCCGTGCGTTATGGGAGAATCTGTCACAGAATAACTTAGAACCCAATTATAACGATGAAATTGTGGTGAATGAATCTCCAAAGCCTAAGCGTTTTCCAAAGCGACTGCCTAACTGGTATCCCCGTGCACTATGGGAGAATCTTTCACAGAAATACGTAGAACCCAATTATGATGATGAAACCATAAAATTTGGATAGATTAATTAATTCACTAGCGCATCTAACCTTATGCACATATTTAGCGAACATTGTATTTCATATTTACACGTTTATCGGGCATATTTAACGAGAAACTATTGATATTGGCATATTTGAATACAAAATTCAACAAAAAACAATACAAAAAAATAAATGAAGAATGCTGAACAGTAAGAAAACTGTATTTTTCAATTGACGATACGAAAAAATTAGCTGTTATGAAATAATATTCTTCTTTGAATGCTTTACTTTCGAAGATGTTTTAATGAGCCAAATATAATGTGATGAATTAATACGACCAGCCTAAAAGTATGCTTGACCTCTTAGCACCAATTTGATCTACTGCTTTATCACATTGCACACTGGTTTCTGTTGTATGGGGAGGGCGGCCAAAAATACTTCTAGTTGAGGTAGAGGCTTGAAACTTAACACAAAATTTTAATACATTTATAGTAAGATAATGTATAAAAATCAGCCGGATCGGACCACCATATCATATATGTAGCTGTCATATGAACGTTTGGTCTGACCCCAAGTGTTTGTATGGAAAACTTTATTGTTTTCCATTATATTGTAACGCAACCTTATAATTCTTCATTAAAAACAACTTTATATTACCAGGGCGAGCTTAGTGAAAGCGGGATATATATATAGCTGCCTATATCATATAGCTGCCTATATCATATAGCTGGCATAGGCAATCAGTCTAAAATCGAGTTTTTGTTGAAAAAAAATCTGTTTTTTAACGACAAACAGCAAAAATTTAACATTTAATTAACAACAACAACCACAAAATTATTATTATTAAATTATCCAAAACATTAAAAACTTTTTGCAAACATTATGATGCGTGAGGTGCCCGTCATAGCGAAAGCTCTAACGAAACACAGAACGTCCAAAATAACGTACTTAACTCAATACCGATTCACACAAAACACAACAGAAAGTACATATAATTTTTGTTGTATAAATATAGCTAATACCTTTAATTATAATATTAATCTCTTCAATCGCTCAATAACTTTGTTTTAAATGCTTTTTTAATTTTTGTATTAACTAGTCTACTTGCAAGTTGCTCACGCTGCAATACCAAAATAATATCATGCTGTCTCTTTTGATGCTATTTTTGCAAAGGACAGATAAGACAAAACAAAAATAAGAAGCTAGACCAATTATAAAACAGTGTTGACAATTTAAAGTCCAAGTTTTAACTTTGAATTTTTTTAGTTTTGGCCTATGGGAGGAACCACTGTGCATTGTTGAACTGCTTACTTTGTTGAGTTGAGCTACCATGCTATAGATGGCGTAGTGTGAAGAGCGCACAGCTTCTCTGAATTTGAATAATTTTGACCTTGCATTAATTTACCTGTAAATAATGAAATCACCAACAGCCTTCCATAAGTACTTGATGAACGTGTTAAGATGGTGTATGAATTGAGCCAAATAGCATTGCCGCGACAATAAATAATGTTATTTGTTACAGTTTAATTTGCAAGGCACGCATAATTGTTAAAAATATTCAATACCATGAACTTGACTGTGTATACAACGATACATATAGACATACGGCATGATGTTCCCTAATGAAATTCAGCCGATATCATGAATGGTATATTCAAGCCCAATACGCAATCATTGTTTTAGGGTTTGTCACAAAAGTAATAAGGAAATTTGGCAGCAGCAATCACAAAAAAATAAATATGTACATGAGAAATGCAGACTTCAAGCCCGGCTCTTGCCCAGTCACCTGGCATTTTCATTCACTTTTTTGGCGAATCGGAAATTTGGAGTCAGTTGCCAGTTGCCGCTCGCATGATTCACACGTAAAAAAATATAAGTCGCGTCGCGTATTCGGCACACCTAACTGTTAATCTGAGGGTTCGTGTTGCATACCAAGCTCGGGAATTTTGTGGAACACCTCAATATCAGGAAGCAGTTTTTGGTTAAAGATTAAAAACAAACAAAAGTATCTAATGTAAATATTTGTGTTATTTGTGGGTGACGACTCTCAAACTGTGGCTTGCCAAACGCACACACTCACACAGACACATTCAAACCGTCAGTTGCACTGCTTCAAATTCGAAAGAGAAATTACACAATTTGCAAGTGGCTTCAACAACAACAATAACAACAACTCACTGTCTGTCTAACTAAAGTAGTTGGTTTGGTCAGTTTGAGTCTGGCCAAACCGGCGTTAAACTGCACAATTCACAGTTGATATTGTTGTTATTGCTTTGGTGTTGCATGTCTGATGACTGGTCATGTCTATAAAGCTTTTCCCATAGGCATAAATTCAGAAATATGTTGCCATCCGGCAAGTATGTGCCTTGTACAAGTCTTTTGTTTACATTCATTATTAAAACTCTACGCTCGAGCGCTCGTTAATGGCGCTTTTCGGTAATGACAAACTACTTACAATAACACAAAGTAAGAGCATTAATAAAATATTAAAAAGAGCAGTTTGCCTCTGAGTACATTAAAGGGGTCAAGTGCAGACATCCATCAGAGATTGCAAAAGATGATGGGAAGCTGAAAAAATTATCATTTAAATGGTAAAGAGTGCACTTAGTGTTTGTCCATGAAAGATGCGATAAGTCTGTCAAGCATTTACAATTCAGAAAATAAAATAAATGTGCGACTGTAAAACGAGTTCTGTGTATGGTTACCAGAATTTGACCATTAAAAAAAGGCAGGATTGAAAAGAGTAAGATAATGAAAAAATAAATTAAAAACAGTTCTGAAAAACGCTGATTCAACCGATACCCAAAAAATAAAATATTTATTTAAAAAAAAACTTTCAAGCTTATTTCAAATTTCAACTCGATATTTAAACATGCTTCAGTACTAATCACACAAAACCTATCAAATCATGTTTGATTAAATGGCAATTTGAATGCCAATCATCTTTGCTCTTCGCACATGCTGTAAACATAAACAAAAGAAATAAATAAGTGCTCGTATTTAACACTTGCTAATACAAATTTGCATTGGTTTTTAACACAGAGTCAGTTGAAGAAGCTAAAAAAAACAACGATATGTCGCAACAGTTGCTCACAAACTGTAACGGCTTCTGTTTGATTGCTGCATTCGTTATTGTTATTGTGGGCATGGCCGAAGCTTCCAACCAAATAGATGTGGATGAGGATCTAAAACACTTGATAGGTCGCTGTCACAGAGATCAAGCCAGTGACGATAATTACAATGATTGTATGAAAGAGGTATTCAACGACTTACGCGCTTATTTTACGACAGGTGAGTAGCTGTGCCGGCCAAGGGCCAGGTTAGGGCCAACACAATGCCAACTAATGGTGGTCTGTGCAGGTGTGCCTGGCTACAACATTAAACCCTTTGATCCCCATCATTCGTCGTTCGTTGAACTCCGTCGCGGCGATCCACATGGCCCCGGCAGCTTTAAGCTGATTTTACGCAACGTTTCGGAGTACGGCTGGACGCGTTCCGAGGTGACAAAGTTTCACAGCGATGCCGATGATCAGCGCATTGTCTATGCGCAATACTTTCCCGAGAAAAGTCTCGAGGGTCAGTACGATTTTGTGGCTAAGATGCTGGGCACAGAGCTGCGACGTCAGGGCCATTGGAACCTAACACTATATGATTACAGGTTATATCGCTGTTATGTTATGGTAAGGTTTCTTACAATGATTGCTAACTTTTCGATTTTTAGTCAAACTACGAGCGTGCGACGTGTTGGCGCTCCTGGATCACTGCTGAAGGTGCATATAGAGGTGGATCGCATAGGCGGCATGGAGCTGCACATAGGCAATCTGCTGCAGGGTCAGCCATTGAATCAACTTGCTGACGGTGTCATTAACAGTATGTGGCAGTTGGGATTGCCTTTTGTGCGGCCCATGATCAACGAGCTGGTGAGCACGGCATTTACGGACATTTTTAATGAATCCTTTCGATACTTTCCTCTGGAAAAGTTTCTCAGCCAGAATTGAGCTAGTTTATCAAAGACTTTTTATGTATATATTTAAAAATACGATTGTTGAATGTCGAATAAATAAGCCAGGGTATGTGCAATCTAAACATCGGCCAGGCTGCTAGCGACCAAATCATCTCGCAGTTCCTTCTTTGGCTGCTGAAGCGACGACAGCGCCAGGCTGCGTGCAAATATATTTCCGAGTGATATGACCACATAGCCAGAGTTTTGGAATTGTTGTTCCACCGTGTCAAACAGCAGCTGATAGGCTTGCTCAAGCTCAGGGGTTAGAGTAGCTAAAAAAAATAATAAAATTAAAGTCAATTACCAAAAAATAAATAGCAATCATGTGGGAGATTCATACGTTTCTGATGAAGTTGCTGCTTGTTTAGATCAAACATAAATCGCAAGTAGCACAGCTGATTGTAGAGATCGCGCTCGGAGTACTGTCGAAGCATTGAGCCGCTGTTGCATTTGAGGCATCGAGGACGCCGCATCTCGAGGCGTATTGAATAGCTTCTAGTGTTGTAGTTGCAATCGGGATGATCACACACCAGCCAATTACGGTAAAAGCGTTGCACATAGCTGCGTATGCACAATTGAAGCTGATTGCGAATGCTAACCACATATTGCAATGGCGATGTCTGGCATTCCGAATTGACGCACTGCTGCAGCACCGGCAAATGACTGCTATTGGCACCTGGTCGGTATGCGCTGGCCATCAGCTGCTCCGTCTTGCAACCGACGCACTTGAATCGAAAAGGTTCGCAAAGACGATAAAGCTGAAGCGTTGTCTTTTGTAGTGATTCCCCTTCGGCCTCCTCATTGCGCTCCTGCTGAACCCTGTTGAAGAAAACAATTTGAGTAAGAAAGGCAATAGTAGAAACTGAACAGTGTGTTCACTTACCGCTGGGCATTCTGCCTGTACTTGCTGGCATCCATGCCCAAGCATTCGGCAATGCGACTGGCATCGGTGCCTTCCAGCACCTCCACCATGCGAGTGACCACGGGATGTATTTGATGAGACAGATAGTAGTTGGTGTCCAGCTTAAGCGTTTCACTGCCCTTCAACTCGTCGAGATGGTAGGCGCGTTGCATTGCTGCATTTGAGCTGCCATCCAGGCAGATAACATAGTCAACCATGTCGCCCTTCTTATAGCGTCGATTGCGTTCACGATTCATGCGCAAAGCAACTTGGACATGTGGTAACGAGGAGCTGTTCGCATACTCCTGAGGTGCACGGGTCAGTTGCTTGGTTATAACATACAGAGGCAATGGCACAGCCGAGTCGGCAATTTGATCCTTGATACGTCCCAGATGTGCATGCACCGCCTCAAGTTTATCCTCCAATGGCTTTTCAGCGAGTACTTCATCGAGAACCGCCTTGCCCACCATCACGGCCAATTGTGACCAATCGCGACGCACAATGTCCAATCCCTTATGCTCCTGCTCTCGTCTCAGAACGCCCTTGGCATTCTTGCTTAATTTGACAGCGGCATATTTTTTCTTCTTTAAGAGCAATAAGCAAGCAAAGACACCATCGATGTCCAGTTCGAGCTGCTTGTACAGCTTGTTGACACTCTGCTTGATGGTGTGCCCAATCTTGTAGACCTGATCATAGTCCGTTATATTCGTATTGATCATTAGCGAGTCCGTGTCGCCGTAGACCACATCGTAGTTGAGCTTCTGCACCAGCTGCTGTGTATTGACGAGAATTTCGCGACCCTTGTGCGTCACCAGCGCTGCCAGATGCTGTGCGAAAAATCTTGAATGGGCAAATCCCAGGCAACCGTACATGGAATTGGCCGTCAGCTTGAGGGCCATTTGTCGTATGTGATACTGCATATGCAACTCGGGTGACAAATCCGGAGCTGCCATTAATTTCTTGACCTCACGACGTGACTCCACCAGACGACGCAGCTGAAGGGGCAGAATACCAGGCTCAGCACTGGAATCTGGCAGCACGGGCAGCTGCTCAGAATCATGTGGATGATGAACCGTCGTAAAGCATATGTTGTACTCCTGTATAATGCTCGGGTACAATGAGTTAAAGTCCATCAATAGCACATACTTCTCGTACAGTCCACGCAATGGTTCCAGCACCAAACCGCCCGCATAGGCAGCCTTTTTACGTGCTGCTCCAGCTCCTGCTGTCGCTGTTGTGTCATTGCCGGTGGCATCAGGATCAGCACTGGCTGCAGCGACGCCACGACGCTGTGGCTGTTTATCGGGCACAATGTAGTTCTTCTCGTGAAAGGCGTGCAGCAGCAGAAACTCATTGCGCTCGGAGCGACCACCTTGCAGTGTGCGAGTCATTGTATTGCCACAGATATTGGTAATCTGCAGAGCCAATGGCATAATGTTCAGCTCGCACATCAGTCGTAGCATGTAGGAGGCATCCTGCATCGTCAGCGAGATGAGCTTGGTGATGTTCTCGCCTGCAATGAAGGCAATTTATAATTATTTTACATTTAATACTCTAAAATTTTAATACTCTTACCCTTCTCATACATCTCAAGCAGATCATCAGCATTGATGTCCATACGCTCCGATTCCTGTAGCTTCAGCACCTGTTGACAGAGCGCCTGCAGATCATAGGATCTCGCACGTATGCACTCCTCTGCCGAGCGTTTAACATCGCAAACCATACGACCCACAAAGTGATCTAACAAACGTTTTCCAAAAGATTGAGTGAATCGCAAACGACCCATTCGTGACCACTGCGGTATCTTCAAAGCTACGATCTGATCAGTGATGACATTCAGCTGGCAATCCATCGCATCAAATGTTACAATCAGATCTGCATCGATCTGTTGGTACTGCGCCAGAAACCAGCTGAGTAATGCACGCTCCGAGTCATGCTTGTAGATTTTTGTGGATTTGTACTTGGTCAGCTGCAAGTTCAGATCAAAGGGCCAACTGGACACGGCGGGTCGTGTAAGAGCGCACATGTGACGATTAAAAGCTGGCTGTGGCGCCGGCTTGTCGATGTGAAAACGATTGTGCGTCAGCATTGAAATCATGCAGATCTCGTTCTTTAGTGTCTTTGGGTTCATGGAAGTTCGCACATTGAGAGCCAACAGTGTTATAGCCGGCGGTGGCGATGGTTTGCCCTGTTCCAGCAATACCTCAACGTTCTTCGGATCGCTGACAGTCAAGTCCGTCTTGCACCAGCTAATAGGTGCCGGATTTACATTAAAACCGCTAATCTGCAGCCAACAGGGACCTTTGATCTTGCGCTCCAATAGGAAACGCTCCAATGAATTGGTACTGCTGCCAAAAATGTGCGCTATGGAATCGTATTTCTTGTTGGCCACATTCGGCGCGGACTTTTTACCATCATAGTGGACTTCTAGGTAATCGCATGTCTGCGGCACATCGATGCCAATGGCGTGGTTTGCGAAGCTCTTGCTCACCTTACGTGATCGAAACGTATCTAACTTGAGTTCGGAGGCAATTTGGGTGTCAAACTCCTTGTACATATCAGCCACAGTGACTTTCTGTTTAGTTGGCTCCTTTGTGATGGGATCCAAGAGCTGTTAAAGGCAAGAGTTCAAGTATCTTCCATTGATAACCAAGCTAATTCATACTTACATACTGTCTGGGCAATAAATACAGCACCCGATTAATGTTCTGCACACGCATACAAATGGACTTGCCGTCGGGTGTACGGCCGAAGAGAAACACTTCGCCAGGCAGCTTCTGTGCATCCTCCCAGGCCTCCCAATACCAGAAGCGCAAGTGCTCCACATCAACAGGATCGCCGCAAGTGGCAGACTCCGCTTCACTCGCCAGCACTGATTTCTCAAAGTCATCGTCCATTTGGCATATGGACTCCCAATTGTTAAGCAGCTTGTTCATATCATCTGGATCTGGCCTGGCGGCTTCCGTAGTATTGAGTTCTTTTTGGGGCTCTGATTCAAGCTTTGATGTCGCAACCTCAAACTGATTCTCGTCATCATCCAGGCAACTGAAATCCAAGTCATTGTCACATAACTCAGGCTCAGATTCGTTAGTCTTCTTCTTAGGCTGCACATCCGATTCCTGCATATGTTCCTGCTTAACATTTACCGCAGTTACTGTTGCTTTCTTTTTGGGCAATATGGTTGCCTTAGGCTGCATTATGCGCTCCAGCATTTCATCGTCGCTGTTGGCTTCGGCTTTCTTGCGTTGCTGCTCCTGCATTTTGATATTGCTCAGAAAGCTATTCATATACTCCTTGGCAGCGGCTGCATCAGATTTTCGTGTAGCGGATACAATCTTTGCTGGCGCAATAACCTTTTGCTGATTAGCTATAGTAGAAGTCGGTGCTTCACCAGTTGCCTCTTCCTTTATTTCCCCAAGTAAATCGGCCAGGATGTCATCATCCTTGACACTGTTCTTAATATCTGCTTTCTTTGGAATCGCATTGCTAAAAAGATTACGAATTGATGCCTTGCCCTTGACGGGTTTTTCGCTATCACGAGGGCGTTTCTTTGCAATGCCTGACTTCTTTTTTTTGGCATCACTCTGATCCTCTGCAACATCGGAGTATTCATCTTCATCCTCAAAGAAATCACGTCCATCTTCTGCATATCCAGTGCCGTCTGTTGACGCAATGTTTTATTGATGGCCCATTTGGTTATAGGTTGCCTTTTCTTATATACTCACCATCTTCAATCCAATCACCGCCGTATTTCTCGTTTGCACGCTTGGCATATTCCCGTTCATCGACCACTTCGTACACATCGTCTACTTTATCTTCCACTTGGCATTTGTTTTTGGTACCTTTTAAACCTCTTAGGCGTTCCAGCGCTGCAAATCGACCGTTTTTATCAATGCGCTGACGCTTCACACGCGGTCCAGCTATAAGAGATTCCATTATTCAAATATTTTTAACTTTTAGCGAACTACTTACAAGGTGAATCTTCCATTTCGGACACAATAGTAAGATAAAATTTAATAAAAGTAGCGCGACTTGTGATTGTTTGGGAAATGGCGGGAAATGGTCAGTGTGTACACAAAGAAGCAAGGAAAAATAATACTTTTGGCGCTGCCATACTAGTAAAATTCACATTTAACAGATTGACTCCGCCTGATAACAGTGGAGTCCAGCTAACAGTAACGTTTAAGTTTTGCAATAAAATAATTATAATAAGTATGATAAGTCATCACTCGGGGAAACAATAAAGATAGTTTTTGGAAAATAAACTATTTTTACTATCGCACTTTAATGAAATTTAAAGGTTGCCGGACTTTCAAGCTATCGCTAATTATTTTATGGGACTCAAGGTTGCCACATCGGTTTAAAAAACAGAAGCCGCGAATTGTCATAAGCGCGCATTTTTAAACTTTATAAGTTTTTGAGCATAATTGAAAAAATTAAAATTTTTAATCTGAAAATATTCAAAATTTTTATGAATTTTATTCACTCTTTATGAGAAGATGTTGTGTAACTTAATTTAATTCCAGTATTTACCGTTTTTCCAGTATTTATTATGAATTCAAAAGTCTGGCTGCGTTCAATTAAACGGCAACTTTATTTCTACCAGGTGGCAACGTCTTTCAAAAAACGATATAAAAAAGCCCGCGCAGCAGTGTTGCCAACTCTTCAGGACCGGAAAGAATATATCAACATTTAAAAATAGCTGGAAATAGTTGGGAAATCTAGAAGAAAGCCAAATGAAAAGTTTGGATACTTCTTAGGTTGACTTTTCTTTTTAAATTATATATAACACATTACAACTATATACAACAGTAATCTAGTAGTAATAATTTTAAATATTGTAGTAGTTCTTATAATTTAGAAAAAACTAGAACTCCAGATGTGGCGGAAAAAAGCTGAATTGGCAACACTGCCGCGCAGACATCCTGTATAAACTAAAGTTAGTCAAATAAATCTTGGCGCAATTTTGAGCAGGAAATGTTTTTGTTGAGTCCATTTCCGCTGCGGACTACCAGAATCGTGTGGCGTCAATTGGCGGATTACTGATAAGTTGTCGGGCGTGCCATGCGACAAATTTTAAGATACATATGTTCACCATGTCCAGACTCGATATTTGGATATTGCTAACTTGATAAGCAAACTCTTTTCAATTTACAAAGAAACAAACATCCATCTATTGTTTTCTGTTATGTAAGTATTTATTTTTTATTAATCATGCATAAAATTTAGCTTAAACTAAGGTTTTATTAATATATTTAAAATATAACATATAGCAATTGCGTTTATATTTTGATTTTATAAAAGGCATTTCCATATACAAATATTATATTTCTCATTCATTTTATTTTCGCTTATAGATTTACAATACATATGTAAGTTCTGGTATATACACATACATACACGCAAACAGACTTACATAATATACAGTTACGTCAGATATATATTTATGACTATGCAAAAATTCATACATATTTACAATTTTATAGAAAATATTATAATTTTTGTGTGTAGTCTTCAATATGGGTTGTAATTTAAAGGAGAATTGTCAGAAATGTAAAAGTTGTGAACAATACTGTTTGGAATTTTGGAAAATTTTAAGTTGTGGATAAATAGTGAATAGATAGAGAAAGGAACTGTGAGATTGAAAAGTCAGTCTTCCAGAAAAAGCATTATGATGATGGTAAAACTTGAAGAAGGAAAGTGCACGGAGAATGATGGAAATGTTTAGAGAGAGAACTAGGAATTCCGATTTATGCTTTAGTAGAATGTGTTGGGTCTTTGAGGTATTTCAGCTATGGAGCATACATGTATTGGTACATATTTCATAACAGATTCAAGCCAAAGACATGGCACAGATTTAAATTTAGCTTAAAAAAATATTTCCAAGTCTGCCAGATGTCGATCCATAGTAATGCTAAACATTTAACAACAGCAACAAAACAACAATAACGGTTTAACAAAGCAAGGCACACGATATCTGGAACGATATGAATTAATGTAAACTTTGTTAAAAATATGAAAATATATTTTTTAAATTTTCGATAAATATTTACCTTGCCATAGTGCCTGCGTCCACACAGCTGGCACGCCCATTTGAACGATCACACCACCTGCACCGTGGCAAAGGCGCTGAATGTGACTTTCTTGGGAAATTCGGGACCCGGTGAACCGCGCGTCTTGATAACGGGCTTCAGCGGCTGACGAGGCTTAAGCGACAGGAGTCCGGCGGAGGCAGCCAATTCGCGTAGTCTCTGGGAGAAGCCGCTGCCGCTAGAGTTGCTGCCCGTTGCTGTTGTTGTTGCTGCACTATGATGCTCGAGACCAGCACAGTCAAGGACATCGATTCCATTATTGGAGCGATAAACTTGCGCCGTGGCCGTTGGATAAACCGCCAGACTAGTTCCACCTGTCGATGTGCCATTTGTACCCACTGTTCCCGTTGTTGATGTAGCTGCAGCCGCTGGCGTGATATAGCTGCAAAACGGATAAGAAAAGGTAGTGAGAAATTGGATTCGTCAGTTGAGCACTGCTAATTGATTTATTTTTTATTTGCCAAAAACTTTGGGGTGTGAACAGCGTTCACAAATAACCATATCGATTCGCCAGCCCGAGATGCCTCACACTCAACTGTGAACTGCCAAGTGGCAACTCTTTAGACTCGTGGATTAGGTTGTTTATCAAATAAACGGCCGCCCAGCAACAAGTTTCCACTGATCTTCACACCTGCATTAACTCCCTTTTTCCGTCATTTTATTCGGCTGATTTATAGATATCGGAACTTTATTGGATTGGAAATTTTATTTTCAATTAATTTATTCAATATCCACGAAGCGAGCTGTTTATTTTCGTACTCTGCTGCAATTTTCAATGTTGTATTGACCTCATAGATGCTAATTAATTTGTTTATGCCATCTTGGATAGCTTCGATCTTCGCACCTCTGCTGCCGCAGTCGTTGAGCTACTTTTTGGTCCACCATTAACCATGTTAGCTTATAGTATACGAGTATATATCTTTAAGGTTTTTTCTCTTTTATTTATCTATCTTCATGTTTGTTGTTGTCAAACTCACGCAATACATCAATGAAATATGCAAATGAGTTCAAGCTGAGGTGATGGGCAACAACAACAACACTACAGTTGAAATTGCTTTAAAAAAAATGTGCGATAAGCGTGAAGCGATGCGCTATTTATGTATTATATTTTCATTTACACACAATTATTATTATTGAAATAATTCATGAATTACCCAAGCTACTTTGCAAGCTCATTGAGCCGTTTGTGTACTTTAAGTAAATTAAAGAAATTATTTTTTTTTTTTTTAATAAATGCATCAAATTTGCAAAAATAATTTAAGGTTTTACCCACATTTCTTTCCGCATTCATTTGATTGTAATCGAACTAACAGAAAGTTGTTTAATTATTTTTAGTTGCAACAGCAGTGCAATTTTTGGCAGCCTTGCCTTAAAACATAATTAGCATAAACTGCCTCGTGCTTTACTTCCTCATGATGTCAACAATTTAATGTCAATTCATTTATTTATAATTTTGTTGTTGTTGCTCTGGACAGTCAATTGGCATTCACCGAGCAGCGTCGCGTCGCGCAGTTGAGCGACAGGCGGTTAATGCATAAATAAATTAAAAATAAACCGTGTTAAATGGGGTTTTATTTTTTTTTATATTTCGTGTGAGTTTTGAATTGTTGCTGAACTTCAAATGTTGTTACTTGATTGTGCGTTCTGATTTAATTTATAGCATAATACTCGTACAATTGGCGACTTTAATTACCTCCTTCCTCCGTTCCCCTCTCCAGCTTGCAGTGAGATTTGGATCAACTGGGTCACAGTCTCAAGTCTCTGATTGCGCATCATCCAAAGCATTTACTTCAATTATTTGAAATGGAAATACTTAATGGTAATGCTGCCTATGAGTCTCTCGTACTTGTACCTTCAATATTCAATGTTTGAATGCCATGTGAATTTGTTTTTCATTATCAGACAGTCAGAGATTTGAATGCTTCTATTGTTGTTGTTGTGCTTGTGTATTGTTGCATTGTTTTGTTTGCGGTTTATGTATATATAATTAAGCATTATCAGCAGCGAATGAAAAACAGATGAGCGCGATGGGTTCATACTTTTTCATACCTTTTGGTTGCATACAAAACAAATGCCTTTTTATTTGTTGTCTGTTTTGTTGTTGTTTTTTGGCAATGAACTTTGCTTTGACTTTGAGTCTTTGAAGTGTTCAAGAAGTCATAATTAATTATAATATTATAAACATCTTCATATATTGTTTCCCTGCATGGAATGCATGTGTGAGAAAATCTTTACCTATTTTTCACACAATTTTCGTTTTTCAGTTGGTATTCAGATCGTTAATTTAGCAGCAATGTCAGCGAAAGTTCGAGTATGATCTACATATTAAGATAATCTGTTTGTATGCGTGGATTTTGCTTATTTAAACATTTTTATTTCAGTATTTATATTGTTTGCTTTTGGGCTCCCAATTTAGATGAAGTACATACTTTTGACAGACTTTTACCATCGCCTCAAATTATAGCATATCATCTTAAGCTTAATTTTTAAGCTCTTGCTAATTTCGACCTAATTCTCAGCGCCTGTCACAAACTTTTTTAAACGTCTCGTTTGCTTTTGGTTATAAATCATCGTCGCGTTCGTTGCTTCAGTCTTTTGTTTGCTGCACAGCTCAATGTAGGCGTCTATTGTTGTTGTTGCTCGGCTGTCGCAGTTGCTTTTCAAGTTCATAAATATGAAATTGACCCCAAGTAAGTAGCTGACTGCGCGAAATTGACTTATTTAAAAGATGATGTCTAATTTATTTAGGCAATGGCTTTTGTTTACTTTTTGTTTAACAACAATTTAATAAAATCGATATTTCAGTGTTTGTGTGTGTGCGTGTTGTGTATTGTGTGCTTTGTAAGTTTACAGCCTGCGTGTTGAAATACTGAATATATTGTGTCACGAATTTTGCAGTATTGCTTATTAAGTCGTCAACAGATTTGACAAATTGCCTTGCAAGTGCCGTGGCAACAATCTGGCTGTTGCCCAAGTCTTTTGTTTGCCTATTCATCTATTGGCAATTGCAGATGCTATAAGCAAATGGCAAGCAAGCATAGCAATTTGTCAATACGACTGACATAAATCCATCAAAGCTGCCACCGACAAAATCAATAACCCAGGTGAGCTAAGCTAAGCTAAGCTAAGTACAACAACAACGACAACAAAAACATATAAAAACATTGCATAATAAATTCAAATAAAAAGCAAAGCATTGCAATAAACAAGTGCCATCTTGGCAACGCAACGGGACGCGACTGAGAGCTGACATAGCCGCTGCACTTGCTTCTAACATAATTACATATTTTGCTTACATGCAGTTGTATCTCAGTCGACGTCGCGTAGCGTCGCGACGCTTCTTCTGGCTGTGTGGCATGTTAAGCAGCTGTGCCATGGACTTGCTGCATGGGCCCAGAAAGTGGCAAAAAGGCAAAACAAAAGAAGCGCCGCGCTGTGCCGCACATGCGCAGTTTCACATCCGCATCGCTGACTGTTGACTGCTGGCAGCGCTGCCTGCTGCCATGTGGCATGCTACATGCTACATGCTGAATGCTGTATGCAGTATCTGCAGAACGTTGGCCAACAATTGCTTCATTTTGAGCAAATGAAAAGCAATTTTGATGCAGCAATTATGTGGCAGGCTGCTTTGTGGAGCAAGTTTGCTGCTTTAGTCTTTTGTTTTGCATATGACAAAAATGTTGGCAGCAAGTGTCAAAGATAGCAGCAAACAACACGCTGCACTGCCACAGGTGCTCCTTAAATTCCTCAATTACACTGTGAAGATTAAAGGCTAGGTACCACTACGGTTTTGGTTTACAATTTATTGAGAATTATTATAAAAATTTATTTTTACTCTTTTTTTAAATAAAGCTTATAAGTTAAAAATAATAATTCAATTTGTGTATGTAATAAAGAATCATAGATAAACTAAACCATTTTACTAAAAAACATTGAAAATAATAGCTATTTTTCAATTGGCATAATAAAGAACAGTTATATTTGGAAATTTTTTTTTTTTCTGAGTTTGTTGATACTTATTGATATTTTTAATTTTTATCTTAATAAAAAAAATGTATCATAAAAGTAAGAGTGATTCTATGATTTGTAAATATAAATATAACTATAAATAAATATAAATATAAACCAATGTACGATAATACTTCAAATAAAATATTGTTTTTTAAGGATACTTCATCCAGAAAATATATGTATGTCTATGGTTTCCCCATGCATGCTTACAGATTTGGCAGCCACTGTGCCAGCGTGTTAATCTGTTTAAGCTCTGGTGTCAAATTAATTTAAATTTTGGCAAATTTGAAACAATCAAACGAACAACAACAAAACTTGTTATGCCAGTTGATTTTGTTTACTACGCTCAAGCCAGCTTATTGTTGTCGCCGCCTTATTAGAGCTATACGAGTATGAAATGTATACTTATTATCATTAGACGTGCTTAACTCCTGACATTTGGCATCCAATGAGGCCGAAAATGAGACAGAATCGACTTATGCAAACGGGTTTGCGGTTTAATCAACTTATTATTTAATATTCGATATTTAACAGGGGCGTTCCTTAGTCGCAGTCTCTCATTTTGTCAGTGGAAAAGTTTTGAATGCATCATAGTGTCATAAAATGTCAAGGTTTCGACGCGTAGCACTTACCAAGTATCATTAGAAACCGCAATTCGCAAAAAACTTTGCAGAATTTTCTAATTATAATTGAAAATAAGCCTAAAGCCGAATAACTGGCTAGTTGCCTATCTGTCTGTCTCTCTGTCTCTCTGTCTGTTTGATTGTTCGACTAGTCATGCAGAGATTGACCGAAAGTTCAACTGCCTCACACATAGACATAAGAAAACATATAGAAGAGCAGCAGAAACAGCAGCTTCAACAACAACAACATGGCAATTGAAACAAATCTTTCACACGTTCAAAATACGGCACAGAGTTATTGTTTGTGTGTAAGAGATAGAGAGAGAGTGAGAAGAGAGAGAGAGAGAGAGAGAGAGAAGTGGAGGGGACCATGTAGCAAGTGGCAAGTGGCAGAGCCATTGTGCGTCGTCTGCCTTTCGCAGTGTCTGGGTAGCTGGGCACCCATTGAAATTGTTTATTGAAATCGATGATGAATGATTGAAAGTAACTATTAGTTGCCGTCTTCGTTGTTGTTCTTGTTGCTTTGGCTGCTGCCGTTGTTATTATTGAGTTTGCTGTCGGAAGCAATTTACAAATTGTTTTTTGCTTTATATTTCAACTTTCTGCGCAATTTCTTTGGAGCGTTTATCGCTTGTACATTTACTCTTGCTATTTCTATGATTTTTACTTTTCATTGATTCACTTTGTTTTTGCATTTCTTACTCTTTTGACTAGAAAAGAACTGCAAGTTTTGTGCGTTCCCTATCTTAATAATTTCAAATTGTATGCAAGTAAATGATCCCAAGTTTGTTTTCTTTGTTTGTCGCTCAAAGTCAGCTAAATCATAAAATAATAAAAAAAAAGGTAAAAAAACACAAACGCTACAAAAATTTATAACAATAAACAAAAGCATTCCATTGGACAGAGAAAGCACAGCTGGAGTTTTGTGCTTCCCATTTTTGTAACTTTTTAATAATTGTGTGCTTGATATCAAAGCGGGCGGTGTTTTGATAAGCGAGTGATTAACACTCCACGCTAATGAGCACTCGAAACTAGTTTAAACAGATGCAAGCGTCTAATGGTGTGAAATGGCCGCCCAGAAAAGTCGTTGAAGCGTGCCGATCACACACACACACACACACACACACATAGCCACACATTAAGATAGAGCTTTACACTCCAGTTAACATCAATGAAAGTCCATACAACTTTGGATGGACGGCAGCATCTTTTTGTTGTAGCTCTGAAAGTTGATCGAACCTTGAAAATGATCAAACAATTGATGACCATAAAAAGAATTAATGGAGAAACAGAGACAGAGATAGGGTAGATGCTTTAAAACAACACAATAACAATAAGAATAGCAATAACAATAACAATAACAATCACAATAACAATAACAACAAATACCTTAAGGTCTATCATTAAACAACAACAAAAGCAGCAGCAAGTGATGATCAAAGCGCAATAAGCAGCAACAATAAAATAAAATAAAAGCAAAGAAAGAAAAAAAAAAGTTGCGCGCAAAAATCAGAGAACAGTTAGGCCAAGTTATTGTTGTTGCTGTGGCTAAGGGCCATGTCTTGGCTTTTATGAAGTAATTAAAGCGCATGAATTGGCCAATTGTCCAGAGCCAAAAGTGGCAGACCCCAAAGCATTTGAGTGCAAATCATGCGCCCATGATGTGAATTAATTACTGACCCAAAGCGCTGGATACGAGTACCTCGCCTATGTTAGCTGCCAGTTGCCGTTAAAGCCAGCAATTTGGTTGCATTTTGCAGCTACTGTGCCAAAAGATGCATAGATATGGCCTCCATCAGCTGCATCATCTGCCCCTCGGCTCAGTTGCACACAAAGCAGCCAGCACCTCACCAGAATAACATGAAATTTTTGTAAAACTTGACTAATTTTGAGACCTGACTAGAACTAAAATTGATCTTCAATGATGTAACTGAATGGTAAAGAAGTGCAACTGATTAATACCCATTGAAAATGGGATGAAAGGAGCTTAATAACTATAGACCTGTCTTTCAGACGAGGTCTAGAATTTATCTCAAATAAATATAAATTGTAACGAATTTAACTTGTACAATAAGTATAACTTTGCTATATTTAGAATTGGGTTTACTTAAAATATTATAATTTGCGAACGTAGTCATTGACATTGTCAACTATCAGTTTAACTAGAATTTGAATTTTAGCTAACACATAAATAAATATTTAGTTTCATTCGAAACCTTGTTATAAATAGACTAAGGTCTATTTTAACAACATGACAAAAGTGTGATCAACTTCTCAACCATTTTTTTTTCTTCTAATGGAATTGAATAAACAATTGAATTCAACGAAATTGTCAGAGAATAAAAATATAATTAGAAGTTCCCAACCTTACTTAACAAATTAAAAAAGTAACTTGTTATTTGTAGAAAACTGTAACATAAGTGGATGAAAACTGAAAGGTGTTATTGAAAATAAAGAGATATTAGAGCCAGATCAATAGTGGTAAATGTTGGTCAGCTTTCAGGTTGCAGCTGTTATCAAAAGCCCGAAATCCAAACAACTTCCGCAGTTGTCGCGTGTTTATGACCCAACAACAGACACCATTTAGCACTTTCAAATTTCAAAGTGTTCGTCGAGAAAAACAACAAAAACGATAACAAAGTGCACTTACAGCACTCTCGACTGTTTATTCTGAGTACACGTACAGTAGATGATTGTATGTATGTATTTCTAAAGAGAGCGGAAGAAGTAAAAGTTGTTAAACATTTTCCATAATTATAAATAAAAAGTGCTGACAATTTTAGTGTGCGTTGAGTGAAATTGAAAGTAAACACAAGTGAAGAGAAGTGTTGAGACATGTACGTCAACATTGAGTCAAACAAATCGATCAATTCGATTCGATTGAAGCCATCAAATGATTAGTTTTTATGGCCAGCCGGAAGTCAGCAAATATGACAGTGTGTATAAGGAAACGATCTCTGTTTATTTTAATTTATGTTTTCCATTTGCCTGTCTAATGAAAATACATAAGAGGCCAATAAAAAATGATGAAAAATCAAAAGTCTATAAAACACAATTAACATTTACGTGCATGCACGGCGACAGTTCCGATGTGGGTATGTAATCAAAGTTAACGAGTCGGTCGGGGGAGATGGAAGATCCGCGAGACTGGATAATCAACTCGACTGCAACTCAAATCCAATGCAAAATGGCAAATAAATATGACATCTTTAGTGCGACATCAATTGCAAAAACTTGAGTTGTTTTCTTGTTTTCATTTTCTCTTTCATAAGTCGGACTCAAACAATATATTTGTATAGGCTTTGTGAGACTTTAAAGTGTGTTAAATGCGTCAAACTAAAAACTATTACTAAACAGAATTGATCTGAAAAAAAACTAAGCTAACTTCCATTAAATTATATACTAAACAATCACATTAAGCGTTTCTATATTACGCAGTGTATATACTGAATATTAACTCGTCAATGATCTCAGCTTTTCATTCGATTCTGACTCAGAAAGTGGTTCCTGACACTTGATGTCATATTTGTTCTGAAGATGAGCACAAAGCTATATCTATTGTAATGCAAATGCAAATGTCAAATTTTAAAAACAAACATTTCTAAAAACTTCTTCCTTCTTGTCGTAAATTATTGGACTCGTAAGATTCATATGAGTTTATGATTTATTACACTCATACTCATATATGAAGTCATATGAGATTTAAAATTTTTTTTTTACTTAAAAAATAAATAGATTTATTATATTTTAGTTGACGGCCTCGCTAGATGACATATCTCATTGGAACTACAATATACCGGGTTGGGATTATTATTTATATTTTTAATAAAAAGAATAGTAAATACATTATTAATTTTTTTCAAGTTTTTATTAAATTTGTAACATTTGATTTGAAAATTAATTTGAACATTAATTTGAATTTAATTATATTTTTATAATTGCATATTTTTCTTCTTTCTTCTTCTTAGCATTTGCTGTTCAAGTTCAAGAGTTTGTTCAAAAAAATCCGTTAAGACGCTGCAACTATTGACGTAGTTGTCGTCACGCCCACTGTTTGTTGACTGCCTGGGCCAGCCAACTTGAACTTTTGCTCACATCAAATACAGCAAAAACAAACAACAACAATAACAACACTTGCAGGCTGCTAAAAAAAAAACTGTGCAAACTGTCTGACTTACTGACTTTTCAGTTTCTCTGTCTGTCTGTCTGTCTGTCCGTCCGTCTGACAGTCTGTCTGATTGCCTCCTGGCATAGCTGACTACCTGTTAACCCTGACTTTAGTCTTCAATGCACTTTTGACATTGAGTTGTTGTCGTTGTTGTTGCTGTTGCAGTTCGTTGTTATTGTCGTTGTTGTTGCAACATGGTCAAAGTGTCATCCTGACATGTTTTGATGTTGTTCTTTCCTTACCTTCAGCAGCATGTCAAAAGCAAAATGTTGCCAGACTTAAAGATATCCTAGGTCTCTATGTACTTAGCTTCAATAAAGCTACCTGCAGTTTGTGCTACTCTCTGAACAGAGTCTGTGTGTAAAATGAGATGAAAAACACTTTCCGTCTTTACATCAAACAAAACAGAAACCACAATGCACTTTGGGAAAGGCTGGCAGAGTCAGCGACATGCTGAGACTTTCTGAGCAGGAAGCCAAGCAACGGCAAACGAGTCACCTGAGTGTCGACTGTCCGTCCAGTTGTCTGTCCGACTGTCCATCTGAATGTAAGCGAATGTCTGCCTGGCTGCACCTACTAACATTTTAATCTACAGTCGGAGGGAGACCTGTTTTGAGGGCATCATCGGGCCGAAGATGACAACGCAGACGTTAGTCAGAGTTGCTCTGTCTGTATGTCTGTCTGTCTGTCAGCATTCAGTTGGTCAAGTGGCAGAAAAATAAGTCAGTGTGACAAACAACATTTTGTTTACAGGGCCAGCATGTGAAACCCTATAAAAAAAAATAAATAAGATAATAATAAAGCTTTGGCTGCATTCATTTGCAAAACGCATCAAAAGATTTAGGCTATGGCCTTTGCCCTTAATTGGCGCACTCTACAAAGCAAACTATAAAATGCAGTTACAAAATTTAAATATAATAAAATAAAAAACAGGGGCAGCCTTCAAAGTTGCTGTAGGCGACCTTCTTATAAACTGCAACTGAAAACCCTAAAAAAAACTTTAGGCTAATTTCATGCAAATTACTTAAAGAAAGAAAAGTCTTCTGTTTTTTTTTTTTTTTTGTGATTTCTTTGTAGGTGTTGGCCACTTGCATAATTAAGTGTTGTCCGAAAGTTCCCAAACAAATTCAGAGCAATTGTTGTAATATTAACTGAATGGAAAAAAAATAACACACAGCTCACGAAATGTTTATTGTTTGCTTTAGTTTTTTGTTCCATTACGAAACCTGCAGAAATGATAAACGGCTGACACGCCCCGCTAACGAGTTCCAACTCTTGAGAGTCCTAAACAATTGTCTTGTATCTGGTTTGTTGCCTCTAATTGATAGTGTCGTGATCTCGCCAAACTAAATGTTTGTTAGCTGACTTTCAACCCCTCCTACACACCATCCCCCAAGTTAACCAAGCTCAATCCTACAAATAGGTGTGTAGCTGGAATAATACTCGAATATAAATAAAGGCGGAAAGTTTAAATAATAGAAGGCAGAAATAGTAAGTGTGTGTATTAAATTAGGTCTCGTTAGCTATTCAGAGAGTAAAATGTAACGAAATTATGTAAAAGCTTTACAAACAATTGCAAATGCTTCATCTAGTTAAGAAATTTAATATACTTGCTGTAATTTGATCTCGGAAAAGTTTTTTCTTTTAATGTTGATAATTTGCTGGGAAAATGAATGATGTCATTTATGTGGTTACAATATGTGAAAATATTAAAAATTGTAAAAAATTTCAAAGCATTTTAAAAACCTCTTTAAATTAATAAGTGGAATACAATTTTTCAACTCTATATTCGGTTTGATTTATAATTTTACTTTTAATATTTTAAAAATATATGTTTTACGAGTACTTTGTATTCGAATCTTGGGAATTCCATTTGACTGCTGATATATTCGTATATGAACTGTTCCTGAGACTGACATTTACTTACATTTACATCATTTGGGATTAGAAGAACAAAAAAAAAAACCCCAAATATTGAGCTGTTAAACTTTAGGCAAAACTTTCTTTATTTGCAAATTAGTTCAGCTTCAAGTTACAGCCAATCAGTGCAGTACAAATACCAATAATATTAGCAATCGATCGATCAGAGATCTACTGTGCATTAACATGTCGTGATATGACGTGACGGGACTGTTGCTCAATTGAAGACATCTGTTTAGTTGGCAGTAGTTAAATTTGCATAGATCACCCATCATTAGCGACACGCAACGCCTCTCAAACTGTAAATGGTTACTTGGCAATATAATTACAACAACAGCAAAGAGCAGCAGCTGAAGCTGAAGCTGTTGCAAAAGCGGGTCAAAAAGCGGCTGTAAAATGTTAAAGTGATTAGCACAAAACGTCGACGACGACGCCAAAAGAACCTCGCCAATTATACAAACAAAAAGCTGCCAAAAAGATTATCATCATTATCATTAACATGATCATGATCATTATCAAGCAAAGGCGCTTAGATACGGCAGATTGTCGGAATGAATGTTTAGATGCCAGCTGGATGAATGCTAGCTGCTTTCTAGGCTAATAGCACACATTGCCTGTGGGCAAAACATAAAGTATGTACAAGTTATCATATGTTGCCATAGGGATTATGCAAATCATTCGATATGGACATATGTACGAATACCTATGTATGTACATATGCCATGCCGAAGGTGATTTGACAAATTGAACTCACAGCGAAATGCATACAGTAGCCCACAGTCCACATACTCGTATTAGGCCATGACAAAGCGATGCAATCAAATGAATGCTACACAACGAGAGGAAAAAATCAAAGCGGAAAACATCACGAGCGGAAATTCCATGGAAAAACTCAACACTTTTGGGCGGCTGCTGTTAACCTTTAGCTAAATCAGCTCTAATCGAATAAGTCGCATCTACTCGTACTCTTTCCTAGCCTGCAAAATTTCAACAAGATCTCTTTTTTTTTTTTACTTTTTTGGCTGCCCAGCTTTAATGGAGTGCAATTTCAGTTTCCTGCATGGCCAATGCCAAAAACAACAAAAACAGCTTAACAAAAAAAAAAAAAGAGACAACAACAAGTAGTAAAATGTACAAGAAAATATTTGTTGTTAAGCAAAAATAGATCTCTGTTGGTAATGCCAATGCCAAAGGAATGTTTGGTGAGCGGTTCGGGACCGTTAAAAAGCGTAACAAGTGCTGCAAATTTATTGGCAGAGCGTGTTGAAAGCAACAACAACAACAACAACGATAACAACAACAACAACATCGTCAATGAGTGCTCCAGCTTCAGATTCAGCTTCAGCTCCAGTTGCAGGCAATGAATGGAATTCGTTGTTGAACTTTGTTAACCTTTGGCTAGCAGGAAGCTAATACTCATTTTATACGCTTACCAAAAGGGTAAGATGGCATTTGAAATGCATCATGTATTAATTAGTATTTTCATATTAAATCCATTAATTTTTACGTTGAATTTTACTAATTAAAAATAGTTTTTAGTTGTTTATATTAATTTGTTTATATAAATAAAGGAAACATTGTATTGTAAATTTTACATCATTTTGAATCTATAATAAATAAGCAAAAATCTTTGAATAGAAGAATACAATTCACATGAAACTATATAATTTCATTACAGGCTATCTACTGTTCTAAAAGACTCAACTAAAGAACTCTTACTTGTTTTAATGCTTTTCGCTGGCTATCAACATTAACATTTATCAACTGCTACAGTTCTGCTAGCTGCTTTCTGGGCGCAAACCTCTGCTAATGATAATGATGATATTGAAGTAGCACGTTGCCATTGCCAGGCCAGGAATAGGGAACGGGGAATGTGGGGAAATATGGGGAAGTAGAGAGAAGCAGAAGGAGTGTAGAACAGGCTGCGGTTGAAGTTGTTTACCAACTGGCCAAATGGCCAATTCGCTTAGCTAATTCATATTGGCAGGCCGTTTGTCTTTATCGCAGGCATCGCAACGAGCCAAAACAACAAATTTATTGATAGCAGTGAAAGGCAAGGCGAACAAACTGGATGGCAAATGATCTTTCCAAGTACAAGTAAGTACTTTGTACTTGTGTTTGTTGCTGTTCTTGTAATTGTTGGACTACAACAACAACAACAACAACAACAACAATGTTGTAGCTGAGCATAATTTATTTCTTTCATAATTTATGCTGACCCACATTTGCGATCAAGCCCATCAGACAGTCCAACTATAAAAGGCTATAAAAAGCCACTTTGTTGCCAAAGCGTTTAATGAGTTTTCATTAGAAATTGCAACAACAACAACAACTAAAACAACAGCAACATCAAGGAAAGGAACAACATAAAAATTCGCAATAATTAAAGTTGAGCTGGAAATGTTTTGGTAACCGTTTTGTGACTAATTTAACTAATAACGAAGCGTGTTCTCCGGTGATTAGAACTTGCCCAAAAAAAGAACAACGGCAACAAAAGCGGGGCACAAATTTAACGCTCATTACGCGCACGGCTTGACGTGACCAGCGGCGACGATGAAGTCTCCAACTCCAGCCTCAACTCCAAGTCTAACTATGACGATGAGGATGACGATGACGATGATGTTGACTTCGTGGGCAGCAAGGAAATTGAGCTCTACTTTTATGGCAATCTCCCTCAATACTTCTCTCTCTCTCTCTCTTTCTCTGTCTGTCCCTCTTCCAGCCTCATTTTATTTCCAGAATGTTTGGCTATTAGTTAGAATGCTTCTACATTGTGGATCAAAACTCGTACAAATTGGGGCTACTGTGGTGCACAATGTTAGCGGCATGGGTCCAGGCAAAAAGTTACCACTTAGCCTGCAACCCTACAGCACCCCTCCACACCCTCCTCACCCTGCCACACACTCCGCCCGCTCTCGGCCCTAATGACTGTGGTATTTTTGGGCCGCTTTCGGCTGCGTGTGCTGCTAATGAGCCTCTTCTATTGAGTTATGATCGCTTATGAGCAGTTACACACATACGTGTGTGCACATTATACTCTGTGTATGGGTACTTAGACTTATGGGGCCACCCACGGTAAGTTCTTAAGCTATTAAACTGTAAAACTGCTGAGGAATTTGAGCAGTCAGAACTTTGTTTGATTTATATATCTCAAAGATCTCAACAAGAATGGGATTTTAATGAGAATTACGTGTATAATTACAGCAGCAGCTGCTTATCAGCGATTAAAACGCATATGATACAATTTTCAAAAGCATTATAAATGTATTACATTAAAATATTCTCTATAATTGGTAATTGATAAATGGAAATGGCCAGAGAGTATACGAATTTTATGCTACTTTTATAAGTATTGTTATTTACTTTTACATTCAGTTATACTGCTTTTTAGCAGAGTTCGAATAGACTCCACATAACAAATGTCAATTTACAATACCCAGCTAATTACCACGCATTCTTGTTTTACCTTTAGCCTTTGTGGTAATCTAATCTAATGTCCACACAAGTTCAGCTTGTAGATCTTTTAAAATATCAAAGCATATGGCTGACATACATAGTTTACAATGATTTACCTTGGACAGGTTAATATGGCTTCGAGGTCTGCTCATAGACACGCTCCTTTGGGCTATTTCTGCGTTCACATTCAAGTCTAGTCTGAGATTGCCCCAAAGCGCGTGCCATGGCATAAATATAACATAAACTTTGAGGGGCAAATGCACAATTTGGTGGCTGTAAAAGTCTCGCAGCTTAACGGAACGCCCCGTCGTTGATTGCTACACACACCACTATATGTTAGTCCTAGTCCAGCATTATAGTCTGAGTCACTCACGCGCAATGCCTTGGGGGCATGTTCCACCTGTTGCCGTTCCCCCAAAAACAACAAATATACTCGGATATGTGTCACACATGGAAATTGCCGTGGTCTCTATTGCCCAATTGCCCAACTTACGATAAATATTCAAAAGTTGCTGCGCCTAAAACGGGGCGGGTTTTTAGTTAGTGGGTTTGCCACCGACAGATTTTATGCAAATGGTTGCTGCTGCTCTTGATGGGCTCCATGTGTCCATTGACATAAATATGGTAGGCCTGGTAAAGCTGCAAGCTAGAAGGTAAACATTGAGGTGTCGATGTCAGTCACGCCGACTGCCAGTTATGCTCAACTGGACGCCACTTGTTGGTGTACAGTGGGGCAAGTTATATTCAGCAGTAGTTAGAAAAGTAATAAAGTAATAGAACATTTCTAGAAATGTATTAAATTTACCAATAGTCACTTCAAATATAAAAAAGTATTCAAAAAATATTAATCTATGTAGTAAAATCATTTAAGACATTGGTGGAAGAAATATTTTATAGGATAATATTGATATACATGATATTTACTAAGACATATAAGTTTGTTTCTGCTCGGACTGTTATAATAATAGTTTTTATAATTAAAAAATTAATATTAAAAAGAAAAAGATTTTTTTTCGAAATATATATATATTTGATGAGAACTCTTTAACAATTCTCAAGCTCAATTCAAATATATTTCTTGCATTTTCATAATGTTTGCCCCACTGTGCGCTGGTCAGTTGCGTGTGTTGATTTTTGTTGCGTGTTGCAAAACGTTGGCAAATGAGTCAGTCATTTAGTAGTTTTTGTTTGTTTGTTGTGCTGTTATACGTTTTGTTTGCGATTCGTTTGTTTGTTTTGTTGCTTTTGCATACATGTCGTATGCGCAATATTGACAACTAATTGTCCACAGATGGGATCAAATTTGCATCACATGATCACATGCGAGTAGCGCCTGAATTGCCTTCAAGTTGCAACACGTCGTCGACGTCGTTGCCATTGGCGGCGGCGGCGTCGGCATCTTCATCTGGCAAACGCCTGGAATTTCAATTAGAATGCCCCACAGGATGCCAGGCCGATGGCGGGCTAACAAGATTTCCATGTTGAGATTTGCACGTATCGTTTCGTCTCGTCGCTTCTTGTATCGTATCGTATGTACGAGTAAAAGTTAACTATTTGAGGCATCCCCTCCACCTGGTTTTATACTCTTCCTGCTCCTCCTGCTGTTCCTCCTCCGGCCGTGGCAGTAAATCAAGTGCCACAGCATCAAACTGTGCGCTGAGTTAGTTGCTAATTTTGCTCTTGAGTAAATTGCTACGATCCAATCCGAATCCGAATCCGAATGGCCGCCCCGTTTGCTGATTAGATTTTGTGAAAGGCGCTGCGATGCTGCACCAAATTTGCCAAAAAGGGAGCGCGCCACATGCTGGGCAGTGGCAGAGGCAGTGGCTGTCGTTGTGACTATGTCTGCGGGCCAATGAGGAATTAGAGGGGGGGTGAGGGGGAATGACAGACACGGAAGCCAGCAATGAGTTTCGCGTTTAGATTTGAACTTTTGGGATGCGGCACAGCTCCCATGGGGACTGCTTGCATGCTGCGTGCGTGCTCTAACGGTAAGCGTGACGCATTTTTGAATCAGACTCCACCCTTCCCCACAGCCGTTCCCCTTCCTTCCACTGTCCACATACCACAGCTTTACTATGTACATGTCGCATCATTAGCTCTAGTTGCCCGTTATTATTTCGCTGAATCTGACTTTTATTTAGCTCAAATTGCAACTTATGCAAGCCACAAAACAACAACAAAAACACACACACACATATATATATATATACGCACTCACTCAAATGGTTAACATTTGAAATTAAAATTGGTTTGGCATTGTTACAATTTCGGCTTAGTTTTATTTGTATACTTATTGTTGCCACTAGGGCGTCGCTATTCCATTCCACTAACTGGCCAATTATTTGCATTGCTTGTTGCCAACTTACATAACTTTGCATCTCTCACAGTCCAATTTTATTTTTGTTTGTCTCGCAGAGCACAACTTACCTGCAAGTATAAAGAAAAACACAAAATAGTTAGTTAAATGGCCAATAAGCTCATAAATAAATATTATGTTGCTCTGTTCATTACAATTAACTATATAATCAGTAATAAAAACCATACTACATTAAAATATTTTAATTGTTTATTAACTTGATATTTTCAAATATTATATATTTAAATTTATCTCAAAAACTCTATCTGTTCAAATGGAGGCTAAAAACCTCTATTTCTATTTTATAAGCCTATGGATATTTTCCCCTGAGGCCATTAAAATTATTTAGTAAGACATTTTCTAACTTATAGAGAATCTAACTTAAGATTAAGAATAATATTATTGAATTTTTTGCACTGTTTCAAAATCAAGCTGAATTTAGATTAGGGATAATAAACTATCTCAAGGAAGATGTTATTAAATTATATCAGAATATAAATTTCGCTTATTTATTTATGTGCCTGTTATCGCGAACTCTTTTGCATTTTATATTCAAACTATCAGATAGCTGGCATCAAGTTCGTTGCCTAAGTCTTTTGATATTGTACATGCAATTGCGGCAGAAATGCATTTAAAAAAGCGCCTCAAGCCTTAACTGTAACAGCTTAAACGCCCACAAATTGCAAAGCCACCCAGCACGCCCCATTTGCAGGCCTGTGACAGTTATGAACACATAGCAACAACAACAACAATAATGAGAACAACACCGAAATGTACAACAATATGCAAGTGTGAAGAACTTAACACATGCAAAAGGTCAAACGGTCAGCACATAAAACGGCGTATTTTATGTGCTGCCAAAACAGTTTACAGTGCATAAATTTGTTAGTGGACTATGCAGTTGATAAGTAACGCCCCCTTTCGCCTTATCCCCTCCCCTGAACACTCAGTAACGTGACGGTGTTTGGAAGTTGAGTTGAGTTGAGAGAGAGAGCAGCGTCTGTTACGAATTTCATGTGATCATGTGAATGAGTGTGAGTGTGTGTGTGTGTGTGTGTATGTGTGTGTGTGTGTGTGAGTGTGGAGCGTTAAATTGTTAATAAACAAGCGGCTAACAAGCAACAGTTAGGCAACTGCTAACAACAGTTTACAATTAGGTTTAGTCGGCATAGAACTTTCAACTATTGCCGGCAACACACACACTCACACACACATACACATAAATGGTGTGTAGGCGTGCCACATGATGTGGCTTAGGTCCTGGTTGCTGACTGGTTGCGGGTATGGCACGTCCCATAGACATCGACAACGATAGCCAACATCAAGTCGATGCAACTGCAGTGCCAGTTAGCGAGCGACAAGTGGGCGTGTGCAATGCTTCCGCTTCCCCGAAATAAAAAGGCAAACACAAATAGCAGTCGCAGTTCTAGGCATTAATTGCACATACACACACACACACATACACACACACACACATATACACATACAAGCACAGAGAGCTGAAGACTGAAGATCTGTGAACAGTTAAGCAAGCGATTCTCACAGGCGCCCCAACTGAATCACAACCAGCAGAGATAGCGATCCCCAGCTTCAGCTCCCTGCCAGCAGTGTGTCAAAGCGTCGAGTCGCAGTCGCAGTCGGATCGGAGTCAGAGTCGAGCGAATGTGGAATTAGAATGTGTGTTTGGAATTTTTTCAGCCAGCTACACGCTACAATTTTCATGTTCCATGTGCAGTCGCGAGCTGCAAGATGCAAGTTGCAAGTTGCAAGCAGCTGCCAGCCTCTTGCCTGGGATCTGGAAACGTGCCCGTTGTCCCGTGTTGGTTCTGCTGGCAATTCTACAATAATTATAGACTTTGAATTGTGTTTAACACGCAACGTCGACAGCGACGGCAACTGCAACGGCGACAGCGGCAGCGACGTCGGCGCAGATATTGCGCTTTCACGTTCCCGTGCATTTTTCGGTTGTTGTTTTGTTGTCGTTATTGTTGCTGTTGTTGTTGTGATTGCATTGAAATTTATTTGCAGCAGAGGTCAAATATTTGATTATCGCAACCGGCTGCAGCGAGTGTGAAAAATTTGATGGGAAATTATGGCGCAACAATTGTAGCGCATGCCGCACTCTATGGACAGAGAGAAAGAGGTCTCGTTCCCCCCCGTCGAAGTCGTTTAGTGGCAATTTATTAGCACAAAGTAAAAGGTTCGTTCTGGACAGCTGGAAATTATTGGCACTTTGAGTGTGGCAGCAGCCGTTGCCGATTTGGACTGACTGTTGCTGCTGAGCCTGCAACTTCATGTTGCAGTCGATTGAAGCATTCAGTTTGCGCTTGAACCGATCAGAAGGCATTAAGTAAGACAACAGGGCATGGGATCAAATACTAAACCAATTCTACGACATTGGATTGCTCTATGGGGAAAGTACCAGTAATAGAAATCACCAAGAATAAGCTTGAATAGAAAAATAACCTTTTGATTAAAAAATGTCATCTATTCTAAGCAAGGATTAAAACCGAAACGAATATCGGTTTCAGTTACGGTTTCGATTATGCTCGAATTAAGGTTTTCGGTTATGCAAAATCTTTGAGGATCGGTTTCGTAATGGATGTTGGTTTTTTATAAGTTTCGGTTTAAAGATATCTATATGGTTTCTGTTCCCAAAAACAATCAAAAATTAAGGTTTTCGAGTTGACCAAAATTAGAAGCTTTATTCATTGTTTTACTTGAATGCTTGAATGAAGACAATGCTCTTTGTAGCCGTGGAAAATAATGGCTTTTGCTGGTTACTGGAATGATCCAGTGTAATGTAATGATTGTTTAATAACTTTGAACTGCCATAACCTTTGTTAAAACTCAATCAAGCAATGGTAAATTTGTGCATGTTTTTACCTCTAAATTCCAACTGCAATTAAACTTTCGGTTCATTTTGAAAATTCGCACAAATTTTCGAATTTTTTATAAATTTTACAGTGTACCCCTTTTACCCCTTTGTATTTTTCGAATACATTCGAAAATTTCAAAATTTTCAAAATGAACAAAATTTAAATTCAGAACGAAGTAAGAGGTAAGAACATGAACAAATTGTACATTCCGCGTGAAAATTGATTGGCTTTTGACAAAGGAATTCCACAGGAATTATCATGTATTATGATTTCTTTTAGGAATTTCCTGATTGCATTATAATTTTATAGTTATTACGGTTGCTACTCTTACTCATTGACTCTACTGTATGTTTTTGACTATCCGATCTTCAGCTCTAAGCTCTTTACGTATATTTTACCTTTGTCTGTAAGTATATTTAACTCTTTAATGGAATCGTTGAGACCCTGAAAGTTAGTCAAATATAGTGTTTGCATTTTCGACTCATCGATCGAAATACCTAGCATATTGAAGTGACTCTCAATCAGGTTGGCAGTGTATACGCCGAAAAGAAAAGCTGTCAATAAAATAAATAATAATGCTGCATAAATATGCTGCACTCGCTTTGGCAATTCTTCGATTCGCGTTTTGGGTTCAGACTGGGGCGCATAATAATGATATTTGGCATTAGGGAAGGGGGCAAACTCTAATGGGCGAACTGTCTAAAAGAATGAAAGGGTGCAACTGCTGTGCCACAAAAGAAATGGCGCAGCGTTTGTTCTTATAGTCATTGCTATAAATGTTGCCTATGCAGTTACTGTGGCTGCTGCAATGACTCGTCGCAACGTTTTGGCACTATTAACCTACTCTGCAACACCACGAGATGAGAATGATGACGATGACGATGACGGAGACGAAGACTGAAGCTGTGACTGAGACTGAGACTGAGGCTGGGACTGAGGCTGGGACACAGCCACTGACTGTGTCTCGATGTCTGACTGCAGTTGACTTTTGGTGTGACTTTGACTAAATGCTGTAAGAAAGGAAAGGCAGCGACAGCCACAAATCAGTTGCCATAACTGTAAACCCATCTAATAATATAAATTCAACGCTGCTCATGAGCTGCGCTAATTGCCAGACCACAACTACAGACTCGGAATTTTCTTCCGAGGCCAAATAGGCTAAACGTTGACCCAACTATTTGCATTCAAAACTTGCCCGCCAGATTTATTGGCCAAACGAGCACTTGACACGCAATTAAAGGTGCACTCTCTGTGTGTGAGACAGAGAGAGATACAAAGAGAAAGAGAGAGAAGTGATCCCCAAAATAGCGCATCCATAGGAAGTCAAAGCTGACTCGAACCGCCTAAAGGCAGAGGTGCCAAACGCGCTGACCTTCACAGATCTGGTTTAGCGAGACTTCAGCTTGGGCCCGTCTCTCTGGCTAGTTTTTTGTCACAGCCATTAAAAGACTAAATGAATTTTTATAAATGTATGTTGTTGTTGTGTTTGGTTTTTTGCATATGAAAGGCAAGTTTTTGTATTAAGTTTTACGTCAACATCTTTTCTGACTTTACATAGTTTTTGTTGTGATCTCCTGTTGCTTACAATGGCTATGTTTTATGGTCCTCTTAAATAAATTCTACAATAAACGCTTGTTTTTTTATTTTTTATAGATTCGTCTTTGTATTGTTCTGCACAATAAGCCAAACTTTGATGTCATAATATGTTAATATTTTCGTCTTTCTCAACTAATGGCCCCCATGTATGATGATAGATTTTGTATGCGATGTTTCTCTCTTTCAAGGTTACGGGTCGGTGACCATTTTAGGCTGGTTTCGCTTTCTGCGCTAAAGAGGGATCTATAAGAGTTTGAAGATCAATACGGTAGCTCAATGAAAAAAAGGCGACTGGCTTTATAAATGTTATCTTGAATTGAGATTAAAATGATAACTATAAATGCTATATAAATTCTTCCAACTAACTAACTGATTGATCTATCTATCTTCCATCATGCGCTTAACTACGTAACCACCCACACTTTATGATTTCAATTTATGAGATAATGCCCACCTGTGTCCCACTAATCCATAACCTCCTTCGGCTCTTTCAGTGCCCTACCCAAAAACAGAATCACAACAACAAAAATGAAAAAAAAATTAGGAAACCCTAACGGCACAGGCGCAGTTCGTTCAATCACTGGACTAGACTGGCGTGCACATATTTACAATGATTATTATTATTACAACAACAAGAAAGACAAGAAACTTCGGCATAGGCAATAAAATCACGCGCAGAAAGAAACGAAAGATTTAGGCAACGAACTTGCCGCGCGCATTCGGTTAACAGTTAAACGCAATCTAACGCGCCAACAACAGCAACAACAACAACAATACCAGCAAAGACAAAATCAACACAAAAACTAATATAAAATTTAAAAAAAGAAAACAAAAAACAAAAAACAAACGTCGACAGAGAGCAAAAAAAATGTGCAAAAGTTAACAACCATTTGTTCTCACAACATTTTTACGCCAATTCACAAAAAAGCAAACGAAGACAACAACAACAAAACAACAACAACAAGAAATGAGTTAGAAGCAGCGGCAAAATGCGGCTTCCATTCATGAGCTGGCGCTCGAGGAGCTGCAATCCAAACGATCCAAACGATCCGACGAGCCGACGAGGAGCAGGCAGGCAGCGGCCCACACACAAACTGCCAGCCAGGCAGCCAAACGAGCCAAGCGAATGGCAACAACAACATTAGCAACAGCAACAACAACAACAACGAGTACAACTACTACGTAAATGAAATAAAATTGAATTGTGTGTTTGACTGTGCTGCAGTTGTTGTTGCTGTTATTGTTGTTGGCTTCACGATGTTTCTGCCATCGTCGACGCTGCTGTTGCTGCCGTTGAGGCCAAGTTTAAGGTCTTCCTGTTGCCAGTTGGCAGCTTGCAGTTTTGCAACTGCTGTTGTTGTTGTTGTCTTAACTGTTTTCACTCGCCTCGTGTGTGTGCAGCATGTGGGCTGTTTCAGTTACTCTTCCTCTTGTCAGTTGATGCTGCTGCTGCCGCCGTCGACGTCGCTGCTGCCAACTCTGCTGTTAGCTTCCTGCAACAACAAGTGACCTGCGTTCGTGCTACCTTTTGCATACACTCGCTGAATGAGCATATTAACTATGCTCATATATCGTTAACATTTTTAAATACAATTTATTATTATACAAATTTATATTAGTTATTTTTGATTTTCAGTGTTATAGCTATTATTTTGCGTTATAAAAGAAATAAATAACTCTAATTTCCGATTTTTTTTATAGATTCTAATATAATTGAATTTTCAAATATCCAAATAGTCAAGAATAATATTTGATTCCTATGAAAAAACCATAAGAAATCAAAATATGAATTACTTTCAATTCGAATTGATAATTAATTAGAGTTATTTCTAATATTTTTTATAAAAATCAAAAATAGGAATTATATTCAATTTTAATAATAAATATTAAAAAAGAAACAGAGCACAAATTATATTTTTGTAATACAAATTAGCAAACAATATTAATTAATAAATAATATTTTTTTCTTATTCCTAGTACTTTGTACGCTAGCAATGAAAAGGTTAGGGTATAGCATATTCGTTTAAATTAAATCGTTAAAACTATTAATTAACATTTATTTGCTTATTCCTAGTACTTTGTACGCTAGAAATTGAAAAGGTTAGGGTACAGAATATTCGGTTAAATTAAAGTAATCTTCACTAATTCTTGTTATCTATTGTTGTTAGTATAGCGATCACCTATCTACCAAAAAAATAGGAATAAGTTGGACCATTCCAGTTGAAGCTCGCGCATGTTCTGCGCATTTCCTGCAGCAAATGCAGTTGCTGCACCTGCACCTGCCCCTTGCAATTGCATTCAACTGAAGCAGGCTCTATGGGCTGCCATGTGTAGCAGATTTAGTCAAATGTGCTTAACGGTTAAAATGGGTTTGGTTTTCGGTTGGCTCTCTGTGTTTTTTTTTTTGCTCAGGGCGCTTCTAGTTGATTTCTTTTGTTGTTTGAAAAATATTGTTATTATATTTTGTGCACAGGCAAACAGAGAAACAGGCAGACAGCAAAGAGGAGTTGCTGCATCAGCCGGCCTAGGGCAGAGTTGTTGCTCTTACTGTTGCTGCTGTTGTTGTGGACGTTGTAGGTGGCGTATGCGCAATATTATTATAACTGTGAGGCGTTCTCGTTTGCGGTCAGGGACCAACCCAAAACCGAAGCCTGACCAATTGGTTTAGTTAGTGAAATGTGGGTGTGCATGCCCCACTGTGTGTGTGTGTGTGTATGTTCTGCAACGAGGCGTGCACTTTAATTAAATTTTCTTTTTGGGTCAAAGAAAAGTCAACTCACAAAAGACAACTCGCCAAAATATGGAATATTATATAACTCGATACGCTACATTTTAATTAAGTAATCAGTTACATTATGTATTATAACTATAAATACGCACACATATGTACATATACATTTTAATTACAGGGCCTAAAGAGTAAAAATAAAAGTGAGAGTGTTGAGCTGCCGAACAGTTCATTAAAATTAAAGTCTCGCTCTGGCGGTTGCTTTGTCAGCTTGCGCAAAACTTAAGCTCAATTCGAAACGCTTCCCAATGTCTATAAATTATATATTAAAGCCAAAGTCTTGTAGTTATCATTATTGTCGATGTTGTTAGCGCTGTTGCTGTTACAACTGTAACTATGTTTGAGCTGTGGATGAGGATTTATCATTAGTGCAGCTTCCAAATTGACAACTGGCAGCTGCCAACTGAGCCTGGTTTTGGGGCTCCATTTTCGATTACGTGACAAACCACGTACTAAATAACATTAACAAAACTGTAATGAGCAGCAAATTTATGACTTTAACTTAAGCTCCAAGTCATCGAAATATTTTTGTGTGAGTTTTGAGTTTGACAAAAGCATTTTCCGTCCGTTTTGCTGTCACATTAAATTATATAAATTCGGTAATTGCAAATTTTGACAGCTCATCAAATGAAAATAAGCGGTAGGTAAGTAATTAGTTGTGCAAAAGTGATTTATTTAAACACATTAGTCATAGACTCAAGCGAAAGTTGTGAACAAAAATATATTTATTTCTCTAGGAAAATTAAAGATAAATTCATAGCGGATGTTAGTGGAAGTGTTTTTTTTTCTCTATCAGAACTTCTGCATATTCAATTTTATTCATCTAATTTATTTTGAACTTCCTGGCAATAACGTGCTGGTGCTGAGCTCATATTTGAAGTAACTAATAAAAGACAATCGAATGAAAAGCAATGTTAATTTTATCTACGCACAAATCATTTGATTAGCAAATAAATGTCTTGAAAATTTATTGAAAAATAAAACTACAAGCATAAAAATTGTTTCATAAATATTTATAAATTATCGTTTGTGTCGTCTATGCGTCTGGTCAATGAAGACGCTGTCAAAAATGGCCAAATACAGACAAGAAAAGACAAACTACAAAAACATAAACAAAAAACCGGCTAAGATTATCAGGCTGTAAATTGCCTGGGGAGCAGCAAACTCAACAACAACGACAACAACAAATGCTTACAAATCAAATATGAAACTAGTTTCCAATCAAATCAAACTCTAAACTTGTCTGCATTAAGCAAAAATATAAACTCAACAACAACAACACTTTTTATAGCTTGCGCCAAAATTGAAGAAAAAAAATGATGTAAATTAAAACTCTTGATATAAATACGTAAATTAAAAATTAGCTAAAACGGCAGCCACACAATGATCGTCTTAACCTTCACATTTACACGGAGAGCGTATTTGCCGAATTGTGTTCAAATTGCAAATTGTTGGATTGAATGAGGTTCCAAATTATTTTGTTTAAAGATAAAATCAAAAGTGTATGTCTGCAAATCATACAATGATCAGGCAAATCAAAGGAATTAACTCTATTAACGAACTGGGCTAATCTGTTGAAATTATCTCTTATTAATCTTAATAAGTTTTCGTTTAGTTTGAATGAAGAAGAAAAGCCTTGACATTTAAATTTGGCTTGTCTCTTTTATAACCCTTTGAACACAGTTCTATTAAATTAATCTGTCTTTAAGGTGGTTGTCTATTTTGTTAATTTTTCCATTTTTGACAAATATCTCATCTTAAGTGAGTTCTAGAAAGATAACTTCGTTACTTTTGTCATTTCCTGTGTGTAGTTTCTTATCGTAATATGCTTTGGTTTTGTTGTAACTTTAAATTGTATATAAAAGTTATATATGTTATGTTCAGTTGAAAATAAGTATGCGTTCTGATTAAAAGAAGAATGTGTTAGCATTAACATTATCTGAGTAGTTGTATTCTGGAACGTTAATTAATTGAAATTATCAAGTTCGTTGCCTAAGTCTTCTGTTTTCAATTGAGATTGATTGAATGATATGTGCTGTGTTAGCGTAATGGAATTCTAGAAAGCTATGTTCGTCGCCTAAGTCATTTGTCTTCAACTGCAACAACATCTGACATTGAGTTGCTTTTTGGCAAGTGTTAAGATTTCGTAGATAGGGCTCACTCCAACAACTTTCCAACCGCTGACAGCTGCTCGTAACGCTCGTAAATTCCGCAAGAGCAAAAGAAGAAGAAACAGTAGAAAAAAAAAGCACAAACTTTTCTAGCAATAGCATAGAAAGTTGACAACAAACTTTCTTGAAGCGCATTTGCATGCGTTGAGCATTTGTTAATCTTACAGATGCGCAAAATTGCTGTGTATGCTTTGTATGCATCATGCTTAGAATATCTAAATAGTAAAATCTACTCTTTGGACAACAAAATGTGTAGCAACAGTAAATGTGGTTCATTTGGTCACTGGGACAGGCTTAGTTCCAGTCGTTTCAGTCTCCCAAGTGCAGTTCGTGTAGGGCAGATCCGACCGCAAATTGAAAAGGCAGCGCGTGCGCCACAAAAGGCAAATAACAAATTGCCTAGACCAACAACAACAATAACAACAACAACGAAAACGATGATGACGACGAGCAAAACAACAACAGTTCACCTCGCTTCGCTGCTGCTGCGTCTGTTGCTTTTGGCATGCAAATTGCTCGCCAGACGCCAACGCAACAACAACAGCAACACCAAACAAACAGCAACAACAACAACAACAACAGAAACGAAAACACCAGCTTCGCATTCTGACCGTAAAGCATTGAGCTCCATCTATTGTTGTGGTAGGGCCCTCAACGCTTACAACTGCTGTGCCGCCTTTTCGGCATACAAAAAGCGGAAAAAAAAATGCAAAACGTTTGCCCGGAACTGTCGTTGAGTGGCTCTTGGCATCTGCCTAGCTATTGCCCCTATATCATCCTATAGTTGCGGGGGAGTTGTTGGCAAACCGCCTTGAAAAACTGCAAATGGTGAAAGCAAAAGTTTTGTTCTATTTATTTCACTTGAATACTACGACGCGCACTGCAAGTATGTAATTTACCATAGCGTCCTCGTTGCCTTTTGTCTCCGCTTTGCTGTCATTCATGCGGGATTGGCTACGGTTTTTGTTTTTTTGTTTTCGGTTTTTTATTTTGTGCACCAGTTTTACATTTGTTGAAAGGGTCAGAAAAGCAAAAGCTGTGAAATTGTTAAACGAATGCCAAAGGAAAGTGGAAGCAGCTGTTGTCGCTGAGGATTGACATCGGCTGTCACTGGGTGACCAAGAAAGAGTATAAGTCAACTAATACAGGTAGATATACCACAATCACATATACACATATAGGTGGAAAGATATTGTTATAAAAATTTGAGTTAAGTACTCAAACGATTCTCATCAGAAATATTTGTCTTGATAATATTATTTAATATATTTGATAAGAATTTATATTGGAATTATGTTTTCTTATATCATCGCAAACTCCCAAAAATTTTCTAAAATTCCCCTCATCTTCAGGCAACTTTAATCATAAGATATATTATTATGTCGCTTGATATTCGGGACATTGGCAAAGGGCGAATCCAATTTGATTATCAAGCCGTTTAATTGGCAATTAATTTGCTGACCGTTTCCATATCGGAGCGTGGGATTCGAGCGTCAGTCAAGTCAAGAAAGCCACTCGCCGAAGAGTGAGATAGGGAGTAGACCTGGTTGAAGCTGTGTACTTTCTTTCTTCATTTATTTAAAGAAATATGAAAAATCATGAGCTTTTGTGTGTGGTAATAAAACTTATGAGTGGCACCCGCAATCACCGCACCACATCGCGCCCCTTTTCATCGCCCAAAACAACAAACACTTTCATTTGCCGTTGACAGACATCGTCGTCAAGTGGCCAAGTGGAGTTGCAACACAGCGGGGCGGAAAGGGGATTCACATGTTGCTTGCTTTTGTTTGTTTATTCATCAACGTCATCATCAGCGTCAAGCACAGCATCCAGTTGAATAGTTGGATAGCTGGATACCCAGTTGCTTGGCTGCTTTACTACTTGGATTGGTTAACTGGCGCTGGCCCCGCGGCTACAGTCAGAGACACGAGACCCGCGACCAGAGACGAGAAATTTCACTTTCATAAAATACGAAATACTCCATCAGTATTTTTGCCAGTGCCTCAACAGAAATTATGGCATACTCTATGTTGTTGGATGGCCAAAAACCCGTTGCATATTTTACTCGCACTAGCCCCATGGACATTTCCATTGATTTTTTTAGAGGCCACATATTTATGGTGCGGGTGCAGCCAGAGGCCTTATGACCACAGTCTCAGCTACAGCCAGGAAATTCGACATGGAAATCATTTTGTTTCGAATGCCATGAAACAAGTTGAGATGAGTTGAGCTGATTGAGGCGGCGTTTTGACCAAAAGAGCCAACTTTAATTGGATAACATATGCTGTATCCCAAGTAAATTGCAGGATTGGACAATTATATTGTAATTTGTGGTTAATTTAGATTGACTAATTGATTAAATTAAAGCCAAGGAAATTTCACAATTGTAATTTAATAGCTGATAGCGATCCCTATTAATTAATTTCAATTGTTAAATTTTTACATTTTAAAATTAAAATGGTTCAAAGCATATTTGGAAATTAATATTATTTTTGTAAATGTTATGAATTTAAATAAGTTATAATTAATGGATAAATTGATAAACTATAATAAGCAGATAGTTGTTGGACTTAGCCATGATTGAAATGACAGAAAATACTGGTATAAATTTATAATTCATTTTGAAAAAACTCAAAAATGTATATATTAATAAAATAACAGCATTAAATTTGAAACTATGAGAAAAATTATATTTTATAAATAATTAATTATATTTTAAGCATTAATAATGTATGACCAAAGGCAAATAAAATATTATTTTAATTGCATTAGTTAGCTTAAATATTCAATTTATGAAATCATAATATCAAAATGAGAAATTAAAAAAAAAAAACAATTAGAAGCCAGTCTATAATTTGATAGTCTACAATATTATTATTTATTATTCTGCGGTTAATTGAAAATAAGTCTGCAATTGACTTGTCAACACTATTAGAACAACAATCTATTATTAGTTAAGATCATGGACTGTAAGAAACGGCACAAGCTGTTCCATTTTCCATAGCCTGGAGCAATCATATGTGTGCGTTAAGTCGTTGTTACGTCTCGACTGATTGCATGATTGAGCCAACTAATTGAACAATTGATGCATGCGAGTGAATTTGATTACATGACAAACAAGTCTCGACAAAAACTTAATAAGCATATGTGAAGCTAGAGATCAAACCGAGAGCGGAGGTTTGGCCCAACAGTTGACAGTCCACGAGACACACACTTCTGACTTTTACTTTCCAAATTCAAATTGCTTGACAATAATTGTTTGTTATATTTAACAGAGAGGGGTTCCTTACTTGGCTTTGAAGAGAGGTTACACATACACGCGTATTCAGGTCTATGTTTTATGATCTTGTGGTTGACTTTGTAATTATTTCAGCGTATCTTTTGTTAACCGTCTCAATTGATTGAGTGCCAAGCACTTGAGAAAGTTTTGGTTTGTTGAATCTACTCGAATATTGAGCTCATTTCTTTCGTTCGATTGTTTTGTAATTGATAAAATGCTTCAAAATTATACATCCGTTTAAATGCCATTTGAATGACACTTGAAGCACCACAGCGACCACAACAACCACATTGAAAATTTTACAATTTGCCAATTTTAATTATTGCTGATTGACGAAAAGAAACTATGTAATTAAAGCTTCAAGTAGCTAACTTTTCATATTTTTGTAAAGTTTTAATTATTCATTTCGTTTGGCCAAAAAGAATCACCAAGTAAAAGTAAAAACTTTTTCGCACGCCCAAAAAACTAACAAAAGTGAAGGTAATACGAGTAGAAAAACCAAATTGAAATATTTTCATTTTTTGTTTTTGCCTTTTCGCTTTCGTTTACAAATAAAGTCATGAACTCAGTCGTAGACCGTAACTTAAAGATACAATTGTATCTCTAATTGCGCATACTTTACCGCAGGTTCTCTTCGTCTCTCTGTGTCTCTATCTCTAATAATTACTGATGCCGCACGATTGATAAGAAAAATGATTCTGTAGAACAGTGAGAGCGTTGACAATAAGACAATAGATAGATATTTCTATCAAATTTGTATCTTTCAAGTTTAAAACTTGTGGGGATAATAGATTTGAATCAAAGTGAAACTTAAGTAGCCATGCACTTACCAAGATGAATTTCAAGTAGAACTTTATGTTAAACTAAATGTTATGCCAGAATTAATTTGGTACATACCTAAAAAGAAAAGATAAGTAATTAGTAAAGTAATAAGTCCATTCTTTTAGTTATAAGGTATAGAAAAAGTTAGTGATTATCTATCAAATATATTTATATTGCATATTTATTTATCTATCTTTCAGTACTATTATGCTAAGTGTTTCATCTTCAATTTTAACCCTCAATAAGCCAAGTCAACTACTCACTCACACTTCCGCTACGGTTACAGTTAATACGGTGTTTGTGGCATGCCTCATTAAAATGTAAATATTTATATGTTAAGCATGTCACCAAGATCCTAAACCAGCTCCAATTTCATTGCCAGTGTCATCTTCAGCATAACGTATACGACTCCATTGGAAGACAAGTCAAGGTATCTCTCAATGCTGGTTAAATGGCCCAAGGCAAGCAAATTTTCAGTTAGCAAAAACTTGAAACGTTGCCGACTGCCTCACTATGTTTGGGTCAGAGAGTTAGAGAGAGAGATGACGGCCCATTAGGCTGACTTTTCGGAGAACAAGTTGACCCAGATTGTCAGAAAAACAGTTTGCAAATTGTGACAGGTGAGCGCCTTGATAAACAATTAAGGCAAAACTTAACAACTGAAATAAGAGGTGAATAACACCCACAACATTGTCGGTGGCATGTGACGGAAATGACCTTGTCCATGGATTGCCAACTGCTCCAAAGCTGTTGACTGGTTTTTTTATATATTGGCTTGGCGCGTGTGCCGAGCCAAGACTTTTTGCCGTCATTTAACGGTGGTTGTGTTCAACTTGTCGACTTAAGTGCATTGAACTTTTGTCATAGGCAACGACAACGTCAAGACGATTTTCATAATTTTGCTTTTCCGGGCCGAAAACTTTCAATTGACTTTGGTTGGCAGGTTGGCGCATAATCATGCAAAATGCAACAACAGCATGAGTCTAAATAAAATCTAAAGCCGCATCTAAAGCTAAATTTGCATTCGGCAGTGAGGTAATAAATAGCCAGCTGGCCAGGGCCATCGATCGTCCACTCTCAGGTGCCTTTTTTATTTTTGCTGAATGCATTTGAAATTGAAAAATACGCGCAGCCACCAAATCGCATGCGAGAAAAATGAAATCAAGGCAAAATTATGCGCATAAGTTGCGAAAAGGGAGTGGGGAGCGAGAGTAGAGCGTTAAAGTGGCGGCAGGGTGAGGAGAGGGGACGATAAGGGGGTGTAGCAACGGCATATGTGGCCGTTATAGCTGCAGAAATTTATCAGCATGCAAGTGTCTGTGAATGTGTGCAGCGAATTGCAGCATAGGAGAAAGGTGCAACAAGTGGCAGCCACCAACAATAACAGCAACAGCAACAACAACAACAGTGCCAAAGGTGGAAGCAGCTGCTGCTAAATCCATTCAATGCTTTATTGATTTCATACCACATTTGTCTGGAATGTGTGCTGGCAATTTACTGGCAACAACAACAGCAACAAAAGAAACTCACATGCCAAGTTCAATGACACTAAAAGGGTCAGGTCAAAGTGCTTTTCATTTGCTTAAAGGCTTAAATTTCACTTGAAAATGTGTCGAACTTAGATTTACTTGCTGTTTAGATCTTCAATGTGAGCAGGATGTAAATAAATAAATACACAGAAAAAAAACCAATTTAAAACTCAAGTTTTAAACTCTTGATTTTAGCAGGCATTATTTAAGTATGTATTTGGGACATTAATGATAAATTAAGACAATATGCGAATAAAATGGCAACGACTCAACATTAAAAAGTCAAAGAAGAAAATATTTGATCCGACTAAAAAAAATGTACAGAACCCCGAAAATCAAAATATTGCTGCGAAAAATCACAGGAATTCAGGATTACAGTACTTCTGACACCGCTTTGGACTGATTTTATTCCGGAATCCCAGTTTTGTTTTTCTGTGTATGTAATACATAAAAATGTAAGTAATATTTTTATGTTAATCTGTTTTTAAAGTTTTTTTTTAACATTTGTATTGCAATGTTGGCTTATCTTTAGCGAGATCCCAAATTTCTGATATCACTTGAGTCTAAAGAGAATTTATTACATATCAGCTCAATCTACCCATGTTCGATTGTATTTAAAAGAAAGGGCTTTTCATATTTCGTACTGATCTCATCTCCTTGAGTTTCATTTGGCATGTGAATTAACCGCACTCAGAGGCTGTAAAATTACATTTATTACATATATTTATGGCAAACGCATTCACTTGCCAAACTGCCGGACATGTTGCCCCCTACCCCGTTACACCTATCCCCCCTTTATCTGGACGGTGGAGTTTTTTTTGTCTGTGTTGCTTTTTTTTTTATTTTTATTTTTGCCTTTGCCGGCTCGCTGCTTTCTTTGCAACAAGATTTCAACATTGCAGCAAAAGCTGAACGTTAACGTTAACGTTTACTTTCTCCTTCGATGTGTACTTTTTCCTGCATTTTTATTACAAGTCGGCAACTGGTTGGGTGCAGGTCCAGCGCCACCACCTTCACCGCTCGCTTTTGGACTTTGCTTATCTTAAGTATTGGGAAAGCTGCAGCCAGACAGGCAGACAGCTAGGCAGGCTGGCGGGCAGGCAGCTTTAACAGCATCTTCAACTGCAAGTTGCGAGCGACTCTGTCTTTGGCAAGAGCACTGTGTGGCAAGTGGCATTGCACGAACCGAAGAGGCCCAAAACCATTGGCGATTGTTATCAACTAAATGGTGTTAAAGTGCGTGAGAAACAACAACGAAGATGGAGACGAAGACGGAAACATTTACGGAAACTGGAGGATGTTGCGGCCGCGTGGGCAACTCTTACCCTATTATACAACAAAGGGCAACAACATTACCAACGGCAACTGGCTCATCATATGGTACTACTCGTCGTATCATAAAAATAAAATGAAAATATGTGTCTGCTTCAAGACGTTTATGCATAACACGAGGAAATGCAATGCACCAAACAGACAGACGACGCTTAAAACAATACTAGAAACTAAGTAAAAAGTAAAGTGTATAAACTAAAACATTTCAAGCTTAATGACTGAGCCCCAACTACGAACACTTTTCGGACTTGAGCGCGTGCCGTTTACATAACAGCGGCGCAACAATAACAACAACTACAACAACAATTGCAGCAAATGCAACAACAACAACGAGTAAAGCTTAAAGCATAAAATGTTTATCAACATTTGTAGCCATGCAGGCGGTTTAATGAGCAACAAAATTGAAACAGTAATTGAAATGCGGCATCGTTGTTGTTTGCTGCTGTCATGCAACAACGTGGCGTATGAGTAATCAGCTTTACCCCTTCCTCCACACCCCTACTGCTTGTGTCCGTGGCGCCTTAAGTGGAGCAGAGAACTGAAGTGTGTGCTGAAGAGTCACAGACAAATGCGAAGAGTATTTTAGTTGTAGTCTATTGCATCAAATGATGGCTCAATAATGCAATTGAAGGCAAAAAATATAATACTGTATATAATATTTGAGTTGTAATTTGGTGTTGATAATAATTATTATAATTTGAAAATTCGACAGCGGGCAGATTTGCTGATATGGCAATATCTTAGCCGTCTCTTCATCGATATTAATGATTAATATTTTTAACGATTATTAATTGAAATCTACCAACATAATTATGCTTAGCGTCGCATAACAATTAACATATCTAGTAATCCATAAATTGCGACTAATTCTTTATTCTGTAATCTGATTTCAGCCTATTTTTAGCATTTTTAGCTGATGTTATGTTTTTGCAAATTCTTTTAGCACTTATCCGGCATTAAAAACCGTACGTGTGACGACCCGTGCCACACACATAAGCTGTGAGTGCTATATAGAAATGGTGTTAATTCAATTAAGATGCGCTTAATAAATAATTTGCATAGGAAAACAATATGGAGCGCTAAATGAAATGGTGGCCAGTGAATATCGAATAGGTTTGCCTTCTTAACAAATGTATCTGCTGGATGCAAGCTGTTGTTGGGCTTTCATTTCCAGTGTTGCTCTCCTAACTATGTGCTTGCGTAATTAGCGCCCGTGGGGCCCATAAAGAAAAAGTGTAGCAAAAGGGGCAAAGCCAAAGCTGAATTCGATGCTGAAGTTGAAGCTGATTTTTAACACTCAGAAGACGTCGAAGCTGAAAAGAAAGCAGTCGAAATGTTTTCATACGTGATGCCATTCGAAACACTTGACAAACATTGAGGAATCACAGAAAAAATGAAAGAAACAGAGAAATAGAAAATATAGAAATGTAAATATAGAAAATTACAGAAAAAATAATGTTATTATATCAAAATCCAAACGTAGAGAGTCAGAGCGTCCCAGAGACAACAGACAATTGATTTGGCATGCAGCCGGGCGCCAAAAATACCTTTTGCATTACTTTGCATTACCCACACAGATATCACAAGATATAATAATAGAATGCGAACGCGACGTGGAAAATGGAATTGGAATTGGCCGTGCCACAAGGTAAGGCAGCCAATGGTGAAACAAACCCAACTGATTTCACTTTGCAACAAAACTTTCCAACACAAAAATTAATCAAATGATGACGGCAAAGTTGGCGAGGCGATGACGACCTAACTCTGCTCTCAGCTGATCTTCAAGTTCATCTCGCATCTCTGGCCAAACAACAGCAAAACATAACAAAACAAAACAACAACACAGCAGACAACTTCCGCTACTACAAAACAAAAAGCAAAAAGAAGCAACTAGCAACATTGTTGCAAATCTGATCCATTGTACAGGCTATAATTTAAGCTCAGTTTGCACATTGGTTTAATGCTCGACATGAGATCAACTCTTGCAGGAAATGTTCTGTCATATTATTTACTACTAAAACTAAATGATTGAATTTTAAAAATATATAAAACACTTTATAACTTAAAGGTTTTTCTTAAACTTTATTATCTAATTTAAGACGTTAGATTAAAACTTGTAGGAAATGTTCTGACATAATATTTATTATTGAATCTAAATAAAGTAAATATCAAAAATATACATTATAACTTAAAGGTTTTTCTTAAACTTTATTATCTAATTTAAGACGTTAGATTAAAACTTGTAGGAAATGTTCTGACATAATATTTATTATTGAATCTAAATAAAGTAAATATCAAAAATATACATAACATTATAACTTAAAGGTTTTCCTTAAACTTTATTATCTGATTTAAGACGTTAGATTAAAACTTGTTGGAAATGTTCTGACATAATATTTATTATTGAATCTAAATATAGTAAATATCAAAAATATACATAACATTATAACTTAAAGGTTTTCCTTAAACTTTATTATCTAATTTAAGACGTTAGATTAAAACTTGAAAGAAATGTTCTGACATAATATTTATTATAATATTTATTATAGTAAATACCAGAAATATACATAAATCTTTTTAGATAAAGTCGAGTTGTACAACCTCTCAAGAAAATCTGAGGATTGAACTGTATTTTTTGAATTGTTTTGAGAAACTCTGATATGGAGAGATTCTTCCAGAAATGCTAACAAAATTATACCTATTGAAGCTTTCCGGCCAAGTTCCCTTATATTATTTTATAGTTTCAACTAAAATAAGTTTTGTACCCAATGTAAAGCTTACTTTTTTCTAGGACCACCAAGGGGCAAACTTATAAGCGCGTATGTGTGTGTGATGTACACCATCACCATGCAACTGCAACTGTGCTCTGTTTATTTACGATCTCGCCGGCATTTGAGACTTTGCAGCGTGCCATTAAATCGTTTAAATGGCTTTCTTGGCACTTCATAATTTGCCGATCAGAGCGCCAAATTGCAATTTGCCCAGCAGCAAAAAGCAAAAGAAATCTGCGTGTGGGCGTTGCCCATCGCCCAGTTGCCTACATGCCTAAATGTCCAGTTGCCCATCCCGGCTCCGGCTCCGACTAGACGCAAAGGCCGATTGCAAGACAACATAGAAACAGAGAGCTTTTCCACATTCTGTGCAATGTTGCATTACCAGTAAATGCAATGCTGTCCAATGCATTTGACCGCCAAACGACTTTGACTTTGCAACATTGGCAGCGGCGACGACGACGACGACGACTCCAACTGCGTCTAGCAATTAATTGTATATTATTTGCGCGTCGTTTATTTGCCGCAAATTAGCCAACTTGCAATTTTTCTTTAACAGGAAATTATTGTTATTGCCAAGGCGATCGGCAAACGACGACCAGAGACAGAAATTGAAGTCAATTGCAACAACAACAACAACAAAAGGAGCCACGGCTAAAGTCGCCACATTTCCATTTTTATTTTCAATGACAGATTAATAGAAAGAGAGAGAAAGAGTAAAAAAAGGGGGGACGTGCAATCGGTGCATAAAGTTTTCATTTTGATTGCAACTGAAAGTGAATTGACGAGTTGAAGAAATGTTAAACCATAGATTGTTAAAGTTAAAAGATATTACATATATATGATCGATTCTTATTTACGAGTATAATCATAATCAGAAAAATTACTTAACCATCATACAACTAGCCCTGAGCATTTTCATTTGTCTATATTTCCTTTAATTTGTCTATTTTCCATTTCATTTGCAGTCACTTTCCTTGTTAATTGAACGTGGTCAGCACGAAATGGATCAAAGCTATCACATCGTCGGTTGAGTGCACAAGAGACACGAGATGCGACGATGCGGAAATTAGAAGTGTGGCATGCAAAGTAAAGTAAAGAAGGGAAACTAAAAGAGAGTAAAGAAAGTATTCGAAGGGGAGTTTGTCATTTCATTATCGACTGCGACTCTGTCTAACCATTTTCATTGATATTGATGGATTTTCCACTCAGGTATCGGTTGTCGATTGTCGATTGTTGGTTGCTCGTTGTTTGCACTTTCATTTTCAATTAACAAGTGACTAAAAAACAAAAGACTTAGGCAACAAACTTGCAGCTAACACTCAATTGTGGCAATGCAAATCGGTCCGTCAGTTGCCAGTATTGAATGTTAAGGCTATCAGTTGCCCCCACCCCCTCCCTGTGCTGCTTCCGTTGGTTTTCCTGCGTCTGTCTTACGGTCTTGGCCTTACATTTCTGTTGTAGTTTTTCTTTTTATGTGCGAGGAAATGGCCCAACAAGTAAAAGTATCCATGAGGGGCCTCTGACGAATTACGCACCTCATGCAATACCTAAAGCATCAAGTTCGAGTTGTTGCTTCCTTGTTTACATAATTATATGGCCTCAGCGGTAATAGGCTTTGACTCTCGGCCGTCGGCTCTCGGGAGATGCCAATTAGAAGCAGAAATAGAAAATAGAATCACTGCAAATTAGCGCAAATTTTGCGTGACTTAATTAAAAAACGAAACGATATTACATCATAGGAAAGTTGGCGTTGCCATAAGACCAACATCTTCTATCTCTCCATGTGCATGCCACTGGAACTGGCAAATGGATTTATATGAAGATCTGTTGGCAATTAATGTGTGTGTGTGTTGACACGCCCGTTGGGCCACGGAGAGTTGCCAGCCTGGTTGGCTTTATGATTTGCCAGTCGCTTATATAACTTAATTAGCTATCGAAAATATGCGGAAATGTTAAAAGGAAGTCTTATCTGCACTATAAATAACACTATATTCTTAGCTAATACTCAGGCGAAGCATTACGGTTGAATCCAACAGAGTGCAACAACCTTAGAAAGTTGTCAACATATTGGACGTATTTCAATTAGTTTTAATAGGGGAAAAAAGCTTTCAATATTGCACAAAATACAAATAAATTGTATGAAAATCCACAAAAATCTTGTTAAAGTTATTACATATTTTTCTTTTCGTCTAATTGCATTTACATTTTTGTAATATCTAAACAATTATTATAATTATATTTGCGCGTTGGTTTGTCACTGTCTAAAAACAAAAGACTTAGGCAACAAACTTGCAACTATGGGGGGAAAAAACTACAAATATTTACAAAGAAATATTTGTGTTTAATTACATTATGGGCAACAATTAAAATATAAGGCTTGTTAGCTCAAAAGACACTAAAAACTTGGCCAAAAACCGCTTGACCAAAGCCAAAGTATCTCAAACATAAGTTGCTGCTGCTGTCACTGCCTTTTTTTTGGCCAATTTGCTGGCAATTGAAACGCATTTGAAATGATTAGAAAAAATCAAGAAAAATCAAAATCATAAAAGCTGAAACTAGTGGAACCAGTTGATCACTGTACGCGTGTGTGTGTGTGTGTGTTTGAGTATGTATGTAATGTTAATAAAGGCAGCGCACAACACTCAAGAGCTAAGCTTAGAGCTGGAGATGAAGTGGAGTCATCTTGTGTGGCGCGACTTCAACATCTCAAGTTGAAGTTCGCACGGCACTTGTAAAATGCAAAAAGAAAAAATAAATAACATATAGTATGGGTGGAAAATAGCTAAGAAATGCAGAAATGCTACAACAGCTGCCTGACTGAAAGTACTTTCTTTCTTAATAAGATGCGCAGCTCGCAACTCGCGACTTCATAGAGGACAGAGTCATAGATGCGTCTGTGTCTGCCTCTTCGTCTGCCGTTGCCACTGTCTCTGTCTCAGCCACTGTCAAGTTAATTTGCTGCCTGCCTCGAACTTGCTCTAATGCATGCAACAACAGCACTGCAGACACTCCTTCTCTCCACTCCCCTTTCCACAATGTCATCTGCAGCTGAGACAACGACAACAATTTGCTGCCTTATCTTTCTTCCTCTTTCTCTCTCGCCAACACACTCTCTTTGCAAATGACACAAAAGTGAGTTTTGGGAACTGGCAAAGTGGCACAAAGGTTGCCTGCCTGCCTGCCTGTCTCTCTGCCCGTCTGCTAGCCTGCCAGCCATGGAGACAGTCAGGCAGGTGTTGAAAATATGCCGCCGTCAGCAAAAATTTGTTAGGGTGTCTCTTCAGTGCTGTCGTCGTTGCAGCAACATAAGCAACATAAGAGCATCAGCAACAACTTCAGCAGCAACATCAGCAACTACTACAACAAATGGGGCTTTTGGGTTACTGTGCTGCTGGGGGGTCATTTTGTGCTAATGGCACTCAACTCAACTGTAATATATAGAAGGGACATAAGTATATTTGAATAAAATATATATGAAACTTAATGATATCTGAATTATGATTGCATCTAAAATAGAATTTAATAATTTAATTTTATAATAGTCAGTGGTGATCAATTAGTTCAAAATATCTAAAGACACATAACAGTTACGCTAATGACTGATCAGTTTTTATCTACCTTTAAGGTTATTAGTCAAAAGATAAAGTAATGGGATCTCTTTGATAATTTTATACAACAGTTTCCTCAAATCTAATGTACAATATTCAAATACTAAGAGTCGGGCGAACAGCCAAGCTATATCAAAACAGTTTATTTTAATAAAAATACTAATGATAATAATAATGTTTCTCCTAAAGAATATTATTTATGTGGCCAGCGTCTACAAAGACTTCTAGAAAATGCACACAGTACATTTAAAACATATTAAAATAATATGTTCTATTCTAATGCCTAAATAAATAGTAAAGTGCGTCTTTAACAAGTATTTCTTTGCAAATTAACACAAATTTTAAATGCCTTCTTTACTTCTGAACAGCTCTCAAATTTTTACGCCCACGCTGGTTGGGTGATTTGCCTGTCACTTAGCATGGAATCGGGCGAACTTGAAGCTGGCGATGGAGATAGAGCTGGAGACATAGAGACGCCCACCAGAGACGAGACAATCTGTTGTGTTAAATTGCTACTTACTGCCAGGGCAAGACCCAAAATGTATTCATCAAAGATAGAAAAAAATGGCAGACAAGCAAAGAAAACAAACAGAACAACATTAAAATTAATCAACAAGCTAAAGACAAACAAACAACTTTATAGCTAAGCGCGTGGAACATTTCAAATTTTTGGATTTTTGTAGTTTTAATTTAGTTTCGGCCACCGAATCCAACTGGCAGCGTGGGCATTTTTTTTTTTTTAGATTCTTTTTTAGAAGCGTGTGAAATACAAATTTTATGTTATACGAGTGAGTAAACAATTAAGCGAATGGAATAGAATGGAAAAGCATAGAATGAGATGAGATGAGTTGAGTTGGGGAATAAGTGTCTATCACTTCTTGATATTCCCGCAGGGGTCAAAGTCAAAGAACTTTCGGTTACTTTCAAATTAAAAGCCTGTTTCTTTTTTGGGCATTGTTCTTAGGGCATTTCCGTTTTCATAAATTAGTTGGAATCATATAGAAATAGAACCTTTCCCTCGACACTGGCCATTGCGTAATCTCGAGCTATAAATGTCATCGTTCGGAATCTTCACAATGATCTTACCGTTCACTAGATATGTTATATTGTTGTTGGCCATTTAAACGCTAATTTGTTGTTTTTTTTTTCAAATGATTAAACTTTACGATCATCTTTGGTGTTGTTGCTGGCACGCACGCAAGTCAATAAAAGGAATTTGGTGTAGCAATTTATTTAATTCACGTTGCGTTCTTTTAAGTTGCTTTTCGTCTATGTAATTATTTTAAATTACTTTTAATTGCTGCAGGCGTCAAAATCAAAACCTAACCTGAAACTACTCAACCACTCGAACAGGCCATTTCAATGTGGACAATAAACTGAAGCAAAGACGGTTAAATCAAATTAAGCTAACACACAATTAATGTACTTTTCAAGTAACAAATTGATTGGTTAAATTAAGTGTCATTTAAATGAGTTGTAAAAAATATTTTACTTGCGAATATCCTACTCTAAATCTTTTAACTACCTCATAAAGTATATAATATGCTTGAATAAATTATCTATAATTCATTTTAATTTGAGTTTATGGTTGAACATTTATGGGAGAAGAAATTTAGCGGATCAATGACAGCCTCACGTATTTTCAAGACGAATTCTCAAAGTTTTTTTTGAACATGAGTACTTTTACCAAATAAAATACATTGTTCACAGGTAATTAAAAAAACTAATTGAACGATAAACCCTACATATAAGACCTCAGACTAGTACTTCATTTGTTATACACCCCAAAGCTTAGCTAACTGGCAACCACAAGCCTCACTTTTAATTAAATAAAATGCAATTTAGCCAAGTTTGTGAGCAATTTTGATGAACCGCTTTGATTTGGGCTACGAAAAACCGCAAAATGGATGAAAACTAAAATACGATTTTTCACACCTTTTGCTCCACATTTCGGTTGGAATTTGGAAGTGCCGTTAGCTGATCCAAGACTGCGCTTCAATTGTTATTATTATTAATTAGAAAAAATATTTGTTGTGCACTCCACAAAAAAAAAAGCCAAACATCGCCTGACGTTTATCGCAACCAGTGCATCAATGTGGTTGGACTCGAATAGACCACATCCAGCTTCAGCTGGAGCTGCACTCTTTGATTAGAACTTGGCCATGACATGCGAGACTGAGTTGCTGAAACTGTTCAGTTAACGTGTCCGTGTCAGCAAATTAGAGAAAATTTTTGTTTGCTCAGTAATTGGCTTAAAAACGACGACAACCGAAAGAAAAAAACCTGAAGCGTGTTTTACAAATTTGTTTTCTTATGTATCCTCTCCACGTTCCCGTCTTCCCTCTTTTATTCGCCCACTCTGTAGCATCAATCCGGTTTAGGTTATTTTTATAGAATTTCGATCATCAAGAGATTTGCATTTAAAATTTCATAATTTGCATAACAAAGGCACACAGTAAATTAAGTAAGTCTGAGTGTGAGTGTGCGTGTGCGTGTGTGTGAAAACGAATTAATAAGTTTTATATTTAGAGAACTGTAAACAGGAATTTTTCTCACATCAATTTACTATATCGAATTTTCGCTTTCAATAAATGTACAAATTATAAATTATCCAAAGATATTAAAGTTATGCAATACAATTAAGCTTGAAGTCATAATCCCGAAACTTGCTTAATAGCCACATAAAAAGCGAATGAGCCTTATCCAAAGTCAGCCCGGGCAGTCACACTCCTTTGAAACTAGCTACAGATTCGCCATAAAATAACCCAGTAAATGGGTTGCCATTGTAAAATGAAAAACTAATAATTAAATTTATATTACTAAAAATTAAATATACATATAACTAAAGTTGGAAAATATTTATTGCACCAACAACTTTCATTTCGCGATCGATGTGATAAACGATGAAATTCTTGCAAAGTTTTAATTACAGAAATTCAGAAAATATGCGAAATATAAAAATACAAAATATGTTAATTAGCCAGAAACGCGGCAATTTATGGCCCAACTCCAAAGGGAAATTGGTCAGCTTAAACAACACTATTGGCAGTTGTGGCAGATGATTTCATGTGGGCAGCAAAAGTAAAAGCGAACAAATGAGAATAAGCACGAAGTTTGCCAGCTAATTAATGTGTCATTTGGGGTCACGCTTCGACTTCGAAAGTATTGAATTCGATATGCACTCTTTTCATAAATTAGTGAGCGAAGAATAAGTACTGTGATTTGTGACTAATTTGAAACCTATAATAAATCTCTCAGAGTATTAACGATAATGGAAAGATCAGCTTAGATAAAAAATGGAAATTCTTACTCTTGTTAGAATATTTTAGAAATATTAATACTTAATGATGAGAATTGTAGATTTCTGATTAGATACGACTCTGAACCAAACACATAACTTAGATGTTAACCCCATTAAAATATGTTCAATCAACGTATAGTTAGAGAACATTTTCAATCCTCTCGCTACAATCACCGTCTGAATAAAGATTTAAAAAGTAAAGTTAAGAGCTTTCAATTCCATTTATTGGTAATATACTTGAAAATATTTATATCTTCGATTTTGTATTGAAAACTATTGTTGTCTTTTTCATTTAAGCAATCAAAGTGCCCTCAAGGCTATACAAACTGGCACAGCATTACAATTACCGATTACCATTAAGAATCTCCATAAATTTGTCACTTAAGCTGTGGCTTTAGTTTGTAAACAAAGCCGCTAATTGCTGCGCCTGTGCCCAGTTTATGGCCATACTTGTTGACTATTTATAAGCACCCAATAGCCAAGAAATTGATTCAACAGAAAAAATACATAAGTTGGTAATGTGGTGGGCTGGTTGAAGATTTCTGATTGCGAATATTTGCCAATCACTTATAGTTGATGAAAAAGCCAAATGGTTGATGAACATGTTTCGGACTTTTAGAGCTCTGATTGCTCATCAGCAGAAGCTTCATGTGTTGTTTTTGTGTACTGCAAATATGGTGCCTAATTAAAAATATATAAATACAAAACAAAAAAAGCAGAACAAACGCCAGCACAAGAATCCCAAAGAATCAAGCACGCTAAATCTTCCGCATTTGCTTTCAAATCTAATTTGTTAATTTGCTTTTATTTTTGGCAAGAATCAACAATAACGACAAGAAAAACATTAATCCATTATGGCTGCCTCATGGGCAATTTTGGTGTCAATATGGCGAAAAATAGACCACATGTGATTCAAAAGCGAGAGGAAGTCCAATTTTGATGACGCTCCAAACAAATGACTGAGGCAACAAACTTATTTTACATAATACCTCACTGTACGAGTCAAAAAAGATGAAAAAACGCCAGCTAAACTGCTGTTGACATTACAGTTGCTGTGATTGTTGCCCTTCTTCTCGCCGTCGTTGTCATTGTTGTTGTCACATGCGTAAACAAATGACTTAAGCAGCGAACTAGCGGCTTGTCTCTGCCGTTTTTATGCAATATTTGCCCAGACTCAGACCGAAAACAACTAACAAAAAATGAATCATTCATTTCATTTATCTCATTTGTTTGTACATTGTATTATGACGCACACACATGTGTAATACTTATAACAAAAGCCGTTTTCAAGCATTTTCAATGTCAAAGTTGTAATTGCTTAAACAAAAGAAATAGACAAATTTCGATAGATAATTCAGATTTTACTCTTTTTTTGGTTCACCCACACTTCAGCATGAGGTTCATAAACCAGCTTAAAACTGTCAAACTTTTGGTTTACTTCCATTATTATATTTTCTAGTAAGGCATATCAGTATTGTTAACAGGTTTGCCAATTCAGAAAAAAATTAGAGTATGGGAATCCACTTTAAAAATATTTACAAAAAATGAATAAATAATTTAAATAAATATACATAATTTAGTTCAATCTGAACCATTTAATCATACAAAAAAATTAGTTGAATTGCAATTTTGTAATATTTTAATAAATATAAGAAACAATAAATTAGTTATCAAGTTAAATTAAAATAATGAATTGCCAGAATTCGAATTATTTTAAAAAATTATTTTTAATAATGTTAATAATTTTTAGAGCATTCGATAGTTGGTATTGAGCACATTACTCTCAATTTCTGACTCGGTTTTGCGTTCGTCTCTTGTGACGTCTATTTTAACACCTTTTTCGGCAAGTCATGAAACAAAGTAATCATGCGGGCTATGTGTACAGAATATTTTGTGGCTCGCATTCTAAACGTTTCAAGACAAGTGTCCCGCGATCTGGGCCTCGGGGCTGCCGCACTATAATTGAGTTGTCAATGACATCAGACCTAAAGCACGACACGGACGAGTCGAAAAATATAAAGACAAAGAACCGACCGGAAATGCAGTTCACACAATGGTAACAAAATTAAACTCCCAGGCCAGGCTCTCCCTCCCTCCCTTCTATTCAATTGCAGCTCCGTTTTGCACCCTGGCTGCACAACGTTTAGGGTTACCATGCGCCGGTCTGTCACACAACTTTTGTTACATTTTTCGTTTGCATTTTAAACATTTGTTTTTTCGTTGTATCTGTAATTTTTTCTTTGTAATTATGCGAAAATGAAAATAAACACAATACGAGACACCCATGGGCTGTAGGTCTCTGACTCAGCGTCAGTTGGTGTCATTTACTGGGCTCGGGTGTCGACACCTGTGCACCCGGTTGGGTCACGGGCCAAAAATGTGAACTCATATGTGAAGAGAGGTTGCCCAGTACTCAACTCATAAAGCCAAATGCCAACGAATATATGTGTATAATGAAATTTCGTTTTATGTCTGCGGCTTTTGTGCGTCTGCATGTCATGGTAATTATCCAGGCAATGTTTGCCACCAGCTACATACATATATGTTGTACCTAACTATACTATATGTGTGGCATGCAAATTTGCTGAGGCATTATAAATAAGGGTGAGTCACAAAGAAAGACATGTATAGCAGCAAAGGAATTTTTGAAATAAAAGCAACTTTGAAGTCTGCCTCTGTGGGGTTAAAAGTTCAATCATAAACCAGTGGATCATCATTATGATGGTTGTTCAAGTAAGTCTTTAATAAAACATTTGCGCTTTACCCAAAGAAAAATACTTATTTATATAAGACTTTACACCTGCTGTAAGCAATTATTCATTACGTTCATTACGCAAACATTTCTTTAATTTCTTAATTACAAATTCAAATATTCAAAGCAAAGACGCACTTAGCTCCACTCCCCGCTTTGCGGCAATATCAAAAAGCTGCAAGTATTTGGCATTTGCCATGGGCGAATCAAATTAAACTTTCGCACGCCCAGCCGGACGACAAAACGATATGATGCATCATCATCGTATCTCAGCTCATCAAACAATTCATACAAAGGAACTGAAAAACAACACTTTCAAATGTTTTGAGTCAGGCGCCTCAAAACTGACAGCCGAGTTGGACGCCTACACCTCATGCGCAGCCTCCGAGATCGCCATATACAAACAAATTAGTGTCAGGCACATGAAAAAAAACCCATGAAAAGCAAAAGTGTGTAAAAATATGACACATAAGCGAGGAGAGAGAGAGAAAGATGATGATGAATTTAAAAACAACATACAATGTTCATGTAAATAAAAACTTTTACTTTTCATACACAAAAAAAAAAAAAAAAAAAAAACCGTAAAAATATATACAGTAAAAATATTTGCGCATCATGCGATATGATTTGCAACTAAGTTGTAACATTAAAGATGTGATTTTAAATGCATTTCGATATTTATCAACAACAACGACGATGATAAATATTTTGCAAGTGTGTTGAACCTTACGAAGTTTGTTGCCTAAGTCTTTTGATTGATTTCTGCTGCGCATCCTATCAAATTGAATTTTGCTATTTGGCCGTTAATTGAAATGCGGGCACGGACGTGTGGGGGGTAGGCTAGGTGGGTGGTTGGTTGTACAAAGTAAAAGGCTTTTAAATAACATTTTAGCATGCACTACGCCTTATGCAATGCCAACGCCGCCTACCATTTGCTCAATACATGTATGTATTTGTACCTCACAAGGAGTCGGCTCAAAGCGCCGCACAAATTGAAAGTAATTTTATTTGCATTTTTTTATGGCACAAGTGCCAGGAATTTGAATGGTTTCAAACTCAAATTAACATCAAAATCAAATTGGCTGTAAAGTGCTCAAGTATTTAAAATGAAAGTGAAGTGAAAGAATGGTTATCTTCAGTATGCTGAGTATTTTACAAAAATTGGTTTCGAACTAAAACTCATAATACGACCTACTTTTAATTCCTTCGTCAGCCAAACGATACAGTCAACTGATTTAAATTCAACTTTATTAGGATATGTAAGAGGTCATATTTAATAGGCTATATTATACTTTGAGTACTCTCAAGAACAAATGGGTTTAATTTTTCCACCTTTACTACCTATGGCAACCATAGTAGTAATCAGATCTTAATCAAATTTAGTCATTTATGTCAGACTAATTATATCTATGGAGTGCTTTAAAATATCTGCGAATACTTTCGTTATATCGCTCCTATAAAATGAAAATACACATCTAAACCTGAATTTATTCACAATTTATTGAGTAATTTTATCACCATTGAATTGTAATTTAATCATGTTCAATGTACCTATAGTCATCAATACTTTGGACTCAATATTTTCTGATTAATTGCTACATTTTTTAATATAATTATTAAACTTAAATGATATTTCTTTCATTTAAATTTAGTGCACCACTTCAGTATTTGGTTCCGCCCCTCCTTCCTCTTTGAGCTTCGCAACACTTCGTGTTGCACACAATAAGCGCAGAGACATCAAAATTAGCTAAATTCGAGCCAAATTTGGAATTTCAAACACATTTCGGCAGCTGCTTTCAGTTTTGCTAGCTTACAATAAAAGCAAAATCCAAATGCGACCCGAAAATAACCCAAAAGGCATTTGAAACAAGTAATAAAGTGAGCAAAATTACCAAATTATATGTGCCTGAAATTTGCCAAGCTCAAATATTGCAATTTTTCGTTTAATTTGGGGTCACACTTAACAGTGTGTATGTTATGTAAAAACATAACAGAATCGCGGTGCTGTTAAAAGACAGCGCTGTTGCTATAAAGAAATTTCTGTTAATGTTGTTGTTTTCTTGCTCTTGCTGATGTTATATTTTTTGAAGGCATTTTAATTGCAGCCCCCGCGGCCAAGTTAAATGACACATGCGCTTGCCCAGATCTCAACTTGGCCGAAGCCACTTTGCTGTTGTTGCTGCCGTAGCTGCTGCTGCTGCTGCCGCTGTAGTTGCTGTTTTTGTAGCTGGTGAAGACTTTCACTTTGCAGCGCTGAGATGAAATGGCTATTGACTCTTTGGACAAAAATAAAGCGAACCAATTAACCCATTAGCGTACACTTTTAAATAGCTTTAAACCAGAGCACAGCAAATTGCCAAAAATTTCTAGAAAATGTTTAACAAAATGTAAAAACAAGAAATAGTAATATCTGAAGTATACAAATTGAACTGTAAGACATGAGAAACCAGTCTAGCAATAAATCAAGTGATAAATTTCTCAAATAGAGTGAGAACAACTTAACCATAGGATCATTAAGTTTGTAGATTCACAAGTATTTACTGAGCACTCTGTAATTTACAGGCAGTAAATAAGTATTTAATAATTATTGAATAAATATTAAATAATTATTTAATTACAACCAACATTGACACATGGGAAAAGGGCAGCAACTGAGCAGAGTGAATGAATTCTACATAGTAAAGATATAGAGAATTTGCTTGAAGCTCTTAAAATGTTGGTATTGGGTGAAATATTGAACAAAAAGTTGTAGTTATAATTAAACTAAGCTTAGAGTATAGACGCATTTTGGACATCTTTAAGAGATCTTTGTAATCATTATGTAAACTTCTTCTTTTTGTAATTCCCATTCTCTATAACTGATAATCCGTTTTTTCCTATTGTTATAGGGCATTAGGAAAATATAGTAACAATTGAAGACTCACCGTCTTGCCTGCCTGGGAATGGACTGTGTCCAGCATACTGGCGCCTTGTGCAATTGATGCATATTCCTTGACGATTTATAAGTTAGATCGCCGCACTCCGTTTGCCACACCTGCAGATTACCCTCGGCCGGATAGAATGTGTACAAGCTGTGCGTGGCTGAGGCAATCACTGGCGATGAGCCGCCACCATCGACACCACCACCAACACCATCCACACCAACGGACACCAACGGCGATAGTGTTGCACTTGATATAGGCTGCACCAGCAGTGCCGCCTGTCCTGCAGCCGCAGATCCCGCCACGGAGCCAACTGGTCCAGTTGACGTGCTCTTGTAGTTGAGCATGCGACTGTTGCTGGTAACGACACCGGTGCTGCTGCAGCTACTCACATTTCCATTGCCATCGTGCTTGAGTATAAGACTGCTGGGATCGTAGCCATGTCGCTGACGTCCAATCGCGTCCACGGAATGCGATCGGAGTGCACTCCGAGCCGGAGGCGTGACGTGTAGACGCCGTCCGCGTCTGTAACCCGCCGCAGCGGCTGCAGCAGCTCCGGCACCGACTGTCACGCCGCTGGTCAGTCGATGATTGTGTATGCTGGAGGCGGCGCTGGCCACCAACGGTTGTCGTTGCTTTTGATATTGCAAGCGTTGTTGCTGTTGTTGCTGGTGTTGCTGGTGTTGCTGGTGTTGGTGCTTGAGCTGTTGTTGCTGTTGCTGGTGCTGCTGTTGTTGCTGCGATTGTTGCTGTTGATGATGCAGTTGCTCCTTGTAATATTCCCGTCGCTGTAGCTGCGGTGCGGCCAGACTGAGTGCACCGCCTGTCCCGCCGACTCGCGTTGTTGTCTTGTCTGTCAGGTTATTGTTGTTGTTGTTGTTGTTGCTGCTGTTGTTGTTGTTAGTATTGTTGCTGCTGGCACCGCCCGTTGCAGCCGAGCTGAGCAGTGCCAACTTGCTGGCATTGTTATTGTTGTTATTGCTGCTGTTGTTGTTGGCAGTTGCACTTGTTTGATGCTCTGAATCAGTTGAAACCCGATCCGGATCACTTTCGAAACCTTCGTCAAGGGATCGTGTTGGACTCAGTATGGGCTTTGAGTGCTGCTCCAATTTAGACGCAGACATGTCCACTTGCTGAGCTTCGTAACTCTCGGATAACAAATATCTGTATATCTCGGTGTTACACTTGGCAACACTTTTGAAAAGTCGCAAAACTTTTCAACGGTACAACGCGAAAAAAATCACAATGAGCTTTTCTGCTGCACTTGTTGCAGTTGCAGTTGCGTTGCCACACGCCACTTTTTCTTTTAATTTGCCATGCACTTTTCAATTTGCGTTTTTTATTTTTATTTTTTGCGTTTTTCACTTCGATTGTTGCACAAAGTTGCAGTTATTAATTTGTAACTAGCTCAGAGCTGCCACCACACGTCTGCCTCGCACGAAAGTCGTTTTCAAACTGATCAGCGACTGCGTCTCAAATTGTCGTCGACTGGCAGAGCGACAGACGAAAGCACCGCTCGGCACTTGTTACGACTTGTTCGCTGAGTTGCTATTGTCGCTACACCTGCTGCTGCTGCTGCGAGAGAGCCGGAGAGCGAGAGCGAGAGCGCCGAAGACAGTAAACTCAAGAGCGTGAGCTACAAAACAGCTGTTAGTTGTTATTGTTGTTGTGACTGAAGTATTCGCGAAATTTCGCACCGCTAAGCAGAGAAATGCAACGGGAATGGGAGTGAGAATTGTTAACAGGGCGAATATAAAGCTGAACTCAAGCCTTGACTTTCAGGCAATATTTTATAGTGACATACATACACACAGTTAGTCAAGTAATTCCATTGACAAAATAAAAAATACACATACCCTAATTTTTACCCTTTATAATATACATTAAGAAGGAGGCGTGCAAAGCCCAAAAAATAATGATATGGTAAGAGCAAGAAGGCACTACAATTGGTATGTAGACTCCTACTTACATATTTATTTTGAAAAATACTAAAGCCCCGCAGATATTCCTACTTTTTTTTAAAGTTCTTCTAGGAATAAATTAAATTTAATATTTTAGACCCACTACTCTTACATATTAAACATTTTAAATGAATTTATCTTTTAATGAGCAGGATATATAAATAGAATATAAAAGAGGAATGGTTAATTAATGTTTAAGCTTAAGCAAAATATATTTTCTTATTATTATTATTTTATCTGAATTAAGCAACAAAAACCAAATATCTTTAAAAATGTTGTGGGTCAAATAAGCTATTAGCCACTGTACACATATATGTCAAAACAATTACTTGACACACAGTGTATACAATGTACATATATTAGACATAGTCTCATGTTGACATTTTATAGCATTTAATACTGCATTTTAAGATAGACACAAAGGTTGACAAAGAAAATGTTACTAATATTAATTTCTAATAGGGCATTAGAAACATTTAAAAGCTGTTGAAAGCAAGGAAGTATATACATCTAAATGCTAAATGCTAAACTTGATTTATATACACATGAACTTTATTATGGTTAATAGAATTTTTATCTGCGCCTTTTTTATCCACTAAGTCAACTTTTCTTGCCACGAGTGTGCTGGAAGTTACGCTCTCTTACTCTCTCTCGTTCTCTCTGTGCTCTGCTCATTGGCGCCATAGTATTTTTATCAATGAAAACACGCTAAAGCAACAACAGCAACCGGCACTAAAAACAACCGCAAGCAAGCTAAAAACAAACAAACAGCTGAAAGCTCAACCAACAGCTCAGAGAGCTTTTGGCACCTGCTGCACTGCGAGTAAATCAGAGAGCAACCAGAGACAGAGACAGAGAGAGAGAGTGCCCAAATTTGGTGCCGACTTTGTTGGCGCTCGTGTTTTGCATTGTTTTTGTTGCTGCCATTTCATCTCCCTCTTGTTTGTGTGTTATTATGGTTTTTTCTTCCTTTTTTACTCAAAGTGGCCACTGCGCTTGCGGCGTATTACAGAAAAAATAGCAACAACAAGAGCAACAGTCGGCCATTGCAATTTGATGCCATCGAGCAATCGATGTTGAAGTGGAATGCCCTTACTTTGATTGATTTCCGGGTGCTGCGACGTTGACGACGGCAACGGCAACAACAACATCAACGGCAGCGGTGGTTTCATTTTTCGCCAGCGAAAAAGAAAAAGTGACCGAGACAATGGAGAAATTGCAATTGGCCATAACAGCAGCTACTCCTGCAGTTGCGTTAAAGAGGGTATCATGATTTTATCGAGATGTTTGCAAGGTAGAAGTTGTAGAAATACCCTGTACAAAATGAATTTCCAAGTTTGTACGAGAGCTTAAGTCGGCTTAAATCAAGGCTTGAAAACCCGAACCGGATCATGAACCGAACCTTTGAAATTTTTTACCCGACGAACCCAAACCACTTTCTTAATAAAAAAAGTTCGGTTCGTAAAATATTGCCCAACTATTTGAGGCTTTGATCATAGAATAATAATATATTATATAATATAAATAAATTTTAAATTAATTATTAAAGATTATTTACAAAATTACAAACCAGTTCGCGAACCGAACGTAAGTCTTGGCCTATGGTTAGAATACCCGAACCGAACCTGTCCCAAAATTTTGGTGATTTGCAGCTTTGGTTTAAATTAAATCAATTTGAGTACCACCGCATGTAAAACAACAGCATGTTATATTAAATAAGAAAACAATTAAGTAAAAGCAATTAAAACCTCAAAAAAAGTGTTTTATATCAAAACTATTTTACACTTATTAATTTACTGATAATTATTATTATTAGGTATTTATAAAATAACCTAAGTTTTGCTTTGTAGTGTAACAAAAGTCTCGTTGCTGTTCAATAATTTTGTTGTTGTTATTTTATGCTCTCTTCCGATAACGATAATCATAACTATCGTTGCTCTTGCTTTTTTCGTTTGATTTTCGCTTTTCTTTTATGCTCCCGTTTATAAGTAAATTATAATAAAGTTGGCGCTTTTATTTTAGTTTTTCTCGACATCTTTTTTTGAGAAAAACAGTTGTTGAAATTTTTCAGTTGCTGTTGTTGTTATAACAGACATTTAATAATATAAATTTTATAGTTTGAACACCATAAAAATGTAGATCTTAATTGTGTTTCGTAGCTGTTGCTTGTTATAGGATTACGTGCCGGTATTTTAATTTTGAATTTAATGAGAGACCCACACTAAATGCGATGACCTGCACTTGAAGCTAAATTTTTTTCGAATTGGATCTGTAACTAGCTGGACTTGGACCTGAAACCGTTATAGTTAGGCAACAATTTCAATTATAAGCACAACACCATAAAGTTCACCTAAAGCGTAATGCAGTCAACACCCAATGAGCACAAAATATTTCAAGACGAAAACAGAGAGGGATAAAGCGAATAAGGGAAGGGTAGGAAATACTTGGTCTTAAAATGCTGTCTGTGGGTGTTTTATTGTTGTTGCTTTGTTTGCGGTTGGCAGCCCAAGTTCATCGGGGTTCAAGATTCAAGCGCAGCCACAATCTTGCCTGTTAATGAGCCAAAAACAACAGCAACAACAGCAATAGCAAAAGGCCATAAATCAATCAAAGTGCAGTTAGAGTGGTTCGGCGTAATATCAAAAGACGTGTTTATAGCGCTGCGTTATTCAATTTAACAAGAGATCAAATTTAATTTGGTTTAAATTTAAGTACTTATTTCTAACCAACATATTGCTCATTTACTATAAGACTGTCTTAACTTCAAATGGACGATCTTTGATATAATGATCCTGAAATATTCTTCATATTTTTTTCGATATTATGTTAAAATTTCATAGGTTTATTTTTTATTCTCCCCATGTTAGAGTCAAAAAAATTTACGTTTTTACTGCATAATTGTAATGAATTTAAAACTTTAATTTTTTTAGATTTGATGGTCTGGTAGTAAGTGAGCGATATGTATATAGCAAGACTATAAAATTTCAAATTTTTAAAAAGATTCGGTTTGGTGATTCCTTTGAGTATAACAGCTCTATAATAACAGTGCCTGCCAAAAATAAAACAGCTCTATAATAAGAGCAAGCGAGCCACTAGAAAATGTAAACTATCTTAATAATATTCTTAAGTATTAAGAATTAACTTGGGTGAACAAGCGATCTTTAATTTTAAATAACTTCTACGATTACAATCCAGTTAAATTAACAATGCTATCAGTTTTGTTTTGCTCTTGCAAGTATTTATTCCACCTATCTGATCCATGACCGGCTGCGCAATGTATTCCAATTCAACTATTCATCATCCACAGCACCCATGCATCAATTGTTGGCAATAAACAACCGTAAAATGTTTGCAGCAAGCGTAAAACCCACAAAACTGTCTCCCAGTCCCGACTGACGATCACAGACATGGGCGGCAACAACAGCGCCACGAGGCAGCAATTGAAAGAGATGAGCATAGGAGGTTGATCATGGACAGGCGGCTAGGGGAAAGGCAGTGGCAGCACCAGTTTAATTACAACTTTACTAGTTATGACAGACAACAACAACAACAACAAATGTCACATAATTTCCACAATTAAAGCATAAACTGAAGCAATGCATCGGTAGCTGGCGGCGGGGATTGCATTTGGGCAGTGGTTTGAGCAGGGGCGTAGACAAGAACAGGGGCAGTGGCAAAGGGATGGGGGAAGACACGCTTTGGTAACAGGTGCAACAGGCTAAAGCTGCGGCCTGAGTCCGTGGCACACGCATGCGTAAAACGGTTGTTAGCTGCTGTTGTTGCTGTTGTTTCAGTTGCAGTTGCTGTTGCTGTTGCAACGGCAGCAACATGCATGAAATTTTTTGCTTAAAACGTACAAGAGACGCGCGACGAAAGACCCAGAGAGCCGGGGACATGTTCTGCCAGTTGCTAGTTGCCATTTACCAGGCGAGTCAACTCGAGTCGAGTCGGATCGAGTCAATTCGAATCGGGTGGAGACGAGACGAGGCAGCAAGCGGATCAGCAGCGACAACGATAACAGCTACACGACCAACCAGCAACAAGGCGTGAATGCCGTAAGCCGCCTCTCAGTGGGCACACCACACGCATACGCACAGTGCATCGGCAGGTGACGAAAAGAAAAAGTGTGCCAATTGCCCTAAGGATACAATACATTTAACATATGCAAAGCAAAGGCTGTTAATTTGTGTGTGACTTACAGAGACTTAACAGCTGTTATATATTATGCACGGTTATGTTGCTGCTAAGCAACAGCAATGACAGCTTTTAGAAAACTTTAAACAATATTAAAATGCAACTACTTGCGTGACTATATGTTATAGTAAACTAATTTTCGAAAACACTCTTCACAGTACCATTAAATTCAATGGATTTATATTACTCACAAGAGCGTAGGCAGGAAAGGGCAATGGGGGTTCGTCACAAAAATCAATTGCCAAATATTCATTTCAAAAATATAATTTTTTTTAAATATTGATATATTAAGAAAGACAAATTTTAAATGATTCTGAATTGAAAATTTATTTATAGCAGTCGACTTAAATAAATTTGAAAATATGCACGGAAAAATTATATCTATGACATTTAAAGAATTCCGAAATTTTTGAATCATTTTTTTCAAAAGCAATTCTTTTCGAAATCTCTTGAGATTTGAGGTGTGTGATATACTCTGAAAACCAAAAAAAAATGTTTTTGCCCCGGTGAGCCGAATTACCCATGATCTGTCCGTCTGTATGAACACGTCGATATCAGAGGCAATAATAGTTAGACACTCCAAATTTGGTATGTAGGTTCCTGGATTTCAAAGGTAAGTCAAATTTATTTTACTTGTTGTTCATGTTCTTACTTATTATTACAATAAAATTTTAGTTAATATTCTTATTCATACTTATTATTACAATCAAATGTAAATTAATATTCAATATATTTACAATTGCACTCGCACCACTGTGCAGACGCATCTTGGAGGCTGTAACATCATTACCGTTTGGCCATGGGCCGCTTGCCATTGTAATTGATGTTGTATTAGAACATCATTTACGCAATTGCCACAGTTTGCAGTAGTTGTTGTTGTTGTTGTTGTTGTTGTTGTTGTTGCTGTTGTTGTTAGTGCTGTAATCTGGTAGCTGATTGTTTGAAGTTTTAGCAGCTTTTCCACTGCTGCCGTTTAAAAACTGATATCGACTAACGATCGCACGATAAAAAGCAAACGAATCAAGGCACTTATCAAATTGACTATGCGAATAGGAATGGAAATGGAAATGGGGATGATCAATGGGTTGATACTCGTTGTATTGGCTGGAGACGTACCCACTGTGGGCTGCAGTCGAACAACCTTGCCATTGGCCATTGGGACATTAGTCAAGAATTGGCATTAAGAATAATGGCTTGAGTAATGGCCAATAACGCCCAGTTAGTCATTTCCGATGTCTGAATCAAGTTTTTCTTTATACTATACCCTGTAAATAACAATAGATAAAAAGGGGTTACAGCAAAGGATGTACTTAACGTTTTGCTAACTTGCTGTTAAAGATTTTCTTGAGAAAGCGAAAATATTCACATTATTTTTTGTTTCATTTGTTAAGAAATTGTCTTAGCCATGGCTAACTCTACGCATTGCCACATGCTCTTGACTAATCCACATAGTTAGTTCTATCGATTTAGAGCCACATTACACACAAAGTTGCCCAAGCGAATGTAAGCCAAAAAAAAATATAAAAAAAAAGCCAAATGTTTGCCCAAAAAGGGGGCCGAAAGACAAACGCAATGCGGCCTATTCAGCCACCGCCCAGACCAAACAACTGCAACCAACTGCAATAGCAGCAGCAGTTTAAGCAAAGCAAATGGAATCATAGCAAAACGCAGAACGCAGAATCCGCAAAGTGGGCAAAGCGCCATCGCTAGCCGTGATTGCCAAATCAAATAGCCCAAAACGCTGCGGCACGAAACGAGGCAACATTTTTTACGCTTAAATGGCAGATTGTTAAAATAACAGAGGCGGCAACGGCACGCAAAATTGAACAACGGCATCGACGGGAACCAGGAGGAGCCACCAACAGCAGCAGAATCGGCAGGCAGGGGGAGCGCAACAGATAGAGGCAACACAAACCACCAACCACCAACAGGTGCAAGCCAAGATTAACGCAAAATCAAAGCGGAAAAACTGAAGTTGCCAGGCATGTGGCACCAGAAGCACAGAATCGCAGTAGACTTGGTGCTAGAACATTTACTTAACCCTTAAGTGGTAACACAATTTGTAACCAAGATCAAAAGTAGAGAAAGACTCGTATGTTACTGCACCGAAATAAAACAGGTTGCTCAAATCAAGAAAAAATTCACAATCTTACAATAAAGATGTTGTCTTTCAGTTCAATAATCTAGGTTTAATTCTAGGTTTTTGACGAAAATTCAAAAAACTATTATCTTTCTCACAGAACTATATATTTTCATCTAAAAAATTCGCTAAGAACGAAACTTTTTTTTATCAGTGTGCTGCATTTGCTGCCTTTTCAAAGGGTTTAAATTTACCCAGGTTAGTCAGTGCAGGGTTAAACTTAAGCACATGCAAGTTGAATGCTAACTTGCCTCCCCGACCTCTCCCTTCTCTGCAATTGCCACCGTCGCCTGTTCCGAGCAGCGACTCCTCTGAATCTGACGCTGACTCTGGCCCCAGAGCGCTCGCTTTGCTTTTGACTATATCATTAGAAGCATCATTAGAATCACTTGGCAGCGCCGGTTCGGGCAACGCCTCAAGTGGATTTAGCTGCATAATTGTTCAGCCACTTCCAACAGTTGCAGTTGCAGTTGCAACTCTCTCTCTCTCTCTCTTTCCCTGTCTGCTGTCGATTTTTGTTTGCTTTACTTTATTTCATTCCACTTGTACTCTTTTGCCTGTGCCCAACTCACAGTCGCCCTTTCCCTTGGCTGGGCAATAAACTTTTGATTAGCGCTTCCAAGAAACCAACAAATTAGCCAACAGACTCGAACTGCCTCCAACATGCACTTGGCTATATTACATGATTTTCTATTTTCCGCATCCGGCTGGCTAAATGCTTATAGTAGTAATCATTTTAGCACATTTCAAACGAATTGTTAATAAAGATAAATACTTATATAATAAACTTATTTATCATTTTTAAAATTTTGATACCAAACACAATAATAAAGTACAAATTTCATTTCCAGTGTAAGTTAAAAAAATTTGATTAAAACTTAAATTTTCGTTAAGAAATTAATAATCAGATAAATAAACCTACGTCAAGAAGGTGATCAGGCTCACGAAGACATAAAAAATATGGGATTCTAATTGCTTTGCTTATTGCATTACTTTATATGAAAATTTCTTTAGATTATGTTGTTGATTCAAGTTAAAGAACTTATACTATATCATAGCTTAATAATCTAGATCAATATCGATAATAATGTTGATAATAATACGTATTTAGTAAATAATACGTAAATGATAATAATCAGCGCATTAACTTTTAATTATGTTGCGTTTTTGTTGCTAATCAACATCCGCCTCAAAATGTTATGGGAACAAGAAGCCTCCCATTGCTCGTCTTCAACAACAGCAATAACAACAACAACGGCAACTCACATGAGAACCACATCTGAACTGGGTAAGGGGAAGGGGGGCCTTGACTTTTATTAGCGGTATCTCGAGCATTGAAATTGCAGCACGTAGCATCCATTTAGCTGGATGAGCTGAGCAATTGACATTTGCAATGTGATGGCCAGTTTATGGTTGAGGGGCGAGTGGCATGAAAAAAGGGGCGTGGTGACTTCTGAGTTATAATAGAATTTTATGCAATTGGACAGGACTACAATATGTATATGAGTGCATATAAGTCGACAGTTAAGCATTGAATTGCATATGGAAAGCCCAAACTGTTTTCACATACATAGCTAGCCAAAACAAAAGACTTAAGACACGAACTTGCCAGTTTATCAGTTGAACGATACAAGACGATAAGTCTGGCATGTGAAACCGCAGCCAAGCGGGTGCAATGACTTCAACCAGCTGCGTTGTCGGTCGTCTTCGTCTGCTGCGGCTTATCAGCCGTCTGTCAGGCAATGCAGCTAAAGTTGACGTCGACGTCGACGCCAACGCCAACGCATTTGGCCACATTTATTTCCTCATTACGAAAGCGCAGCGCACAATTTCACCAGCAGCAACAAAAGACAGCTCGAATGTTAATTACGCGATGCTGCTAGGAAGTCGCGACACACGCTGGCAATTTGCATTTATTTCTTCTTTTTTTTTTCCTATAACTTTTATTTTTCCTCTCCGTTTTTTTTATTATTTTAGCTACGAAAATTCGCCTGTCATGTAGCAAGTTTCGTCGTGCAAAGAAAGTGAAAAGCGAAGCATGGAAAGTCGGCAAAAGGTGAAGATGCCAGCCCACCATAGACAATCATCATCACGATGATTATACTGATGATGATGATGATGCTGCACCAAGCAACGCGGTTCACAGCGGTCAGCAGTTGTCAGCTGAGGTCGCTTATGGGCAACATATGACAAAAAAAATAGGCAAGACGACGACAAATTGCGCAAGATTGAGGCGTCTAATGGCCAAATAACTTCCTCAATCCTAGGTATAAGGCATGGATGTACCAAGTGTCATCAGAGTGTCGACAAGTTAACAAATCTCCAGCAAAAAATAAAGTAAACCTCTAGTTCCGCGATAATCGGACAAAGATCGATTTCCTACCATCATAGCTCTGATTTGTCAGATTTCCATTTGCAATGATTCAAAAAATGGTCATTATTTTTGTATTTTGCAATATATACTTCTCTTATAGTTCTTTATAAAAACTGTTTCATCTAAATTAAAAATGGAGCCAGCCCGTTGGAATTATCAAGGCTTGCTTTAACTAGCCTAACAGTTTCCCACAAACTGGAAGTGAACAAGCTTGTAGGTATGTGTGTTGTATCTTGGAATTTAGTGCTAATGCGTACAAGAAAGAGGCGTGGCAGCCGAAAATAACAAAGTGCTAATAATTTCGGCGTAACATTATGACCATGGGGCCAATTTTGCGCCGAGGCATCTCTGGGGCATTAATGTTTAAGTTTTGGGTGAACTTAAAGCGATTTGCATTTTTATTTATTATATATTATTTTTTCGGGGTTTTTGATATCACTTCGGTTGGGTCTATAAATGCCACAAAGTTGGGGCCAGTTGAACAGTTGATTAGCTTCGTCTGTGGCAGTTTTGGCCGCTGGCGTTTTTCTGGTAAAGATCGACGCATGTATCTGACAGATACACGCGCGTAATTAACTACTTTGTAGATACACATGTATCTACGAGTACGAGGGCGAAAGCAAAAACAACAAATAACATTAAATAATGGCAAATGATTTGTAACAATAAACAAACCATTGTGGGCTTGTGTTTTTCTATTGTTTGGGTCTGTGCGATATCTCTCTGATATTTATCTGTTTCTTTTTAATATTTATATTGACTTTCAACTTGTTTCGACTTTGATGTCCATTTGCTGTCATAATTACGCACAAAAATCGAAAACAGTTTCTCAAATTTGTGTCAAGGATGAGCGGAAATGCTGCCAAAATGATTGCCACCGTAGTTAAGGAGGCAATCTTCGATGATGCACGCTTTGATTGATTGACCAAATGATGTCTTAATGGGCGTTTAATTACAAGCTGTTTTAAAGCCACAAGCCATGAGATAAGCTTTTGATTGTTTCAATAAAAGATACAAATTAAAGTAAGTAACAACGCTCGACTAAAAGATGCTCTGCAATACATGTATACTATACTATTTAGAACAATTGAGAACCTTGATGTGTTCTATGACTGTAGGAACTCAACTTGGACTATAGATACTATGGAGGTTGTGCTAGGCAACAGAAGACTGTCAAACTGTAGAGATAAATTACACCTCAGACAAATTGTCATCTTAACAAACTAGGCATTTTCAGGAGAAGAAAATGGAGACCTCAATTTTTGGTAGCAGAAGTAGAGGATTCATTCTCTACCAGAGAACGTATGAACCCATTAAATATAATGAAAGTTGTCGCTTTTCTGCAGGAAATTTTTAAATTTTTGAAATAAAAAAAACTTTTTGAAATTATTATTCTTAGTTTGGAGAAATAAATCTTAATTTTAAATATATAAATTTATATAATATATATTAAAGGCAATCCGAAGCACAATTTTAGCTATTTCATCCGCAGATAATTTTAGTTTTATCACTATTTCATTACTGATGACATGACTTTTAGCATGCACTGTTAATTTAAGATACAATTGAAAATGAAAACGATGCCAATAGCGACGTTTTCACCAAAGCGAATCAATCGATTCACAGTTTAGCAGTCACTGACATGCCCAAGAGGCATTGCACGCAATTACCAAGTGAAGCTCTAACACAACCCGAATACCCCTCCTTCGTTCGGCACTTGTTGTTGCCACCAACTGGCTGTCTGCCTATAGCCTTTAGCCAATTGCGGGGTAATTTGCAAACGCACAAAAGCGCAGGCCGCTGACGACCTTAATTAGCGGGCACAACGGGCGCAGATGAAGAAGCCGACGCGTAATAGGAAAACGCACATAGAACTAGAGAACAGAGCCACAGTCCGAACCAGAGTCAGAAGACGGGATAGAAGGCATACATATGTATGTAGCTAGAAAGACAACCAGAAATAAAGGTAGAGCCAGGAACCAGAACGGTACCAAAGAACCAAAGAGGAAGGGCGAGCTGCTAGTTCTAAGAAACCAATTAAGGCGCCAGCCGCTGATGCACACTGATTTAAGCTGGTAGTAAAATCAATTTTATAATAAACTGTCAAATAAAAAATTTACATTTATTTATGTTTAACTTGCCAACTAATAAAAAATAGCCTAATGAACAATAAAATAAAATATCTTAATTTATTATAATACACTTGCAATATTTTTCAGTTAAGAAAGTTGTTTAATAAATCGTTGTATACTTTTGTTAATTCTTAAAGTTAATGCTTTCTTTTAAGACGTTTCTTTCTACTTTAATCGATATAAGATTGCTTTAAGAATTGTGTATTATTTTTTTTATTAATATTATAATTTCTTTTTTGTATGCATTATTTATTATTATGAGCATTGTCATATCAAGTTTTTTACAAGGCAGGTATATTGCAGATTTTTACGTGGCAGTGTGGGAATCGAACACAGCTATTTTTCACTAACTAAAATTTTTATTATGTGACAGGTCGGTGACTCTAACTAAAGAGTCACGGGACCTCGCAGTTTGCGAGATTATTTTTTTCAAATTTGATTTCAGTTTTAAATAATCGCACACCACTGTGCAGTGAACAATGTTTTGATGGGCGATGTCCAATGGAGCCAGCCCGTTCCAAGCCTCAATTGAGATATTATGAAATCGTTTCGGTCGCTGCTGTCGGTGCGTGCGGTCGTCCGCTAATAAAGACGCATCCTCCATCCTTCCAATGGCCAAAGACCAAGACAAAGACCAAGACCAGGCCACTGTCCGCCGTTTGCCGCTTGCCGCTTGCCGTCCTCCATCCTCCATCCTCCATTCGCCGTTTGTCGTTCGCCTTGTTAATGATGTGCCGTGCGCGCATTTAAATAAAGTGCCGCCCATTATAATGAGCCGTGCGCGTTGTTAACGTTTGTTGATATTATTTCAACTGCGACGACGACGTCATAAAGGAGCGGCCCAGTCCCTATCGCAATCTAGGGCCCCATCTAATGAGTGGTCCATAAAATGCGCCAAAGTTTGCACATATACAAAAAGGCTTACCCAGCTACATAATTAAAGAGTATACTAGACGGTGTACAATTCTTGCGCACGCTGCTCAGGAATGCGGTGATAATATTATATTCTGTTCATCTGACCCATCATAAAAGTGTGGTAAGCCATCTATGGGTAATTTCATTAGTTCACCACAAAAACCCATTCGAAAAGAATACTAACAAATTCATAATCATTTAATTAGGTCAGCAATGAGCTGTGAGGTAGATTTAAGTATCATTGGAGGATAATGTCAGGATAATATTATGAGAAAGAAATTATTAATTATATTTTTAGAATATGTGTTCGTAGATATATTAATTGCAGATAGTTTTATATATGAGAAACTCACAAAGACACTAATATTTAAATGTTACTAATTGAATATATTTTTCATCAAATGTATCTTATTGTTATGATATTTGTATTATAAATAAAACTAAAGTATCTTAAGATTTGGATGAAAGTAGTGGCATATAAGAGAGGGGCAAACTTTCGCCTCCTTTGAAGATATGCTTCAAATCTGAGCAATTAATTGCGAACATTTGTCAACAACTTTTGGCCGGAACTTGATGCCTAGCTTCCTCTATCCCCTTTCGACCTCTGCTCCACCAATCGTCTCCTGACAAGAGTGATAAATTTTGTAAAACGTTTTCCGTTTTCTTGGCATCGCAATTAATCAAACAACTGGCCAAAGGAAAAGCCATTGAAAGCCAAAAAATAAAAAATAAAAGTGGGAACAACATGTTGCATGCAACGGCGGCATAGCGCCAACAACAAAGTCAAAAGCCAGCGAAATGTATCGTTGAAATTGTATCAAGCGATAGCTAAAAATTTTGAATTTATACTCGTATCATCAAATGGTTGCGCTGGTTTTCAGATAAAAGGAGCAACATGAACAAGGGCATGGACTGGACTGGACTGGAAAATATGCTAAGCATTCAAATGTGCAACATATGGCAATGTGGCCATTAGTGAGATGTGCCAGCCTGTAAGGCAACAATGTTGCATGCACCATTTGGTGCCCTCCACTAATGACATTTGTCTGCCCATCGACGTGCCCATTGCATTCGCAATGATAAGCAATAATTGAAAAGATTGCCGGGCATTTGAATTGCGGCAAATGGAGCAAATGAAGCTAGAAAAATATGTAGAAGAAGAAGAGGAAGCAGCAGCGGACTATTGTGTGAAGAGTGAAGGAAATAACCGATCAGATCGGACCCATAATTAGACCTAGCACTCTGGCTAACCAAGTTTATGTCAATTGCTGGGCATTTGTCAAGCGATTTAAGTCATTGGACGACGACCACACAGCTTTACCTCCAGCATCAACACTTTGCATCCAGTCACTCTCAAACTGCAATATACTGTAGACTCATTCAAGTGTGCTCATTAAGGCTAAGGAAAACCATCGACAATCTGCAATATATTCAGCTTTCATTACGCTGAGCTTGCAGTTTTTACCTTAATTGTTTCTATTGCAAAAGCTAACGAAAACTTTCTACATGCGCATTTTCACACTGGGAAAATTTGTGTGAAAAACGTTTTATAATTGTTTTTCTAACATCTGAGATGAGCATGAAATCCCTTTTTCAATTTCATATCCAAGCCGATTAATAGTTTTCAGCTTTCACTGCTATTGAAGTAGGTTTTGTAACCAGCAGCTTGTGACAGTTTTTAGATGGAATATTCTAGTATAGCGATCACCTATTGACCAAGAGGTTTATCAGGCAACTCATTTTATTATAAAAAAAATAGTTTTTATATTTACATATCGGGTAACTTATCAAATAATCACTATTTTAATATTTATTATCATTTCAATTTAAACACAATAATAAAAATAATTGTTACATTTACATAGCTGAAAATCAAGTAATATTTTTTATCATTTCAATTTATTCGTAATAGCAGTAAAAGTGAATTAATTGTTTCATTAACATATTGGGTAGTTAAGAAATTTATCAAATAATCACTATTTCACAATTATATCCTTAAATCGAAATTGATATTTTCCCTTTTTTTACCAATAAAGTGAAACTATCAACACCTACAACAAACAATATGTGGGAACTTTTAATGATCAACAGCTTAAAATTCAACGTATTCATCAATCCATTGTTACCCTAAAAAAAACTGATCTATGAGAAGTCCAAAGTTTTCATTTTCATTCACAGATCGCATTTGTTTTTCTTAAATTGTCAAATATTTAATTGAGCTAAGCCATAAGTTGGCCCAACTTTCAGTTTCAGACCAAGTATCGTGACTTTCTCACTAACACGAGACCTCTTTCCATATGCCCCTTCCCTTGTCCCCTTTTCATATGGTTTGCTTGCGCATCTGCCGCTAATCAAATCAAAGCGTTGACAGAAGAACTTTCCACCTGAGTAAAAGTTGCGTGCACTGCAACTGGCCAGATGGATCGGCTTAAGTACAGTAACAACAATGATGCCAACAATAACAACGCCAACAATTTATAAGCCAGTTGTATTTAGCTTGGTAAAATTGATCGTCAAGTGCGTAAGCCAAAAACGAAACCAGACGATGGACGACTACGAGTATTTGGTTTTTGGCCTGGTCAACATTAGACATTTTGTCCTAATTACGCAGACAAACTGAGACAGGCGAGAGACCGGAGAGAAGCGGAGACACTGAGACATTGCGAGACTGAAGAGCCGGTCCAAGACGGGCGCTGCGCTTGATTGGCGACGCATGCGCAACTTCACTTTCCATTTAATCTCGTTTTGTGGAGCAACTGCAGCATACAACGCAATGCACAGCGACGGCGACGACGACGACGGCGACGCACAATTTGTCGCACGTTCATATATAAAAATCGAAAGCCGATTTTCATGTCAATATTTTTGTTTAATAAACTGCCACACATATTCACACAGAGGCAGATACAAAGAGAAAGACAGAGAGTGAAAGAGTTAAAGAGAGATAGAGAGAGAGACGTCTTCTCGTCTGCGCATGCGGAAAATATGCAAATTACAAAGCTTCCATCGGTTCGGATGGGTATTCATGGCTGGCCCCGGAGGCGAACAACTCCCCATACTGACCGATTGGACGAAAGTCCGAGAGTCAAGATGAAAGTTGTTCGCGTAGAATGATTTTCCACACAATGTTGAAAGTGCAAGTGGTCTGCAATCCACGGTCCGGCAATCGATGGTGCTCCATTGATGTAAGATCGTTATGGAACCAACAGCAGTTAGCAGAAACTATTCAGTTGCTTGGTTTCACTTTTCACAATGTCAATCTCACGTGCTGATTAGTTTGGAATGCAGCTGGGTGACACTCTGTCGCTGAGAATGGCATTAAAATGAGTGCAATCCATTTATGCAACTCCATAGATAGAATGAGAGAAATATACTCGAACAGACAGATGCAGCATCAAAACAAATAAGTAGAGATAGAGATAATGGTTCTAACTCCTTCGTTCGATTTGAATGTTAAGATTTACAGCGACAAAATAAATCTCACAAAATTTTACATTATAAAATGCAAGTTAAAAATGCATTATTGTAGTAATATTTCAAGTTTGTCTTTAGGATGTACTTACTTAAAAATTAAAATTTGCATATATGACAAACATTTTTGATTCAAGTACCAATTTCTTATAAATAAAAATAAGAAACCGTACTTGAATCAATTATTTTTTATATATTTGTATTTGTCAAAGATTCACCGAACTCGAACTAATGTATCCGTTTTCATATCAAACTCAAGAGTCAAGTTAAATCTGGAATTTTATTTCAGTATTTATTTATAAAACTTAACAGATCATCGAAAATAATGCTACTACATATTAATAAACCCCACCAGATAAGTACAACGTATCTGATAAGTATAGGTTCTTTTATTCAAGTACATGCTCTTTTCTTATTGTTGACAGTCTGTGACAATTGCCATGCTTTCATTTATCATTGTGTAGTCTGCTTATAGGACCATATCAAGTCCATCAATTGTCACATTCCGGGCCAGAGCCCAGAGCCAAACAAAAGGCGAAGTATTCGTACTCGTATCAGGGCCCAATTGGGTTAATGCAGCCCATGTCTGCCAAACTTATTGGGCAAGGCGGGGGGGCCAATTGAGGGAGTGATGAGCTGCATTGCCAACTGGCAACTCATTTCGTATATATGTATGTATGTAACTACATATGTATATATTTATAAACTTTGTTTACCGTTAGGTCCCAGTCAAGCCAAGATTGGGATTAGAATTAGTTTTAGGATGAGCTGTTGCAGCTGCTGCCGCTCAGCAGGTCTCAAGATCTACAGCTATTTTCTTTAGAAAAGCAAAATGAATTAACGCTACATTAATTTATTTAATAATATTTCATTGAAATTGAGCAATTTGAAAAAAAAAACTAAAAGAATAGACTGTGAGCTGGAAGATGGGCGATGTGAGTTGGGAGCTCTGCATCCTCTGCCAAGCTTCTGGCGGCAGCTACTGCAATTATTTGTGCATTAGAAGTTCTTCCGAGACCGTCGGCTAATGTCAGTTTAAGTGTTGGAATGAATACTACAGCTGCTGCTGCCAAGCCAGTTACAATGTGGGAACATACTTTTAGACAGATTCGCGAATCTCTTAACTCCATTCAACACCCAACTGAGCTCATATACAGAATGCGAATTTCCATTAACAATGTATGAAATGCGCGACAAGTCCTTAAATGCAGTTAATATTATGTTTGCTAAGTATTTTGGCGGTGTTGGCGGATGGAGAGGGCAGCTATCGAAATGAAATCAAATTAAAACAGCCGCCAACCCCAAAATGGCAACCCACGCAGCTCCATGATGTTTTAAAGTTACTCAATAAACCCAAACGTGTGCTGGAGCTCAGCGGGGGTAAGCAACGCAGCGGGGGCTGCACATTGTCCGAATTTATAAAGTGCTTCAGCAAATAGTTGCTAGTTTCTATACCTTGTAGTCATACAGAAAAAATGTATGAACAATTTGTGGGCAGTGTCTATACAATGGGAAGGAACAATCGAGTCGTTATACCCTGTAATCAGAGATGAAAACAAAATTTGTTGATAATCTAACAGAAATAAGAAGCTTATATAGTACTTATAATCCTTAGATACATTTTTAGCAGGGATTAAAACCTTAACCGAAACCGTAACCCTTAACCGGTAAAAACCGATTGAAATTTGTAACCGTAACTGAAACCGTAACCGAAAAAAATTTGTTTCGCTGTACCGAAACCCACAAACCGAAACTCTTTAAACCAAAATAACCGGTTAGTAACCGGTTCATTTATAAGGGTTAATTTCGGTATGGCTGTCGCAGGTACTTAGCAACTTTGAAGTGCCATAACTTTGTCAGAAATCAATCAATTTTCATGCGCAATGTAAATTTGAGCATGATTTTACCCTTAAATTCGTTCTGCATTTAATTTGCATTTTGCATTTGTTCAAATTGATAATTTCGAAAATTTCAATTTTTTTTGGAAAATTTACATACTTACGAAAAAAATGGAAATTGATTTACTTTTGACAAAGTTATGGCAGTTCGAAGTTATTAAAAATCTAAATAATCGATATTTTTTAAGCCAAATTCATGTAATGCAATAAATAACGTTACTTATTTTGGTCAACCGAAAACCTTAATTTTTTTTCTTTAAACCGAAACCATACCGGTATTTTTAAGCCGAAACTTACAAAAAACCGATTACCGTTACGAAACCGATACTCCAAGATTTTGCATAACCGATAACCGTAACTGAAACCGATATTTGTTTCGGTTTTAATCCCTGATTTTTAGACAATAAATGAAAAGAAGGAGATTATATATTTTTGATCAGCATCAATAATCGAGTAAGCGACAGTAGCAATTGCTATATTTTTCTTTTTTATATTTTTATATTCATAAATAATCAATATTTTTAAAAATTGGGATATAAACACGTTTGACTTTTGTCAATTTAGCGAAAAAAGTGTTTTGACAAAAAAAATTCAACAAATTTACTAAATAAAAACCATAGACAAGAGTTAAAAATAAGAAACCAAATAAAAGTCCATATAAAATATATATTTTTTGCATCAGCCGAAAGCCCTAGTAGGTAGTAGTTTTAACCATAAGCATACAGTTATATTAATAAATAAATAAATAAATATTTTTTGCAAAAGAAATTGTATAAACTTTTGATTTTGTCAAAGCACTTTCATGACTAACTGTATATGCTTTAACAACAATTTTTTATTCAAATATGTCGCTTACGTTATTGTCGCAACTAGGGTTGGATCCTGTTAAGACTGTCTATATTAACAGCTGGTATTAATATACTATAGCCTTTGACGCAAAATAAAATGATCCAAATAGCGAGGTTTAACGGCTGCTATGAAGGGTTTCTAAAAATCTGTGTGAAAATTGCTTAGCGTATTAATGTGTACATAGATCCTACACAGATCCAATTAGCTTTATACTCACAACTCCGAAGATGTCAATAAATTTGTATGTGTGAATTTAAAATTTAAATGTAAGTGAGAATCCGCTACAGGCTGATTACAGGGTATCTGCTGATCGTGTAAACTCAACACAACTTTTAAAACGAAACATTTTGCTGAATTTATTATAAATTCGTACATGATTTAAATAAAACATTTTAAGCTTAAGTACAATTGGCAAAAATAAATATAAATTAAATTCATGATGACACAGTGAAGGACTCGCTCATAAGTGAGTAGAAAAAATGAAGAATTGAACAAAGATTCGCTGCTGGGAAGGCACTCAATTGTCGTCGACAATTTCGGTGATTTTGGCACTTTCGGCAAAGACATCAGGGATTTCGGCGTCATCGGATCTCTCGATGATGCGATCCCGTTCCGCCGCCGCAAGGCATTGTGTGGCCACCTCTCTGGCCTTGGCACGAGTTTCATCAGCCAGCTGACTTAAACCGCTGAGGAGCTCCATGATGTCCGTATTGAAGAGTTTTTTGGTAATTTCGGAGCCAGCATTGATCATGTTAAGGATGACAACCGTGCCACGATGCTGTACCGCAGGACTGGGATTAGCAATGAGTGTATGCAATATGTCTAACCAACTTGCAATATCCAGAATTTTAGCACAGCACTTGTTCGATACCGAGGTGAGCATGGCCAGAGCTCCGGCACAGGCCATAGCCGTTTCTTCATCTTCATCCTCGCAGAGCAAAGCCAGAAACTTGACGCGATCGTTATCACCCTCAAACATCTTCACAACATCGTCTGACATGACCAAGTTGCAGATGCACTGGGCAGCGGCGCGTGTCAGATACAAATGATCCTCCATGAGATAAAACTCAATCTTTGATACGCCCTGCTCCTTAATAATACGCTGTCGGACGCTCTCATTCATGCAGGCCAAATTGGTCAGGGCCATCAGCGCCTCAAAGTTCTCAAGCGCAGTGCAATCCTGCAGAAGCAGATTCAATAGCGGCCGTATTACATCCAACGACCTTTGGCCAGTAAATGCCACCTCAGGATTAATGGTAATGCCAATGCGTGCCAGCGCCTGACTGGCATGTCGTTTGCCCTTCTCGGTGCCTTCCAATGCCATACGTAGCAGCGCCTTGACGCCGCCATCCTGAACCACCTTGCCGCGCAGCTCCTGGAGTCCACAGACGGCATTCAACACGCGTGCAATCAGCTCCTGGGAATTATGGCTTTCGGTTTTGGCCAACGCACAAAGTGCCGTGGTGATGCCTTCGTTGGCCAGCACAGTGATGCGTTTGTTAACAAAATCCACATCGTCCAGCTCATGCTCCTCCGGTATATGATGTTTGGCAAACTTGGCCAGTTCTACCATCTCTGGCACCAGTTCCTGTTTCTCATATGCATTGCACAAATTTACAAATGTCGTGACGACGCCATACAGACAAGATTGATCGCCGGCGCGCGCCAAATCCATTAGAGCATGTATGGAAGCCGTATCCTCGATCAGTTTCTCTTTGCACTCAGCATCCAATGTCAAATAGGCTAAGCCATCGGCTGCCCAGCGTCGTATATCCTTATCCTTGCCTGGTTTGATGAGAAAACGGCGACAAGCTTCGGCAAGTTTTAAGGCGGCCCCATCGCCAAATGGTCGAATGGCCGCATCCTGACCTCCATAGCTGCCCAGCTTGCACAAGCCAACGAGAGCACGTACACGAATTGCATCGTTATTGGAGTGATACAGGCCCTTGAGTATTTCTACGCCCTGTTCGCACAACGCCTTTGCCTTGTCCTTCTTCGAGGAGGCCGCAATAAGGCACTCGCAGGCCACGCGCTGCTGCAGCAAATCATCTGTGGTAGCCATGGCCAGTATCATCTGTAGAATACCTACAAGAGAAACAAAATAGTAAATTGAGATGGGTTGTCTTTAAGCATAATCTCTTCTGACTCACCGTCTCTGGCCACTATTTGATTTCCCACATCTAGAGGGCCACTGAGCAGCGATGTAATAGCAACAGTCACACGAACCTTGGACTCCATATCGGGCGACAGCAGCTTATCCTTAATAAACTCATCGATTTGATCCGTAAAACGTAGCTTGGCCTCATCGTAGTACATGTTCTCGTAGATTCGGGCCAAACAGACGGAGGCAATGGTGCTCGAGGAGGCGGTTATATCCATAGCGCTCTCGTATTTGTAATCCTGCAACTCGGAGCACACCTCCAGCAAGCGGCACAGACCACGTATCTCCACCAAACGTTCAGCCCACTCCAAAGCCGTATAATGGACGTTGCGTGTAAGCAACTCAATGACAGCATCACGCGCCTTGCCCGAAATCGTGCGATCCGTAATGCTGTAAACCAAGCATGTCAACAATGAATCAATCTCCCGACTATTACGATCACAGAGTTCCTTGTTTGGCTTGGCGTCGGGCTTGTTCTTTAGGCCAGACAGTGAGTTGATAATGCTCTGCAGACAAAACTGGGCGGTGGTTACGCAATCCTCGTGCTTTTGATCAAGTACCCGCATGAACCAGGGTATTCCCAGTTCGGTGAGAACTCCTTTGGTGCGCTCCACGCTGTTTTCACACAAAGAGGCCACCACACGCACCATGTTCAGATAAATGTCATGATCCTTCTCCACTTTAGCCAGCTGAGCGATTTTTGGTATACAGTGTTCCTTGTACATCAGCTCTGCGCCAGTTGGTTCCTTGGCCAGCACTACGAGATTATTGGTCGCTGAGCGTCTCTTCTCGATGGGAGCAGCGATATCAAAGGCGAGTTCCATCATTTGACTGACCTTTGTTGATGTTTTGGCATTGCGAGCTGCATTCTCCTGAACCACAAGATGCAAACGCTGCAGCATTGGTTGCACAGATTTGTTACCCGGATCGGCCTTGAATAGCTCCGTGGCATCTCTGTATGCCTCCTCAGGTTTGCTCAATGCCTCGTAAGCCTGGGCACGTCGGAAAAGAGCCTTTGGATCACTGGGGGCCAGACGCAGCGACTCTGTGCAATCGTCTAACGCGTTTGTGTACTGCTCCAGTTTCAGGTAAGCGGCAGCTCGATTTTTATAAAACACGGGCAGCTCTTTGTGCTTGGCGCCCAGCTTGATGGCCAAGCTGTATTGCTGCACTGCCTCCGACCATTGGGAGGCCTTAAATGCTTCGTTGCCTTTGTCCTTGTGGCTGATGGCAGCGGCAGCAGTATCGTCGGTAGTCATGATTATACAATTTGCTGAATGAAAATCAATTATTCAAGCTTTGAACGATCGAGAATCTTCAATATCAATTCGAGTGACTCACGATTTTGGTGAGATATGCGCTTTTCATCTACCGTTTGGCCCAAATTCAATAGCTGCAGAAACTTCTCGATCACACACACGCACACACTGACACACTAGTGTGAAAAACAAGCACGCTATGTTGAAAATATCAAGCAACTGCTTCGACGTTCTATATATAAATAACATCCAAAATGAAAAACCAAAAAAGTTGCGGCAGCAACAGTTTTCAACTTGACATTCACCTGCCAACGCCGACAGCTTAGGTTGCCACTCGGCTTAAAAAAAGTTGTTTATTTTTTTTTAGCTATTTTCGGCGCCAAATTCAAATTGAATTTATTTTTAGTTAATTCAACAATATATTAATTTAATGCAAATTTTTAGTTCAAAATTAGATAAAATGAAGGTAATAATTTTTATGAAGGTTAAAAGTTGGTCACCCCTCGGGGAAAAAAATATCGTAAAATTGACGAAATTCTATAAAAAAAATTCTTCAAAAATTTTCAAAATTTTAGCTTAAAAATTAATAAAAAGTAAAGAAAATACCCTTTCTGGAAAAAGGACTACTTTATAACATGGGACTTTTATTGAAAGGTTGCCAGATGTTAATTTTTTTATGGGTGGCAACTCGGTAAAAAAAACAACAACAACCAGAAACAGCTGAGCGTTTGTTTTGTTCGAAAATATTGTGATATAATACAATAAAAACAAACTGTGTGAATTTGTAGTAAGTAATGCTGCAACATGGCCAGCAATTGTGGCGACCGCTAGTACGCAGTCTGTTTACAACACATTCGCAATGGCAGCTTAATTATTACGATGACTTGGGCATTGGCAAGCGATCCACACAGAATGAAATTAAGGCGGCGTATTACAAGTTGTCCATGGCTTACCATCCGGATCGAAACAAGGGTAGTGAAACTGCCGCAAAAAAGTTTCGGGAAATCAATCAAGCCTATGAAGTGCTAGGAAACTATCGACTACGACGTCTTTACGACAAGGGCATTGTGCATACGGCAGGACCTCAGTATACAGAGGATCTGCGGAATGCGGAGAAGGATATCGAAGTGGAGGAGGACGACCCACAGACCAAGTTCTATAAGTCGCGCTTCACCAAATCCAAAGTTGCCGACACAGAAGGACGCACGCCCATTTACGATTTTGACGAATGGAGTCGGGCGCATTATGGCAAAAACTTTGATAGGCGGCAGGCGGCTCAGCAGAAATACGAACGCCTGCGTATGCAAAAGGAGCACAGCAGAATATCTGGTCAAACTGATTTGGTGATGCTGACCATGATCTTTGCGGGCATAGCTGTGTATCTAATGTTTGTCGCAGAGAGTTCGTATGATACGCCCAAGCAAAATGCAAAGGAGAGTTACAGAAAGAAAACGGAACAGGAGTCAACACCTACTACTACAGACGGTGGCAATGTATAGTACTAAAGAGTCTAGTTCAATTTAACATAATTGTAAGCTTAAGTGTTTAAATAAATACGCAAATTATACATAAATTGATTTGTATATTATGCAATTCTTAAAAGCGCCCACTACGTTTTCTGGCCGTATATTTTGTGTCTGGACGCGTTTCTAGACCTTGGCGGCGACGACGCTCCTTTTTGGCTAAAATCCAATCGCGCGACTTCTTTGGTGCCTTACCCCGTGCATCGCGGCAAGCGTCTCGTTTCTTTATATAGTTAACACGCCTTTCTTCCTCCGGTGAGCCTGCAAAAGAAATGTCTCATGAAAATGCAATTCAAATCACGATCAATATTGTTTTACCCAAAGCCTGTGGCAGTTCTGCGGCGCCGCCAGTCATGAGAACCAAGTAGTATTTCTTGGCTTTTGAAGAGTTGGGATAATCGACCACCAGGCCGCCATAGAAGCCCGCCTTCATGGCTTGTGCTGTGACCATTTCAATCTGGTCGGAATTCTCTGGGTAAAATTGGAAGACAGCGCGTGCGGTGCGGGTCAGGCAGGAGAATAATGTGCTAAAGAACTTTAGCAGACGCTTGTGTGGATTGTGGTAGGATTTGTCAGCGTTACAAAGCCATTGTAGTGCCGATATCGAAATGGCGCCATCAAAAGTGCCGGGCTTAAACGGCATGCCCTCTCCCATGTCGCCTAAGATGACATCGCCCGTAACTTGACGTTCAACCGCAATATCCAGCATGGATTTGGATATATCAATGCCAATCCACATGTGCTCACTATCTTCTAGAACGCTGCCCGAGAGGCCAGATCCGCAGCCAATATCCAAAATAAGCCGCGATTCATCGTCGTCGGGAAGTGCGAGCAGCTCCAGGGCACGCTCTGCCATTTCCACCTGGATTTCAATGATACGTGTGCTGATAGGAAATGTAAATAAACAGCGGGTCTTAAGCTGTTGGTATTATACAACTTACTTTGTAGAATATTTCTTGGCTTCATCGTCGTTGTAGAACTGTAAAGCAGAATTAATGTAATATATATATATATATATAATAGAGTTTACATGTTCCCCATTTTACTTACAATCTCTGGCGGTGCTGAATGCTCAGGTCTTCTGGCCATTTTGCTTAATTTAAATTACTTTAAACGCTGTTGAAGTATCAAACAAAACTAAACATTGCAACACGTGCAATCTAATGTTATCGATGATTGTTGTGAAAAGCAGCTGTTTGATCCGATATTTCGTGACTGGTATCGTTTTGCCTAGCAACGATTAATTACACGGTCATCGATTTGACGCATACACAAACACAATCAACGCGTCGCGGAATTTGCTTAAAATACAGTGAAAATTTTATTTAATTGCTTAAATTAAATGCATTAAATATGTGATAAAGAATATTTAAGCTAATAAGTGAATGTGCAAACTGTGAAACGGTGAGATTAGCACTAAAAATACAAATAAATTGAATGCAATGCAAACATTTGTGAATGCCTTCATTGTGTGTCTATGCAAGTGTGTGTGATTGTGGGTGTGGGTGCTCCGCTGTCATTTAAGACTGCGACAACACGACACGACACTAATAATTATAGTTTTCAAGAGTACATGAGGTGTTAATCGTCATTGTCACTTTACTTTTGTTAGCTTGTGGAAAACGGAAAATGCTATACCGTTGACAAATATTTGGGTCAAATGCTCTGCAAAATTAAATATACTTTTGTGCCATCTCGCTTGTGTGTGTTTATCCGTTATATGCTGCCGCTATATTAAATGACTGTGGCCTGTTTACCTTGTGCCATTTTTGTTGTTGCTTGCGCGAAAAGCGAAAACAGAGCCTAGCCAAGAACGTCAGACTGTGACGTATGCATGGAACAACAGGTTTGTGCCATCTCGCTCTTTCTTTTGTAGCCGGTGAACAGCTGCTGCTCTCGATTACCACATTGATCGATAATGCGTGCGACTGCATTTATCAGTGACTCTCAAACTGTTCAGTTCAACTCAAACTGCATTTTGATGTAATGCGTTTTCTGATCATTTATTTGCCAAAAAATTCATACTGAATCAAATCAGGTTTAAATGAATGCCCCTTATAAATATTTAACAGCCGCCTTCGCCCATACCCAAACTGGTTTACAGCACACACTTGAACATCTTTCACTCTTTCCAAGAACAACGCCTGAGGACAACGACGGCTACCAAAATTTTTGACGCAACCCAAAGCGGTCGCTGGCCTCTGTTTAACAAGTTTGCCAAAAAACACAAAACAAAAAAAAACAAAGCCAACACAAAAATGTTCTAAGTGTAGTCAACTCAGAAATACCCTGGAAGACTTTTTTTAAAATTATATTTACACGATTCTAAACCTATGCAATTGTGCAATCAAACGAATCCTTAAAACCAATAATCTTAATCATTTATCTTAATCCATAAGCGAAGAGGAATATTTAGGTAAAAATAAAACTATGATATTTAATCAGTGTATAGTCAAAGGTTGCTCAAGTTATGATACCCGTTTTACACGGTTTTTAGTTACAGGGTATTTCAAAACTTAGCATGAGCATCCATTTCGAAAAACCAGCTTCAGTGGCTGAAGATTCTTGCTGTTGGCCGCCAACTTTCAGTTAACAAACAGTCTCTCTGCCGCGCAAATCGTTTAAAAGTCGACAATAAAATTTTAGTGAAATGCGTAGTTGGTTTTTGGTAGCGCTTCTGCTGCTGATGGGGCTGCTTTCGCCTGGTCAATCTGCCAATCTGTTGGACAGTTATCTGCCCGCCTCAATGCAGGCGCTGGCTTACTACATCGATCTGTTGCAATATGAGCCGCTGTCCAGCACCACCGCAGAGCCACCATTCAGTGTTGAAGCCGATGAGCAGCAGCAGGACGCCATCAGCACACCGCTGCCTCCCACGCCGCCCAAATCTACAGCTAAGCCCAGTGCCAGACCATCTACGACGCGAAGACCCGCGGGCAGCACAAGCGGCTGGTGGCAGCCACCCAGCTGGTGGGAGACACCACAACGCACCACGACCACCGAACGACCGACAGCAGCGCCAACGCCACCGCATGGACCTGCACTCTTTGCTCCAGGTGCCGTCGGCTCAAGAACTGAACCACTAGAGGGCCAGGCGCTGTTTAGTGAGATCAACGATGACTCGGACTTTGACAAGTTGCCACTTTCGCTAATCCGCGACATTCAAACGGAAGCGCTACACGATGATTTTACCAACGATGTCGAGTCTTTAGATAATTTCTTGCGTTTATACGATGACAATTACGGACGTGCCGCATTTGACGTAGAGTCGGCAATGGATCGCTGGAGCAGCACATCGACGGCGGGCAAGAAACGTGTGCCGCCAACGAAGCCTTATGTGGACTTTCTGCTGGTCTATGATCTGCTCAAGCGCGATGCAAAGGCAGCCAATCTCAGTAAATACGAGGGGTATTCTGAGGATTTGCTTCAGCAATTATTTGAGTTATCGAATGCCTCCTCAACACGTCAGTTGCATACACTTTTCCAGCGCATGCTAGACCGTGGCGATGTCCAACGCAGTGATGTCGTTGCCCGTGTGCAGGGTATAATCAAGGAGCTCGGTAATCCAAATAGCGCCACATCGAAGGCGCTTATCAATATACCCAGCATGCAGTTTTTGCCCTAATTTATAAGTATTTTGTAATAAATCAAGCGCGTAATAAATTCTAATTCATAAACTATTCATTTGAAGCGGCTATTTGACACATTGACACAGTTTGGCAGTCCGCCCACAAAGTGAGTTATCGATAACGACTTGCCAATTTGTTGCAGGCGGCTGTCAACAGCTGTGGCGACGTCATCATAAATGCTTACTCACACACACGCACGCAAGCATATGAGAGCGAATCAAAAAGAGCGACATGCTCTCTTTATGTTGTGCCTCTCTCTCTGTCTCTCACTTGCTTTTTTTTATTTTTTGCAACCAGTCAGCGGGTCGCCTGTGCCCCAAGATTAAATAAATTAAAAGGTTGCGCAGAAAATGTTACCAATGACGTCACGAATGTATGAATATTGAGCATAATTTATAAATATAAAATTATGAGTTCTGAGTAAAATTCAAATATAAAATCATCTTTATTTTTAATTATAACTTGCAATTCTCATAAAGCAAAACATATTAATTTTTTAAATACAACTTGTGACGTCACACACCGTGCCTCGTAAAAACCAGACGTAACATCCCACAACTCTCTTAACTGTGACGCTTATGGCGTTGCGGGTTGACTTGCCGCTCTTTGCTGCTTGCTTCCAGTTGCCATTTGGATTTGCTGCGCGTAGCAAGTGCCGCTCATTGCTGCATCAATTAATTCTCAAAGCACACATATTTTTTGCAATTACTTCACAGTTATTGGAGGACAATCATTTAATAATTGAACATTTGTAAAGTGAAGAAAAAGACACCATGCTAAATAAATATTAGCAAATATTTGATTGTTACTTGTGCAAAAGTGGCATGAAAAAAAGACGTTATCGATTTGTGTGAAAGTTGCAAGCCGCAAGAGGCGCTGCCAACAATAATTGGCCAAAAGCAAAAGAAAGTTTTTAAATCAAAGTTGTGAATGCAATGGAAAACTTAAACTTTGCACGCACGCCGCAGTTTCTGCGCAAAGTCATCAACGAGGCGCGCAGGTAAATAAATAAATCTGCAACAGACAACAATAAAAGCAAACAACCACCAGGGGCAGACTGTACGGGGAGACTCTACCCTATGCATCAGCCCATAATGGGGTGGGATTGGGATATGAAGATGACGAAGTCGAAGTCGATGCCTTTGTCTGAGCTGTAGAACGGCGGCGGTTTTGGTTTTTAACTTTTTTTTTATATATGTATAGTGAGTGGTTGCATTTTCCTATTGCTGCTGCACCTTACAGGTTTTACTTGTTTCCTTTTACGCTCAGTTGACTCGCCGCAGTGTGGCATCCACACGACTTCGACCAGAACACTGCTTCTTTCGGTTGCAAGGCGTCTTATGTAACTCGAGCCTGCAGACGTCAATTGTTCTAGCTTTTAGCATGTATGGATTTGATTTTGTATGTGCAACACGCGCGACACTTGAGTGTCGACCGCAAACAAAAGACCCTTTGGTATAGTCCTTAGGTCTTTACCCCATTGTGATGGCTGCCGCATTACCATTGCCCCACAACCGGTGCACATCATTTTTGTAGGTACTACAAGACACAAAGAGGTTGGCGTTTCATGTCTTTGTTTTGGGGCCGACCTCGTCTCCCTCTTGAAATTTGGCTTCTCTTGACTTTTTGTGTATTTGAATGTGTGGTGTGTATTGGATAGGATGAGGCAATGTATGTATGTCAACGATTTGGTTTTTATCGCGCCCAAGGCGACAGCTTGCACTTATCAACTTCCCTCGTTATTTGTGTGTAATTCAATATAAGATGATAACGCGTCATCGCATCCATTTAGTTCGTCTGATGTTGCACGACTTTTCAATTGAAAAGTTAGTTCGGGGTTCCTCTACGCTGGCGGTGTGACCTTCTCTTGTGATTTTTCATGCGGGTTGGCAAGTCCAAGGTCAATCGCATTTACAATGGCAGGCTGCAAGTTATCGATAGTCGGCTAATTTAAATTGATCGCACAGATGTTGAAATTGGGGTGGGGGAGTGAGTAAGCAGACACTCAAAATGCGAGCATCGCACTATGGGCAAAAATGTTAGATTAGCATTCATTTATTCGAAACAAGTGTATATCTGAAGATATTCAACCTAAATTTGGAAAATATAGCTTTTATATGCCACTATATAATAGATTTTCCATAGGAACAATGGTGGAAAGATGATTTCAACCAAACTCACAACATTGGGAAGATTGTCCCTTTTCAAAATTATAGCCAAAGTGAGTCTAAAACGGACAACTATGTATATCTTGAATCTCCCATATAAACACCATTCCATTTATATAACATTTTATTCAAAATATGCATTAATTTAATGTATGTATCTAACTTTCATTTTAATTTATTTTCGATTTAATTGTTACATAAATTATAAAACTAAAGTTTCAACTTGAAACTTTCAAGTGTTTATATTGATAAGAGAAACTAAACTATTCGAGGCCCTAAATATCCTCATCGAACAATTTAATTAATATTTTTTTGGAGTATTCCCTATAAATATGTATAAAAAGCAATTCAAAACTTTGTATTTTGCTAATCTCGCGGTTTTGCCCATAGTGCAACGGCTGTTTATGATCATTCCCACGCCACGAATACATTCAAATATACACACACATGCATATGTACATACATATATGTATGTATATAGTATGTATTTTAATTAATAAGAAACATTCCATTTGCATTGCAGATCTTTTATACATAGTGACGACACCGCCGCTGGCAAATCGACGGTTCACAGTCCAGAGGAGACAACAGCGCCACACGACGAAATGGAGCTCGCCCACACACTGACCCTCAATGAGGAGGCACTGAAGCAGTTGCCGGAGCATAAGCGTGGCGTTTTTGAACTGGAATGGTTACGTTATTTGGAAAAGTCATTGCCGCACATGCCCAAGCATGAGATCAAGGCGGGACAAAAGAAACTGGTGCAACAGCTCTCGGAACGCATACAGGGTGCACCGGGGCCACCAATGCGCAAGCTCATTGCCAGCGCACTGGCCACACTCTTCTCTGTGGGCGACACCTTCATGCTGTTTGACACAGTTAACGCGTGCAATGATATACTGAAGAACAAGGATGACTCGCCTAGCTATTTGCCAACAAAGCTGTAAGTAAAAGTAATTTTTTCACATCCTCCAATCCCGACTAACCCTTCATTAATTATGTCACAGAGCTGCCATTTGCGTATTGGGTTCAATGTACGAGAAACTGGGCCGCATGATGGGACGCACCTATGAGGATACCGTGCAGATTCTAATTCGCACCTTGAGGAACGCTGAATCGCAGGCTCGCATTGAGATCATGCATACGCTGGAGAAGGTAAGCGCTGGAATGGGCACCGCCATTGCCAACGTGCACAAGGACATCTACAAGGCGGCCAAGCATTGTCTGCTCGACCGGGTCATGGCTGTGCGAGTTGCCGCCGCTCGCTGCATTCTCAAGATGATCTACAGTGCTCCATTTCTGTATCAAGCGGAGTTGGAGAGCTTGGGCAATCTATGCTTTCGTGCCTTCGACGGAAGCAACTACGAGGTGCGATGTGCCGTTGCTCAGCTCTTGGGAACGCTCTTGGCCTATACACAACAACTGGCGGAGGCGGCAGGCAATAAGAAATCACCTCATGCCCAGGCATTAGCCGCCCTGCAATCTGCCAAAGGTGGCACACTGCGTCTGGTTTCATTGGACGAGGCATTGAACATACTAATGGCTGGTTTTCTACGCGGCGGCGCCTCATTCCTGAAGGGCACTGGCGAGATCATCAAAGGCAGCTCTGGAGTTAATCGTGAGGTGCGCGTTGGTGTTACCCATGCCTATGTAGTATTTGTGCAATTCATGGGCAGCGTTTGGCTGGAACGGCAATTGAGCACATTTCTGGCACATATACTGGATCTGGTGGCGAATCCAAAGGCGGCATGCTCTCACGTGGACGCCGTCTACTCACGGAAATGCATCAATTTTATATTACGATCGACAATAGGCAAAATGCTTGGAGAGAAGGCGCAAAGCGCCGCCTGCAAGGAACTCATACATCTGGTGGCCAAGCAAATGAACTCAATTGACTTTAATCCCGAGAATGCCAAGGATTCGAACCAGGAGACGCTCTTCAGTCAACATTTGCTAGTCTGTGCCCTTCAGGAGCTCAGCTCCCTTTTTATTGGACTGGGCACAACAGCTCAGAATTTGCTGACAGATCAATCATTGAATGCTATTGATGCCACCTGCGCTGTCCTGGTGCATCCATGTGCCGCTGCACGTTTAGCAGCTGCCTGGTGCTTGAGGAGCTGCTGTATTGCAGTTCCCAGTCAGATAACGCCACTTATCGATCGGTTTATCGAGGCCATTGAACAGATGCGTTCCTCGCCGGAGGCCATTGCGGGCTATAGCTGCGCCTTGGCGGCCATTTTGGGTAGCGCACGCCACTCACCATTGGGCATACCGCACACCAAGGGCAAAGTGGTGTTCAACTGTGCCGAGGAGCTGCTGCGTTCTGCTTCCCAGAATAGCCGCATGTCGCTGCATCGCACTCAGGCGGGTTGGCTGCTAATTGGTGCCATTATGACCCTCGGTTCGCCAGTGGTCAAGGGTCTATTGCCACGCATGTTGCTCCTTTGGCGCAACTCATTTCCGCGCTCCAACAAGGAACTGGAATCGGAGAAAGCACGCGGCGATGCCTTCACCTGGCAGGTGACATTAGAAGGACGGGCTGGTGCGCTTTCAGTCATGCACAGCTTTCTACTCAACTGCCCGGATCTGGTCAGTGAGGATATAACACGACGACTGCTCACGCCCATCGAGAGCGCTCTAGCCATGCTGGTCAAGTGAGTGTACCATGCTCATCCTTAGACTCTTCTCAAACTTATTCAAACTTAATTCTCACCTGCAGCTTGGCCACTGTCCTCAAGAGCTACGGCACCCAGCTGAAGGCTCCCGCGGCGATGGTGCGTTTACGTCTGTTTGAAACACTGACGCTATTGCCCCCCACTGCATTGGAGGCATCCTACACGCATCTCTTGCGCATGCTCGTCTCGGAATTTACATTGTCGGATAATGCAGCCAACACAACAAATTCGCTATTGCGCACCCTTTGTCATGGTGATGACTCCATCATATTGGGCACTTGGCTGCAGGAAACCAATCATCGCACCATCGAGGATCAGGTATGTCATAGTAAACATAAAGTAAAAAATAAATTACGCTCTGGTTGGGATCTTTCTATATATGTGGTCTGTTACATGTAACCAAAACTATTTTCTAACTCTTGAACTATTCCCAAAAATTTAATTTCTGTATATGCATTGTCGATAACGGCACAGATGGAGCCCAATCGTAAAGTCGATGGCGAGCATGTAAGTTACGCGCCCATCTCTCAGATGAAAGTGTGATCAGTTATTTATCTTTGACGATTTACGTTTGCATGCGCAATTCGACTCTTTTTCGAGTTGTAACAAATTGCATTCGAATTGTTTCTACTCGTTAGTTTTCCAGCGAGTTACTGTTTAACTTGTTTATGTTTGGTTTACATGTTTATGGAAGGAACATCTATTGCTTGTTATTTATTAAGTTTTTAATTGCTTTCATTTCACATTACCATTCGATAATCGCAACAGAATGCAACATAATTTAGCTGATTTTGATTTTATTTCTTGCTACACTTTACACGTTACTTTTCGAGCGAGAGCATTTAATCGATGTAAAATGCAACTATAATTAGTTGATTTCTTCTTTTCGTTGTAATTTATCCTTGCTTCTTAGTTCTTCGAGCGGTTTACTCGAAAGTATTTTTAATTGATTTACTCGTTTCTTTTGAAGATAATGCTTTATTTACACATTGTGATTCGTGAATCGACTTTTATTAGATGATTTTGATTTTATTCGTTGTCGAGCGATTTCGCTACTCGAAGCTACTTTTAATTGCTTTACTCGTTACTTTTCCATAACCTTAAATTTGTTATATTTTCTTGTGTTAACTTTTACTAATTGGTCTCCCATTTGCCTCCTTCATTCAACGCACAGCTTCAGCCAAACAGCGCTGCTGGTTCCGGCGCCCTGGAGCACGATCCCTGCTGTCTATACCGTCCAAACTGGTCGGCCCAACACAACTATGCGACGAACACAAGCAATACAAGCAATAACAACATACAGTTAATCAATAAGGCACAACAATGCCCAGGACCGTTGCCACTGGGCGTGGCGGTTATCGACATGGCTGTAACGCTTTATGGCACCATTTTCCCCAAGGTGGCCAACAAGCATCGACTCCAAATGCTGGATCACTTTGCGGAATGCATTAAACAGGCAAAGAGCAATCGCCAGGAGGCGGTCCAGATGAATATATTTACCGCATTGCTGTTCGCCCTGAAGCAGCTGACGGACAGCAAGACGAGCATTGGCCAGGAGGATGTGAAGAAGAGTGCCACCAGTCTAATAGTCGCCTCTCTGACAAGCGCCAATTCAACAATTCGCTGTGCCGCTGGTGAATCCCTCGGACGTTTGGCACAAGTCGTCGCAGATTCGCACTTTACCGCCGAGTTGGCCCAGAATAGTTTCGATAAACTTAAGTCTGCACGGGATGTGGTGACGCGCACAGGACACTCACATGCCTTGGGTTGTCTGCATCGTTATGTGGGTGGCATGGGATCCTCACAGCATCTCAACACCAGTGTCTCCATACTGTTAGCCCTAGCCCAGGATAGTGCATCCCCGGTGGTGCAGGTCTGGTCACTATATGCTCTGGCCCAGATTGCCGACTCCGGCGGTCCCATGTTCCGTGGTTATGTGGAGGCAACATTAACACTCTCACTGAAGCTTCTACTAAGCGTACCGCATGCCCATGTTGATGTACATCAGTGTGTGGGACGTGTGGTCAATGCTTTGATCACCACCGTTGGTCCGGAACTCCAGGGCAACAATGCAGCTGTGAATGCCATGCGCAGTTCCTTCCTCTGCGCTGCAGCACTGCTGCAATCTCACGCCGATCCCCTGGTGCAATCGGAGGCAATTGGTTGCCTCCAGCAGCTGCATCTATTTGCCTGCAAGTCCCTTCAGCTGGACACCCTCGTGCCAACGCTGGTGAAAATGCTGTCCAGCAACTACTTTATACTACGGAAAGCGGCAGTCGCCTGTCTCCGGCAATTGGCGCATCGCGAGGCGCGTGAAGTGTGCGATTTGGCAATGACTATAACGCCGGAACAGTGTCCGGATTTGATTATTACTGAATACGGCCTGCCAGGTTTGCTCTTCTCCATGCTGGACACTGAAACGGATGCGGAGATGCTGAAGAACATCCACGATACACTGACATCCATGCTGCAAATGCTCGCTGCGGATAATCTTAGCAATTGGCTGAGCCTCTGCAAGAAGGTACTCACTGTGGCCGTGGAGAGCGGCGGACCCATTGACGAGCAGACGGGATTGACAACCTCGGCTGATGCAGGCGGAAAGTCTGCTACAGGCGAGGCACAGCACACAGATGACGACGATGATGAGGAGGAGGAGTATGCCGACGATGTCACCGAGTATCGGGCAGAGGAGAATACCTCCACGCATCCGGCCGTGCAGCCACGTTGGCCTACTCGTGTTTTTGCCGCACAATGTGTGCGCCGAATCATCGCCAGCTGCGAGGCGGCTAATGCACTGCATTTTGATCTGCTGCAGGCCAAGGAACAGCAGCTGATCAAGTCACGCAGCGGGGATTATCTTATACTCCATTTGGCGGAGCTTATACGCATGTCTTTTATGGCAGCCACCTCGGATTCAGATCAATTACGCCTGGAGGGATTACGCACGCTGCAGGAGATCATTGATCGATTTGCGAATGTGCCAGAGCCGGAGTTTCCAGGTCATCTGCTGTTGGAGCAGTACCAAGCCCAGGTGGGCGCTGCCTTGCGTCCAGCCTTTGCATCCGATACACCCTCCCATGTTACCGCCGCCGCCTGTGAGGTGTGCTCTGCCTGGATTGGATCCGGGGTAGCGCGTGACATAAGCGATTTGCGTCGAGTGCATCAATTGCTGGTCAGTTCTCTGGATAAGCTCTACACGAAGACGAACAGCACCCAGCTGTATAATGAATCGATGGCAACGCTGGAGAAGCTCAGCATATTGAAAGCTTGGGCTGAGGTTTACATTGTCGCCATGCTGGGCAACGGCAAAGCGCCCGCCTCACTTTTAGCTATATCTCCAGCTGGAGGAGCAGCATCGTCCACACAAACAGAGCTGGTGAGTGGCCTGGATCTGGACACTGATAATCGTGGCGAGAGTTTGCTGGGCCTGGTGCAGCCGGAGCTGCACAATTTATCCAACCATTGGCTGGCAGCGATGAAGGATCATGCCCTGTTGCTGCTGCCCACCGAGTTTCAATCACAGTTGCCGCGGGATGGTGGATCATTCTACACGACAGACACAATCAACTCATCGAAGCCGCACTACATGACCAGCTGGCCACCCATTTTGTATGCAGCTGCACTCTGGCTGCGCGATGAGGGCTTTGCCCGGCATCAGGACACTCAAACGCAAGTGGAAAGCACGCCGAGCACACCAGAGACGGAGTCCAATAACAATCATATAACACACGGTTCCCTTTCGGCGGATCGCTTCCATATGATCTTTGGCATTTGCATGGAAGCATTGTGCAGCATGCGCAGTTCGGATAAGCCAAAGAACATTGTCAGCTGCCTTCGGTCGCTGCACAGCATCTTTGATTCGGATTGGGCTCGTCGCCAGCTGATCAAAGATCGTGCTCTGACAATCGAGCTATGCCATGTGCTGCATCGACAGATACTCACCCGAGATGAGCTGCTCGTCCAGCTGCTTTGCGTCGAGATACTTAAACAGACAATCCAAGCGGCTCGAGAGGATTTGCAACGCAATCGGGATAATCAAAAGACCGCAGATAATGCCAATGAGAATGAGACGGAGACGAAGACGGAAAGTATGGAATTGGGTGAGGGCAGCGTCATGCAGCCGGGCAGTTCGCATGTCTATGCCGTTTTGGAGGTGTGCCTATGTCTCTTTGTACGCCAAATACCCAGCCTCAATCCCAGCAAGCAGACCAACCTACAGTTGGACTATGCGTATGCCAAGAATAACGCCTCCTTCTTTTCGGTGCTGGGTGATGAAAATGGTCGACTGGTGGCCAGCGGTCTGCAGTGTGTTGAGCAGCTTCTCGAGCTGTGCACACCCAGCGGTGCACTGACCATACTGCCCACCATACTTTACATGACCACGAGCATCATAAGAGAGATAGCCAACAAGTCGTCCATAGATAGCAGCATTCTGGCTAACACGAGTGCTGTGCAAGCAGCTCTACAATGCTTGCGTTCTGTTTGTATCCATCGCTGGGCACAGCAGCCAAACACTATGGAGGACTGGCAGCAACTCCTTCAAAGTGCACTGGCCACCATCATTGATATGACGAAAACGGCTGGTGACAATGAGGATCGCAAGGTTGATGAGGTTACCATGCTCCTGGCCATTGCTGTCTTCATTCTTCATACGCCCGCCTCAGTGGTGGCCACGCCCTCATTGCAATATCCATGCATCAATCATTTCCGACAGTGTCTGCAATCGGAACATTTGTCGATCAAGTTAAAGTGCATCGAAACAACGCGCTCTATTTTCACAAAGGCGGATCTGAAAACTGCAACACCCTACATACATGCACTGGCGCCCCGGATCATTGAGTCCCTCTATGCGGAGTCCAGTAAGACGCCAGCCAGTGAACTGGAACTACAGGTGACCCTCGAGAGTATTGTCACCGTGGATCAACTCATTGAGCTCGCCGAGCCGCAGCATCGTAAGTAGCAGTAGTATACTATCATAAAATTTGAATTATTTATCATAACTCTCAGGACTGTTTAAATTGGACAGATTTGTATAATAATTCGCAACTAGTGCATTCTCCCCAGTACATTTGTCCGTTATCAATAGCGAATAGCGCTGCCAACTTGGCGCACAATTTGTTATTGTCGTCAAATAGTACCGTTTTTTACATTCTGCTCTTTTTTCTCTCTTCGTCTCTTCTCTTTTAATTGCTTTACTCATTCATTTATCACACTTGAATTAAAAACAACAATATATATATATATATGTCGTTAGGAAACTTGCTACAAGGTAAATAGATGCGCCCACGAAAAAATAATAAATTCATTCACACTAGATTTTTGTTTTGCACCCTCAATGTTAACAAATGCACATAAAGCACACTAACGAATTGTATTTATTAACCAATTAAATAACCAACTGTTTGTAGTTATTGTTGTAGCTGCAAAACAAATTGCTTTAAATGTCGTAGAAAACTGCATGTAAATATCGATTGCTGTTGCTTATCGATAACAAGAAAGTGTTCACACACCCCAAACAGTTACACTGCACCGTTAATTGTCTTGTCTTTTATCGTCTTTTGATTTGATCTAGTGCCTAACAAAATTTACTTGGATTTTCCACAGATATACAAATGTTAACGCTGCTGGTACCCGTGCTTATTAGCTACTTGGCCGATCCGAGCAAGTTGCGCACGTTGCCGAAATACCAGCGACAGCTACACGAGCAGGCGTTACAGTGGCTGCTCAAGATTGGACCCAAATATCCGCAGGAATTCAAGGCGCTTATGTGCCAAAAGCCTGAACTGCGCCAGAAACTGGAGGCAGCCATACGGAATCAGCAGCAGTCAATTAATCTCGCCCAGAAGGCCAGCGAGGCCCAACGTAACGGTTTGCTGGCCAAGCCGCAGAAACCGACGATCAAACTGAAAACGGACTTTAGCAACTTTCAATAATTATAAATGAAGCTACTTGTATTCAAATCGAACCGTCATGATATGCAATAATCTGGCTAATAGCGTGATTTATTAGAAGCCGCTAAAAAAAATTGCTTGCAATACATTGCATTTTGTTTTGCTAACCACATAATAAGTACCTAAAGAACCTAACATACGCGATTTAAAATACCCTTATACAATAAATATAAAATAATTTATAAAGGTATATATCTCTATATGAAATCAACAGATTGTTAATTTTTGTATAGGGATATCTTCTATATTGTTAGTTATTATTATATACATACATACATACATATACATATACATAAATACGATATTAGTGATTATAAAATCTATTTAAACCAATTTGTTGTACGATTTTTTTTGAGTTGAGCTACTCAAATTGCAACTCCTGCTTAACGTTGAGCCCATCCTGGCAGTCATTTGGTTCGGTTTTCAGACTGGGTCGCACATTCATCTCTGGCATGGCATAGTTTGGTACTGGACGCGGCAGTTGCATCAACGACTCTGGCAATTTCTCAAACTTGGATGTCTCCAGACGACTCAACAGTGTCGTCTGATAGAAGAGAGCTCGTAACCTTTGCCGAAATTGCTGTACAGCTGGGTGAGATTCATCGTAATCGAGTGTCGACTGTTTGTCAGTTGCATTATTACAACAATGCCAGATGCAAATGGCACGGAACCCCATCATCGTGGACCAATTGGGTGGCAGCAGCTGAACCGTGGATGTTCCTTCAATATCATTTGACGACGGCAGTTGACATAACATTCTATTGTAGCACCGATTTAGTTGCTTGGACAGGAATATGCTTTGAATAAGCCTGCCAGCAGTGGCGGGTGGTTTGAAGCTCAGTGCGTTAGCTACTACATAAAGATTATGAGCATCTCTGGGCAGAGGGATGGGCGCTGCGGGCGATCGCAGGTTAAGATTATAAGCATACTTAAAGTACTCATAGATGCGAATGTCCATGCCACGTAACGTTTCCACATAGTCAAGTGACTCCAGTTTCATCTTCTTTGATTTATGATTTTTATGAGTTACATCCGAGTCGAGTAATGAGTCCGGGTCTTCTTTGAATTTCTCCAAGCGCTGCGTCCAATTATCGGCGGTTACCTGTGCATTTTTGTTGGTCTTCCGGCGAGGTATGTCGCGTATCGATGCATTCGGATTCTTTTCCAGAAAACGGTTGATGACCAGGAAGCGTGTGCGACAACTGGTGCGCGTGTGATTACCCAAATAATTGGCACAGTTTACCCACTGAGAGGTGCCATTTTCGGTGACAAATTCCATCAACTTGGTATCATCCACCACCGACCAAGAGTCCGTCTTATTACGCTGTGCCAACACATTGTTGTAGCGCGTCCGCAGCTGAGCCAGTGAGCGATTTGGAAACAGCGTGCGCGGGATGCAATTGAATTTACCATTGTACTGCTGAAAGGCAGAAAATAGCATCAAGTCCTCCTTAGGGGTAAACGGTTCTGAAATGTGGAAATGGCAACAAATGTGTTTTATGTTTGCGGAGTACAAGTTACTCACCATGACTTATGCTGGGATGCAGGACATACATATAACGTCCAATTAATGTGGATCGGGATCTACCTGGAAAGTGCTCGACTACCTCGGACCAGTTTATAACACCGTTCACCGTATTTCGTGACACGATCTTTCGCAATCTCTCATTATCCTGTTCACCCCATTTAAAGGTTGGCTCAAGGTTAAATCGCAGCGTCGTCTGCATGCGGACAAAGCATTGGTAGTCGGACCGCTGATGCACTTCAGCCGCAATGGCTTTCCAGTTTTGCAGCTTATTGGCCCGTGCCGCCTTTAGCAGTTTCAAATCCTCTTCGCTTGTCCAATCATCGCGTTTAAGTTGCGGATGCAAATACACAAGCCACATGGCTTCACAGCTGTAGGATGAATGACGAAGCTCAACATCTAATGTGCTAATTTGATTCCAGTCAATGCTAAAGTTGCTATCGGCTGAACTTAACAAACTGGCCAACGATTGCTCATGTAATTCAATGGCTTTGCGTTTCGCTGCTTTGCTGATAGTTGCATCCGTTTTGGTTTGCTCGGCGATATAATCCAGCAGCTGAATGACGGAAAAAATTTATAAAGACGCTATCAATTCTTGCACGAACCTCACTGGTAACTGATTACTTACCTGCTGTTTAATGCCCATTACCACGTTCTTTTTGTCTAGCACTGTCCAGACATGTTTGGATCGCATATCGAAGTCCGTGGGGAACATTTCAGTGGCACAGCGACTATTGTAATCCTCATTGTTAGGACAGCTGCGTCCGTCCACATCTCGAAAATATAAGTTGCCCTTGAAACGAAAGGTTCCACCCCGGAGAACCGCGCCACTTTGGCTAATGTTTTCGGAAACGGAATTGCCGCTTCCCCTAAAAGCATAACGAGGGCGCGGTTTTAGCCGGCGAATAAGTATCTCCTCGTTCTGTGCATAGCGAGCGCGTACTTGCTTCAGTAGCTCCAGCATACATGTGCGCACCTGTTCCAGACGCCGTTTCAGCTCTTGATTTAATTTCAAGGCGTTTGCATCGCTCAAATCGGCGGTAGTTTCCAGCACGGAAAAGATCTCCGTTAACATGTGCTGATAATTCATTCTCAGGTCATCCACATCGCTCATTATGATGATAAAGTATTAATATAAGTCATGAAGAAGTTAATTCAATGATTATTTTATTTTAGTGCATCAATAACAATCACATCGCGTTTGTCGTTAAAATACGGATATATCGATATATGTTTTATCGTCGTTAATAGGACTGCAAAAACATTAATGATAACATCGATAGTAATTGCATTATACCAATGTACTATCGATATGAAATCTCTATTTTGTTTAATATATAGCCTCACATTAATCTACTTTTTTACCATTTTATAAGTTATTTGGATTATTTCAAATATTTTCGATGGAACCTTTGATACCAGTGATTTTAAATTTCAAAATCATCAATGGAGCAACTATTTACATAAGAAAAGGCGATTGTCCCAAAAATATAAAGTGCGACTTTTAATGCAACAATTAGTGTATGCACTGACAAAGGAATCGTAAACAAAAAACAGCTGGTCCATTAATTCGAATGTAATAAACCCAGCGCCTACTTTTAAGCGCATTACTTGTTGTGACCAATTACTGCTGCCAAAAAGTAATATCTAATAATAATTAACTGTTCATAGTTAAGTTTAATTCTAATACCTAGCTTAGAGATCTGTTTGAAATTTAATAGTATCGAATTGTTATTTGTTATGATTGAACAGTGTGTCCATATTTTAACGAGTTACAAATGACTCAACACAGCAGCTGATATCGATTGGTGCTTGCTGATTTCGTACTATCGCAATCGTTTTGCAAAAACAAAAGAGCAGTGAAAAAAAAACAACAAAAAACACTGAGTAGCTTGAAAAGTGCGTAGGGTAATAATTAATAAAATTCGTCGTGTATGCGCTTATGTCTAGTGATAGTTAAATAATATGGAAGATGTGCCTGTCAAAATAGTCGAGCGTTATAAACCACCGCCTTTAGTTTACCAATTGCCCCAGTCGATTGCAAACCGTTTGGCCCAATACAATCCGAATTATTTTGATGGTCAGGCGTTTCAATATGACTTCCAACTGGAGCGCACAGTGCTCAGCAAGTGCCAGCACTGGCGTCAGATGCGTCATCAACAGCAACAAGCGCGTCATGGACGCCAGGAGCAACGCAAACAAGAACGTCAACGTGCACTCGAAGCGAAGCAGAAGGAAATGCTCGGGGCTGTTGAATATCCAAGTGCTGCGGACTTTTCCTCGGACAGCGATGATGACGAGATAGCTGCGGAGTCGTCACCAGCAACACCATCTCCAACAACAACGACGGCAACATCGAAATCAAAATCAATAAACGCTGCAAAGTCACGTGAACAACTTGAACCAAAGTCAATAAACTCATGCAACAATTTCCACGATATACTGCAGCCCACCATACTCAGCGTAACGACAGCGACACCAGTTGTTACGCACCACAAACGCAATAGCTCACTGAATTATGCCGACTTTGAATACAATATGAACTCAACACCATTTGATAATATTGAGCTTAAAACAATTAACGATTTGGATATACTTGCTCAGGTCTTGCATCAGACGCAGTTGACACAAAATCCGAAAGTATCCGAGGAAGAGGAAGACCAGGAGAAGCAGCCAGAACAACACTCTGGAGAAAAACAAGAATGTCGATTGGAAAAGGAGGAGGCACCAGTCGATTTGGAATTGGCTGTAACTACACTTGCCGAAACCAAAGCAACGCTGGATAGCGTCAATTTTCAAATGCACTGTGATGATGGACAGAACATTCCAGCCATGTACCCAACACACATCTATAACACTCCACAACAACAGCAGCAGCATCAAAACGACTATCAGCATATGGTCTACAATCAACACTATTATCCACAGGTGTCCGGCCAGCAGCAGCAGCAATTATATCATAATCACAATTACTTGCATCATGGCTATGTCAATGGCTACGGCACGCCCACACATTTGCCGCCGATCCCTGCCAGCAACAACAGTCCGTCGACCGCTAATGTTCTATTGAACCCGCAAGAAGTAGATGCAAAGTCAAGAAGCGTTCCTGATATTCTGCGCGAGCTTAAAACTGAACTACAGCAGGCGGAAAAGCGACGTGCTCGCCTGCACAGTCACAATGAAAATGAGCGGCAAGCATTAGCATTGACGCTACCACAGCAGGAATCGCAAGCTCAACCAAGCCATGCCAACATATTCCAGTCGCTGGCCATGCCGGCACAAAAGCTGGCGCAGCGTATCAGTAGCATGGGTTTCCCATTGGAGCGTGTGGCCAAGGTGGTCAGTCTGTGTGGCATTGATGATAAAAAGGTAAGAAAGATGCCTTTTATGTAAAAATCAAATGTTAATATAGAATAATTTCTTCATTAGATAATCGAACACCTCATACCACTGGGCGAACTAATGGATCTCGGCTTTGAAGAAACTAAAATCTCAGCGGCGCTTTTGAAATTCGATAACAATAAGGACAAAGCGTTAGACTATTTGATTAAGTAGTTTAAATTTTTTTGATATGTGCCCAACCAGTGCTTCAAGCTGTAGCGGCAGAAGCAACGGCACGCGGTCAATACAATCGCCGCCTCTCGTTATATACAACTGTATTTTTATTTTATGTGTATTATATGTTAATGAGTAATTGATGATATTCGTTTTTGCATACGCTGATATACGCAAAACTACAAAACATAATGCTAAATCGCTTCAGTGTGTATAGAAATATACACATGCATATACATTTATATATATTTATATGATATCTGGCATCGGACGTCGCCAGCAGAAGTAGAATAAATACAATGTGCTAAACAGTTGCCACTTAATTCATGCCCAACATTAGCAGGTTTATGGCGTGCTCCACATTGCCATCGGCCAGCGTCAAGTAGTTAACATTTTGGGTATGGTTGATGAATCCCATCGCTGCCATCGTGCGCAGCTGTTCGGTGAAACGATGCCGACGATAGCAGCGGGGCAACACGTCGCTGTCGTCACCAGCAACAGCATCGTCATCATCTTCTGGTTCGTCGACAACAGCATCGCCAGCATTCGCATCCATTGTCGCTTCCACATCCATGTTCTCAACGGCGGACGGCTGCTGATGCGCCTGCAACGATTGAAAAGCACGCGCCAGTTCATTTCGAAATAGTTCCGAGGTGATGGCGGAAGTTCCGGCAGCTGCAGAAGCAGACGTAGACGTTGCAGTGCCAGCGGTGGTGCCACTAGTACTGGTGTGTGGTCGCTCATCGCTAAGCGCCTCGTCCACATTACGTTGAGCTATATTGGACAGTGAGTTGAAAGAGCTCATATCGACGCGTGCCAATGCATTAGCCAGTTGCTGGCGACTGATCTGCCGTATGTTGGCCAGTTCATCCCGACGGTTGGCAGCTATATTGATGGCCGCAGTGCTGCTACTGCCACCGCTGCTGCTGCTGCCGGCGCCCAACGAGTTCTCTTCTTCTGATGAAGTAGTTGACTCCGAAGCTGCCTGTTCCTGAACTGTATAAATTACACACAATCAATATATAATGCATAAAGAGAACAACAAAAGTACTTACATTGTAAAGCGGAACTATTACGAGCCAACTCTTTTCGAATAGTGTCAACAATAAATGAAGCAGCATCGCAAATTAATGGATAATCGCGCACCAGATTTTGCACCACCTCCGGCTCATGCAACATATTGAACAGCACCGAATCGCGTATTAATGCCTGTGCGCCCAAATTGCGACGAAATTCTGGATACTCGGCCAGAATCTTTTGTAGAATATTAAAACGCGACGTTACACTAATTTGCAGGTGGGACGTCAAAGAAAAGAGCTCCTGTATATGCTTTGTATTAATATCGCTAGCAGCTGGCGGTTCGTATGGCGTGTATCCCTTCATTTTACGAAAACAATGTATAATCGCATTCGGTTTCATTGTGCTGCACAATTTCGAGTCGTCGTCGAGCATCTTTCCAAGGTAGCATATATCTATGTACATATTTATATGGATGTGTTCATGATGAGTTTGCATTATTGCTTATACATACCATACCACATTTATGTATGTACACAAGTATACATACATACATACATATATATGGTCTGTATATGCGTGTATTTCTATAAACTCACCAAGTTCGTTAGCATCAAACTGCAATTGCAGCTGCTGTGTTATGATCTTTTTCAAGTACGCAACATTCTGTTCCATATCGATGTTATGAACCGGATAAAAATCACTCAATTTGTTCTTAACATGCACGCCAGCGTATACAGTATTAGTAGTCATGTTTTTAAATGTTTGCTGTTCTCCTCAGTCTTGCTTTGTTTTTATTTAAATATAACTTTAACTGCGTCTTGTTGTCTCTCAAGCGTAGGTGCGTAGCGATAACGATAAACGATAGGCATACGTGTTTAAGGCAGGCCAGTGTTCCTCTACTCATTTACATTAAAACAATATAAAATAAACTGAAACGTATATTGTCATTAATTTCAAAATTTTTGTTTTATTTTGGCTGTTTGAACAATGGAGACTGCGGATAATGCAACACAAACGAAAAAATCTGCTTTGAAAGCACATTCAGAAAGATCCGTGAAGATAAAGCCAGAGGAGGTAATAGAAATAGAGAGCATTAAAAGCTGTGAATTTGAAGTATTTGGCATAGTGCAAGGTACGTCCATATCTAACTGAAGTCAACATTGAATTTAATGCTGTTGTTTAATTACAGACGTTTCATTTCGACATGTGAGAACTTTGCGCCCAGTTGAGGCTTCCGTGTTACAATTACCATTATAATTTGCAATAATTTATATTGTTTATTTAGTATACACTGCGCCGAGCTCAAAAACTTGGCATCCACGGTTGGTGCATGAACTCTGAATATGGAACTGTCGTGGGATTAATTCAAGGGACTTTACGTAGCTTTGAGGCAATGTAAGTTGTCAATAAATCAAGTCGGAAAATAAAAAGTAATTTTTCAGGCGCCTCTGGCTGACATACACCGGTAGTCCCACCAGTCGCATCGACAAATGTGTTTTTGGCCCAACCCTTGACTTGGAAAATTTTACCTATGACGAATTTACCATTCGAAGTAAGTAATCACAATTATACGTTATACAAATGTTATAAATCCGTTACATATTTGTGTAGTATGACCGTTTTAAGCTATTATCAGTGAAATATCTGAGGGTGACACTGTTTCGGTAAAGTGCAACGCTGCGTGGTAACACAATCAAGTAAAACAAACGGCATTGCAGTGGAAATCATTTCTCTTACTGTGACCTGTGACAAACAATAAAAATAACTTGAATAATTCATCTAATTGGTCTAAACATAAGAAAAGCTATTCAAATAGTTTCTGCAAATGCAATGACTTTCGCACATGTGTGAGCTGGACCGCACTTTTAACACGCACAAGACTTTCACTTTTTTGCAAAGAGACGATAAAAAAAAAACAACTAAAACAACAACAATTACCAAACGACACATCGTCTCACGAAGAGAGTTGCACAAAAGAAAGAAAATGAAAAGCCGAGCAAGATAGACAATTGTAGCTGACACCACTGGAAACGAGACGAGATAGACATTTTGTTAAAAATAGTACATAATTAATTATAAACAAATAGGCGTTTAAAAAAGAAATGCAGCAGCGATAACAACAATAACAAAACAACGAATGGTTGTGTGAGGGAGTAGGTGTGTGTGCGTGTGACTGTCGTGTATGTGTGTGTGTGCGTATGTGATTGAGCAGCGAAGGGACACAAAAATTAACCAAAAACCAAGAGTCGATGGACTATTTGTCTCTCTGCATGTGTTTGTGTATGCGTGTACGTGGTATACAAATTTGGGTCAACTTGGAATTTGAGTGAAAACGAAAACTGCGTTGCAATTGCGCGATCTAAACGCGCGCTTTAAGGTCTAAAGCAAAAAGATAGAAAATGGACAGCAACATTAGTAGAATTCAAACGACACAACAGCAACAACAAACCTCGCGCAGCTCTCCGCTCATCGTTAATCTCGGCGGACCAAATGCCACAAGTTCTGCTGGTGGCGGCGGCCTGCTGGGCACAGAAACAAACGATGGTGGCGGCGGTGGCAGTGGTAACAACAAACGGGTCAGCAGCAAGAAGAGCAATGGACATCAACGCAGTCACAGCATAACGAATGCGGCAGCGACATCGTTTGTAAATCTCTTGGATGGATTCACATCACGTGTATCGACGGCAGTGAGCGTTGCCAACAGCAGCACAATGGAACGGAGTCACAGTGCTGCCAGCACGCCAAGTTCAACGCATTCCGGGATTGGCGTTGGTGGCATTGGTGCCGGTTCGATAGCTAGTCTTACGAGCATGGGCTCGCTGGGTACCACAGCTAATGCATTTTACTCCTCAATAGGCAGTGCCCTCAATTCAATAACATCTCCCATAACGGCAGCAGCAGCGGCTGCCACTGCGAGCACCACTGAGGCGGTTGTGGCCGCTGCCTCGGCTATAACGAATCATTTGAGCTCACCCACTAGCGGTACACCACCGCATGGACTTGGACTGAATGACGAGGACTGCGATGATAACGACGAGGACGATGAGGATGATGCTGTTGACAATGATGGTCATATTGCAGCACCAACGCCATCCAAGTCATGGGCGGAAAACAAATGCTTTGTCCAGGAGATACGCAAAGAGCTATCGAATCTGTCGACGATGGTGCCAACAAATGTTCAATTCCGCCATCTATCCGATGGTCGTGTACGCTGTTATTTTCTAAGCACACCGCCACTAACGTGGGAAACAACACTGCTATTTGCAGATATCAATCTGCAGCAGCAGGATGAACAACAACTGATACTGCAGCAGATTGGTGGCGAGATTGATCACGCCACAATTGGCAGTCCCCGAAGTGGCGCAGCATCGCCTACAATTAACCTGTCAACGTTTCATTTTGGAGCACAGCCCAAGCCCAGGTGAGTGAATTACTCAAGAAACCCAAATTCAAGTTTCTAACTAATTTTTCAATTCGCTACAGATTGGAGTGGCAGCCATTGCTGCAACAACCCATACCCAGCAGTCATGTGGGCAGCGGCATCACTTGCCCGTATGCCAAGGAGTTTCAACTGCTGCTGGAGAGGAAGCGTCTGCCCACATGGGGAATAACATCCTATGAGCTGCACAAGCCTAGTGGCAAGATAGTATTTCCCTGTTTGAACGACCTGTATCAGTGTCTGGACACGGGCTACAATGTAAGTTCCCTAACCCTGAACAAAACGATCAATGAGATAATTTGTTTTATTATTATTATACAGTCCAGTCTGCTGTTTCCAACGCAGCTGCGCACGTGCCCCGAGTGGAGTGCACTGGATCCGCAAATCTGTCCACAGAATTCGGATCTGATAGCGTACATCAGTGACTGTGATATCTGGGTAACGCACACGCTCAGTGGCCATGAGAAGCGTCTGACATACACGAGAAGCGGGCGTCGCACTTATGTGGATGATGCTTTAAGTGCTGGTGTGCCATCGTATGTGATGCAGGAGGAGTTTAGTCGATATCAGGGCTATTGGTGGCAGCCGCACTCTGATGATGGCATCTATCGCATTGTCTACGAGGAAGTGGATGAAACGGATGTATCACTTTACACGTTCCCGTCGTCGACAGCTGTGCCTGGCGAGGTGGATGAGTATCGTTTTCCTCGCAGCGGCACACCCAATGCCAAATCCAAACTAAAGCTCGTCCAATTTGTGCTCAATGAATCGCTGCAAATTAGTGAGATTAGCATCAAGGACTTACCCTATTCTATGCTAGCTGTATTCCCCTGGCTGGAATACATTGTCCGTGTGGGCTGGACGCCAGATGCCAACTAGTAAGTTTAAATTTGTTAAAAGTTCTAAATATCGAATCTCGCTAATGGCCATTCTTCTTTGACTCTTTAGCGTTTGGGTGCAGGGTCTAGATCGGAAGCAACAGCGTTTGGATGTTATGCTTATACCGCTAGACAACTTTTGCGAGTCGTACAGCAGTCAAGTGTCAACTCCAACAGATTCGCTTGGTGATCACAGTTGGCGAAGTCCATACAATCGAACCATTACGCCTCTACAAGTCATCTATACGGAACAATCGGAAAGCTGGATAAATGTCCATGACATGCTGTATTTTTTGGAGCTCAGCGACATAAGTGTAACCTATGTATGGGCCTCAGAAGAGACGGGCTTTCGGCATTTGTATTTGGTAACGTCCAGTCTGCTGCTTAACCATGTTAATGGCTGCCAAACAGATGCGATAAGTGCAGCTGCAGCCGCAGCTGCTCAACAACAGCCCAATTTTGTAGAACCATCTGCGCTGCTGCCGAGAATTGTCAATAAAGTCGCATTGACGAGCGGCGAATGGGAGGTGCTGGCCCGAAATTTATGGGTTGACAAAGCCAATCAATTGGTGTACTTTGTGGGATTACGTGATACACCATTGGAGAAGCATTTGTATGTCGTTAGTCTGCAACGTCCAGAGCATATACGTCTACTCACTGAACCCGGCTATTCCTATCTGGTGGAATTCGATGATGTAAGTATAGCAACTTTATCTGCATTTCTATCAGCATGTTTATTGTCTCAATTTCGTTGCAGCAATGTCAACTGATGCTGCTGGTCTATTGCAATATCCAAAGACTGCCGAGCTGTAAGGTGATGCGTGTAACGCAAACCTGCCAGAATGGCGGTGTCAATGGTATACAGATCTCGTTGGCTGGCTTTCTGCATGAAGGCGGCAAACCGGAACCGCAATATTGCCCACAAATCTTTCGACCACAGTTACCATCGGGTGATATTGTCTACGCCATGGTCTTTAAGCCTCACAATTTCCAGCTGGGTGTCAAGTATCCAACGGTGCTAAATGTCTACGGTGGTCCTGAGGTGCAAACGGTTAACAATACGTTTAAAGTAAGTCATTGAATTACGCAATTAATTAAATTGTAGTTAAATTTAACTTGACATCAGGGTAAACATCAACTGCGCATGCACATGCTGGCTGCTCAAGGCTATTGTGTAATTTGTATTGACTCCCGTGGCTCCAGGCATCGTGGCATACGTTTCGAGAGTCATATACGTGGTCGCATGGGTCAGGTGGAGCTCACGGATCAGGTGGATGCGTTGCGTATTCTATCCGATCAACTGGGCTACATTGACATGGATCGCATTGCCATACATGGCTGGTCCTATGGTAAGAATTTGATTATCTGCCTAATCTCGAATCTCTATGACCGATTTTTATATTAACGCCGCAGGTGGCTATTTGAGTTTGATGGGACTGGTACAGTATCCGGAGATATTTAAGGTCGCCATCGCTGGTGCACCGGTAACCAACTGGGAGTTTTATGATACTGGCTATACGGAACGTTATATGGATCTGCCCCAGTTCAATGAGGCCGGCTACACGGCAGGTTCTGTGCTCAACTATGTGCATTCGTTTCCCGAAGAGTAAGCATATGAATATTTCCATATTTTGTTAATTAATCCAAAACTATATTCCTGCAGGGATAATCGTCTGCTGCTCATTCATGGTCTAATCGATGAGAATGTGCATTTTTATCACACCTCACGGCTGATCAGCGCATTAAATAAGGCTAATAAACCGTATGCGCTTCATCTTTTCCCCGAAGAGCGTCATTCATTGCGTAATTTGGAATCGAATAAGAATTATGAAACGAAATTATTATCATTCTTGCAAAACTTATGAAATTCATAAATCCCATTCACCCACACTTCTAATAAAACACAATAACGTATTTGTTGTTTTTAAAAATCGTTAAATGAAATATCAATCGACAAACACATTTTATACAAATTTCTGCAATATATTTCAAAGTATTTCAAAACCAGTTCTAAGAAATCACAAACAACCTCTACTCTAGCCCTGCCTCCTTTAAATACTGTTCTGTTCTATGAATCTTATTCTATCACTTTCTAATATATATTTTTTTACATATACACATCATGCATACTCTTAATTAATATTTAATTGTGTTATCTCTGCACAAGTGTACATTTTTTTAAACTAAGTCGTAAGTTTCCTGTTTGTTTTTATATATATCCATCCCAAGACGTGTCCTATCCCTCACAAAGCCTAAACCTACAACTTATGCTGTTCGTGCTGGCCATCAATTAATTACATAGTTTCTATTTATTATATATAAACAATTGTATATCTCCTAATAATCGGTAATCAATTTGCAATATATGTATATTTAAATGAGTTAAACAAAAAAATGAAAGAAACGAAAAGTCAGAAAGCAAAAAAATCAATTAAACAATAAACCAACCTTTGGCTGAAGCAAATATTAAAAACTTGGATTATTCATTTACTGTGTGGTATCCTGGATTACATTACATACATACAAATCGCAGATCAAGAACATATATCTAAACAAGGGTTAATAAATGGTTGCTAACAAATATTTGCTCCCATGACAGATATGTAATATGACGCGCCGATTTACTCGAGAATATATCGAGATTTTCTCAAAAGGATATTTATATAATCCTACAAGAATATAAAAGGCCTTTGGATTTATTTAACATACATTCATATGTATATAAAACTCTTTGTCCAGACTGACTGACTCATAATTGTAGAGCCCAAACGGTAAGGCATAGAAGGTTTAAATTTTACATAACAGCAATAAGGCGGCGTCTTACGAAATTCGAACTACAAGGAGGTCAAATTGGTAGTAACACACCCACACACACTCTGGTCCTAGTCCTAAAAATTCGCCAAAGAACAGTTTAAATTATGAACGCACCAGATGATGATTTTATACGCCCCTTTCCCTTTCTGGCAGGAAAAGAACAAGTTTTATCGATTTATGTGTAGAAATAAATAAAGTTTTTTTATTAATCCATAAATTTTTGCTAACTTAGGAATAGTTTAACAAAATCTTCTACTTAAGGTTTTAATTAAACTAATTATGTATAAAGTGTAATCAGTCTAAAATAAATATCTAAAATTAGGATCCAGGAATACTTTTAGTCTACTTCCTCCACAGTGGGTCCGTAGCCGGCGCCACCACCGAAACCGCCTGCCTGCTGGCCACAATTGGAATTGCCTTGTGGCTGTCCCTGCTGGTGCATCTTGGTCAAAATGGGAGAGCAGTGCTGAGTGAGCTCCTTCAGTTTATATTCAAACTCCTCCTTATCGGCTGTTGTGTTGGCATCCAGCCACTTGATAGTCTCGTTACATTTCTCCAACACAGAGGACTTATCGCTCTCGGTCAACTTGTCGGGACTGGCCTGGTCGACAGCCTGCTTGACACCGAATACGTATCCCTCGAGGCTGTTGCGGGCCGATATGCGCTGCCGCTGTTTCTCATCTTCATCTGCATAACGCTCAGCCTCATTTACCATGCGGTCGATCTCTGCCTGGGAGAGACGGCCCTTGTCGTTCTTAATGGTAATGTTCTTGGCCTTGCCCGTGCTCATCTCCTTGGCCGACACGTTCAATATTCCGTTGGCGTCCATGTCGAAGGTGACCTCGATCTGGGGTATACCGCGCGGTGCAGGCGGAATGCCAGACAAATCAAAGGTGCCCAGAGCGTTGTTGTCTCGAGTGAGAGCGCGTTCGCCCTCGAAAACTTGAATGGAAACTCCCGGCTGGTTATCCGCGTAGGTTGAGAAGGTCTTGGTCTGCTTGCACGGTATGCGGCAGTTGCGTTCAATCAACTTGGTCATGACTCCGCCGGCAGTCTCGATACCCAGAGAAAGAGGCGTTACGTCTACCAGGAGGACGTCCTGGATCTTGCCGCTCTGGTCACCGCTAAGTATGGCCGCTTGAACGGCGGCACCATAGGCCACCGCCTCGTCGGGATTAATGGAAAGATTGAGGCTCTTGCCGCCAAAGAACTGCTGCAACAGGTTCTGCACCTTTGGAATGCGCGTCGAGCCGCCTACAAGTACAATGTCGTGGATCTGCTGCTTGTCCATCTTAGCATCGTTGAGCGCCTTCTCCACTGGCGCCAGTGTGTTGCGGAACAAATCACCGCAGAGCTCTTCGAAACGAGCACGGCTCACCTTCGTGTAGAAATCATGGCCTTCGAAAAGGGCATCTATCTCAATAGTGGCCTCTGTGCTCGATGACAGAGTGCGTTTGGCTCTCTCTGCTGCGGTGCGCAGGCGGCGCAGAGCCCGAGGATTGGATCGCAGATCCTTCTTATACTTGCGCTTGAACTCCTCCGCCAAATGAGTGACCAGTCGGTTGTCGAAGTCTTCGCCTCCCAAATGTGTGTCTCCAGCCGTCGACCGCACCTCAAATAAGGATCCCTCGTCAATGGTTAGTATAGAGACATCGAAGGTGCCTCCGCCCAGATCGAAGATGAGCACATTACGCTCCCCTTTGAGATTCTTGTCCAGTCCATAGGCCAGTGCTGCCGCCGTCGGCTCGTTGATGATCCTAAGCACGTTGAGGCCAGCGATGTGGCCAGCGTCTTTGGTTGCCTGTCGCTGAGAATCGTTGAAATAGGCAGGAACTGTGATGACCGCATCCGTGATGCTCTGCCCGAGGTACGCTTCGGCAGTCTCCTTCATTTTCACCAGCACCATCGAGCTGATCTCCTCCGGAGCGAAGCGCTTCTGCTCGCCTTTGAACTCGACGCCAATCTTGGGCTTGCCTCCATCGCTTAACACCTTGAAGGGCCAGTGTTTGATGTCGTCCGCAATCTTCGGATCATCGTACTTGCGCCCAATCAGACGCTTTGCGTCGAACACTGTGTTTTTCGGGTTCATCGCCACCTGGTTTTTGGCAGCATCTCCAATCAGACGTTCCGAATCTGTGAAAGCCACATAGCTGGGCGTCGTCCGGTTGCCCTGATCATTGGCGATGATCTCCACCTTGCCATGTTGATAGACACCCACGCATGAGAACGTGGTGCCCAAATCTATACCAATTGCTGGCATTCTGTCTTATGTTGTTGCTTGTGGATGTGGATTAAGTATTTAATAGTCAATGCCAAAATCTCTTCCTCTCTTGAACTTCACTTGAGCAATTTGTTTAAACTTTATACTTTGTTTTTACTTTTCTTTAAATTTTATTATTTATATTATTTCACTTTCTAGTAGTATTAGCTTTTTCAGCTGGTCGCTTGTGTTTCTGTTGCTTTTGGTTTTGCTTGTGATGTTATCACTTTGCTTGCTTGATTTGTACTGAGCTGAAGAGAAATTACCGCCGCTATTTATACTCCAGCGCTCTCTTCTCGAATTTTCTAGTCGCGCTCTTCTCGAACCAACAGCAACTGTCTCGTACTTTCGATGTGTGCACGAGAGAGACAGCAGATGTTTATAAGGCAGAGTTGCTGAGAGCGTCAAAAATTAAGAGCGGCATTTGTTATGGCTTTTGTAGATGTATACATATATACATACATATGGACAACATTGAATTGACTCGAATTTTCTAGAAGGCATTATTTGTTATCATTGCAAGTGGGAGCGAGAACGAGTTAGCGTAGCTTTTGACCTACCGCAACAGTTGCTGTTCTTTCTATGGTTCTAGAAATTTTACAGGCTTTTCACTTGGTTGAATGAGTTAAACATTTTATTTTGAATAATTTTCTATTAATAAACGAGTTTTGCCTAGTTATATCCTGTCCGTCTGTCTGTCCGTCCGTCTGTACGTCTGCCTATCTGTCCGTCTATTTGAACGCGTCGATCTCGAGACTATAAGAGCTAGAGACTTCAAACTTCATATGTAGGTTCAAGTTTGTTTCTATTTTTGGATCGGACCACTATATTAAATAGCTGCCATAGGAATGATCAGTCAAAAATTAAGTTTTAGCATGAAAAACTTTTCTGTTTACTAAGATATCTGAACCAATTTAAAAGAATATGCATTTCGATTGGTCTTATACATCTTGATTGGTTCAAATCGGTCCACTATATAAAATAGCGGTTATAGGAACGATCGGTTAAAAATCAGTTTTTAATACTGAAAACTTTTCTGTTTATTAAGATATCTCAACCAATTTGACAGAAAATGCAATTAAATTGATCTTATACATCCTGGCCAAATTTGGTTAAAATCGCACCACTATATTATATAACTATCATTGGAGCAATCAGCGAAAATTTAATTCAGTTCTCTTCAAGAGCATCAAAACTTCGGCGTCCGGAACAGCATCTAAGTGTTTGGACTCAGGGTATCCGAATTTGTGAATTTTATTTCCGGGCCGGATTGTTTTCGTTTTATTTAATCTTACAAAGTATGAAAATTGAAAATTTTAAATGTCAAGTTTTAACTTTTAATAAACGATATGTATCGTAGTTAGTCTAAAACAACACTTCAAATTTAATTCTGAAACGTTTCCATTTTGTTGCACATAATTATGCCAAATTGGACAGTAAATTTGACTTTCAAAGATGCTAGTTGGACCAATCTCAAGCTTTCAGAACTTAGTTAAAACTGAAAAGATCAGATGGGCCTGAAAATTTATTCTACATTCAAGTTTGTGCGAAGGGTCTCTTCTCCTTTTTTTTTAAATTCAATATTTTATATCTCAAGTTTCAACTATTTATCAACTTCTTGTGACAACAAAGCAATACTTTAACGTTTAAAAACTTTTCAAAATCGAATTGTTGTACCGGTACGTATCGGTACACTGATAAAAACAATGTTCTAAAATCA